>CM031243.1:671561036-672164786 GCA_018340775.1 Taxus wallichiana var. yunnanensis | reverse complement strand
TAGGCCACCTTGTAGGAAGCCAAGGAGACCACTACAACAAGGTAACCGCACGTACCCAAAATTCTAGGGTACTACACCATCGGAACAATGTAACACGTACCCCAATGATGATACAGGTCTCCTCGCAGGTGTTTGGGATCCGAGAAAAGATCTCTATGTATGCGTTAACATCCCGCATGCCCCGCTTAGTCCCCATGCTTTGCTTTTCTCTTTTTCCCTCTTTTCTTGGCCTTTTTCTCTTGATTCTGAAACCTGTCACCCCGCACAGGCGGCGGTCTCGTGACCGCCGCCTCCCAAGCGGGCGGTGGTCTCAGTAACCTCCGCCCGATCGGGCGGCGGTCCTTTACGCGTTTTCTAGAATGCTCTTTTAACATGACTCACGTAAAAATCAACGATTCACTAGCTTTTTTCACCGCCATAAGCTTGCATTAATGATTTTGGTTCCCTGGAATAGTGTTTTGCCATTGTTTATAGTTTAAGAGTTCTATTTGGTTTTTACCTTGGGTAAATGCAAATGCTATAAATAGTTGGCTTGTGCTCAAGCAAATGGCCCCTCAAATTTTCCTCTGAATTTCTTTTTGCAATAGCTAAGTCTTTCATTTTTTTTTGCTTAGAATTCTTAGTTTCATTCATTGCATGCATAGTTAGTATTGTTTTTTTAGTTAGGAAGCCACATATCCATCTTGTGCGAGTGCCGTTGATATTTCATCCCATCCATTGGAGAAGAATATCTTTTTTCAATAGGAAGCCATTAATGTTGTAGGTTTTGTTCTTCAAATAGAATAGTTTCAGGTTCTGGACGTTTTATGTTGCGTGACTCGAATAAATGCCGCTAGGAATTGCATAAGCCAAGCTCGTACTTTTGCACTATCCCTCTCCTACTCGCATTATATTCATCCGTATCCTAAGCTACCTTTGTACCAATAGCTATTTCGCATTGATGCTAGCATTACATGCTTTTCTGGATCTACGTGAACACGAAGGAATGAGGAGATCACACTGAGGGGACAAGATCACACACACCATCGGATTCGCCACTATTCTGCAGAATCCAGGTTCTAGCTTTCAAAGTTCTAAATTAGAAGCATATCAAATAGAGTAGCCAATCACTTTATTTCAGTCAATTTTACTTTCGATATTGCCAGGGAAGCTATGGGGATTGATAGTTTCTGAGAAACTATGATTCATTCCTCACTTCTGAGGTAGGATCGAGAGTCTTGCAAATAGACTAGATCAAGTATTTCATTATTTAGAATAGGTTCACAGTTGCACAGACAAATAACTATACTCGGTTATTTTGTTTGTTTTAAATTGTTATTTTAGCTGTCAATTCTAGATATATTAAACAGTTACTCTTTTAAATTCGTTCGAATAGTTCATCAGAAAATACAAAAATAGAGAAATCATATATGCTATAGATATACTTAATGTAGTTAAATTTCACTTTGCTGCAGTTAATTTTCATTGTTGCTTTTGTATGACAATCACGGGACCTAGGGAACCCAGAGAATACGTATTCGAGCCAATTGTGCCCCAACCCAATCTCATCACAAAGAATAACTGATATAGATCAAAATATCAGGATCCAAGTCTTCCAAACAACGGTAAACGTACAAAAAATTGATTCCCAGTTAAGCGGGTTAAACATAGAAGACGACAAAGCACATACATTTTAGTCGAATCAACCAAACTACATATTACCCTAGATTTATATCTGCATGACTGTAGAAGGGTTTGAAAGAGAGCGGACATTCGGTTGTGATCCTTTGGTCCCACAGCCAGATGCAGGAGATACTCTCACAGATATAGATACCAGCTTGAGAATTCAGGTTGCACAAACACCTGTAAGATATTCTGAGAAGATCACACAATTATTGATTCTGAATATAGAAGTTGAAAAGGCATATGACTATTGGATACTAGGGATTAGGGATTGATTCCGTGCATGACCATAGCAGGACCACAACAAATACGAATCTACGGGTGTGACCCACAAATCCCACAGCCCAACGAGCCTATAGGTGAATCAGACATAGATGTTGGCCTACGTACACTAGTATTCAGATCTACTCCACTTCCACCTATCATCATCGAACAGTTATCCTTATTAGACATAGCAGCTAACAAAGCTAAGGAGTTCTGGACTAGGCCAGAGAATCGCCCATAGAGTCAATTATATTTATCATCCGTCCTATGACCTTATCGGGGGACATACACGAAACTATCCCAGGACATTTTCCACGTATTCCACAACCTATAGACCGAATCACGCCAGAGCTCGATATTGATTGGAGCCTTCGAGCAGTCATCCTTGTTGATCGATCTATCACACCAGTTCAGGTTAGGAGGGCCTTCTTTGCCTTAGATTCACAATTTCCACTAGTGCACGTCGAAGACATCAGATTGCCTAACTAGTTTTTCTGCATCCCACGCATATTCCATCCCCACCGGCTGTCTCGGCACGACCTCGGGAGGTCGGGTGCGAGGAAGAGTTACTTGTAGATTCCCAAGCTCGCTTGTCACTTTTCCGTCAGATAAAGAACTCTAGCTGTTTGACTTTGGATTATTTTTACGTGATGCTCAATTTTTCCTTTCTGAGTTTTCCGTTGAGTGAAGAATGCAATTATGAGTTGGGGAATGAGGTGTTATCTACCCCAAGTGAGAAAGGAAGTGTTTTATGACAACCATGACCCAAAATTCAATCATTGATGTTTCTATCATCATTTTTAGTAGCCTGCACTCCTAATTTCAATTACATTATATTTGGGAGTGTGAAGTGTTCTTCCACCTTAGTTAACAAATATGGAATGAAAATGAGGATGTCACATTAGGACATGTATTAGATAATCAAGATGTTGATTATTCATCAATTTATTTCTCTATAACTGATATTATAACCGTTTGCAAGGTTTTTTTTATATAACTATGTATGAAAAGGAAGAAGTTGTTAAGTAATGTTGTTTTTAAAATTGGAGATGAAGAGGATCGTACGCACACCAAAATTGCACGTCGCATTGTTGGGAAAGCGGTTAAAAAAATCCCCAATGATGATTCAAATTGATTTCAAGAAGGTTTTCGATCTCTAAAGCCCATTTGCAGTGTATATTTGTAGCCTAGATAACCTTATTTAACCTTTCCATGCATTTTCCAGCTCCCCGCTTCTTTTTGCACTTGTTTTGGCTTTAAGTGTCGAAACGTGCCCGCCCGCCTGGCGGTGGTTCTCGCCTATTTTTCCAGAATCTCCATGCGTGATTTTGCATGCGACGATTCACTTAAGTTTGCTTTTGAACACATCCGTGAGCCAAATTAGCTAAAAATAGCTTTGTTTGCTTGGTTCTCCTTGCTCCTTCTATTTTAAATATGATTTAATTGGTTGGAACTACCTCTTCTTTCCTTGTGCATGAAGTAACCTCCTAGCCTCCATTCCTATATATTCCATGCTTGTATTCAAGAAAAAGGCCTATCAGAGAAATTGGTGTATCTTGTTTTGTTTTACTGCCATAGTCTTGCTAGAAATTGCATAGCCAAGCTCAGATCTCTTGCACTATCTCTCTTCTACTTGCATGCGTCCAGATTGCTTCCAAGCCACCATTTCTCAAGCGCCATCCTCTTGTTGTTTTTCTTTGCATTACTCAATCGGTGACTAAAGGAGCGAACAAGGCTACATTTTGATGGGGGAAGCAAAACATAAAGCATTTGAAGGGTTGAAAGAAAGGTTATGCTTGTCCCCTATCCTCTCCCTATCCGATCTACATAAACCTTTTGAGCCGATGACGAGATGCATCTCGAGTATGCCTTGGGAGTTGTTATCATACAACATGGCCACCCCATACCATATCACGGTGAAAATTTAATGACATGCTCAGAAGTACCCAACATATCACAAGGAGCTCTATGCCATCATCCAAGCCTGAAAGCGGTGGAAACACTACATTCTGGGGAAGGAGATAGTAATCCACATAGACCATATGCCTTTGGAGTTCCTTCGGATGCAAAGCAAGCTAAGGAATGAGAGACACCAGAAATGGGCCACATACCCGCAACAATTTCACTGATAATAAATAATAAGAAGGAAGTTCCAATTCGATGTGCATTGCCTAAGCTGCCCTCCAATCAACCCTCAAAACTATTCTTGATCTATGTGTACATGAGACTTCCAATTAGTACGGTTTGTATGAGAAGGACCTTGAATTTTCATACACATATTGGGCCCTCCACGAAAGAAAACATGTCTCGATTTCTATCTACAGGAAAACTTCCTCTACCACATGGGGCACATATGTGTTCCAACAAGTGAACAATAGAAGATGATCTAGGAAGCACACTTCAATAGGGGACTGTAGGGCACTTTGGCTTGGACAAGACATTGGTAGTACTTTAGAAGCATTTATATTGGCCTAATATAGGGAATGATATGGTGAAGTATATTAATTCCTGCACCTCTTGTGTAAGTTCCAAGCCAATTAACAAGAAATAGGGGTTGTACACACCAAATTTGAAACCAACAAGGCCTTGGGAATCTATCTTGATGGACTTCCTCCCGATTTTCCAACTTTGAAACATGAGAATGATGGTGTTTTTGTTGTAGTTGATCGATTTTCCAAAATGGTTGTAATGATTTCTTCTAAGAAAAATATTTCTATTGAAGATACTACTAAAATTTATTTCAGTCACATATGGATCAACTTTAGGCTCCCAAGTCTATTGTCTCGATAGGGATAACAAGTTCCTAAGCATCTTCTCGGTCCACCTTATGGGGAATGTTGGAATTTTTTTGATGAAGTCCACATCCTTTTACCCACGGTGGACGGGAAAATGTGGTGAATCACCTAATTGTTCACGTGCTTCGTATGTACCACTCCAAACACTCCCGCACATGGGATGAGGCCCTGTCATACATACAACATGGATGCACTCGAGCCTGCAAAGCTCCACTAAACACATTCCATTTCAATTTTGTTACATATTCCAACCTATGGCACCCATTGATGTATGCATCCTAATTCGCCATGTAATACACGCCTCATGGAAAAAGTGAAGCAGAAAAGGAGACAAGTTTGTTGAAAAAATCCAACACATTCAACACCGTGTCCACAACATATTCTAGAAAATGAATAAAAATTATAAAGCGAGTGTCATGATCAACACAGGGTTCCACATCATTTCTAGGTTGGTGATAAGGTTTGGTTGCAGCTTCAAAAAGAATAGCTTACAGGTCCACATAGAAATATTCGGCCTCTTTGGTATGGTCCTTACACTCTCACCAAACAAGCAGGAGAAAATTATTTCAAGTTGAATCTTCCACCCTACCTTGGTCTACACCCCATCTTCAATGTGGACCTCCTCAAGCCATATCATCCACCGATGATAGATACTTGATCGGAGCGAGAAAAATTGGACATCTCCGAGCTCAATCCATCGAGTCTTTCCCAGGTTGAAGAAGATCAGATTGTGGACACTTTAACAAAGACCACCAGAGGACAACCTATTCAGCTCTATCGAGTGATCAAGAAAGGAAATCTCAGTCATCAAGGTGAGTGGTTCAACGCATACCAGGTAAAGAAGTAATATCTACATCTGGTGGGACCACTTGGTGCAATGGGGACCATTACTTCTGAAGGAGGGAGGAATGATCTAGACAGAAATTACAATGACACAACTTTTGGAGACCATAACTTTTGTACCACAGCTCGATTGACTTTGTTCAAAGTGCAATGGAAATCTTGGAATGTGATGAAAGGGTGCAAAACTTATTTCCACAAAGTTTGACTCCCAAAATCCATATTTAAAGGGGCAAAATTGTGATTTTGTAGTGTTTTCTAAAAATAGTAAATTCTAAAAATAGTATATTTCACAAAATTAGCGCACATGTAATTCTTGGAAGATGAAACACCTCATCTCCCTCGATATTGGTGACCTTCCACATTCCTCTAGGTTCCCTTTCATATTTCTAAAAATAGTATAAATGCATATGTAACTGAAAAGGGAAGATAGACATATCTTGGCAGAGATAATTTATGTATTTGAAGTCTTTGAGTAATTTACATCTCTTTTCAGAGATAGTTATTTTCAATTCATCTAGCACAATTGTTAATATGTTCCTTAAGTATGAAACCCCTTGGTTTTGGATCACCTTTAAACAACTACACACTTAATCATCATTCATACACCTCAACTAAGCTTGGATTAACCTTAAGATTGAGTTCAAGAGACTCAAAACACCAACTCTCTTCCTCCTAGTCCAAAATGGTTTCTAATTCCCCTTAAGACAAGTTTCTTGCTCCAACAGTGAATTGAGTGATTTAGAAACAACTATAACAAAATATAAACATCTCTAGCTCCACATTGACAACCCCAAAGTGTATATAAAATTTGGGATCTTCATTCTTTATAGTGTTCTCTCAATTTCACTTTTTCACTTTTAGGCCTATAAGACCAAATGAGGCCTATGATCACACAGTCCACCCTAAAAATTTATTTTCAAAGGATTTCAAGGCATAAACTATGGAATTTTGACCACTTTATGAATAGTTTGAACTTCCCAAGAAATTTCATGGTTGAATTCATGATATATCTCCCAGTTTCTTTGTAAAATTCACCCCTTTTGGTAAGTCTTCAACTGTGTGTACAGTCACCTTTTAGACTGGTATAAAAATATTTCTTTTCCACCGGTGAAACTCAAATTTTCCTTCTTAATCCTTTAAAGGATTACTCCACGATGAATCCTACAAATTTTTAGGTTAAATTGCCACTTCTAAATATTTTTAGCACTTGTTTCTTCTTTGAAACCCTAGGCACTGTACAGAGAGCCCGAGAACCTTGTAACCCTTAAATTTTTTCACTCAAATGGATTTAAGACTCAAAATCTTGGATTTAATTCTATCACCTCTTCTCCTTCAACATTATCTTACCAGTGAGGGGTATCTAATAGGTTTTGATCAATTTCCATGAGCTCAAATTCCTAATATACATGCCTAGGTCAGGATATATAACTCTTGTGATCGATTTGAAGAGTATTCTTTTCTATTCAAGGATAAATGAATTAAGTTTTCAATACATACATATTTTCCACTCCTAAATTCACATGACAAATTCATACTTACCGCCCATTAACTAGAAATCTAAGCTTTCTTCAACTCTTACTATGCCCAATCACAAACCCACTTAATAGAGGGTTAATGAATCATGGATCAAATAAGGAATAAGTCATTTCCTCTATCACATACATCATACCCTCATTATCCCCGCAATATGAATATTGCTAAGAACAAGACTTTATGCCCTCCTTAATATTTTACATTCATTCATGCCAAGGCTTAGTCACAGTTTGCTACACTTGGGTACCTTAAACATGCATGCACTATCATCATCTTAGGTCCTAACCATGAATATCAATCCCATTATTTACCTCCATGGAGAATGAGCATAAGGGAAGTGACTTACTAAACTATTGTCTTCCTAGTTCCTCAAGCCACACCATAGAGATACAACCACATTGTGCATTCCTACTTATGCAAGAAAAACAAAGTATGTTCAAGTGACTTGTGGATATTCTATTGAGTTATTTCTTTATTTCTTCACACATATTTCTCTAAGTGGATTTACACACCAATACAAGAGTACCTAAACCATAAAATATAATAATTGCACAAGAAACAATACAAATAATTTCCATTACAGTCTGGGCATTCATTTTATGCTAAAACAAAGTCCTAGGTCTTCATCAACTAGAACACTCAATCCCAAAGTACTGCAAGTAGAAACTTACCAATAAACATTTTCTAGATCCATCAAAGTATCCTAATAAAGCACTCTCATTCCTAAATGTGAACTCAGAATATCTATAAGGAAGAAAGATATACACATCCCAAGTGAACTTGTACTTTATGTATTACTGGATTTCTTCACAAATATTTGAGTTTTTATACACTTTCACCTTCTTCTCATCCTCCTCCCCGAGATCAAAATCAATAATAAAAAAAATTATTCAAATAAAACTGCTAGCCAATGTCATTAGAATATTGACACGTCATAAGGGATCGGCGATGGCATCCAAATCTAAGGCAAAGAGAGGCCCCCTTCTCTTCGCAGAAAGCATTTAAGTGGCGGAAGGGATTGAATCATGCGGGAATAATTGGGCCATGAATAGGGATTCAATGGGATGCATTCTAGGAAATCGGGAACATCACATACTCCTTCATTTCCTTCATTCAAGGATGCTTTGGGTAAACATAGTGGTTGTAATCCTGGAAACTAGGCATACCCGTTGATCCGGGCCGAGGACATCCCTTCGCTTGTTGAGAAAACTCGAATTGGAGGACTCTTTTCAGGTCCCTATTGTGAGATGCTATGATCAACCATTTTAATGGTTTTGGCCTTCCTCTTCCACCCTCTACCAGTGGGGTTTTGAGCACTGGTCCAACAGTGTGAAATTTCTCTCTATTCCAGAGGCTTTTTTATACTGCACTTTAGAGAGCCAAAGGATTATCAATGTTTCCTGTCAGAAGGCCCATGGTTTTGGGGTAATATTGGTTTATTTTTGACTCCATGGTTTCTAGATTTTGATCCCAACTCTCTTTCGATCACCAAAACACCTATTTGGTTTAGGCTCCCTAACCTTCCTCTGCATCTTTGGTATGCTCTGGAGGATATCGAAATGTATTGGGAAAGTTTATAAAAGAAGACATGGATCGAAATCATTCAAGAATGTGCTCCTATCTCGGATTTTTGTAGAAATCAAATTGAGTGATGTATTTCCAAACCGCATCAATCTAAAATTTGGAAATTTTCAGCATTCCCAAGTTTTAGATTATGAAAACACGACATTTCAGTGTAGATAATACAGAAACCCAGGTCATCTTTAAGTTTCTTGTCCTCTTATTAAACACCCTAAATTTGTCAAAAAGGGTGGCTCGGCCACTTCTGGCGGTTGGGGGTTTCTAGATCCGGATTTGGTGTCTGCCTCGTCTTTTAAGGAGAAGCCTAACAAATCCAACTCCGAGGATAAGGATGTTGAAATTGTTGGAAAAGAGAAGATGGATACAATGATTGGAATTAAAGAGAATAATGTTGTAGTGAGTGGAACGAAAAGAGGGTATACTTTTGACAAATCGATTCAAACTAGGATTCCTTGTTAGACACAATGGTAGCTTCTCCCAAAGATCTCATGTTGGTGGTCTCATTAGATAATGGAAAGTGGCAAGAAGTGAAGAAAAGGAAAGATAAAAAGGGCCGCATGGGTAGTATTGAGGGTTATTTCCTCAGGGTGGGAAATAACCTTTTTTTTGGAAAACTAGTTAGTGGTTTATCATGTCCTTTCTATGTGAGCATAGCTCTGTTTTGTAAATGGAACGGGCTCCTTCAACATGTTTTAGCAATAAAAAATGTCATTACAATATTGATCAAATGCTTGTTGCAAATAACTCCCAATAGAGTACTACTCTTCAAGTTCACAAATATGATACATATGCCATAATCCACTACAGGGAACATTTCATACATTCAAGCACATGCATCAAAATTCATTAGATATTATGAACTATTCCATCACAAAAAAACAGCATCTTATTACTTTTGTAATCAGAATCGTATGGATGTAAAGGAACATACATAAAGGACATATCTTTTAGTCCTCTTACGCAAGCAATCGGTAATCAAGTAAATGCAACAATCAAGTAACCCATATTAAGGCAAGCTAGTAATAGAAAATAGAAGCAAACACATAGAAATACAACAAACATTTAGTCCACGCTTTATTTTTATTGAAAATAGAAGCAAACACAAAAGTATAGAAAATTGTGTTATGTTTTATATTACATGATTTCATAAAATCATATATACTTTATTATGATCCAATAAGTATAAACATGGTGTGTCCTATTATTATTATTTACATTTTTGGTTTCATTTCAACCAACTAAACATGTGTGTCCTATCAGAAACACCACATCCACCCATACTCAACCGTCGACACTTCCCACTCAGCTTCTCAAAATCTTTCTTCTAGTGTTGCAACTCTTCTTCATAGACATCACTCATGCCATTGTACCTAACATTTAGGGCCTTCACTATGTCTTCCCTGCAGTCATGAAGTGATTTTGTGTATGCATTGGAAGTTTGTAGGGCAAACATACTTCTTTTCAAGTTCCAATTTCTCACCCCTAATTACATGAATTGTATTTTGTAACTCATTGTTTCTCCGTAGTGAGAGTCTCCAAGACATTGTTCTTATCAATTATGACACTTTCCAATCTATCACTGATTTTCCTTGTAATTTCAACAATGTTGGACAAAAACTCCTTCTCCCTAGTGAGTGACGCAATTTGTACATGTGCCAATGAGAGTCTCAAAGTCTAGATGTTCCACCTGGCACATTGTGATCAAATCTCATCTTCACAAGAAGCTCTTCCATTTCACACATGCTTTCACCAATTTCCTTCTCATCAACATCCACAACCATCCTTGAAAATATAAAAGGAAAATGTGAATTAAGAGACGATGAACTATTGCATAATCCATACATTCAAATGATAATACTCCATGTACATCATGTAGAAAAATAAGACACAAAAAGCATGACTCCCTACCTCCTCCTCCATCATTCTCCATTGGGTTTTTGGAATTTTTTCGACCTCCTTTGGCCACCCTTTTCTTTTTTCTCGACGAATGGACAATAGTCATCGTGATCGTTTGAAGTGAAGAGTGAGCTTCCTAAATACACAGAGACAAAAAGTGAGAGAAGTGGAGGGAAAAAAAACTAGTCACATGATGCACCATTCCCCATGAAATATTATCACAAAAAAAGGAACATGTGAACACGATCACTGTAAATTTGTAATATGCAATAAATAAAAACTTAAATATGTCAACATAAGTGATTGCATGTGGAAACCATTACATGGCTTCATAACATCTCATAGATTGCATCATGAAAAACACATACATGTCAACATCTAAGCATCATGTAATCATCAAAAGCATAAGGCAACCTCATTAATTGCAAGGGATTGAACACCGCAACATTACTTACAATGTGCATAAATAAAATAATTGTTAGGAATACACTGTGTAAATGAAACACATACATGGGAACATCAAGTACAAGTTATCATTACACAAGTATATATTAAACCATCATATGTGACTAATTTGTATCATTACATATAATAAAAATATGATGTTTCATTTTATATCAAAAATACAATGCCCGACTACATATTGTAATATCCATGTTCAAGCCATGGCAATGAAACTCCTTATGAAGGAGAAAAACATGAATTTGACTAAGCAATGAGCCTCGGCATTCCTTGATATCCCATGAAGACATCTGCATTTGAAAATTTTCAATGTCAATAAAGTGGTCAAATGATAAAATATGACACATACATCAATAAAGTATGTTTTACTTCACAACATACAAAGTACCTCATACCACCAAGAAATAGCTCACACTTTTTTGATGTCACCTCCTGTTCATCCTGATCCTAAAAGGAAATTACAAGATATATAACATAATCAGATGAAAATACACAAGCATTTACAAAATACAAAGCTACCTAAAAATGATAAGCACACATTTGTTGAGTCATGTACATTGGTTGTGGAGGAATCTACACTCATATACTCCATGAACTAGAATGTATCTTTATTTATATGTTTTTGTAGTGTATCTTTCTTAGTCTTTCCAAAGGAAGCCTCTCTGAAAATTTTGATAATCATCCCTCCCAATGTTCAACAACACAAAAATTATTTGGGGTTGGCTCACCTAGAAAATGTATCCCCACTTGGTAGAGACAATGCATCCTTTGGCAACCATATAACCATCGACATACAACCAACATTATCACCGGCATGAAAATCATAGTCCTGTGTGGATTGAGAATAATAATCATGTGTTAGACACCGATGTAGATGAACCATCACCATCACTTCCATCATCATCAGTCGACTCTACAACAACCGCTTGATGGTGGTGCTTCATGCACAACATTCCCTACATAGGAATGATAACCAATATTAAAACCATGTAAGTGCTAATTAGAAGTAAATTAGTAATATGCATGGGAAAATTAATTAAGCTTGCTTACCTAAAGCATCTCATCCCACTTTGGTTTTCCCCATGACAACCCCTATTCCCTTTCCGTGAAAGGTACTCCTTTAATGTGAGGTTTTCATCCTCACTACAATGGGTGTTTGGATCGGGTATATCAGTTTTCAATGAGGCTTTCTGTGGATAAAATTAATTTAGTCATTAAAAAATCACCTTATATTTAAGGACATGTAAAAATTCAACAATTTTCATCTCACCTGATGTTCGTAGTTTCCTATACCACCTCCTTCCACCCTCCTCCTTTCTTCCTCCATTTTCCAGCAATATGCTCACCTCTTTATTGACAATTCCCTTCTCTGGACAATATTTTGAGGCAATCATATGCACACATCTTCTTGATTGATAGCCTTTAAGGCTTTCTTACTCAGTTTAGAAACTTTCGAGATATTTTCTTTGGCCATCCATGTTGCTTCTAGTCTATGCCTCTTGCTAAAACTCTAATTTTTTACAAGCCAGTCTATTGACCTCTGACTGTGTTTGCTTCAATGTGTAGGCCCTTCCTCTTGGATTTCTTTTCCCACTACCTGGATGACCTAGAGGTCTCCTTGGAATAGGTGGTCTACCATGAATCTTATGTCGGTGAGCATTGAGCCTTCTAGTGACCCAAATGGATGGCTACCATCATCAAAAAATGTGGTGCATGGGTAAAGCAAACAATTGTGGGTATCTCATTTACCAATACCCATGTCGACAATCTTGTACTCACCAAAAATTGTCATCAAAGAAGGAATCACGTGGTTAGAATCCTTACAAATGTTATCAAATCAACTAGAATACACAATCATCCTTGAAAATATCAAAGTGTGCTTACCGGTTTCGGTACCTCCTCCTCGGGATCAGAATGCAAGGAATGTGGAAGCCAATCAACATCATCTTCATCATCCATGTCAACGTCAACATCATTAGAAGATTGTTAACATCTTCCTCATCCTTTTCCTCATCTTGACCAACATTACCACCCTCCTCAAACCTTGTTTGGCTCTTCCACATCCTACCAAAGTGGTCATCAAATACATGAAAACCAAAAACAAATATACAACAAATACAAATAAAGAGTTTTTCCAAAGCTTACTTGTGTTTCCCCTCTCCTGTTACCGTGTTTGGGAAATAATCAAATACCCACCCACATTCCTTTATGGGATGTCGGGAAATTAATGGTGACATCGTAGAGCATTGTTTATCCTAAAACAATCAATGTAAGAAAGCGTAAGTAGTTTGTAGACACATTCAAAACAATATATAAACATATTTGTAAGATATTGAGTTTAGAAGTAAATGCATCTTGTGTGAAGGTGAAGGATTAAGACCTATGTGGATAAAATATTAAGACACCTAGAAATAGTGATCTCGATATGACATGGTTTTGAAACAAGGATAGATGAATTATAACTTGTTTCATCAAGGAGAAAAAAGATAATTTGCTAAATGATGAAGGTGAGTTTTCTAATCAATAATTAGCCTTCTAGAGGTCCAAATGAATGTGATCAAGAACTTGGAAAGTGTCTTTAAATTTGTGCAAGACCGTATTTTTATTGAAATGGGAGATTTTGAGTAATCTTATGTCTATGTCATGGTAGAGGTTACAATGGTATGAGGTGTAGTAGAATGAGGGAATGGTGATTAGTGTTAGTGTTATCATAGGATTGATTAGTGCACACCCACACAAGAAGCATATGGGTGATTAGTGTTATTATAGTGTGATGAGCATGAGAAACATGAGAAAGGTCAAAGAAAATTTCAAGTTCCAGTCGGAGATGGTGTGATACTTGTGAGAAGCAAAAAAGTCCAAAGTTTGGAAAATGGTAAATACAATGATAGGATGATGAATGAGTGAATGAGTGTTTAAAATTCCCACATAACATTACATGAAACTGTGAATCCCACCCCACTAGTGGATTCGTAGCCTCTAGGACCTTGGTTATTGAACATACCTTAGGCCACGCACGTAATGATGATTGGATACCAATTTATTTCTCCTATACAAATTGAAAAAAAAACATTAGTAGCAAACAAATTGAATCAATCTATGAAATTAATATTGCCAAAAAATTGATATTGCTTACAATGCACTCTGACTCGGCAAATATTTCTTCTAAGACTCCTTATGGGTCATCCATCATAAATCTGAAACAGAAAAACATGTTACTGTAGCAAGAAAAACATGTTACTGGTGTTGTATGTGTAGCAGATGCAAATGAATCTCCTAGAGTTGTAAGTACCTAGTTTTTTCAGTGGATAGCTTGTTCAGCCAATGGACAAACATCAAGTTCCTGTTTTTGTGTAAGAATTTTAGGGGGCATCTTTCACATTCTAATTGGCTTGGTGTACCTGCTTTGTATTTTCTTTGAGATCTCTTAAAGTACATAGATTTCATATGCCAAATATGCTCTTGTGTCACTTATTATTTCAGAGAACATAATTAAGGAGACAAAGAAATCCTCATATAATTAACAGAGGAAGTGGTATTAAACTCAAACTAATCTTCAAGTAACATAGAATATAAGGAGTGCAAAATAGAATGATGTAATATTCAAACCAATGCTTTAAAAAATGTATTGTCCAGTATATATATTGAAGGCCAACCCAAACTGATTGCAATATGAAGCCATGGATCATTACTTATAGAAAAATCTGTTGTAAACTATATGAGCGAACAAATCAATAATTATAGACAAATCTGTTGTTAATTGGATAGTTATGGTCATGTTCATTTCCAAGTTTGATCAAACAATATATAAAATAAATAGAAATCCATCACAGAAATTGGGGTCTCGTATTGTAGTGTTTCTCATCTCCTAAATGGGTGTTCATATATGATGTAATATTAAAAGTATTTCATTCTTTACTATTCTTCTCCATCTACCTTCGGACTTTTTGGGATGCATTTATATATGGGTTTGATCAATTTGGCAAGCTTATAGAAATTAAATATCAAGTCATGGAAGAAGTATGATATCATGGATGTGGCTAAGACATCCAAAGGGATGGTAGAGAATGCCAAGAAAATTCTTGAGGTAAACCATCTGTTTGATTAGATTGGAACTTCCGCTTTATAGGACCAAAAATCATGTAATCCTTCATCCTTCATATATATCCATCTCAAAAAGCCTATTCTTTTTAACAGCTTACAAAATCTTCATTGCATAATTTCTAACTTTCATGTTTCATAGCTTCTTTTATGGATTGAATATCCAATTAGAGATATTTTCTTCTATTTTGAAATCATGACAACATCCTCTATTCTAAGACCTGTTTTTGATAAATTCCAAACTCTTTTGTAATTTTAAGACATTTCTTATATTCAGATTAATTAAATTTAAGTTTTTTGATATAAGTTTTGCAATTTCAAGCACTATAGTGAATAAGTCATGCAAGGAACATTAGGATGAGACATCTTAGAATGAGAAAGGGTGTGAAGAGAACTTCCGCTTCATGGGACCAACAATCATGTACTCCTTCATGCAATCTATAGGTATCACCAATGATCATCTTGTTAACTGCTTCAGACACTAAGAATGTCTCGATTGTTAGAGCAAGGCAGATGCAGCTAGATTAATTTCTAGCAGCCACTATTTCACAAACTTCCAGCTAACTATAATGCTTTTTAGCAGACCTAATGAGATAAATTATGAAAGAAGCTGCTCTCAATGAAGATCCAACTTCATATGCTAATGATCAACTGATTCAGTTGTTCCTCTAACCCAGTGATAGTAGCAGTACTTTGGTGTGCATCCTTAGATTGAATTCTTTGTATATGTGAAGTGTTGTACTATATAGAAAACTGAAAAATAGATAGCCTATAGAATGTAGTAGAAACATAGGCCTATAGATTAAAGGTTTGGGATGTGTTTCCTTTGTGACTGTAAGATTTTCACAGATTGATCTTTGAAATTATCTCTCTATGCCACCACATGTTGGGGATTCCATATCAGTTTCCTTCTTCTGGTGTTATGGTGGTCACAGATGAGCATTGCCCTTTTAACTTGACCACTGAGAGAATGACTTTGTTGCTCTTTGTTGATTACAAAATTGGTTAATCATGTTTCAATGAACTATTGGTTTTACCATTATCAACATGTCTAATATTTCATGTCACTATCTTCTCATGTGCATTTCTGGCATATCATTTCTTTGTCTGAAATCTTTATTATTCAGAAAGGACCAATCATGTAATTTTGGCAATGAAAAATATGTGAAATTTTATAATATTTTATGCAAATCATTGCCCATTTTGTAAAACAAACTAGCATTTCCCTACCAACATTAAGGAAAATCTAATTGTTATGGTGGATGGTGATACTCTTATGGACATGAAAAATAGTAATTTTTTATCCAAGTAGGGTGTATGTTAAAAATAGAAAGATAAATATGTTTGCTTTGTTGAACATTACTTTCTGAAAATAGTTTCCAACTCTAGTGGGTTGGTTACTCTTGTCCTTCACCGTAAGATGAAAATGAAAGTTCAGCAGAAAATTGGTTTTAACTTAATTGCCATCACTATAATTGCCTAGACTGTTCTTTCAAATAACACACATGAAAAAGGTATAATTGCTATGACTGTAGCCTGCTGCTGTATTTTGAAATATATAATTTAGAAATATGAAAGTGAAATCCAGCCTATGGTGGCAAAGTCCAAGTGTTGAGAAAAGGAATGAGGTGGAGAGCAGTGTCTTAAATGATTTTGGGAAGAGCCACTTTTTGGAGGGAACAAATACCTTCTTTTGATTGAGAATCATTGCAGTATATAAGATGTTGGCATCTCTGTCCATGTATCAATAGTGAGTAAGTTTATATAGATATTTTGTAGACCTTGACTCTAATTTAAATAAAAGCATAAGTGTTGTACTAAAATAGATATAGCTTACAAATTGAAGGCAAAATTAGTAAAATCAGTTCCAAAATTATTCTAGTCAATCATAACTTGTAGATTTGTGCAATGTCTATGTTACATGTGAAGTGAACTTTTAAGATGTGATTCCATTCAACTCATTTTTTGCATAATTATAAATACGTTGTATTTAATTAATAAGAATTACTTATGAAGAAGAAGGGTTAAAATGACTAATAATACAAAACCATCATAATTTTTGGTTGGAAGAAGTAGAACAAGAGCATCAAATGTAGCAGGGGCTAAATTTGATGGCAACCTATGCCTCTCAAAAAAAGGCCTTTTAAACATACACTACTAATAAAACATTAAAAAATTAATATTACAGACACATTCAAAACAGTATATAAACATGTTTGTAAGATACATTCCAGTGTTTACTGTCACAGTACCTGTCATTGACACTTGATTTCAATGGTGTAAAATGTGTGAAGGAAGTACAGTGATGGTTTCTACTCAATATTGGCTCTTGGAAAGGATATTAAAAATGTCTAAAGTGTTAAATACAGTCACTTCAGTGTTTACTATCATAGTACCCTATTGAGGGTTGCAAGCATTTCATCCTTGTCAGAAAAATAATCATCCTCCTACCTTGAAGTTTATTGCTCTTGTAATTTATTGAGGATTTGGAGACGGTATTAGGTGTGAAGAAAGTCTCATGCAAGAAAGAAGATAGGGAATTAGTCTCATACTCTGCATGACAAGGAGATAGGATGGAATACTACTTTTTGGTGAAAATGGTTGAATCTTACCACTGTGCACTACTGAGAAATATGGGATAGCACAAGGATGACTAAGAGGAAATAATTTAGAGCATCAGAGTCCTATGTTTCTCTTAAAAAATCTGTTTAACATTCTCATTGACTAGATAACTATTAGTTTGATTGACTTCTATGTTGCTCTTGTATACTGTAGACTTTAACATGAATGTCGTGTTAAGACAAACTGGCTGGTAATAGTGTTAGACTAGTGATGTGGATGGGAAAATATCCCTCACTCTTTGATACGGTCTGTGAAATCTTTGTTTCACTTGAAATGTTTATCATTCAATCTCCAAAATCAAGAGACCGTTCCTGCAACTAGGGTTTAGGAAAGGAAAATTTCTCTTCAAAATAAACATTAAAGTCATCGCTAATTGCTGTCAGTACCAAATACACATACCCACATTATAATATTACAAAACAGAAATTAAAGTTGCTATCAATACACATACCCGAAGCTCACGATGAGTTCCTGCGAATCTATGTGGCGAATAGGAGAAAATCGTTTTCCTGCTTAATGTTCCAACCCTGTTTATGGGAGGCAACCCTGAATGCAAAAGAAAAACGGCTTCTTTGACAATGTTACTCTCAGATTAGAACCAGTAGCAGGTAGATCATAACTGTAGCAGGCACGGGAGGCAAACCTTTTTCGACCGTGCAAAGATCAATGGGAAACCAATATTCTGCAGGGAGGGGAAGGAAAAAATGTGACAGTGTTGATTCCCACGAACAGAGGAAATAATTACGTGGACACTCTGCGCCACGTTGGAGAACACATCACGCTCTGTCATTATGCCAGCAGGAGCGGTGATGATGCGCTGCGGATCCCACACCGACGTGTCAAGTGAGTTGACGGAAACTTGCAATTAACGGGTGTTTGCTGACTCCGTTTGGTCCATGCATCTGGGGTGGGGACATAAAGAGCGTGCCTTCTCTTTACCTGAAAAAGTTGGAAACATGCAAGCAGACAGATGGCCTAAGGCTGCAATGGATGAAGAGTTACATAGAAGAAAGAACACGTGGATGAAGCAGAACTACAAGTGGATGAAAAAATGGGATATCAACTTCAATGAATGCCCAAAGCTTAACAGAGACATCAAAAACTATGTAAATGAAAAGTTCAGATTGATGATGTGGCAGAAGAAAACAAGCAGGAAGCGTCAACATTACATTACTGAGTTTAACCCAACCTGTGACCACGGGGAGAAAGCTTATATAGGGGCCGAAATAAAATGGCGAGAGAAGATCCTCATCGCTCAGCTAAGGACTAGCTCTCACAATCTTAGGTGTGAAACAAGGAGGTGGACAATACCCAAGGAGTTGTGGGAAGAGAGAACTTGTGTACTATGCAATACATGGGGCAATTGAGACGGAAGCACACTTTATTCTCCAATGTCCTAAGTTCTCTGGTATTCGATCCAAATACGAAGAAATCCTAGCCAGCGGGTCCATGGTGGAGGTTTTTGAGGAAAACAGAATAAAGAGCTTGGGGAAATGTTGACACAGATCAGTTCGACAGAGGAGCAGCCTCCTAAAAGAGGTCAAAAAGCCCGCTTTGGTCTAAGGCAGTTTGGTGCTATTTTGTGGTCCCATAGACCTGTTGGTCTCGTGGATGTAATTAAAATCTTTCATTTCATTTCATTTACGGTCTGCCAAATTTTAGAAGATAGTTTGGAATGTCACAAAACTTTAAGAAGCAACAAAAAAACACTCCACTTCTGTCACATTTAGACACTGCGGTGCATTTCATTACACCGGAGGTGTCTCCTTTGAAGAGAGCCCTGCTGGAAAACGTCAAATTCTGGCAGGCTCTTTTCCAGATGCAATTCCAACAATACTGTTTCGGCATAAATGTTTTTTTATTTTCATCCGGTGTAACTTGCACCTCATGTGCAATTGCTAGTAGTACAAACAGATGTTGATTATTAAAGAGAAGTAAAATTATTCTAAATCTCCCATTTTGACAGACGCTGGGAGGATGCTGGGAAAGTTTGTGGCCTTCGGCTTTAATCCTGTGGCTTTCAGTTACTTGAAAAGTTTCCGAGACTTTTTCAACCAAGGTGAACTGAAAAGATTGTACACGTGTTGGCAAGTGACGTCTATCTTGTTTGTCAGCATCTGGTTCGTCGGATGCTGACAAACAATGACCCTCAATACAAATGGCTATTCGCGTATGTGCTGTGATAATGACTCATGTTGGGCTATCTAAATTTTAGAATACGTGACCATTCAAGTGCCACTCATAAAATCGAGGAGGATTTATTTGTGGGCCAAGCTTGTTTTTGAGTCCAACCTGGAATCCACAATATTTATTCACATGAGAATAAAACATACGGACTCTAATGACCTTTTCAACCCATGAAAACACCTTTTATAATTCAGCTGAGAAGTTTTTAGGATTTTTATGTTTTGAAACTATTGGCGATCTTTGATATTATTATTAGAAGATAGGCATTTTTAATTGAAATACAAGTCCAAAAAGATCCTTTGATACTAGTTTCGTGTCATGCAACAAGTTTTAAGTTGTTTCGTCAATTTTATAATTTATATTTTCTGTAATTATTTTTATTGTTTTCATATTGTTGGGAGATATGAGTGAGTAGTTTTCTATGATGTTGACTCTTAATAAATACAATTGTAATGTTATTTCAATTTTTTTTTTTGTCAATTATAGTCTTACAAGGAGAGTACTCACTGTTGTATAATGTATGGTTTAAATTTTGAAAAATGTTCCAAAAAAACATCTTTTGATATAATGTTTTCTACACAACATCAATATTTGTCTTGTTACACCTCGCTTGTGAACATATCATCGACATGTACCCCTTGTTTGTTTCATAACCCACATCCTCCACAATCATTTTCACTACTTCCATGTCACCGAGAGACACAAATTGGTTAGTGGTCTTCGATGATGTTGACTCTCAATAAATGCAGTGCAATGTTATTTCCATTTTTTTGCCAATCACAATTATGCACAAGGCGACTACTCACCATCATGCAACGTGTAGTCCAATATGTTAGTCCAAGTCATTTTGTTATACATCTTTACGTGTTAATTCAATGAAAATAATGTAAAATGAGATGATCGAATGATGATGGAACATGGAATTGCTCCAAGTGTCTTGTTACATTTCAAGAGTGCAATTGTAGATATGTACTCCATATCAAGCTAACATATCACATGTGTTAAAAAGGGCATTGCTTTAGAAGAAGTAATAACTAAACTCTTTGGCATGTTTGCAAAAGAATTGTATTTTCTACAACTCAATTAAAAGGTGGAAATGAAGAGTGAAGAGGTCATTAACAATGCATTTTCAAACAATATTTCACCTTGTCAAGTAAGAATGACATGTACAATAATGAAGTGGGATTGAAATCGACATTTTTAAAAGTCAAGAAAATTGATTTTACTACTAAAATTAAGGTTTTATTACATACAATAAATGGGTTTTATTACATACAATATATGAGATGCCATGTTGTGAGCAAACACTAGAATTACATTCTTTTCTTATTGCAAGAACGAATACATGTGTACACTTATATAATAATTGAATAGAAATGCATATTTTTGAGTATGTCGTATTCAAATATTATATTGTGTTCAATGTAAAGTCACATATAAAACAATTCTTATAGCAAGTTTTCCTATATTAAACACTTTAAAAATGTTGACGATAACAAACATTTTTTCCGATTTTATATTTATAAATAAGTAATATATTTAAAAATGATCTAACATTTGTTAATTTTTTTAATGTTAAAAAACAATATCCTAAATTTGAAATGTATCTTGTATTTCCTATCAATGAATCTCTTACATGATCCCTTAAAAGTACATGTACTAGTTATAATTATGTGGATAGGTGTTCCTCCTAAGGGATGAAGGCTTCACAACTCTTACATGCGTCGAAGAAGATCAACAACCAAGGAGCAATTTTGTAATGAAGTACGGGTTCCTACATTTAAATATGAACAATCCACGAGGCAATTGCATTGTGCAACCTATGTCAAGCTCAATTTGGCATGATATGGTCGTTAGATTTGGCATGATATAGTCCGAGCCCGACATCCTTCATAGACTATCGTCCTCCTTCGAGTTTGCCTTCCTCTTCTAGGATGATGTGTGCAAGATGGATTCGAAATAGACATCAAAGTTGTGGATCTCATGTTTATTTTTTGTTTTAAAATTAAAAAAATAGTTACTAATAATTTTATTAAGGTTTTTCGGGTTGGTTCATTTGGTCTTTGATAGTCTCTTTAAATAGTTAGAGTTGTAGGTTCAAGTTGAACATTTTCAAAGATAATAGGTAGTACATTGTGCTCTAATAAAAATTATAGAAATTATTCTTTAATAAAAATCGTTCAAATAATCTTAATTATTAAAATAAATCTCATATTTTTTAATCAAATAAAATGAAAATTACAAATAATAATTCGTTACTTTGAAGTAGGCTTTCCTGGGAAGTGTCAAATTCCGGCAACATTTCCTGGCCTGAACTTTCCGGCAACTTTATAGATTCGACTGTAACACCAGACCCGAAGTGTATTCTTGTTGGCATGTCAAGTAAGTATCTGTAACTTTATAGATTCGACTGTGTCGGATTCACAGTTTGAGCCCGCGGTCATTATTATTGATGAGTCTCCTGACGAAGAAGCTTTACAAAATTCGCCAGTTCTTAAAACTACGTCTTTCAATGTACAGACCAGACAATTTCAAGAGGCCCATTATAACTCTATGCTCAGGTCAGGAAATACATGGGGTCAGATGTCTACTGTTCCAAGTCATTTTCCAGCTTGTAAAGAATCAACTCTATCCTGTGGCCTAAATCATCAAAGGGCAAAGGAGGTACAGGCAGAATTAAGAAGACTCGGAATTACCAATCCTGGAATTGCACAGTCCTCAAGTGCATACTTAAAACCAATGGGAGGGGTCTAGGAAAGCTCATTGGATAATTTGTAGCATTGTCTCTTCTGCTGGAGAACCAAATGAAACAATTCTTGCATCAAGAAGACCATGCTATATTTTGAACCCACTGTGGTTCTTAAGTCATACATGGCTTGAGAAATTTGTGGCATCCTGGTTTGAAGGCTTATTTGACAAGTATAATTGATGGCAGATGGTTATATGGGAAAGTTATATTTTCTCTGCAATCTTTGACAGGTCATTCTTCTTTCAGCTCAGCTTCATACATCAGATTATTCTAAGAAACAACAGACACTTAAGGAGATGTCCAGGAAGCGGTTCTAACTTCTGATTGTCTTCAAATAAACCATTCTCAGATTTTTGAAATTAACATATTTTCCAAGTGGTCAATATCAACAAAATCAATGTCTATTGTAATTAGGAATTTAGAACAATTTAGTGAAACAAGCTTGGCTTGCAGGCCATTCGGCTCGTTTTTTCAACTTACGTGAAGATTGAGATCCCGTCCGTTTGAGATGGGATATATATTCTTACATTATTCTTTTATTTGAAGAAAAAGAAACTTGATATTTTCTTTGGGGCAAATAAGTAACACTATGAAGATTGAGTTTTTTCCTGTTTGATATTTGTTCAAGCTGTTAAACCGGAGATTGGAATTCCAGGTAGAAATGCTTGCATTATTTGAATGAGTCTGGCATTGATTAATGACTTAACAGAGTAAAATTCAGTTGTTAGTGGTAAATTCATAGAGACCATCTTAAACTATCCTGTCGACAAAACTTTATCTGACATAGACTTGCAGAATTAGAACAATATCCCGATGAACAGGCGTGGGGGTCATTTATTAAAGTGCAAATAAATTATACTGTTCCAGTGACAAATAAGTGTCCATTCTCGACTCCCATCTGGCTGCTGCACAGTTCCGTCTGTCTCCCCAGCTACGTATGCACCACACTGCATAAATACATCCACCGCTTTGCAATAAATTCAATTAGATCTTTCCTCGGGCTGTTGTCCTTCTCTTACAGGCTTGTTTAAACTATGTTTGCCTATAAATACACCCTTGCATCTGTAAGTTTTCATTCTCGCTATACACCACGGCTCAGAAACTTGTAACACCCTTCTCGCTGTACACCACGGCTCAGAAATATACCAGGTTTGTTTGGAGTTCACTGAATGCCTGTGATCTGTTTTTCTGAATATAATCCCAACTTGTACATTGATTTTAGTCTGCTCCTGTAACTATCATGTCCTCCATTTTTTGTAAGCTATTTGTTCTCTCTTCACACTTTCTCTGGTTATAATATGCTTTAAGAGCCTGCATATGGAACTTGATTTCTGCTTTGTTCAATTTGAGTCTGCCCAGAGGTGTGCTCTCTATGTCTGAGTAATGGTGGATATTAGGATTGATCATATACCAGGGAATAAGATAGTCATTCACAATGTTTATGTTGGTTTCTTCTTTGTTCTCTGTCGGGGAAAACATTATGGACTGCCCATTTTCTGTTGATTTCCATACTTGGCGTTGTTCTTGTCTGGTCATTTATTTCTACCTCTCTAAATCTTGTCTTTCGACTCTTCTTCTCACAGTTTATCTTGTATGAGAAAATACTGCATTCAATAAAACTTTATTTATTATTGCATGAGAAGACGCGTCCTTATATTTCCATAAAACCTCTTTGCTTTGATTTGTTTGTCAAATACGTGATTACATTTTATTATGCAATGCATATTTTACCACTGTCAACAGTAGGTTAAGATGGCAGGTTATGAACTTTCCTCTGTATCTTTAATTGTTATATAGCATATATTGCTTCACAAAATGCGCAGTATGCTCAGCCATGCTTTCATTATTGGAAATTTCTTTTAAAAAGACAGGAGGCTTTTTGGTTCTGGATACACAAGAAAAAAAGATTGATTGTAAAGCTTTGATTCAAAGATTCTAATGCAATTTGGCATGGCGCAAGTTTGGACAACTATTCTGTGTCATTTTATGAGCTGGCTTTATTAGGTGGCATGCTAAAGCAGCCTGTGACCTGTGTTAAATTGTTACATTACCGTAATATGACACAATTATGATGGCTGTATTTTCTTAGATATGCATATGCACATCCCCTCACAAGTTAAGCCCCTAGGCTGGTAAATATTAGGGTGATGCAAGGGACCATTGCCTTCACAAGAAGACCAGAATGCCGGATATGTTTAGGGATCTTATAGATGACCAATTTTATGATTTATGTCCTTTCTTTACGTCAGTGTAAAGGCTTGGTTAAGGCATATAGTGATTTTTTATTTAGGCCATTGTGTTTTATTGCTTTCTGGCACATTGTGCGGGTCACCTAGACCTCCAATTATGCATCGTATACCAGTCAAGTGGAGAGAGGACCAATGTGTGTCATCAACCATAGATAACCACTTTACATGTTGAAAGATATTTAGGATTCAACACTGATCATCTACATTACCCTTTGAAAAAGACCGATGAATGATGTCTGATTTAGGATCAATCTCATCGAGCACAGTCTATATGTTTTGATGATGATAGTTCAAAGGCTCTTAATCTGTTAGTGATAATCTTTATGTAAGCTCTGCTGAAAACTACAATGAGCATATCTGACATTTCCATAGTTGCATACAGAGAATTATGAATAAAATATATGATATATGATTAATCGATGTAGTTGCAATTTCAGTTTCAGCGAGCCAATGTATTTTGCAATGTATATATATTTCTGTACTTATCAGTAGAAGCTAAATTTATACTAACAAAGTTGGTTGTTTTCCCCAGGTATTATGGCCACTCCAAGTGGAAGCCCATCCATTATCACAATATCGATGATACCTCCGTGCCATTGTCGAGCCCTCCAATCAACCGGTCGCCTCAAATGGAACACCACAACATCATATGCAACCCAAGCAACCACCAATGAAAGCTCAATACAAAGTGTCCACCACCGCCATGACTTATGTCCATACTTTGGCTACCTCTCACAGCATACAGCCTACATGCTCGACCATTTCTGGTAGAATATCAGAGTCCCTCATCCCATCAGCAATGATTCTCGATAGTGATTTAACCGCTGTCTTAGACATGATGCACAAGGTAGATGCAACGTACCTTAGGCTTGACGCATTGTTCACTTTCCTTCGTACGCTCAGCTACGACCAGTACTACTCTGGCGGCGAGGAACACTCCATTAGAGCTGCATTCAAAGCTTATCTTGCATCCCTTTAATTTAAGTCCCTACCTCACCCCTACTACGACCTTGCACTGCTCATACATATGCCCACATCTTTCATCCTACCCCACAGTAATCTCTTTTTGAAGGCCTAACTTGATAAACCTATACTTGCATAAATATGGTGTACATGTTCCATTTTGAAACCGTCGTCAAAAGTTTTGTGTAATTCCAATTACGATATATAAAATAGAGTTGTTGTACATATGTTTCGTACTTTACTTAAAGAATGAGCGTACAAACTATTGTGTAATATAAACATCTTCCCTTCTGTACATATCTTTATGTGCTTATTCTCTAAAAAAACACTTTACGTGGGACATAACTTGGTTTCCCCACTTTATGGTTTAGCACATGCTCCCTCGTACTTAACATTACCCCATTTGCTAATTCATTTCCATTTTATTTTATTGTTTAGGAACCACCAGCATCGCAGACTCCATTGCCCCCAACGTTGTTCCTCCCCAACTGGCCGTACACCTGCCGACATCCCGCACAGATACTTTGGCACCGGCTACTCGTGAAGGCCGCCCTGCACACTGCATGCAACTCACACCAATTAAATCGTTAAACCCTTACCAAAGCGATTGACTATCAAGGCGGGTCATCCAAAAAGGCAACCTAAACAACTATAACACGGAAAAACGCGCAGGCAGGTTTTTCACTTCTTCGACATTATCGACAAAAGCAACTCGATATAGTGGTGACTTCTTTCGACCTAGCCGCAACTTCTTACTACAACCAAATACAACTAGGTAAAACATACACAATCAAAGGAGGCACCTCATGGCTCTGCAAAAAAGATTACAACAACTCCACAACTCCTCGGGACATCATCCTAGACTTGGAATCCTCTCAGAAGCTTAGTACAAACCAGTCCGTAAACATACCGCAATATCTTTTCCGCTTCAAAACAATAGCAGAAATCAACTCCACCCCCGCCAAATCCACCATTGACCTACTAGCTATTGCACTATCCATTACCGCCCCCTCCACTATCAGGAAAAGTGATAGCACTTTCAGCCACAAACGCACAGTCGTACTAAGTGATAACTCGGCACTATGTATTGAGGCAACGTTATGGGGCGCTTTTAGTGACAATGAAGGCAAACTTCTAAGTGAATTATGTGCTACACAGACATCAATCCGACCAGTTCTAGCAATTAAGAGAGCAAAAACTACAACTTTCAAAGGAACAACATTGGCCACAGGCCCTAATACACAAATCTTCATAGATCCTGATATACCTGAGGCTCATGCATTGCGTGCATGGTTTACTTCGCTCGCCTCTACAACTGCATACCCTTCAGTGAGTATTGGAAAAATTGAGAAAACCGATATCAGCAGTATCAAATCCTCCTCGCAACTAGGTAAACCGCTCACCTTCTCCACCGTAGCAACAATTATACACATTAATATGTCCTCCTTCAGCTATCCAGCATGCACATCAATTGTTAACAACCAGCAATGCAAGAAAAAACTTGACCAAACCGCAAACTCCTCTTGTATTGCCAAAAATGCAAGCACGACGCCTCCCATCAGTGACTACAAATATGCATTACACTTCATCATTGAGGATGGCACAGCAACAACATGGGTAACTGCTTTTGATGAGGTTGCTACATCAATCATGGGTATATCAGCACAAGAGCTACAACTTCTTGCACCAACACCTGACAAGTTTTGGCCTGTTGTTAAGCCAATTCTGTTCCACCGCTATATGTTCACAATATCCGCGAAGCTAGAGGTCTACAAGTCAGAAGAGAAAGCCCAGCACTGTTGTCGCTGCAGTTAAGGACACGACTTCCAGCATGCAGGAATCCCCACTAGATGCATTCCTCGCAACACCTTAACTATGTATTGATAAAAAAGATCCTACACTACCTCAGAAAACATATTATACTGTACCCACACAATATACGCAACTTACCAATACATACTTACCATACCACCTACTCCACATATAGGTTTTTGCATTCATAAGTTACATAACCTTTAATATTAACGCATGTTGTGCTCAAGTTTTCCTATATTTATATACCACTCTGTGTTCTTAATATGTCTTTATAATACACATATTCGGGTGCAATCAAAGTCACTTTATACTAGCAATGCAAATACTCTCAACA
The DNA here is from genome assembly GCA_018340775.1 of Taxus wallichiana var. yunnanensis. Classification (NCBI taxonomy): domain Eukaryota; kingdom Viridiplantae; phylum Streptophyta; class Pinopsida; order Cupressales; family Taxaceae; genus Taxus; species Taxus wallichiana. Next base: position 672,136,730 of record CM031243.1, on the reverse strand, counting down.
TACATAGCTACACTTCACTCCAATCAATCAAAAGAACTTTTCTTTTTTGCTTGCATTAACTACGTTCTATACCTACTTACTGCTACCTTTTTAACTCTTTTTTTGCAGGCCTAACACGGATTGAGAAAAATGCACAGGCCCGGTTGAGATACGCAGCCAACAAAAACAACCTCAATGAGCATCGCCGCCATAAAGCTTGCATGAAACGACAAAAGCTGAACACACAGCACCAACCTATATAGCCAACCATGCCACCCTGCTCGAAGATCGCACACCAAATACGCATACACTCCAAAATACACAGCGCCAATTCCGCCAAAGAATAGATCACCTCCCACCTCCAAACTCATGTTCATGTTGTAGTGAATTATATGTTGGGCTACGTACAAGGCTTTACAAAGGTGCCCACACCTCGTCATGCAGATGCATTGGCAAAAAAGGATGATCGCCGCTTCTCAAGTTGGAATAACATGGACCTGTGCCCGCAACCTAAGGTGTTATCTTCACTTACACAAGTTGAGGAAATGCTAATAAGAAGGGTCAACCCAATATTGCAAGTGACTCACGCCGTAGGTGGCCAATACAAATATAGGGGCCACACCATATGCTTCCCCCAAGAAGTTTCATCCATAACTAAACACTTGCCTCGGCGCGTCGAAGACTTGGACATCTTAATCATCCGAAGAATCGGAGCAACAAATAAAGCTTACGATTGCTTTGTAAGCAGATCTCGTGTTTTGGCAGCATTGCAATTCAAAATAGCTCATGACCCTTACTACAAGGATGTTGTCCTAGACCACCCCGCATCGTGATTCCCTACCACATCACAGTACTGATATATCTACTTCCCTACCACACTTCAATTCAATTATCACCGACAATGCTGAAGCACAACCAGAAGCAGAGCTTCACCCAAGCTCCCCACCAAATACCCACGAGCGACAGCCATCATCTTTTGTGTCCTCCCTCCCTCCAGCCACTTCAGAAGTTGAGCAAATAACAAATTTCATCGAAGGCAGGAAAAAAACTCCGCTACAGTCAATTGAGTGGCCACACATTGGTTCAGCCCCGGTCAGCGAATACGACACTGAGGGCTTGCTATCTATGGCTTTTCCAACATTGTTCCCAACAGGGGTTGCATTGTTCCACCAAGCACGCATCAAGAGGGTTCACATGCATGAATACGCACTACACCTACTACGTTACCATGATAATAGATTTGGAAGCCATCCGCGCTTTCGTTACTTCATTCTCAACATTATGTTGCGCCACAGAAGCCAATCAACATCTGCTGTTTTCACAAAAAAAAATATAGGCGACAACTTGCCTACCACAGTTTCGATGTTACGCCAACAACTTGCACACTACCCGGATGCCCACATTGCAGAGCAACTAATGCGCTTTGGGTCCAACTTGCGAGGAACTAAATCATTTTGGTGCAAGCGCAGACATGAACTCACAGATATGATAACCCAACTAGAAAGCCCTACACTTTTCTTCACTTTAAGTGCAGCAGATACTAAATGGCCTGATTTACACAAAGCAATGCCAGGAACACCGACGCCACCATCAACAACAAGCCAGCAATGGAGAAACGTGAACTTGAACATGCACCCCCATATCGTCTCTGCATACATGGAAAAAGATTTACAATATTTTCATGAGGAGGTGCTTCAAAAAAATGCATCAGACCGACTACCGGTACAGTGAGCTCACTACCATTTAGATTTTAATACAATACCCCGCCTACCACATTTACCAAGCTAGACCCTCTTTGTACAAAATACAGTACGAATGGCAACACCGAGGCTCGGCTCATATCCACGGATTTATATGGCTTCCAAATGCACCAAACATGGAGGACCTAAACCGGGACAACCCCGTGATCTTGATGCGGCGAAGACTTACTTCACCAATTAGTAATCGCATGGAATCCAAGGGGCCCTTAGAGTGGAGAACGCCGATACATCGCTCACAGAAGATGACCCGTGCTTGTTGTAGACACATACGGATACTTACAAACAACCCAAGAAATTTCGACTATGAGAACTTGTCAACCGCGTGCAACGCCACACAAAATGTACTGAGACAACCTGCTTACAAAAAAAAAAGGACACTTCAATGTAGATATAAAGCCCCTTGGCCACTCCAAGAGTATTCGAGCTTGGGCTTAGATGAAACCGGTAAAAAAAAGTACACCCCCGCACGCAATGATGCACGGGTCAACATACACAACTCGGACATGCTAGCACTATGGCGAGCCAATGTCGATCGCCACCACAGTCGTCGCCATGCGGTCTTACAATACATTGCAAAATATGCAGCCAAGGCAGAGAAGAAATCAGAAAGCTACCATCACATGCTAACAAGGATATCTAATGAAGTTAGCATCGACCACCCTGCAAAGACGGCATACAGCAAATTCCTCTCTGAGACTATTGTCGACCGGGACATTGGTGCACAAGAAACATGCCACATGTTACAAAAACTCCCCTTTCCAAAGTAGCCACACATTTATCACCCTATCCGCTTGGTAGGGTATTCAAACGTGTCCTCCTGCACCTAGGAAACACATTCCAATTCCCTTCATTCATGATGCATACATAAAACGCCCTACACAATTAGAGAACACCTCCTCTTTGAAGCCGCTGTTCCTCGGTCCTACAATGCCAAAGGAAAGTTACTCAATGGCTACAAAGAAGAACCCCCCGTCGTCCGCGTATTCCCCGATACACTGATGTCCCAACCCCGTGATGCGACACACTATGAGGAGTTCTCACGACAGAGCTTCTACTTTATAAGCCCTTTCGGCATATCCAAACAGCATATCGCATCTCCACATCTCAAATAACTAACCATCGGGAAAACATGAAAACTCTTACGCCCTTTACATGTAACAGAGCCACTACTCTAAGAAATCGCACTGGGGCAAAGTAGCGACGACAATGACTCGCAAGGATCTGATCCACTGCACGCACAACTATTTGAATGGGAGCATATATCCCGCATGCACCCAACACTCAATACAACAATTGATGATCTAGACATGATAGGCCTCCGTGACTTTGACATTAACCACGATCGAAGGTTCATTCAATCCCCGCCGCCTTACAAATAAGTGCACCTAAATTCATGTACATCGCCCGCACCGAAAATTCGCCGCCAAATAAGTACTCCACCTACCCATTTAGACACTCTCGCAACTATCATCAAACCAACACCTTGCCTACTCAATTGTGCTTTCACACGCAACTCAACAAGGAGAACACCCACCATCAAGATGATCATTCAGTGGAACCGCTGAACAGAAAATCATACCTCATACAATGCATAAGAAATGGGCTTAAAAATATGGTCAGGGCAAATTAAAATCTTCCTCCTCAGTACTAGCCCAACAGTATTGCTGCATTTAATATAAAATCATCCACTATACATTCTTCCCTCCGAATACCCATATCCGACATGAAACCCCTCGAAGGACAAGCCCTAGCAATCTTCCAAGAGCGTATGAGTCCCATACGTTATATACTCATAGATGAAATGAGCTTTATAGGTCCTACAATGTTACACAACATCAACAAAAGACTTCGTGAGGCATTCCCCCGACATAGTAACCACGCGTTCGGTAACTGCTCAATGATTTTGGTGGGAGACTTAGGCCAGCTCCCCCCGGTCAACGATGTACCATTATATGTAGGCAACAAAGTAGAAGCTCCTTTGGCATGCTTTTGATACCGTGATCACCTTGACACAAACTTCGTGCAACAAGGATTAAACTCCACACAACTTGAATTCGAGAAATGTTGACCAACATCGAAACGCAGAAGCAACCGTAAGGATTGGTCTCTTCTCATGTCACGCACTCAAGTCGCGCATGTCTACCTCGTGAGCAATCCATGTTCATGATCGAGAAGCACCTATTTGCAACAAAGGACCTAGCAAACAAGCACAATAAACAAATGCTAAAATCCTTGCATGACGTACCAATTGCAATGAGCATCGCAGAACAAAGCAAACATAACTCTGACTCAGACATCAACGACACTCAACTAGACCCGGTAGTTTTCCTATGCACAGGACAAGAGGTCATGTTGACATCTAACTTATGGGTTAGCTCAGGATTGGTTAATGGTGCACTCGGGCAAGTGACAGATATCGTGTACAACCCAGAAACACAACCACCAGACTTGCCATCCTTTGTTGTTGTCAACTTCAAACACTACCAAGGGCCCCCATGGGACATACTCAACCCAACACACTTGCCCCTACCTCCTGTCACACGTGGAAATCGTCGCCAAATCCCACTAAAAATGTCTTGGGGCCTTACCATCCACAAATCACAGGGCCTAACCCTTGACAAGGCCACAGTAGACATCGGAAACGTTGACCGCCAAGGACTAACATTCACAGCAATGTCAAGAGTTCGTGCCATCAACGACCTACAAATCCAACCAGCTTTTACGTTTGAACGCTATGCACGAATGAGATATACCAAGAACGTAAAATCACGCAAGGAGGAGGAGAAAAGACTTTGCACCGCAGCATTGGCACACGGCGTACAAGGCATGGAAATACTCCTTCCCCCATCATGCACACAAAACAATACCACGATCTAGGATCCACATTCAATATATCATGTAAAATATATTCTATGATATACGATAGATGTTTGAGCGCAAAACAAAAGTTACATTTTGCAAAACTATTCACATGTCTATATGTAAGGATCCACATTCTCGCAGCTTCCAAGCTTAGAAATGTTGTTTACGTATGGATGAAAGAAGATTTCAGTATGCAATTTGACAAGCCAAGATTAAGGCAATTGTATGGGATTCGCTTTCTGAAATAAAAGTAGAACCAATACCACTTATTAAAATTGAAATAGAATTATACTGTTCCTGGATGCAAACAGGAAACCACTCTCTTCGGCATGCTATCCAGTCCATGATCGCCTTCACATCCAAACTATAATGAATACAAAAAATTCAATCCTATCTTTGTCTGTGTTTGTCAGAATTTTCTCCTTGAAGTAAACAGGTTATACTCCGCAAAATTTGAGTAGCCTCCGAACCAGTCATAACCATTCATTTAAGTCATAGTTGACTGTTATGACTGAAGATTGTTGTGTATTATAAAGGCCTTATGAATTTTAGAATCCAGAGCAAGTGAAGAAGTCTAAGATGCCTGTGACTAACAAAGTGGAGAGAGAAGCACTCAAAGTTGGGGATCATGTTTACACAAGGCGGAAGTTATATACCTACGCACATCATGATACCATCTTCATCTCTCGGAATTTAAATATTCTGAACTTTCTATTAAAATGTGTTGCTTAGAAATTTATCAGGGTACAAATTTTTAGAGTAAAAAGAGATAAGGCGGGGATAGTCTCTGAATGAATTTGCAGAAATGGAATATTCCTCAATCTTTGACACTACTCAAAATAAATAAAAAAACAGATGGTGTAGCATCGTTTCATATTTTTAACAGTGCTCGACATCATCTCTCATAGCTTAATATTCTGAAGTTTCTATTAAAAAGCTTAATATTCTGAAGTTTCTATTAAAAAGTGTTGTTTAGCAATCTATTTGAGTACAAAATTTAGGAGATGTCAATAAAAAGAGATGAGGTGGGAATGTCTATGAGTGAATTGGGCGAAATGGAATATCCCTCAATCCTTGACACTACCAAAATAGGGAAAAAAATAAAACAGATTGTGTAGCATAGTTTCGTATTCAGCAATTCAACCAACAATTCTCTCTCTACAGACACAATTTTTTTAGTTTTTACACTTTTTAATATAAATTTTGTGATTGGAGAAGAGACTGGATCCCTCCACTTTCTGCTCGCCCAGCGTAGTAATAATTGGTAATGACTGAAATGCAGGTATTTGTATTGGGGAGAATCAGGTAATCCATATTTGAGTAGAAGGCCCTTCACATTTGTTTTCTTCATCAAGCAGCAGCAGCAGTGGTGCAGGTGTTCCAGTCCCATGCCCTAAATGCCCCCAAGCTGCATTAAGGAAGAGTGGAGTAGTGCAGTCTTGCTTGGATTGCTTTCTAGGCAGGGGATTTCTCCGTCGATATCGGTATGGCGTTTCTGCTAAGCAATGCACCAGAGTCCATTCCGCGCCCTCTGCGGATGTCATTGTTAGGCGTGCGGAGGAGCTGCTTCAAAATGGAGGCCCTCCTCACAAATACGATCTGCTTTCTAACAACTGTGAACACTTTGCTCTGTACTGCACGACGGGGATGTGGAGAATGCCAGGCGGACAAACAAGTTCCATTGGTGTCATTCCATTTGTGGCTGCTGTAAAACTGATTTGGTTGCTCAGGCGGTCGTTACGGCATTGAAGGACCACAATCCAGAAGTAAAAAAAGATGGGAAAGACTGTGATAACATTAGATAATTGAGAATAAAAGTTGAAACGGTTTAGATCTGTTTCAATTAGATATTATTATTATTTGTTTGATTTACATAAAAATTTGAAGTGTTAGGTACATCCACATTAAATTTAGTGTAGGGAGTACAATTTGACACTTCATATAGTTAGATCTCTCTTCTTGTTATTGTTGTAAAATGCTTATTTGCGTAAAGATTATTTCTCTTGTTACTATTGTAGAATGTCCATCCACATTTTAAGATATTAATATTTTTTAATTGATTTTTATAGTTTTAAAAAATTCATGAAGTGACAATTATGTGGATGTTAAAATTAATGTATAGAATAAAAGTTGACACAAACATTTAAAACTATAGATCCCTTCCTTGTAAAATGTTTATTGACATTAAAAAAGGGACAATTTTTAGTGTACTATAATAATACTTACGAAACAAAAGGAAGGAATTCAATAGTTGTTCATGTACTCTCTATATGAGATAAAATGTGCTCATTAGGTGGTGTTGAAATATTATATTACTCACAATCACACTATAATGTACAATGAAACCACCAAAGGGAGTGGATTAAAGAAGTAAATTTAGAGGGATTGACAAAACGAGAAGTAAGGGGACAATGAAGTGTGGGTTTGAGGGAGGAGAAGTGCAAAGGAGGTGAAAACGCACCGGAGAACCAATATATGATCTTTTTCCTACAATCACATGCATTTTTGTCAATCGTTTGAAGGAGAAAGGGTGTGCGGTGTGCAAACTGCCGAGGTAATGTAATTTTGAAATATCTCCAACAACAAGGAGTGGTCCATCAACACTACCAATGTTAGTAGTTCTTTGCAATTTTTGGTCGTGTGTTTTTTGGGTATGTAGAACATACATATATGTAAGGGGAATTCACTTACGTGCCTCATGGGAAAGTTTAGAGACAACTATATGTTGAGTGGACCTCGCATCCTAAGGTAGCAATTTCTTACGCAATTGTGATTAGGGTTTCTCTCTAGCTATCAGGGTACCAATTAGGATTTCGCACATCAATCTAAATCATGATGGAGTCCTCCATCAAGGACCAATAGAGTAACATGGGAGTTGTTATTTTCTTTTTTTTACAACAAAAAGGATTATGATTGGATGGTGGAAATTAACTACTTGCATGTCCCACATGTATTTCATGGTTCATATCATTCCTTCGCAAATAATATCTGGTATATGTGCTCCACTTTATAGTCTTGATCTCACTCACATTATTCGTAAGCGAGTGTGATTAGTGCTTAAAGGAGCCAAATTAAAAATGCGAAAGATCCTATAGGTTCCCGGCCGAAACCCATCTTTCGTAAGGTTTTCTCCATGTAGCACTTGGTAGCCCACATTTTTAGTTGTAATAATGAGTAACTGTAGGAAAGTAGGAAATATGCAAACAACCATCCGTGACTAAGTGTACCAAATATTTTCCTAGAGTAGATTTGAAGGAATGTGAGAACATGGGATTGGGTAAGGTCAGAACCTATTCCATACTTTAACCATACACTCGATGGATCCTATGGAAAGCAATTTTTAGGCCCGATGACCCCGAAATTGACGACGCCATGCTTACTCTTGAATGGGCTTTACACATTTGAAATCCAACATCCTCCACACATTGACACTTTTTGCCTATGAACCCGAATACAATATACCTTATTTCTCATTCGCAACTAAGGAATAAATGGTGCATATGCTCTTCATCCATGGGCACTATCTATACTTTGATTGGTAGGAAGGACAAACATTCTTGGCATGCAACAAGAGTTGTAACAGATGGCTGACCAGTAAAATGGGCTTTGTTATTTTTTATTTGATTTCTTTCAAATGAATGTTATGGATTGGATAACATTTAATTTGTTAGATAAGTCAAAGAGATTGATGTAAAGTTGGAAAAAATGTGGGAATTAAAAATGCTCATTTCCAACACTATTCCACACCTCATATTCTTCCCACCCAAATAATATATGTTATTTGTGCTCCACTTTATTGTCTTAATCTCACTTGAATTATTCACACAAGTGTAATTTGTGCTTATAAGGACCAAAATAGAAAAGATTAACATCCAATTGGTTCAAGGTTTGAAATCCAACCCCACCGCTCTTCTTCAGAGCACTATGTAGGTCACCTTTTCGGTTTTAAAATTGAGCAAATGCAAGGCAACAATTGATGCATGATAAACCATAGATAATTGAGATCCTTTCTGAGTGTTGGTCATATGAGCAATGGGTAGATATTTATATGACATTCAAACTTTTCTATTTTGTTTTTTTTTGTTTTTTTACTAGGTAAAGGTAATCGATCGGAAAATGTTTAATTTGGTAAATAAGATGAAGACATGAAAGTAATGAAAAGGTGGAAATTTAATACCGCTTTCTGTCTTTGCGACACTTAATCCATGGTTTAGATTATTCCTTCCCAAATGATATATGTTATATGTGCTCCACTTTATAGTCTTTATCTCATTCACACTATTCACGTGAGTGTTATTCACAATTAAAGGGTCCAAAATCAAAAATGGGGGAATTCCAATAGGTTCCAAGCTCAAAACCCAACTGCAATGTTTGCTTTGTTTATCACTTTGTGTCCTCCCTTTTTCGGATTATAAGCTCGAGTGATTATAGGAAATAGTTTATGTGCGAATAATCCTCAAAAAGTGAGCCATTACATTGGCGATCATATGAGTGACATGTAGATTTTATATGACTATTGAGCTTAACGACATCAAGGTTTTCAATTGAATGACATTTAATTTATTAGATAAGACAAAGACATGAATGGAAAGTTGGAAATAAAAATGTGAGATGTAAGTATTTGTGGTTTTGGCGTGATAAAATAAATGAAATAACATAAATAACTTTGAATCGCAAGTCAAACCAATCTATTCAATCAACAATGCCTTTACAAATAGCTAGCAATCAATATTTGTAAAAGATTTTATGGTCAAGATTTGGTAAAGAGCCAACAAATCAAGATTAAAGGAATTTATTGAACTGTGTCAAATTGAATAAACTAATAAGGAAACATATTGGTTTTCACACTTAATCTAATTTTGTTAGCTTTTAAGGGAAGGAGGGAATGCAAACCAAGAAGGAAGGAAGACAAGGAGGATGGTTAGCTATGGTGGTTGGATCTAAACAAGAGGTGAACAGAGACTGGAGGTTGTGAGGCATAATCTGCTATGAAGTTTCACCAGAGGATTACAAGTTTACTAATAAAACCATCAAAGTGTATGTGTAATGTTTAGGTTTGAAAGAGATTCCTTGGTTTCTTAAATTTAAGATCTAACGTACTCTAAACATGTCCCCATAGAGAGGAAACAACAAAAAGTGGAGGTCATGAAAAGATGGCAACGATGGAAAACATGATAGACAAATTAAGAATGAATGGACGGACCACGAATGAACCCAAACACACTACTTGCTACTCTTAGCATTTCAAAGGTCTGATTTTTAGTTTAAAGTTTGAGTAGTTACATGGTAATTGAGCCCTTACAACGGTTGGTCATAAGAGGGACACATAGATGTTAGTTGTCGATCTATCTTTATGAAATCAAGATTGTCGATGAGATGACATTTAATTTGTTACGTAAGACAAAGACATGAATGAAAAGTTGAAAATAAAAAGGTGAGAAGTAAATACTTTCAACTTGGGCGTAGTAAAAAATACAATAACATAAAATAACTTTGAATCAAAATTTAAAACCCTATGTTCAATCCCCAATACCTAACAATCAAGATTTGTTAAATATTTGATGGGAAATATTTGATAAAGATTCGACAATTATCTTGAGTGAAGGGATGTTAATAATTTGCATCCAATGGAATAAAAAGGAATAAATCAATAAAGAAACAATCTATTTTTTGTGCTAAATATGATTTTGTTAGCTTTAAAGGTAAGGAGGGAGTGTAAATTGTGAAGGAATAAGGGAAGGACGTTGGGTGGTTATGGTGATTAGATAAGCAGGAGGTGAAAAGAGAATGGAGATAGTATTTTGGTGGATGGAGAAACACAAGTTCAAATCCTCACATGACACCATCTTAAACAAACAAGTTGTTGACTTGTTTGTATAACATATATAAAAAATTAAACCAAACATGATGGGGTCTAGGTAAATCTTAATGCATCACTATCAAGATGTAATGTCCCCTTTCCAAGCTATTTCATTTTGGAGACTTCTAGCCCATTCCACTTCCTATGGGCAAGAAGAAAGTGAACAAGGGAATTTTTGTCATGTTTTTAGTCATTTTTGTGAGCATTTCCATTTTCTTTCATAGATTATCTCGTAAGTCAAGTTTTTTGGTTGAAGATGAAAATTCAAAGATTAAATTAAAAGCAATAATCATTATGATGTTAGTCATGGGGAAAACTCCTAATTGGTTTTGATACTACCAAAAGGGTATAAAAGGGATCCATGGACTCATTTGTAGGGGATATTGTCATAAAATATATACTTGCATGGTTTTTGGGATGAATGCTCAATTCCTTCCACTAGGGGTGAAAATCCATTAGTGTGGCATACAAGGAGGATGAAACCCTTCCTTGTTCAAATTTAAGAATGAATAATATTCAATTGGTGGTTCCTAAGTGTCACAAGGAAAGTGATGTTGATGGTTTTCAGCTAGGGTATGATATAAGAAGAGCTACCGAGGTTTATACATCATTTTTGGACCCTCTACTAGGGTAGCGACTTGCTTGGAGTAGGATTTGAGTGCCTTTTAGGGATCATAAGATCTTAGCAATTGGAGTTGACATTCATCTTCCTCATAATTTTAGAGGTTGATTTACCACTTTACTATTTTTGGGGATTGGAATCTCCATTTCCATCCATTATTGTGAGTTATATTTCGATTTCATTTATTTAATTATAGTTGGGTATAACTTCATAATTTACACATGTTTTGGAGTAGTTTGGCTTGATGTTTATTCCATTGGTTGAATATAATATTTGGGAGGATTTATATACATGTTTTCAGCTTATTTGGAGGGTGTTTGAAGCCCTAAAAGTGTATATATAGTTCACTACTATGGTTTCTTATATTTTCAAATCGTTATTAAAAATTAGACTACTCTCATTTGGGTTTTTTTATTTCCCTATTTTCAATTGCAACCTTAGAAAGGGACATTATAGTGGTATCAAAGCATCGATCCTCCCATCCTGGAGGGTTTCATTCAAAAGGAGTAGATAAATGGTGAACATATATTTTGATGATGTTAGAGTTGAGAGGTTTTCCCTAGGGAAATAAATATTAGTGAATAAGATGGCACAGTTGATCCATTTCATGCAAAACCTAAATGGTGAAGGAAGCTCTTCAAGGGAAAGCAATAATATTCAGCCACCAATAATCGTGAGTGATTCTTCATCTAGGTAATTGTGGCCTACCTTCCTCCCAAGAAAATAAGTCATTCTAGTGGTTGAAACATGACATTCAATGGGTCACAACATTGGACATGGCTATGAGGATTATAGGGATTTTCTAAAGAAGATTTGTGATGTCATATCACTTGTTGAGTTCATAGGGTTGAAGAAAGGTAAAGTGGGAATTGGACCAAGGTTTAAACCCTAATGTATGCCCAAGTAAAATGGGAAATATGTTCTACACCTAGAGGAGCAAAATCCCTCTATTGTGATCAAGGAATCTAATAAGAACACTCGAAGTTGTTGGGCACTAAGAGCGAGCATCCCGTGGAAGCCCTAGAAGTACCTATCACTCTTCCTAGGGATGAGCCATTGACTGATTTTCAGGATAACAAATTGAAGGGGCATGTGTTTGATGAAGAAACTATGGAGCATGAGCCCAAGAAAGAAGGTAAATATGAAGTTCCAAATTATGGAGGGGAATTGGTGGTTGAAGCCCAATCTCTGGATGATAATGAGAATACTTGACTTGCTAGAATTTTGAAACCAACAGTTAATAAGATGCAAGTTGATAGTGTACATGACTTTGAAAAGAACCATGAAGATGTCCCATGCATGTGTCAAATAAATACGATGATGAAGTCAAGGTGAAAAGAGCTTCACTTGTTGAATCTAAGGTGAAGGAGAAGGTTGATCCCAACTCATAAATTTTAAGTCACAAGGTTAGAAGTGTAGAAGATATCCCAATCATTCCTCATCCGGAAAATGAAGGTGAACATTTTAACAACTTGAGGTATGATAGTAAAGATCATATTTCAGATTTTTTAATTTCTCCTATGTCGCTGCAATATATTTCTTATCTTGATCAACATGTTGAAATTGATGGGAATGTGAATGATAAGCAAACTAGGTGTTATTTTTATAATACATATTGTATGAATCAACTTGCTATGGTATTATGGAACTCAAGTTACTTTCAAGATTGAATATTTTGTATGTATGTGAAGGTCATGGATAATTCATCCATTGAAAATACAAATTCAGTTTCATGGAATATCAATTCAAATTGCTACAAGGTATACACTAATTTAATTTTCATGAATCGGGAGATTTAATGTATCATTCCATTTGTTTGGGATTGGTTCTCTAAAACATACCTAAAAAAATTCCTAATAATACATGGATTCAATGGTATTTTTATGGTGTAAGTCATCCTTCTAACATGACTTAGATGAGCTCGTAAAACTTTAATCATGAACTCGAATCATTGTGGGAGCTATCTCAAATCTTTTGGATGTTATGACCAACAAGTTTAGTTTATTCCACATTCTATTTGCAGCCACCAAGTGTATTTTGATCATAAGGAAGATGTGCTCTTTTATAGTGACATTGACAAGGTAAGGGTAACTATCACAAGGAGTTTTTTGGTCACTAAAATTTTAAATTTGAATAATGAAAAGCAATACTACAACCATGATGGATGTTCCCCCCAATTTCATGTGTTAGGTTGTGCATATCTTCATTAGACAATAATAGAGGGGCAGGTTTGAAGACATTCTTTTCATTTAAAATTTTATGTAAGAGGGTTCACTCATTGAGATCAATTAAGGCCAATGTGTAGTCACAAAATCTTGCACATTAGGCATTATTTAGCCTTAGTTTTCATAATACTATTTAGAGGGTTTTTAAGTGAATAAAATACTAATTAATCCCCTTTTGGCCATCTTATTTTGTATTTTATTTCGTCTTTCCCGCACATTACCACCCAATGATGCACCTAGAATTTACTAGTAATATCCTGGGCACACTGGCACATCACTCACCTCGACTAGCGCTCACCCAAAACACGCAAAGGTACCAAGCCCCTCTTTAGGGTTTTTGTTGCAAGATGTTAGCATGATGAAGACTTAATACATACAGATCCATAATTGATATATCATTCTATAATGCATGCTCAAATCTATATCTAAAGAATAATAGACTTAAATAATAATCATGATGAAATCAAGAACATACAAGATCCAATTACACACAGGATTAACACTTTGATTCAGTCAATAACCTCCATTATATTAAACATGAAAATTACATAGAAGCTTCTTACAATAATGGCATTCCATACCCATGCACACACAAATTTTATATAGTAATCCATTCTTGCTTACTACTACTACTACTTCTACTACTACTACTTCTCTACTACTGCACACTACATATGTATAAGGGTGGGACTTGCCCTTCACCGCTTATCCAATCCCAAAATAGGTCGCATGTTATTATTATCCACACGTCATTTACAACAATAGCCACACATGCAAGTGCGCTAACAATAGACTTCCTTTAGTTAACTAACAAGTAATAAATCTATTCTTAGCCCACACCCATGCAAAGTGCTTTGTAGCCGATCCTCCAAAAATAGCCAATGCGTGGCGCAAGTCTTCGTCTTGTTTGTGTGCTCTGCACGCCATCTCCAAAAATAGATCCTCATGTGTGAAAATGGCTAAGTCCTGAAATATGAACTTATCTTCCGCGTGTGTGTTTCCCTTATCCTTTCACGCCTTTGAACATGCCCTGTTTTCCCACGCGGACCTCTTGTGTGCCTTCTGCTAAGTATTATCTTCTCAACATTACCCCACACTAATTGCATTTCCACCCCGGAAATGGTTGTCTCCAAAATGAATCAAAGAATGTGAATGGAAAGAATAAAAAGAATATTTATAAATAAAATAATTATGTTACTCTGCAGCTTCATCTACTTCAACTTGAAGAATTAATTCGGGATATTCTTCTTTTATTTCTAGCCTCCAAGGTCTACCACTCAGTGAGTGCTTCCTCTTCTTTTTCTGGAATGTCCACAACAATGGACTCCAATTCATCTTGTGTAATCTCTCCTTTTTCATTCTCTAAAAGACCAACACAATGTTGGACATTGCAGTCATCCTTCCCTCTAGTAAGTCCATCTTTTACACGATGAGTTTCCCAAGCTCATCTAGCACTCCCTTGTGTGGTTCTTGTGTTGCTGCAAGGGCCTCATGCTTCTGTTTGACAAGTGCTAATCATTTTACGTGGGCCCAATGTATCATCCTTCATCACTTTCAGACTTCATTGTCCTCCTCCATGGTTTTTATCTTGATGAGCACTCTTTGGAGTTGTACAGATATTCAAGGCTTGGTCTGTTTTCTTCAGCTCTTCCCGCAGACTTGCAGCAATCCTTCATAAGATGAAATCTTTCTTATTACAGCAGCCCTTGCCCTTTCTACCTCTTGCTCAGGATTCTTTGGTGTTGGCATTTCATGGTTTCATCTTCAAGTACCAAGTCTACCAAGGTCCTGACATAATGCATTGCTGAGGGGAATTGTTCTAGTACCTTTGACTCTAGATGTGGGTGCGCTTTCAGTACATGGTCCCCAATGGCCTCTGCCATGCTGATAAAGGCATTGTTATTCTTCTGCTCCAAGTATTTTTCCTGTGTTAGGCATGTTATTTCTGTATCCTTTCCTTGATCTCTTCTCGCAGCACCCTAATGGTTGCAACCTTATCCATATTTCTATGTGCCACCTCTGTGGATACCTTCACCAATGCATTACTCACTTGCTCATCGGACATAACAGTAGGCTTTATTGTTATGTGTATGTCTTGAGGTGTCTTCTTCAACCTCCTCGACACACATGACTCTTCACATACATCAAATTCCGCTCGTCCATGTGTGTGTGCATCGACCAAGACAACTACTTTCTTGTGCGCATTGTGGCCATATCCTCGTCCATCAACTCCCAACCATACAACTCCTTGGGTGTCACTGTGCTCTGAAAATGGGCGCAAACAATTTTACCTGTGTCCTCAGTGTAGCCCATGATCGGTGCACTGTGTTCTCCACTTGTTCTTCTCGACCTCGGCCCCTTAGGAACTTGAGATTCAAGATTCAGAGTTTTTTCTAGACCCTGAGTAATCTCATGTGCTTTTCCCACTTGTTCCTTTTCCCCTTCTTCTCTATCCTTCATTTGTTCATCCTTTGGCTCTTCCTCATCCTCATGAGGTGTAGGAGATCCCGGCACACTCTCCTCAGAATCTTCCACCTCTTCGACCAGCTTCAATTTCCTTCTTCTCTTCTTAGTTGTCTCCTTCATGGAGAGAGTTAGGTGATCTATGCACTGATTTTGGAGTAGCACCTTGAGTTCTTGTTCACTTGAATACTCTTTTGAAGTGGCACTCTCCCTATACTACTTCGGATCCTCTTTCTCCTCCTCCTACCCATGAGTTGGTGTAGTCACGCGCTCGATTCTTTCTTGTCTGAGGTTACCTCCTCCTGTGTTCCAAACCACCACTATCCTCATGCTCATCTTCTTCATCTTCTACTTCTATTGTCTCTGTGGGCTTAGGTGCTGGAACATTTTCCATTGTATGCTTACCTTTTGGCAGGTCCTGGGAGCGTGAACTCATTCTCCACATACTTGTTTTTTTCCATCTTGGGCTTGAGTTGTAAGTACACAAGCACAGTGTCCCCAACTTCCAAGCTTATAGGCCTCATACTTATAATATCGAAGATGAGCCTCTCAACATAGGCATTCCTCCCTGGATATACATACTTCTTCCTTAGAGTGTGGTAGTCGCAATCTACCTTATCTGCATTGAATGTTAGGCGGCATGCATCTAAAACCTATGTGAACTAATGCCTGAAAATATCTTGTTGTGAAGGCATACGGTAGTTTACACCATGGGCTCCAAGCCCTGTCCTTCATTTCAAATCATGTGATGCAAAAATGCTAGTAAACTACAAATTGTATTGCCTTACCCACCACCGAAGGCAATTCCTTGGGTATGTGCCATTCCTCTTCAAATGCTCCATGAATCCTATCATACCACATCTCTTCTCTCTGCTTAAATGGTCCAACCATTGATCCTTCACACAAATATTTTTGAAATCTTTCCACCAGAGACTTGTGTTCCATGGGGTACTCCCAAATCTTCTCTTTTGGCCCATCGGCACTCCAATCTCCATGAACACCAAAGACAATAAAATAGCGCCAAAACTTATTCTTTCACCTGTCTATGCTTCTTCAATTATTGTCTTTGCTATGTGATCCGTGATATTGTAGACCACTCCTTCATACATCTTCTTTGCAACGTGTACCACATTGTGTTCACTTGTGACCATCTTTCTTGGTCATTCAACTTTGTCACTAAGTGTGCAACTTCTTGAATGATTGGGTACTTCTTTAATTTATCAATGTCCATGTCATGCGCGGACCTTTGGTATACCCTAGCTCCTTCCTTATCTCCAAGATCGCGGCCTTATCAGTTAAATCACTCTCCAGATCCGCTCTTGAAGCCCTTAGTCCTGTTACTTATTGAAATCAAGGCAGTTGTGATTCTTACCCTCCATCCGGTGAAGTAGAAGAAGTCCTCATGGACTCTTCTCATTATCCACTAATACAATGGTTCATACTTTCCAAAGTATGGTAGCTCGTACAACTGGTAGACTCCAATTTTCTTTAATAACTTTTCACCAACGTCATCGTACACCGGCATATCTTTTGTTGTGTGCTTGTTTGTTTTTGTGCTCAATAATGCATCGAGATCCTTCTTATTATCTAATGTACGATGGTTGTAATCATTGATTTTACATTGATAGATGTGGGAATCCCATTCTTGTCCCACAATCACGCCCTCTGGATACTGCATTTTGATAAATTACTCTCGGGAGCAATTTCTTCTTCCACTTTAACCTTCTTCTTCCCTTTTACTCCTGTTGTGGGTGATTTCTTCGGTGTCATCTAAAAAATCTCTCTTTTCTTCCCTCTGTAATCAAGCAAGTTGAAACCCTAGTCCAAATCTCCGTGACCTAGTGGAAATCATGCGTGCCCTAGCTCATTTGAAATGCGTCTTCTTCACTCAAACCCTTCTCCTGGGAACGCAAGATTCTCCTTCACACAAAACTCCTCTACACGTCTAGTTTCACACTCTTCGCACCTCAACACAATTGCTCGCTCTTTCACACTTAGCTCTTTTCAAATTATCTTAATCGCAATGGTAAAAATGAACTCGCATCCCGTCCTTATATATTTTCAAAATTTTGATGCATTTATTACTCCTTCACCTACCAAATATCCTCTCATTCATTGACCAATTTTGTTCTTTCCACATGGTACATCTTCGTGCCCCAACTATAACCTTCTAGCGTGCCTTCCTACCCTCTAGTCCCATAATTCTCTTCTTCATCATGCTTCTTCCTACACCCGAGTAGTACCTCGTCACTATGCCTTCCACTGGTAGTTTCCATGGCCTCCGCTTACCTCACGTTATATTGTCCCTTCATTCATCTCCATCTCTGGTCACTTTTTAGAAGCAATCCTTTGACTTGAATAGCACCCATAGCAACTTATTCCTTTCACCTTTCAATTCCAAATAGTCTTGCACCTAGATAACAATAACCACCCCACACTAAAAGGATGTGCAATCCTCTCGCATAAATAAAAATGCTTCAAGTAGTAATTAGATTCATGCATGCAAATGCACTTATTACACAAGAACAATAACTAAATTGACAAAGCATAATGACGAGGAAGGAAATACGTTAAGGAAATACATAATTGAAAACCTAATCTAAATGGAAATATTGCCTTATTACAAACACCAAGAAGACTTATTTATAGTAGGGCTTCAACCTACTCCCGTTAAAATAACTGGGTAGCCATGTTCCATCAAGTGCTTCTAACTGAAAGCACATGTTTCAAGGATGTAAGTGATAATATATGGCCCCAACCAATGTACCTTGAGTTTTCCTGGATGGCGCAAGAACTTAGAGTCATAAAGAAGCACCATTTGTCCAATCTCAAACTTCTTATCCCTGATGTGTCTATCATGCCATGCTTTCTGCCTAGCCTTTTCTTTCTTATGACTCCAACGTGTTATTTCTCATCGCTCATCCATCTTGATCATCTTTTTAATCTATTCTCTAAGGCTTTTCATCAACTAGACCTCCATCACGCATAATACGTAAAGAAGGTAACATGAATTCCATAGGAAGAATGGATTCTATGCCAAACACTAACTGAAATGGTGTGGCTTTGTTCAACCTCTTATAAGTTGTTCTATATGCCCAAAGTACAATAGAAACTTTTTCATCCCAATCCTTTCTTCCAACATCACAATTTTTTGTCAATGTTTGGCTCAAAATCTTGTTAAACGCCTCAACTGTTCCATTTTCCTGAGGATGATAGGGTGTAGTCTTATGGTGTGCAATCATAAACTCATCTAATAAGATCCTGATTGTCTCATTCAAAAAATGTGTGCCCTATCACTTGTCAAACTCAAAGGACATCCATACCTTGTAAGAACATTTTCCCATAGAAACCTAGTTATTGTAGCTGTTGTACAATCCTTTGTAGGTGTTACTTCTACCCACCTTGTGAGATAATTTATGCAAGTAATGATGTAGTGTGCGATCCAGTCCTACGTGCGGTCGATGAAATAGGTCCTACAAAGTCGATAGCCCATTTCTCAAATGGTTTTGCACTAGAAATAGGTCTTAAAGGCATCTCATCTCTTTTCCCTAGTTTTCCTAGATGCTGACAATGATCACACGCCTTGCAATACACCTTACAATATTTATACAGGGTCTCCCACCATAATCCAATGAGTAGGATCTTGTGCGCAGTAGCATCACCCACATAGTGGCCACCTGCAATACCACCATGAGCTTCCTCCATAATATATATGTGCTCATGCTCTCAATACACAATGGCGCAATACTTCATCTCTTGCCTAACTTGTATAGGTCACCGCTGATCAACATAAAAGGTGTCACGCATATAGAAAGTTGTTTCTTTTCTAAGGCCTTCATTCCTTTTGGTGCCATACAATTCCATAGAAAATACAATGTCTTCTAATTCACTGGCACACGTTGTAACCTATATAACTATGTGCATCTAGCATGGTTTCTTCAATTGCCTGTGCTTCCTCTCCTGAATGTATTCTGGACAAGTGGTCTAGTCCAAAATTACTTTTCCCTGGTTTTACCACAACTGTGAAATCAAATTCTTGAAATAATAGTACCCATCTGTATATGCACCCCTATAAAACGGGCTTGTTTACCAAATACTTCAATGTCATGTGATCTGTATAAAATAAAATGGTGTGGCTAGTAGGTACTTGTCTAAACTTGTGTAGCATAGATCATTGACAAAGCTTCACTCTGTAGTTGTGTAATTCTATTCGGAAGGAGTCATATTTCTACTAGAAAAATAGATAGGATGATCTATAATACCTTCTCTAGGTGAGCCAACACCGCTCCAATGGTCATGCCAAGAGGCATCCACATGTACATGAAATGGTTGGTCCCATGAAGGAAAACGTAGAATAGGCGCGGTAGTAAGTTTCTCCTTTAATGTCTCAAATGTGTGTTGCTATGGTTATCCCCAGTAGAATGTACCTTTTCCTTTCAATAACTCCTCCAAAGGTGCGGCAAATTTGGCATACCCCTTTATGAATTTTCTATAATAACCTGTGTGGCCCAAGAATCCACGTACCTCACTCTGGTTGGTAGGCGCTTCCAAGCCTATAATGACTACAACCTTAGCTGGATCAACCAAAAACCTTCCTTGCAGATTATGTGACCTAACAAGTATTCCAAATGGTGTAGCAAATATGCACTTCTTGATGTTCAAAGAGATACTCAACTATCTACATCATTCAAACATTAAGCGCAGATTGTCACAATGATCCTTAACAAGCCCATATATTGTCCAATCATCTAAATAAACCTATAAGAAGTTGTGAATAAAATATTTAAATGCCTGAACAACTATCCATGAAAAGACAACAGCACCTTCTTCACTCCAAAAGGCATCACAATATAGGAAAAGCTGCCCCATTCAGTAGTAAAAGTGGTCTTTTCTTGATCCTCCCGGGGCAATCTAACTCGATGATACCCAGAGAACCCATCTATAAACGAATATATTTCATGCCCCTTCCACGCCTTCCAATATTTCTTCGAATGAATGGTGTAGGAAAGGGATTGTCACACACATGCAACATTCAACTCCCCGTAATCCACATAGATTTGAATCGACCATCCTTCTTGACTGATCACCATTGGACTAACCCATTCTGACTCGTCCAGGGGTCGAATGATTCCAGATTTCAACATTTTATCAATCTCTTCTTTTACCTTTTCGCGCAAGTTAGGGTTCATTCTATAAGGTCTCTTTCTAACTTGAGGCACGCACCTCTTTAAGCTTTATCTTCATCTCCCCTAGTGATTCATGCACACCTTTAAGTTCATGATACCCCGAGGAATAAGTCCTAATAATCCCATAGTAACTCAATGATTTTTGCCACTTCCAAGTCTAACCAATAGTCTCCAATTATGGCCTCCTTAGGCTCATCCTCTGATCCAATATTTACTTTCTTTGTCTTCATTGGTTCATGATATGCATGTGTATCCTTATCTTGTATTTCCAAGACCTCACACACTCCTTGTGAATGATCGACATCCATATTTTCAACTTCCTCATCATCCACTATGTAGACCATCTTTCCTTTTTCTTTCTCAAGGAAAGCGCGTTCAAGTAGTATGGAGTCCACTTCTCTTCTTCTTCAAAATGCGTGCTTTCCAATCTGTCTCACCAAATAATTCTTGAATGAGTTCTTCCACCTTTGCACTATCTCCCATAGTTAAGTGCTTGAAAACCTTTAATGCCTCTTCTCTACGAGGCTTAGAAGAGAAGTAGTCAAAAGTCTGGATCATTCCTATAATCAAATCCTACCAATTTCTAGTTTCTCTATGTAGTTCTGCATATACATACCAAGCATGTGTGCATCCTTGTAGAGTGGAATATAATTTATGCACCCAGAGTGAAGGTGGTAATGCTTCTTGTCCCTCGGTCCAGAGTCTCTCACACTTGCTAGATGTGGTGTTAAATAGGTTGATTACCATGATAAGTGCATATTTGAGTAGGTGCATTGATCTCCTAAAAATGAGTAGATAGAGTGATCTTGATTTCATTCCATTCCATAAGATTATCTCTGTGAACCACCCACCAACACGTTGTTGTCCCACGCAAGGTATATGCTAACATTTCCTTCTCTCAACTTGATCTATGTCCATTGTTCTTCCATGGCTTGCAAAAATACTTGGAAGATCTTCCACCCCAGTATACCAAGGTACTGAGCTACCTATTCATCAAACAGAGAGAAGTCCATTTTTCCATGCAATCACTTCTTACTTCACACCCTACCAATTCATAAGTACCGTGAGCCCAATTATCACAAGCAATACTCGTAGTATCACTAATAGACTATGCATCTTCCCACTAAAGGATGCCTTCCTTTGATGGCTCAATGACCTCTGGGTCTTGAATGGCGCACACATAAATTTTGTTTAAGTCTTCCTCACTCAAAGGCTCAACATACGGTGTAGATTTTCCATCTCTAAAGGGATTACAACTCGTTCCTCCTTGTTTTCAAAACTGATGTATCCTTTGTTGAACCTTAAATCAACATTATTTGCATAACACCAAGGGCACCAAGAAAAGCTAGAAAATTGTCTACTTCCGAGTGCTAATACCTCAAAATCCCCAGTGAATTTGGCCCCTTGTATTGTTATAGATGCATCTTTCAAAACTCCTATGGGAGTGGCCTTAGTCCGATTGGCCATAAACAACACATTGATGATGGTTGCAATGGAGGTCTCCCCATTTGCACCCATGCATCTAAAGTAAGAACATTGACTTCCGCACCTGTATCAATCAAGATATTTCTCAAAAGCCATCCATCCACAACAGCATTCAGAGTGATCTCCTTATCATAGTCAATGCTATCAGGGGGAAGATTTGCATGCAAGATCTGTCGTCATTCTCAGTACTTGCACAGAGTGTTCCCCTTCAACCAATTCCCTAATAATGGAATAATATTCTCCCGTGCAACATTCTACATACCTCTCTGATGTCATCAATGTCAGATGGGATCTTCCCTGCTTCTTTCTTCTGTTCTATCTTCTTGACTACTCTTTTTAAACATTGTATTTCACCTTGAATATTTCTAAGGACCTCCATGGTCTCTTGATAGACCTCCTTCTGATGAGAAGGATCTGGGTACCTCGCATGCAAAACCTCCTCCTTAGTGATTGTAGGATTTTGTTGCAATGCCTCTTTTGTGTGTGTCCTTCATCTTGTGTGGTAATTTTCACGGTTAATGCCTCAAGTTCTAGTGCTAACTTGGGCATCCACTGATTTTCCACCGTGCGCTGGATTCTAACCATCCATGCACCTTTTTTCTCTTGCTTATGTTGTTTACTAAGATGCTCATACAAGTCCGGGCACTCCTCATAGCTATGATTCTTTCCACAAAAGAACATGTAATATTCTGGGGACATTCGCACCTATAGTGGTCAGGAGATCCGCATGTATAACACGTCCCATGAGGAAACTCACCTCTTCCTCCACCATGGCCTCATCCTCCATATCCACCTCAATATTTGTGCCATCTTCCATGACCTCCTTCAAAATGCCCTCATTCCTATCATAGCGTGTTTGATTGTGATCCCGATCCTGGTGCTCATTCTTGCTTTTAGAATTATCCGATACACTTGTCTGTCATACACCAATGTCTATAGCATCATGGATCTGACCAATCAATCTACAATCTTCATAGTATCATGAGTCGTGGACTAGAAAATCTTATAATAGCAGGATACGTTCTTTCTTATCACGTGTTGTAATAATGGACAATGGATAACATCATGATTTAAATGATAGATCTCGTAGTCTAACATCAATGAACGTATGGACCTACGGGGAAAACTATCCTTGGTGACCTTCCACTTCACAATCTATACACCAAATCCCTGAGCGCATTTCATGGGCTGAATTTTTCAATAGTTTCTCTAACTTTTTCCATAGCTGCAATCTATGCCTCTAAGAATGGGCTAATGCCAGTGTCAATACTCCCAAATGCCTCAGCACGTAGAGCCACCTCCAGGGCTTCACACGGATCAGTGTGTCTTATGTGACAATGCCCTTCTAAATGGTGTAATCAATCCTCCAATGAACCATTGTGCATGTTGGCTTGCATGAATATCATAAGAAAGATTAGATATAAGCATTTTAAAATGGGCATCATACTCACATACACTCTCAGTAGTGCCTTGTTTGATATCTTTGAGCGCACTTATACTCTTCTGCTCAAATTCTAGGATATAGAACTCTTTTAAGAAAGCATCCTTCAATGTTGCATAATCCACGCAAGTTTGATCAGGGTCAAACTTCCTGTACCAACTATGTGCACATCCCTGTAATGTAGTAGCAAATTGGCTTGCCTTGCACTCGAAGCCATGTGATCCCTTTTGCATGCCATAATATTTCACACATGTGCACATGTTCAAAAACATCTTCTATGCCTCTATACTCTAGGAGACGAAGAGACATCTCCATGTAAATATTCTTGGGGTTGGTGTGGACCTTTCCCACCTGATCCAGAACCTCTTGTGTTTCCTCTACCTCTAGAACCACTAGATCCACCGAAACTAGAACCACCTATACCTCCTGATCCTCCACCTGTAGTTAGAATAGGACCTAAATACGTACTCCCTGTGCTCCAACATTGGTACTATACTAAACCCCCATGGTCTGTGAAGTAGTTCCACTTCCAGAAGTGAATCCAACATTTATGTGCTCATGTTTTGTGTGGATGATGCACCTAAAAATGTACCCCCAAACAAAATGAAGTCATCTTCCCTACCATTGATGTACTTGCTTTCTGACTTACTCCTGCTCTCCTACTTCCCAAATTAGCTTGTTGACTACTTGTCGTAGAGATGCTTTGAAAAACAGGCTCAAGGGCTAGGTTATCGTGTAGGTTTAGATGCACGCCCATGGCCCAGTCATCTCTCTCGGCGGCGTTCCTTGTGAGGCCGAGGAGGGTTCCCTATCATGCTTTCCCAGATGGGGGAGTTCTTGATGCTTTGGCTCCACGTCTTCTACGTGAGCTCTAAATCTTCACAGCCATCTCTCTCAACGCCATCCACTCTACGTAATGTCACGTTGCTTCTCTATCTCCTCTCTCATGCCTCATTATACTTAAGCCACCTTTCTTCCCTCTACTTTCCACCACTAAGTCCACCATCTTTCACCAATCTTGTTCCTACCCCACGCATGGTGGGGTTTAGCTAGCCATAGGTTTTTCTTCTAAATTCAGGGTTACCATCAAGATCTTGATTGCCAGGGAATTCCTTGTAAATAAGTTCCTCTGGGATACCATAAAAATTGGAATTTAGCTACCTCTGACAAGAATAAGTAGAAATTGAACACTCCAGGATATAACTATTCAAAACACCATGGAACCACGTATCCACAATGCGAGTCCAAATTAGATCAACATCATAGAGGGCTTGAAATTCTTCCTATGTAAAACAAGTGTGCGATATATCCAATTCGGTTTAGATGCAAAAGCAAACCAACAACTTGTATAGCTCTACCAGAAAAATATCAAAGAATCTCTCGTACAAAATGTCATAAAAATTCTTCTCCACCCAAGTGCATGCATTAAAATCAGATTCAGTGTTGAACCTTCATGCGTATTCTTCTTCCGGTCATGTATCCACTCCTCAACAATTGATAGAGTCAACTAGTATGTCTTCATCACAAACCATCCTAGAAACAATCAAAAAGAGGTCCCGCAATGGAACCAATGATGCAGCCCTAGAATTTACAAGAATATCCTGGCGTGCTAGCAAGCACATCACTCACCCTAGACTAAGTACTCACCTGAAGTTTGTAAAGGTATCAAGCCCCCTCTTTAGGTTTATCATTGCAGGATGTTAGCATGATGAATACTTAATACATACATATCCATAATTGATATATTATTTTATAAAGTGCATACTCAAATCTATATCTAAAGAATAACAGACTTAAATAATAATCATGATGAAATCAAGAACATACAAGATCTAATTACACATAGGATTAACACTTTGATTCATTCAATAACCTCCATTATATTAAACATGACAATCACACAAAAGCTTCTTACAATAATGGCATTCCATACCCATGCGCCCACTGATTTTATACTATAGAATCCACTCTTGCTTACTACTATTGTTGCTGCTTATTACTCTACTCTTGTTATGTAGTTCACTACATATTTATAAGGGTGGGGACTTTCCTTTCTCCGCTTATCCAATCCCAAAATAGGTCGCATGTTATTATTAGCCATGCACCATTTACAATAGCCACACTTGCAAGTGCACTAACAATAGACTTCCTTTAGTTAACTAACAGTAATAAATCTATTCTTAGCCCGCACCCATGCAAAGTGATTTGTGGTCAATCCTCTAAAAAATAGCCAATGCGTGGCATGTGGTCTTCATCTTGTTTGTGTTCTCTTGCATGCCATCTCCAAAAATAGATCCTCATGTTTGAAAAAATGACTAAGTCCTAAAATATGAACTTATCTTCCAGTGCACGCGGTTTCCCTATCCTTTTGTTCCTTTGAACATGCCTATTTTCCCGCGGACCTCTTATGTGCCTTCTACTAAGTATTATCTACTCAACACCCAAATATTTGGCATTTTCCCATCAATTTAGCCTAAATCCGGCGCTCGTGCTGTTGAGTTATGGAGCTTAATTACTTCATTTTAGCATGCAATAATAAACTTCCTAGAAAACATAAGTAACCAACATCGGTTATGAGGAACCGGCATCGGTTATGAAGGGACCAACATCGGTCACCTATGACCGACATCGGTTAGGCAAGGAGGAACCAACATCGGTTAGGGCTAATCGGCGTCGATTACCTGTGTGGGTGTTTTAATTAACTCACAGAATTAGATATAATTTTAGTATTAAAGCAGATCTATTGATTGTAATTGCATGGCTAAGTTCCCTAAGTTTGTATATGCCTATATAAGTATGAAAGATAGGGTTTAGAAGTAGAAGAATTGAAGAAGTTTATGATTATTGTGAGAATAATTGTTAGAGAGAGAATTCTTGGAGAAGAAGCATAATCTTGATAGAAAGAAAGTACTGTACATATGAGAGGTGTGGAAGATTGAAAATATTCAATTGTATATCTTGTGAAAGCTTGGATAATAGACTGACTTGTTTCTTGGTGGACATAGCCCACACTTGGTGATCCACGTTAAATCTGTGTTGATTTATATTTCTTGTTTTGTATATTTCTTCTAGTAGAATATCTAATTTTATTGCATGTATGCTTAGATCTGATATATTATATGTACATCCAAAGTGCTAACCCCAACAACCGGTATTAAAGCTTTGTTTGAGTGTTTTGTGTGTTGATGATTTAATCACAGAGAGTTTTCTATCGAGTGGGAGCTAAAACAATGGTAGAAGAAAACAAATACAAGGTGGAGAAGTTTGACGGCTGAAATTATCAACTATGAAATATGTATAGTGAGGATTATCTATATTAAAGAGATTTGTACTTACCGTTGGATGAGAACTCTAGACCTACGAAGATGGTGATGAAGAATGGAAGATTCTTAACATAAATACTTTGGGATCTATAAGATTGAGCTTGACACCAACATCTCGTGGCTTCCAATATTAAATAAGTGATGCCTACGGTAGGGTTAATGAAATCTCATTCTAATTTATATGAAAAACCTAGTACTTCAAATAAAGTTTATTTGATGAAGAAACCATTTATTTCTAAGATACATGAAGGTGGATCTGCATCTAATCATTGAATGATTTCGATCTATTTTAAATCGCTTGATATACCATTTGATGATGAAGTGAAAGCACTTTTATTCTTATGCTCTTTTCCTAATAGTTGGGATAACTTGGTAATGGTTGTTATAGTAATACATCATCTACTAATAATATTTTAAAGTTTTATGATGTGGTTAGTATAATCTTGAATGAATAAATTCGTATGAAAAGTAAAGAGGAATCATTATTTGGGAATGCTTTGAATGTAGAAATCGAGGTAGGTAGAAGGAGAGATCCAAGAGTAAGAGTAATGGGAAATCAAATTCAAGGGATAACAGATCTAAATCCAGAGGTAAGGGAATTACTTGTTGGAAATGTGGAAAGAAAGAACATGCAAATAAATATTTTTGGTCAAAGGATAAAAAGAACCAACACCCAGAAAAGGGTAAAGAAGTGAATCTTGTTGCAATAAATGCAAGATGCTCTTATTCTTCATTTAGATAATAGAATTGAATCATGGGTTTTAGATTCAAGATCTTCTTTCCATGCAACCCCTAATAAGGGTTATTTTAGAAATTATGTCCAAGGAAATTTTGGGTATGTTTATTTGGGTTATGATGAACCTTGTAGTATTACTGGTAAAGGGGAAGTTCATCTAAATTTCTAGAATGGAAATACATGGGTTTTGAAAGATGTGAGGATGTGCTAAGCCTCATGAAGAATCTTATTTCTGCAGGGTAACTAGGTGAAGTTGGTTGCATGGTTACATTTATAAGGGACTCTTGAAACTCACCAAGGGTGCTTTTGTTATGTGGAAAGAGGTAAAAGGTAGGAACGTTATATTTATATGCTTATGTTATTGATTCATTTTCTGCATTATCTACTTCATATTCAAATGCATGCATGTGGCATAATTGGTTGGGCTAAATGAATCAAAAAGGAATACAGATCTTAAAGGCTTAAGGGTAAGTTATCAAATTTGAAAGATTTAGATATTAATTTTTATGAGCATTGTGTCTTTGGAAAGCAAAAGAGAGTGAGATTTCTCAAAGTTGGGGCAACTAAGAAAGAACATAAATTGGAGCTTGTACACTCATATGTGTGGGGACCACTTCGTAGTTTCTCATAGAGGATCCCAATATTATGTTACTTTCGTTGATGATGCTACAAGAAAGGTATGGGTTTATTGTTATTAAACACAAATCTGATGTTTTTAGACTTTTAAAAATGGAAATCCCTTGTTGAGAATGAATCAAATTCAAAGTTAAAGTGCCTTAGATATGAAAATGGTGGTGAATATTGTAGTAAGGATTTCAATGATTATTGTTCAAAGAATGAAATACGTAGAGAAAGGACAGTTCCATGAACACCACAAGAGAATGGTGTTGTAAAAATAATGAACATGATAATCATGGAGTGTGATAGAAGTATGAGGATACATGTTGGATTTCCCTTGTTGTTTTGGGTAAAGAATTTGATACAATAGTTTATTTGATTAACAGTGGGCCTTTCAAGTTCACTAGATGGAGAAATACCAGAGGAAGCTTGGACTAAAAAAGAGGTAGATCCTTATTTTTTTAAGTTTTTGGTTCTGAAGCTTTTGTGCATATTGATAAGGTAAATAGGAAAAAGTTGGATGCAAAATCCAAGAGATGCACTTTCATTGGTTATGGATCTAGGTGATTTAGGATTCCATTTTAGGATTTAGAGAATTTTAAAATTATTATGAGTCGTGATATTGAATGGAATGAAAAGAGAATGTACTGAGATCAAATTTTGGTACCCAAGGATGAACCAGTTGAGAAGTTTGTGAATAAAAATGAACTCTCGGATTTAAAAGTAATACCGATAGGATTACATAGTAACCGGTGTCGATTGACCCCTGACCGATGACATCGGTTAGTGAACCAAGATATCGGTTAAAGAAGATCCAAACCGGCATCGGTTAACATAACTGATGTCGGTTACAGGTGACCAATGTCAGTCACTATCAGATTTAGATACAAATGTCCAGGAGGTCCAGAATGAGCCTCTGATACCCCAAACTCTTGTGAGAAGGTCACAAAGGGTAAGTAAACCTCCAAAAATATTTACACCTTCTCTATTTTATTTATTATTGACTAATAATGGTGAACCAAAAAGTTTTGAAGAAGTAATGCAGATGAGACCCATGTGCAGTGGGAGCATGGCATGGATGAGGAGATGGACTCCTTGGAACAAAACCAGACTTGGGATTTGGTTAAGTTGCCAGCAAGTAAGAGGACATTGCAGAACAAGTGGGTTTACGGATCAAGGAAGAATATGGTGGACATAAAGGTATAAGGAAAGGCCTTTAGTAAAGGGATTTGCATAGAAAGCAAGTATTGACTTTGGTGAAATATTTTCTCCTATTGTAAAGATGACTTCTATTTGTATTGTATTGAATTTAGTTACAGAGAGGATTTTCATTTACAAAGCAACTATATGTGAAGATGACTTTCCTTCATGGTGATTTGGATGAAGATATTTATATGCAACAACCTCTTGGGTATGAAGTCAAGGGTAAGGAGAAATTAGTGTGCAGGTTGAAAAGAGTCTATATGGGCTCAAGCAAGCTCCAAGGCAATGGTACATGAGGTTTGATAGTTTTATGCATGATCATGGTTACTTGAGATGTGAATCGCCATTGTGTTTATTTCAAGAAGCTTGAAAATGGGAGCTATATTATTTTATTATTATATGTGGATGATATGCTTATTACAGGATCTAGTATGCAGGACATTGGTGAGCTTAAGGGAAAGCTAGCTCACACATTTACTATGAAGGATTTAGGAGCTATAAAAAGAATCTTTGGCATGTAAATACACAAATACAGGAAGAACAAGAAATTGTATTTGTCTCAAGAGGATTATATCTACAAGGTGTTAGAAAGGTACAAGATGTAGAATGCAAAACCATTAGTACACATATGGCTGACACTTAAAATTAAGAAAAGAGAAGTTCCCTTCATCACAAGAGGATCTCAAATACATGACATGAGTACCATATGCTTCAAGAGGTGGGAGTCTCATGTATGTTATGGTTTGTACAAACCATACATTACACATGAAGTAGGAGTGGTGAGTAGATATATGGCCAATCCAGGTAAAGAGCATTGGAAAGAAGTCCAATGGATACTCATGTATTTGAAAGGGACATCTAACATGCGCTTATGCTATGGAGGTTCAAATATTTCATTATGTGGCTATGTTCATTCATATGGCTGGAGATATGGATGGTAGAAATAACACTACCGGATATATTTTCACAAGCAGGGGGATGGTAGTTAGTTGGATTTCAAGATTACATAAGGTTGTGGCTTTGTCTACTACAGAGGGAAAAGTATGTTGCAACCATGATAGAGGCTAACAAGGAGATGATATGGATGACATGGAATAATTGGGAAAGGAACAAGATGATTGCAAATTATCTAGTGACAATGTCAGTGAAATTCATTTGACAAAGAACTCAGTGTTTCATTCGAGAACGAAACACATTCAATTGAGGTATCACTTCATATGGAAGGTATTGGAGGATGGGAAGTTGAATCTGGAAAAGATTCATACGAGTGAGAACCCTACGGATATGCTAACAAATCCGTTAGTAAAGGAGAAGTTGGAGCTACACTCCACTTATATTGGTCTTTGAGTTTGAGACTTGAAGAGGAAGAAACAAAGCTAAGGAAGGATCCAAGAATGACGTTGTACAGGTATGGTGCAAGAAATTTATATCCAAGTGGGAGATTGTTCACTTATGGAGCTCAATTATTTCGGTTTAGCATGTAATAATAAACTTGCTTTGGAAAACATAGAATCGACATCGGTTATGAGGAACTCGACATTAGTTATGAAGGGACCGACATTAGTCACCTATGTTCAACATCGGGCATGCGGGAGGAACCGACATCGGTTAGGGCTAACCGGCATCGATTACTCGTGTGTGAGTGTTTTAATTAACTCATGGGAATTAGATCTAATTTTAGTATAAAATTAGATCTATTAATTGTAATTGCATGGCTAAGTTCCCTAATTTTGTATATGCCTATATAAGCATGAAATCTAGGGTTTAGAAGTAGAAGAATTGAAGAAGTTGATGATTATTATGAGAATAATTGTTAGAGAGAGAATTCTTGGAGAATAAGCAAAAGCTTGAGAGAAATAAATTATTGTACATCTGAGAGGTGTGGAAGATTGAAAATCTTCAATTGTATATATTGTGAAAGATTTGGATAATAGATTGGCTTGTTTCTTGGTGGATGTAACCCACACTAGGTGAACCACATTAAATCTGGTGGTGATTTATATCTCTTGTTTTATATATTTCTTTTGGTAGAATATCCACTTTTATTGCATGTATGTTTATATTTTATATATTATATGTACAACCAAAGTGTGCTAACCCCAAAAAATCCTATATTGGGGTGCCTCGTGGTGCCCCGGTCCCACCTGAGGCACCCCAATCTATTTTCCCACTTTCCCACCTCTTTTGGGCTCTTTCTAGTTGTTTCTCATTCTTATCTTTTTCATGGTCAGCCATGTCGAGGTTAATTATGAAATTAAAACAAGAAAACCCTATAAATACAAAGTTATGAGACCATAATGAGGGTCCTAACATCACATACTACTATCACTCCATCTAGAGTTACATCCATTTCATCACTCACATCCACATAATGTCATGCATTAAGGCTAGGAGATCTACATCAACACACACAACATAGGGGAGGGATTCTATTCTATTCCATGCACACATGCTAGTACATTTTATATAGTTATTATTGCTTGCTACTTCACAAAGTGTGACTGACACAAGAGCACCTAGGGCATGACATGCACACATACACCAGAACTACATATGGGTCCGAAATGTAGTGTAATGCTTAAAGTGATAAGACCATAATTTTGGTGACTAAGGTTAGTCCGACCCATTCATTCTACATCTTTATTTTTCCTAAGGTTTGATACTTCTTCTCTTTTTGTCATCATCTTTTATTATCGAACACATCTAGCAAAGCAACTCAAAAAGATCCAATGTGACATACAGAGAGAGCACTTCGGGACATCTTGTGACCATACAAAATTCAAATTCTGAGCATTTATAGAGATCAGGGCACCTAATCTATAGACCAGGGAACCCCGAGGCACCCCAATACCTTCCAAGATGCCTCAGTCAGCTCATATCCTCTAGATCTGACCTTCGTAGGATATCCGAGTGATTGTTCTACTTCTATATTCCACTTTGTTACATCTGCATGACTTTTGTGACAATCTCCAACAATCAACTAAGTCATTTCTCTTTATTTCCTTACATATTTAGGGTTTTATTTCACTTAATATAATTATTTAAGATTATTTCATATTGTTTATTGCATCTTTACAACGTTTTAGTCCTCCTAATTAGATTAGCTATCATTACTATTTGTCTCCCATTTAGTTAATTTTAGTTAATCATTTTGGTGAACCCGACGTACCTTACACACTCTTCTAATCCTCATTCTCCTTAGGTTTCCTTCATCATGGCTATTTCCATTTATGAATTTTTTCTTCTTCACCCCAAATACGGACTAAAATCATTAGTCTTTTAATCACTACTTGTATTCCTAACAACACTCACCCCCGACATAGTCTATAATACTTTTGCATATGCATTCTCTCAGCATATTACTTTCCCATCCACTCCTCATAATGCCTATGCTACTTTTGACAATGATCCACCTTTGCATATTATCTCTCACATTTATAATGTTGTTATTAAGCGAACTTTAATTGATAATGGATCTGAGCTTAATTTGTGTACCATGCCTTTTCTTAAAGCTTTAGGCCTCACTATCGTGACATTAGTCCCTCTTGTATTTCACTATGTGCTTATGATGGTTCCACCTACCCATGTCTTGGTCACGTCACATTACCCATCACTGTTGGTCCTAAGACCATCAACATAGTATTTTTTGTTATGGATTTCCCATTTTCTTATAATTATCTACGTGGTCGATCATGGTGCCGCCATGTCATGTGAGCTGTCATGTCTAATGTCCACAACTACGTTAAGTTATTACATGAGGGCATGGAGTATACCATTTTTCGTGACCATGATCCATTTTAGTATTGTGACTAGACTCCAAACACTAGTATTCCCATCCCACACATCGATACTACTAATGACCCCAACCCTAGATGAAAACCACATTTACCATCACTTGATGGTACTATTTGTGTGATAGATATTGTTTCTTCTATGCCACCTACTACTACTACTGCTATGATCCTTCATCAGGGGCCCATCCATTCTATGGACACCGATATACCACCTCCCATCCATGTACATCTCCTACTTTGGCATGCCCACCCTTCACTTGCACACTTTTCATTCATAACTCATATTGGGAACATGTTCCATTCGATCCCACCCGTGATGAAACCATATGTTCCCATGATGGCCTCGCTCATCTTGGTTTCACTTTTGAGGACCTTCAACCTTCTACTCATGCTCCTCATCTATACTATGGCTTTGTCACTATAATTGTTGCTTATGGTTTGCATGTTTTTCATCTTCTAGTCTATTTACTATGTACCCCTTGTTCTTCTCCACTCACATTAGGGGATTCTTGGCTTACTTACATTGGAGGCACATTAGACCCTAGTCACACCGACATTTCATTCCCTATGCCTTTTGGTCATGTTTTCATCTGCAATAGTTCCTTTCTTGGCTACTCACATAACTACACTCGATGGTATACACACACGGTTGCCCACATCCCCCATTCACTGATGAAGAATACACTATGGGCATGTATCATTTATATCTCACCGGCTCCTTACGTGATCAACCTAAAACTATAGCTTACCAAGTTGTTAATCCATATCCACTTGAATTTGATCCAGAGGATGACGATCTCCTTGACGAGTTTACATAGTCTCTTCCCACACTACCACGGGGGCATATCACATTACATAACCCCTTATTTTAGCATAGTTACATAGTCTTACATCACACATTCCATATCAATCGTTATTGTCACTTCTTATAGGCATATCATATCACACGCGTCCAAAACCATCACTACTTGATGACGCACTCTTGTGCTTTGGTTCACACTTGAATGTTGAGGGATTAATGTTACATTGAACCCCACACACCACACATAGGCAGCATGCATTGCATTTTTCACACATCGCGCATCCAACCTTTTTACATTTACGCATTCATTCATCACACATTTTATCATCTATGCATTTAGGATCATATGTTATTCATCCTATACATTACATGCATTTTTTTAGGGTGTCTATGTGCATAGTCACATACCCCACACCATATGTCGCGTATTCATCATTACCTACATTCTACATATTATGCTAGGTTGCATTTACATATAGTTCTAACTTTACATTTTATCACCACATATTCTATTTCTATCTACACTCATCGTTGCATATTACATATTCTACATTGCATTCTTCATACCATGCATTTACACACCCTATTCACCATTTGGTCACCTATACTACATTGTTCTATGCACTGCACTCACCACCCTATGATGCACTTTAGTTCCTCGGTCCATACTCAATTGCCGAGGGTTTACAAATCAAATGGACCCTACACTCCACTTGTGACACTCCATTATACGACATGCATAGGACTAGTAACATACGTTATAGGCTACATTGTCACCATACATTCATCATTACATATCATAATGGTATAAACCTTAGGTTAAATCACCACACCTTTCTTTCATCTTACAATGATATACGCTTAGGACTAAATCATCACTCATTTTTCATCACTTAGTGACATACGCTTTAGGTTAAATAGTCACCTATTTACATCATCATGTAGTGATATACGCTTAGGGATAAATCATCACTCATCCTTTCATCTCATAGTGACATACGCTATAGGCTAAATCGTCACCCTTTTTAATATGTTTTCGTGGTATACGCTTAGTGCTAAATCACCACCCTCCGTAATTCATCTTCTAGTGGTATATGCTTTAGGCTAAATCACCACCCCTTCTTATTCATCTCATAGTGATATACGCTTAGGGATAAATCATCACTCATCCATTCAACAAGTTGTGATATACGCTTCGCTATAAGGTTCATGCACATCTATTCTATATGTTGCATCTCATCACCTCTACACATATGTATTCATCACAACACATTGGACATAATAAACACTACTCGACCATTTCCCGATGACGCACTCTCGTTTACGGTTCATTCTAGACTGCTAAGGGGGAAAACAAAATGAACCTCATCGCATACTCTTCCACACACTCGGGGGCACATTTCTCCTATCATTCCATCTTGCATTCCATTCCATCCATCCATATCATATTGTATTGTCTTGGGGCATTTACTCTTGTTTACTAGTTTTTGCATGATCACTTTACTACACATGTTAGCTTGATTTCTTATATGTCATTATCATACACACATGCGCGTTCACGCCTTTGTCTAGTGTGATCACAGATACAAGACATTTACATGTGGCATGGATGCTCACCTTCTACCCTTACTATATTGGTCATTAGGGGAATCCACATTTTCTCATACAAGTGCTATCATTTCATTTTATACTTAGCATCCCATCTTACTTGCTTATACACACTTTTAAATATTGGTTATTGATCTAACATGCTAACAGGTGTTCCATGTACAACACTTGTTTTGCAGTAGGATTACATGTTTCCATGACTACTTGTTTGTTTGTCTTTACACTTGTCTTCTTTGTTTTCCATTGTATGCGGGATTTGCCATTTGCTTGTGTGCACACTTGTTTGTTGTTTGCGGCCATGATGGCCTTGCATGTCTTGCGACATCGTGAGTGATGTCCCATGTTTACAACCCACTTTGTGTGGTCTACTTGTTTTCTTACGTGTTTACACTATTTGTGCTTGGTAGTTTTTACATTGTCTGTGTATTTTACACTTATCTTATTGCATGCATGTGTTTTCAAACTAACACTTGTTTTGGCTAGCCATCCCCTTTTATGCATGCCTTGGTTTCTACCAAGCATTTTCCCTTTCCCCCTACAGGGAGAGTTACAGGTCAGAGTGTGGTAGGTCCTCTTTTGGGGCCGCATTCTCTTTTCAAATTTTTCGTATACACCCCTAAAGAGGGGGCATTATTGATGGTTTTTTCACACTAACACAACGTATTTACACCATTTCAGTACAATGCACTTTCCACCCTTGGCATTGTGGTTTACATACAAAAAGTGAGTTCAGACCAATCTACGAACTCCATACACAATGGATTTTACAGGACATGGTGTCCTTAGCATTTTGGGGAGCAGTTAAAGGTTGGAGGACATAGAGCATTTCCTCCCTATACTTCTTTAGCCAATTGGCATCGAATCACCTAAAAACCAGGATACTACAGAGATCTCTTCACACACATTTCAGCAAAAGAGGTTAAAGGTTGGAGGACATAGAGCATTTCCTCCATATACTTCTTCAGCTAGGTGGCGTGAGATCACCCAAAAAACTCACGACATTATAGGATATCCTTCTTTACCCTTTCTCTCGACATGGATCAAGTGCACATGTTCCATTTAGCATATTTTATATTTGTGTATTTACACTTGTGTATTTTACATAGTGTTTTTACATATACACATATTTGACTACTTGATCATTTTCTCCTTGCAGGTCCGGCCGTATGAGAAACAAGCAATAAAATTAGGGGCAACAACAACAACAAAGACAATGATAGTGCAATGATGACACACCGCTACTTAACACTTGCCTTTACTAACCATGGGTATACTACACATTGTAGCAGACTACATACACGCGATTCACCCCCGAGTTCACTCTCATCACTTTTTATGCACATTTTTCATCTTTAGAATTCCACGCTCCTCCACTTTTTCTTTTTGTCATTCCACGCTTGAGTCTAGTCCATCAACATGTCTCTACTACACTCTTCATGGATATCAGGTACACATTTCTTATCTACTTTATGTTACCAAGATTTCCGCTCACCAACATAAAGTGGGGGCAAAATGTAGTCACAAAATCTTGCACATTAGGCATTATTTAGCCTAGTTTTCATACTACTATTTAGAGGGTTTTTAAGTGAATAAAGTACTAATTAATCCCCCCTTTTGGCCATCTTATTTTATATTTTATTTCATCTTTCCCACACATTCCCATTCCCAGCCATTTCAGCATTTTCCTGTTAGTTTAGCCTAAATCCGGGCTCTCGGGTCTATACTAGGGTGCCATGTGGTGCCCCGATCCCACCTAGGGTGCCCCAATCCATTTTCCCACTTTCCCACCTCTTTTGGGCTCTTTCTAGCCATTTTTCATTCTTATCTTTTTCATGGTCAACCATGTCAGGGTTAATTACAAAATTAGAACAAGAAAACCCTATAAATACAAAGTTATGAGACCATAATGAGGGTCCTAGCGTCACATAATACTATCACTCCATCTAGAGTTGCATCCATTGCATCACTTGCATCCACATAGTGTCATGCATCAAGGCTAGGAGATTTGCATCAACACACACATCATAGGGGGAGGGATTCTATTTTATTCCATGCACACATGTTAGTACATTTTCTATAGTTATTATTGCTCGATACTTCACAAAGTGTGATTGGTACAAGAGAACCTAGGGCACGATATGCGCACGCGCACACACACACACACACTAGAATGACACACACACACACACACACACACACACACACACACACACACACACTAGAACAACATCCGGGTCTGAAATGTAGTGC
Source organism: Taxus wallichiana var. yunnanensis (assembly GCA_018340775.1). Classification (NCBI taxonomy): domain Eukaryota; kingdom Viridiplantae; phylum Streptophyta; class Pinopsida; order Cupressales; family Taxaceae; genus Taxus; species Taxus wallichiana. Next base: position 672,098,513 of record CM031243.1, on the reverse strand, counting down.
AATGCTAAGTGATAAGACCACAAGTTTAGCGATTGAGGTCAGTCCGACCCATTCATTTTGCATCTTTATTTTTCCTAGGGTTTGATACTTCCTTCTCTTTTTAAGTCATCTTTTATTATCCAACACATCCAGTGCATCTCAAAATATCCATTGCGATAGACAGAGAGAACTTCGGGACATCTTACGACCATACAAAATTCAGATTTTAAGCATTTACAGAGATCGTGGTGCCTAATCTACGGACTAGGGTGCTATGAGGTGCCCTAATACCTTTCAGTAGTGCCTCAATGCTCGATCCTCCAGATCTAACCTTTGCAGATCTCCGAGTGATTGTTCTTGCTTCGGAATCCACTATCGACCTGCGACAATCTCCAAAGCAATCAGCTAAGTCATTTCTCTTTATTTCCTTACATATTTAGGGTTTTGTTTCACTTAATATAATTATTTAGGATTATTTCATATTTTTTATTGCATCTTTACAATTTTTTTAGTCCTCCTAATTAGATTTGCTATCATTATTATTTTCCTTCCATTTATTTAATTTTAGTTAATCAATATGTTCCAACATATTTTGTATTGATTAGGAAGAAATTCCAGGAAAAACATGGTTGTTATACTTACACACTATCACTCATAAGTTATGGTCCAAACCAAATTTTGAAGAGATTATTTTGGGGAAAATAGGAAGCATCTTTTGGATACCAATTCGAGAGGAGTGTCCATCCATGAGGGTGAAGGGTTTCCAATCTACTATCATCGTTGATGTAATTTCAACTATTATAAGCAGGATCCAGCCACTATCCTTTCATATTTTCTAGAAGAAAATGCATGGTTACATTGTGTTTGAGAAAACATGGTTGGATTTTTGGGATTCCATCACTTGAAAGAAAATCATGAGGAGAATGCAAGCCATGGAAGAGATATAGCTTCCATACCTACGAGGCATGAAGAAATGATATTGGTAGCTATTATTTCTTTTAAGGTGTTTTTTCTTTTTGTAGGCATAAGAATAAAGAAGAAAGAGTATTTGAATTTGTTATCCACCCAAGCATATGATGAAAAGAATGGGATTACATATGAAGATGAAGATTACATAATGGAGGATGGAAAGTTTTTTTATTACAAAGGTTTAATTTTTGATAAAATAGAGTCCCTCCAATACTTGGATTGGGAGTGAAACATAAAGGCTTTGAGGAAGGTACATCCCAACCTAGGAAAATGGGAAGAGAGCAGCCTAGACCAACTTTTGGGCAGCCATGGAGGCCACTACAACAAGGTAACTCTAGGTGTTTGACTTTGGATTATTTTTACATGATCTTTAATTTTTCCAAGTTCCGAGTTTTCTATTGAGTGAAGAATGTAATTGGGAGTTGGGGAATGAGGTGTTATCTACCCGAGTGAGAAAGGACGTGTTTTTATGATATCCATGAGCAAAATTTCCATCATTGATGATGTTATCATCATTTTTTAGCATCCCTTACCTATTTTCAGTTGCATTTTTATTTGGGAATGTGAAGTGTTCTTCCACGTTAGTTTACAAGGATGGAACGAAAAATGAGGATGCCACATTTAGGCTCGTATTAGATAATCAAGATATTGATAATGATTGTTCATTAATTTATTTCTCTATGACTACGATTATAACCATTTGGAAGGTTTTTATATAACTATGTATGTAAAGGAAGAAGTTGATACTATTGTTTTTAAAATTGGATATGAAGAGGAATTCAATGAGGAAAGAGGTAGTGGGTTTCTATGTTTTTTTGGGGAAAATATCCTTCATTTGATAGGTATGGGATCTAGATTATGGGATAACTACAACATGTTCCTTCACCTTGCTATGATGGCACTTTATGGAATAAGTTTTGGGGAGGGAGGACTATAATGTCCCATTTTCCAAGCTAGTTCATTTCATATACTTTAATGCATTCCACTTCTCATGGGTAAGAAGGAAGTGAACAAGGGAAGTGTTCTTATGTTCATGAGCATTTGCATGTTCTTTCATAGTTTCTCTCATAAGTTGAGGTGATTAAATATTTATCATTAGGTTTGAACAATTAACCACATTTTTATCGAAGTAGTGTATGTAAGCCAAAAAATTGAACTAAGACGAATTAGACATCATAAACCATTTATTGGTGGTAGATCATGATATTTGAGAAGTTTTGTTTCATTAGGCCTGTAAAACATTTACATTTCCATTCTTGAGATAATTTTTTGTTTATCTAAAACCATCAAAACCACAATTGTCATAACAACTCATAAGTTAAATATTTTATTCCTCTTTTTCTCTATCAAAATTTCATTTGAGGCCTTCGTAGAACTCGATTTCCTAAAACATGAGTATTTTTGGGCACCATCATTACTTGATCAAAATATTAAAATATCACAACATGGGTAAGCTACATCACCACCTACTCTAACCACTAGAATTGAGATACCTTTTAACTCTACCATTGGAATGGAGTTGTAACCAAAAAATTACATCATACCTCTCACAAAACCTAATATCATTATTATTCCTTCATGATATAATGATTTTGAATCAATGTAACAAAAATTTTATTCCAAAAAATTTATCATGACATTATTTTCCATTACTAATTAATAATGTGTACATTGTACCAATAATGAATTTAGTTTTTTTAAGAAAATAGGATGAACCTTCATTTGTTGGCGTGTTGGAGAGCATAAGGTCAAAATGGTACCTCTTCTCAAATTTTGGACTCAAAAAAATCTCTTTCAAATTGGAAATTGATATAAAATGATTTTCATGTCTATAAAGGCATTGTAATGAAAAATATGTTAAATATTTTAATTATTTGAGGGATCTTCATAGCCCATTCCAAATATCCTAATTTTTTTTGTAGAAGATGGGTGATGGTGGAAACACTTGTAGAGTTTGGATTTATAGCTACCAAATGTAAAATGAAGACTTGAAAAACTTGAACCCTAAATGTTAAACACTTAAACCAAAAACCCATGTATTCTAGATCGTTATATATTGTCCAATCTTTAATAGCCATAAATAAGTGAAGATCAAATGATATTGTTAATAAAATTTTATACTCATTATGCCCCACCCCTCTTAGCATTTCCAACACTTTCACGATAATACCTTATGGACTTTCTCTTGCTTGTGATGGATATCTCGTGATGCTTCACAAACAAAGTTACATATCCCACATAAGATGAGGAATTCATTTCACTAAAATAATCTATCTAAAAGTATGTATATGTGTTAATATAAATCCATATATATATGAAATCCATAACATGTATAACAATTGTGAGAAATAAGTTGTTTAAATTTGGAAGGAATTAAACAAATCCGAGCCTAATACAAATTTAGATACTACATGCAACTTTGAAATTATAACTGAATGCAATTTATCTTCCTTTTTCAATGTGTTTAAATGAATGGGGAAAACAAATAGAAACTAATATATTGCTGAAAACTAAATGAAATTCTTGAGTTTAAACAAGGTGACAATGAGCAATAAAAATGGATCTACACGTTTTTAAATATAGATGAAATAAAATGTCCATAAATATGTTAATGATGAGATGAAAATATGTTTTAGTTTTCTCATTGGGTGCCTTATTTGAAAATAATGATATGAATGAACATTTTCTAAACCTAAGTGAAAATGCATCAAATAAATCTCAAGTATGAGACCAGAGTTCCACATAAAATATGTTATCTCTTAAAAAGATAGAGTCTTCTAAGAAAATACAATTTACTCTACTCTTTCGTTATGTTAAAACAAAGATATGAATATACAAAGTGATAACAAATCTAAATCTAAATGCAATCATGCACAATGGAGTGAGCACAAATATGAAGCTAACCTCGAATGTAGGATTAGCTCGAGTAAAGAGATAAAATCTAAAACTAATGACAATAAATAATTTAGTACAAGTTAATATAATATATTTTTTTTTTTTTCAATAAAGTTTTTAAAAAAATTAAAAAGAATCTAATAATATTTAAGATAAATTAACAAATGGAAACAACTAGAACAAATAAATACTAATTTATTTTCATGATGGAAGTGGTTGGGATGGATTTGGATCTTGTACCCTATAGACACAAAATCTATGCACTTGGATAAATTTCTAGGTCGTAAAGCATGCTAGTCTATATATGATTCATAAGTGAGAAAACTACTAGTTGAAAAATCCTTTTGGTCTTTTGGTTACTTTATCTCTTGCACCTTACTATTTTTGAGCTTGACTAAGCATCCTTTTGGATTTACACATCTTACCATTCTTCCACTTGACTGATTTACCTTTTAATGGCCTCGGACACTAGCACCCAGTTAGGACATAAGCGTTCAAGCGCTCCTGTCCCTCTTGGGCACTCATGTCCCTCTTTATCTTCTTCTTACTCATTTAGGTCCTTTTTCATTTCTTAGTCATCTTTTAACACTTTGCATTGTCCTTTTAGTTGTCAATTATGAAATTCAAACAAGTGAATAATATATATACTTAGTTACTTCTCTCAAATAAGGGGTTAAGCACTATAAGCATTATCTATCACCACCTAAGCTTGCACAAAGGCACAAGAAAAATACAAAGTACATATCTAGCACATTCATACAAGGACAAGGGTTACATTGATTTGCATACACTACATAGGAGGGGAGTTCATTCTATTCCATCACACACATTTTTCACTTTGGACAAATCTAGATCTAGCCCAATATTATCTTGCTACTTACACAAGGGAAACTTAGGGCACGAGACATGGATACACACACACACACACACACACACACAAAGAAATACATGGATTTTGAGATGTATTTCAACACTTGGTTGTAAGTTCACTCTTTGGGTGACCGTTAGGGTCAATCCGACTCCACATTCTAGCATTGTTTTTATTAGATTTGATGTGGTTTGTGGGCATGTGCAAGTAGTCATTTGTTTTATAAGTTACAGGTGTGATCGATGATCTAACATCCAAGATGGAGTGAAAAAGAGTGAACAACAAACGAAGATATTTCGACACAAAAAAGACTAGTTCCGATCATCTTAGCAGAGACATAGGCCTCAAGATCAGTCATTAGCACTTGGGGCACTCATGTCCTCCAACGGGTGCTTCTATCTTATACATTCCTAGGGTAAAAACCCTCATCGAGCCATTTAGAAATTGTTCCCAACCAGATCCAAAGCACTCATACAGTCATGATCATTCCCATGTTGCACAGAATCAACTAAGTTATCTTTCTCCTTCATTTTCTTAGGGTTTTACATTGTTGAATGCTTAGTGCTTGCACGTTACTGTACTTAATTATCATAATATCATTTGTTACATTAAGTTACTCTAAAATAAGATTTAATTCAATTTATATTAAATCATTTGGTGAACCCATTCACTCAAACCCTACCTTGCTTCAAGGCCTTCTTTTTATGCCCATCACCGTAGTGGTTGTTTTGGTCATCTTGAGCACATTGAGCTTCTGCCATCTTCCCGTAAGCTCTCTAAACTAATGGCTAACTCTGATAACCCCTTGATTAACTCAATCCACATTCCTCTTGAAAACATTGAAGCTTATAACAATGAACACTCATATGATGAGGACACTAATGTTGATCAAGAACAACTTGACAAGCTCACTAATTTTCGTTCCCCTACATATTATGCATGTTCTAAATTCTCTAATCGATGCCAAAAATTCTCAAGATAATAATAAACTTCCCCTCATGGGTTCTTCCTCGGTCTCCATGAATTCTACCTAGCCTTCCACCATTATTTTTCTATTTCTACAACCACCACTCCTTTCATTCCTCCCAATACTTCCCATACACAACCTGGATCTTCTTCAGTGCTCATGACCTTGCCTCATTATACTATGATTTAAAAACCCAAATTTTCCAATTACAACAAGCCTCTTCATCCTCCTCTCCATCTCTAGATTCCTCACTCCTCCTTCATATCCCTTTTGCACCCACCATCTCCTCTTATCTGTTGCCTCCTAACTTCATCGCACCTAAACTTCCTATCTTCAATGGCCATGGAAACCCTCAGGAACACCTTCACTCCTTTCACGTTACATGTCTTGACTATGCTAATGACCTTCCACTATTGGAAAATTGTTTCCTCGAAGCTTACATGATTATGCTATGCGTTGGTTCTACGATCTACCTATCCATTCGGTAACATCTTTTACATATCTAGTTGACACATTCCTTGCTCATTTTCTATGAATATCAGCACTAAGATATCTTATGCACAACTAGCTAAAATAAAACAAGGATCTAATGAACATCTTGCGGACTATGTTTTGTGGTATAAGAATAACCTTTCCAAAATGACCAATGTTCTAGCTGATTTGGAATTGTAAAATCTATTCATTCAAAGCCTTTTCCTCCACTCCAAGAGTGTTTCATTTTCAAGACTTCTCCTTCTTTTGATCAATTGTGTCACATGCTCAAATTATGTGAAATAAAACTACTATCTATGGTAAAATTGAAGTATTATGATACTTCTTCCACTTCATCTTCCAACAAGTTTCAAGCCAAATCCGCATTCAAACCATCCACTAAGCCTACTAATTCTAAAGTTATTGTCAATGTTGTTTCTACACCCGCTAAGCTTCAATTACAATCCACGAGGTGTACCTTCACCGGGCTACCTTACGTACCTTGGCTCCTATTACCGTAACTCATTAAAATTAATCTAACTACCCTCCCTCCACCACTCAATCTAGATCCTTCTCGACCACGTGGATGCGTAATTATGATGAAAACACACACTTTGATTATCACCAATGCAATGGGCATTCTACTGATCATTTTTTTAAGCTCAAACATCTCATTTATAATCTTATCAACAACAATGCAATTGATCTTCTTAAATTTGTATAATTCTAAACCGGTCAATGATAATCAAAATCTTAAAACCTTCAATGAACCATTACCTAATCATGACAAGTCATTAATGATTCCTTTGCGCCAATCACACATATCATCCGGTGCCTCATCCCTCATCGACACCACTTGATTTTCTTATTGTTATTTATGATACGCCATAGCTAATTATTATTTTTTATCAAATTTCCTTATACTTGTTTGATTAGTGAAATGATAACAAGAAAACAATAAACTCCAAGTATGAGAGGGGTTAAGCTACTTATGGATGGTATGTTGATGGATACAGGTGAAAATGAGAGATCCTTGTTATAATGATCTAGGTGACTGCACAAAAATATAAATCAACACAAAAATGGATCAGTAGATAGATGGGTGGGTTGTCTAACAATGTCAATCCCGAGAATTGAAAACTTCCTAGGATGGATTTCAACCCACATTTTTGATAAAAATAAATGAAAATAATGATTGATAAATTGGATGTAGCAGATAGTTGAACTTAAACTTAAACACGAAATGTAATAAAGATGATAAAACTTAGATCTTATCTAAGCAAATCAAACCAAAACCTATGTAGGTCAACAACACACCGAGATCACAGGCCCAAATTGATGACGACTAGAGAAAACCAAATTAAATAGCGGCAAAAATGTAGACTTGAAGGCCTTGGAGGTAGATCTATAAGTGGTGATGAGGCCGAGATGAAAAACAAGAACTTGTAAGATATATGGAACTGGTTTTGACATAAAGGATGTAAGAAAATTATGAAATCTAATGGTGGATGCAATGAACACTAATTTGGTCGGTGGCTACCTAGATGAGTCAATGAAAATTGGAGTGGCGAGAATAGATCTAAGGTGATATAAAGGGAAGAATGACTATAATATCAAAGAGCATAGGTGGAAAAGAGAAGAAAGAAAGATGGAAAATAGGAGAATCTGAGAGTGGATCGATGGAGATCGGGGTAGGTCGATGACAAATGAAATAAATATAAGATTTGATAAGGTCAAAAATGAAAAAAAAATGAAGAATGAAGAAGGATGAATGAATAATGAGGAAATTATAGGGGTCAAGGTGACTACTAACCCACGAGACTCAAGCACAAGAGAAAAAAATACAAAGGGGGCTTCACACAAGCTCAAAGTATCTTCAAAGTCCCATAATGATGAAAGGGTTCTTCAAAATAAAAATCCAAGATGGTGACATCTATTGGTGAGAAGGAAGAAACATGTAAAAACAAAGCCAAATATGAAGAATACCCAAAATTCTATCATGGGAAAAAGAGGGGTAGGGGTGGCTTTATAGGGTCGACGCGATCCGGATGGGTCACCGCTGATTATGGAGGCCCATCGATTTGGGCGGTTGAAGGGTGACGATGATGCGGGAGTATCAATTATAGTTTGTTCATAGGGATGGAAACATCAAATTTTGGTTTTTCAGGTATGGTCATAGGTCTTTGAGGTCATTAGATGTTAGTTAGGTGTGCTAGTTGGAGTCTAGGATATTCAAATTTTGAAAATTTCACTTTCCCTCCAAAGTGTAAGTTTGAATCTTGGAGGCCTATTTTGGTTTGACTATGTAAGTTGGCTTAGTTTAGGTGTTTTAGATGTACTCTTGGAGCTAACAAGCTTGAAAAGGGATGAAATGAGGGTTAATACGTGGGTGTTAGTTATAATCTTATATTATAAGTCATAAATAGTGTTAAGCTCTTAATGAATGGTCAAGTGTAATCATGTGACCAAGAGTTTAAGGGAATCTACTTAGTTTTAACTAACTAAAAGACATATATATGATCAAATGTAACTAATCACCTCATTCAATTTGAATGAGAATAAAAAAGGAGAACTCCAAGAAGTTGTTTTGAGAGTAATTGTGTGTGATAGTTTTAAAACTTTCAATCTAGTGTATAACTTGAAGAAAATTGTATACATGTATAATTACAGTCTTGAATCACATAGAGGAAACTCATGTGATAGTGGTAAGATGTTTTTTCTTGTTTTCGATCATATAGTGGTGTTTTATGCTAAATATTGTTTGACATCTTTGTGGGAGCTCAAATAATTTTTATAATGATCATATTTGAATGAAAAATTATGAGTATAGAGGTGGATTGATGCATGTTAACCTTGATGAGTTAGAAGTCCCGAGTGATTGACAATAATTTAGTTCTTGAGGTGAAGAAGGCAACTTTATAGTAAGTTGATATTGTATTAAGATCTCTTGAGTAATTGATGCGGGTGTCGAGACACGCTTAGGCTCATTCCAATCTATGGAGGAAGATTATTTTGAGGAGTTAAGTATTTCAATTCTATAAAAAACCTTTCATAGTCCCTTGTAATCAAAGGAATCCTTCAAGTTAAAAATCAAGAGTCTCCTGGACTAAGACAAAGTGCATGTTAAAGAAGTTATTAAGGAAATGTGATTATTGTGGAGATTGAGGGCTTGATCATGAGTTCTAGTGCATAAATATGGTTGGTAAAGGTTGTCAAAGTATTTTTAGAACTTTCAAAGATAGAGGGAAGTAGAAGAATAATGATGAAACATTGATTTTATCCTCTTCGGGCTATAAGCAGGTTCAAAACCCTCAACTAGGGTTTTCAAAGTAGAAGATACCTTTTCTTGATAATGATCCCATGAAATCCATCAAAATTTAGTATAAATATATGTGGGAATTTCATCCAAGTGTGGTTGAAAAGTTTATCCCGAATAGCACATTTTTCTTGAGTTCTAGTTAATGATTTATGAGATAAGTGTGACAAAGTGTTAAAGGGGACCACATTGTTGAGAAATTAATCACAATCAATATTAACCATCTAGTAAGGAGTTCGACTTGGAACTAATCACCCCCTAAGGTATCCCACTCATATGAAAGAATAGTAGACCATTTTTAGGCCATCATTCCCAGTTATGACAGACATTATAGTTACCTAGTGCAACATATACTCTTAAGAGCTAGTTAATAACCAAAAGTGGGGGAGTTGGAAGAATCCTTGTAAAACAAGCTATTTGTGACCTTACTCAGAATCGAAACCAAGGGTGGTACTAGGAAAGGGTACTAGAATATTAAATGAGTTGGTAAGACAAAAGTTAGAAGGGTAAAGCATTGTTGCCATGGTTGGTAAAGGAAATAACCGTGATAGAGTAATCTTATTGGAAAAGGAACTTAGAAGGCGGTGAGATTCCCAAACTTTACATAATTCATTTGGTTGTTGATATATATTTGAGAGTATCTCCAAGTTTCGTGAAATAAATATAGAGCATCCCAAATCATGATTTGAGCAAAGGTATTGTTCTTAAGCGGAGAGGAAAGGATAGCCTTAGTAGAAGAAGGTAAAGAGTGATACTTTTGTTTGTTTGAGGTAAGGGAAATGGATGAGGTAGGTTATTCAAGGTCGTAAAAACATTAGAAGATGGTTATTTGAGTTCTATATGGTTAAGACTCAGACTTTACCAAGATTGGAGGACTCTTCCCTAAGGGGAAATGAGCTAATGTGGGCTATTGATAGATGAAGTTGAAGTCAAATCAGAGTATAGGGACTTTTGGACAGTCAAGAGGTACAAAGCAAGCTTAATAAGGACATGAGGTAGGTACAATAGTAGCATTTAAAAGAGCATGTAAGAGAGGTACAAGTTATGCTTACTATAATCATGTTCCTTAAATGTTAGTATAGGAAGGTTCAAGTGAGGAAGAATACTTGGTCTAAATCTGGTTAATGATTATTTTGAGCGATATTATAGAATTCCTTAAGGAATCCAAACAAGATCACTAGAAGCAAAGAGAGACTAAGTTGTAATACCTAGTTGTGTGAGTATTAAATTTTGAGAAATGATAGGATTAAGGTGCTCTAAAGGCAAAATTGCACTTGTTTGAAGTTAAGAATTGTATTAGATAATTGAAGCGACTTTATGACTTCATCAAATGAGCTTGAGGAAATGAGCCCTTATGAGGATGAATTATGGTTTTAAGAGGTGATGATGAGTTAGGGTTGCTTAGGATGGATAAATGGGTAGGTGGAAGATGAAAAATATTAAAGAAAGGGAAAGGGGATGTGAATTTATTAAATATGTGCCTATAAGGATGGTAAAATGGAGGATTTAGGAAGAATAAATGAATTAGATGAAGGTTTAGAATTAATAAAATATGACCAAGGGTGATTATTTGGATTAATTAAGAGTGTGATTAAGAAGGGATTAAGGTGGGAAATAATTATTAAAGGGATGAATTTAATTTAGGAAGGAAAAGGGAATTTGAATGGGAAGAGAGATATGTATGTAGAAAATGAAGACAGAGAGAGATAATGCGGGATGAGAGGTAGTGAAACCAAAAATTGGTGTCTAAATTTTCCATCCAAACTTGTGCAGTCGATAGAAACCCGAGACTACAGGGCCCAATCGATGGTGGTGGAGCAAGCCAAATGAAACAATGACAAAAATGTAGACCTAAAGGCCATAGAGGTAGATATGGAATCGGCGATGAGGCCAAGATGAAAAATAGGAACTGCAAGAGATCTAGAACTGGTTTTGACAAAAAGATGCAAGAAAATTATGAAATTTGATGGTGGATGTAATGAAAATTGATCAGTCGATGGAGACTGGTTGATTCAACATCAATTTGAGCTAGCAAAATAGATCTAAGGTAATATAAAGGGAAGAATGAAAAGATAAAAAATGATATGAGATCAAAAAGCATAGGTGGAAAAGGGAGAAAGATGTAAAATAGGAGAACTAGAGAGTGGATCGACGAAGATCGGGAAGTTCAATAGTGACCCGAGACAGATCAAAGATTTGATAAGGTCAAAAATGGATTAAAATGAAGGATGAATAAGGTTGAATGAAGAACGATACAATGACAGTGTCTAAGGTGACTACTAAACCCATGATACTTTGAAGCACAAGAGAAAAGAAAATACAAAAAGGGGGTTCCACACAAGCTCAAAGTATCTTCAAATATCCACAATGATGAAAGGGGTCTTCAAAAGGAAAATCCAAGATGACAACAATTATTGGTGAGAAGGGAAGAAACTGAAAAACAAAGCCAAAGTCAAGAATACCTAAAATTTCATCCTAGGAAAAGGAGGGGTAGGGGCAACTTTATAGGGTTGATGGTGACCTGGATAGGTCACTACCGATTATGTAGGCCATCCATTTGGGGGTGAAGGATAATGAGCACAAGGCAATGAACCCTTATGAGGTGAGATTAGGGTTTTGAGAGGTGAGGATGAATTAGGGTTGTTTAGGATGGATAAATGGGTAGGTAAAAGATGAAAAATATTAAATAAAAAAAAGGAGGTGAATTTATTAAATGTGGGCCTAGGGATGGTAAAATGGAGGATCTAGGAATAATAAATGAACTAGATGAAGGTTTAGAATTAATTAAATATGATTAGGGGTGATTATGTGGATTAAGTAAGAGTTTGATTAAGAAGGGACTAAGGTGGGAAATAATGATTAAAGGGATAAATTGAATTTATGAGGGAAATGGGAATTTGAATGGGAAGAGAGATATGTATGTAGAAAATGATGACAAAGAGCGAACATAGGATGAGAGGTAGTGATACCAAAAATTGGTGTCTACTATTTTCCCTTTTTTTGAGCGGTTTGTGTTAGGTAAGTCATGAGACAAAAACAAGGAGAGATGAAAATATGATTGATGAGGTGTTCCCCCTCAAACTATGGATCGACGACATAAAAATAGGAATTGATCACGATTTTGAAAGAGATAGATGAAGGAAGAAACGATAGAAAGGATGAGAAAATAAGATGATGAAAGAAGATACGCCTAGAGCAAGGAAAAATAAAAAATAAACAAAAATATGGTGGTGATTTTGGGATCAATTTGGTAGGGAAAAAGTACGACCTCAATGGAGATGAAGGAAATGTCCTATGAACTGTGAGTTGGAAAAAACCACTACAAGATGGAGGGAATCCAAGGGAATCCTCTCAAAATGGATGTGCAAGTCATGGGACCAACAGGTCAAAGGTAAACATCAAATATGCACAAACAAATGCAAGGATAGTCGAGACAAGGGTCTTACTAGGGATAGAAAATTATGTGATATCCTTCATAGATGAGGAATCGAGTAGATATACTTCCGAGAAGGATGAGGATGAAAAGATTAAAATAATGGTGCCCTAATAAGGAACACAAGTGATGGCCACAAATGGGGTTGATGAATGAAAAATGAAAGATGAAATAGATAGTGAATCCCAGTGGGTCAAATAAAGGTGTGGTATGAGAAAGACACAAGGAAAAGGTGGAAGAAAAGATAATTTGAAATGAAGGATTGATCAAAATAAGACAAGAAGTAATGTTTAGGGTTAATCACTAAAGGATTAAAAAGTAAGGCCGAGTCAATGGTGACTAAGATGAGGTTGGTGACAAGCGGGAAAAAATAGTGGTGGGCTATAGTCGTAGTGGGCTATATAAGCACCTAGGTCGGTCGACTAAGCTTTTGCACCATACGAAGTTGTCGAATCAAGAGCTCTCGAGAAAGAGATAATTTTGAGATTTGAGAGCGATGGAGGTTGGTGGAGAGCGAGGAAGCGCTAAAGGACTTGAAGGATGGTAAGTGCCTAAACCTCAACCTATTTTTAATTATTTTATTATTTTTATTTATTTTTGCGCTTTCCTAATTTTTGGGGTCAACGCTAGGGAAGTTTCGGTGATTGGATACGGTTGTCGTCGACCATGCTTGTTAAGGTGACAACCCAAGCTAGAAGGTGTCGACCCAATATAGGTCAAGATGTCGACTCAAGCTAAAATGGGTTAATGTGGATTTTTATGTTTGAGTGGTTCATGTAGACTAATTATTACTTTTTTGATGGGTTTAATAGGTCATGGACACCTTATATCTCTGAGATAGAGTGTCAACCTTATATGATCAAATTAGAGGAGGTGTGACTAATGAAGAGTGGGACCACTTGGTTGTTGTAGGGTTAGGTGGATTTTAATATGACTAGAGGATTCTGAGAGATGTGGAGTTGATGATTGCTTTGGTAGATAGATGGGATGTGCATACTAGCACATTTTGGTTCAGGATTGGAGAGATGATAGTCACACTTGAGGACGTATACCACATATTGAAGTTGTCGATATAGGGGATCCCATAGATCCATCACTTTGCTGATATTAGATTGGTCATATTGACATGACTATTTGGAGCCGATTCCCCATAGATTACATTTATATATGGGGCCTTCTAGTATGAGACTCGATATGAGCAGCGGAGTAGTGAGGAGTATATTGATATGTGTACCTGTGATGGCTATATCATGTTACACACTTCCAGACTCTAGGGATCGATATTTCCATGGACGTTGGTAGGATTACTTGGTAGATATTATAGAGTACGGAGGGTATTTTCATTTGGTACATCACTATTAGCTCAAATTCCATGATCTCTGGATGTATGTGACAGAGAGGAGGTCACGTTTGGATGTCGATTTTTTACATACACTTTGTTGGGCCTACGATCACATTGCAGTGATTAGACCACCAAGGATTTTATGGGTAGTAGGAGACCACATTGAGCTATCAATTAGATTCTTGAGGTGGTGATCCGACTAGGATCATGGAGACATGGGGAGAGAGGAAAGGAGTGGTATATAAAGATATTTTTGGATCTAGATGTGGATCGAGTCAATGGCGGACATACCATAATTTTCTTGTATGGCTCTAGGAAGAAATTGAGTTGAGTTGGTGGTATGAGGAGGATCAAATGTGTCCATGGATGGAGACCAAATATGGTGGAGGTGGTACAATTTTTCACAATTTATGTGCGACATTTGGGGTTGTGTATAGAATACCCGGGAGAGCCGATTAGATACAAACGGACAAAGCGAGAGATATTTTCCTCATCCTATGATGGCTGATCCACTAGATGAGGTAAGAGCCCCATGGAATGAGGACAATAACGTGGGATTTGGGGTTGGATTTGTAGAGTGGATGATGGCAACATGGGCGAGACGAGGAGAGGGCTAAGGTAGGAGAGGATGAGGAGGAGGAGGAGGTTCCAAGAGAGGAGGAGCATGTAGCCCTTTGAGGTGATGAAGGTGGAGATGGAGGGGCAATGTGAATATGGCCCACTTATGTGTAGAGTGGGATATAACCTAATAGAAGAGGGATACAATGCATTAGAGAGAGAGAGGCATCATGATAGGAGGTGACAAGATTACACCAAGAGAAGGACCTAGCCATCCAGGAGAGAGAGATCGGTACGAGAGAGGCGAGGGAGGCCTATAGGGCCAGATTTGGAGATCTCATACCCATATTAGTAGTAGATTCCAAGAGCGGAGCACCAATAGGTTTCATAAAGGGATAGTCATATGGCACCTCCGAGTATTTTCCTTAGGGAAATACAAGGCATTAGTACTGAGGCGAGCTATTATGAGCGTAGTGACATCTAGATTATCACGAGTGTCAAGATACACAACGTATCTAGTAGAGTAATGGGGAGCGGTGGTGCAGCATGATCGATGCCATCGGGAGTACAACCAGCTTGGTATAGCCGTGGAAAG
Source organism: Taxus wallichiana var. yunnanensis (assembly GCA_018340775.1). Lineage (NCBI taxonomy): Eukaryota > Viridiplantae > Streptophyta > Pinopsida > Cupressales > Taxaceae > Taxus > Taxus wallichiana. Next base: position 672,083,120 of record CM031243.1, on the reverse strand, counting down.
ATCCAATCACAGACGAGAGGATATGAGGGCCAGAGAGATGTGTAAGCACCTTTGCCTCAGGGGGAAATATTTGAGATTTTCATATGTATAGTTTACATATTTTGATGATATATCTACTTTGAGATAGGGCCCTTAGTGGCCTATCATGGATGTATGGATGTATGGATGTATTTGGATGATATTATATATATATATATATATATATATATATATATATATATGATTTTGTCATGATTTATCATGTGTCGATAGTGTTGGTTTATGGATTTGTTTACATTTATGTTAGATTGAGATGTTGTATGGATTTGATTAGAGTTGGATATTATATGATGATTATGGATTTGATTATGGTTTTAAATTTAGAATAGAATATGGATGTGATGTTTAAGTGATGGATATATAGGCTATAAATAGATGTGATTAGAAATGGATAGATAGTCGTTAAATAATGGGTACAAATGATGTGAGGGATTTCAAAATATTGTTAGATATAGATGATATGGCATACACATTTGTGATATACAAACATGGTAGGTGTTATTCAAAATTTATAATGGACTTAGGAATATATTCATAGTCATGGAGGAGGTGGTTAGACTATGGAGATTATAATATGGATGGGGTTTGATTTAGAGCATCGATAGTGAGTGAATGATAGGAACACATTATATGTGAGAAAAATATTTGACATGGTAGATGGTGACAAAAAGAGATGAAAAAACTCCATCGTATCAAAGAGCACATGAAGAATTGATGCTTCAACCGGATTAGAGGTAAAAAGAAGAGGATCCAATCAAGGCAATACACTTACATCCAATAGTAACTGTTAACTCATAACCAACAATAGTAATTAATTATCTCAAGAGTCAGAAGGTCCAAAGTATGGCATATGAACTTATGGACCTAATGTTGACACGAAAAAGGGTTTTAGATATAACTCATAATGTTGGAAAATAACTTCTCCTTAGGTGGGTGTTCTAGGTCTATGGCCCAACTCTAAGAAATATGGTGCAAAATGATCAATGCGGGAAGTTTGCTATGGATGAGAAAGTTGATCAATGTGGGAAGATTTCTTAGGATGCTTGATTTTAAAATTTATGTTTTTAGTAGTATATAAAGCTTGATCAATGCAAAAGTCTTCACTTTGCCATGATATAAGATGGTAGCCATCCTTTGAGGAGTGGTCTACATTTTGCTTTTACTTTTGGATTTTTGGATTTTAGAATTTTAGCATGATATGCATGATAGTTTTCCTTTGAGGGATCAGTCTATTCTTTTTTTTTATTTTATGAACAACTATCCTTTGAGGGAGCAGTCTATTTTCTTTTGAGTAAGATATATTTTAAGATGAGCATCCAAAAATTTTGACTTTTTATGGAAGAGATGGGGATAGCTAGGTAGACCACTTAGGAGGGGATGAAGAATGTACAAGTGACACTTGTGGACCCTTAGCGTGGTTCCAGTAGGTAAATAAGAAGGAGATGGATGTAATGATTATGGGTTTCCCACCTAGAAGGAGGAACTTTTCCTTAAGGAATATGCTATGGGCAGAGTCGTGGTGCCCATATTCAAGGTCATAAATAGGAAAGTAATGGTATATAACATAATTCCAAATCATTACGATGAAAGATAGAAGAGGATAATGATGGATGTATGATGATGAGAGATGACTAAGTTCACATTAGTAGGTATGTTAACAATAGAAATGCCACAAGTGCAATGCATTAAGAGGTTTCATTTCTAGTTTACCATCAAGAGAGGCCAAACGATAGGCTTCAGACCCATACTTATGTGTGATAATATAAGGTCCAATCTAGTTGGGAGAAAAATTTCCATGTTGGCTCTTTTCTAGAGTAGTGACGTTCTAATTTTCTTTAAGGACAAGGTATCTAATACTAAATTCATGTTCTTTGAGGTTTTTTTATACGTATGTTTGATGCTCTCTTAATAGATGTCATGATGTTCAAGAGCGAGAAGATGAACATTCATGTAACAACTCTAGTTGTGTTATACGCTCTTAGCGATAATATTCATCTGAAATGAAGTCACGAAGAGAAACATGCAAAGATGGGATTTGGACTTTGAGAGGAAGGATGACCTCAGAGCCATAGACAAGAGAGAAAGGAGTAGCACCCGTAGAGGTGCAGATGCTAGTCTAATAATCCCAAAGAGCAAAGGGGATATGAAGATGCCAATTACAACCTGATTTATCAATAGTCTTGGCAAGGATGTTACGAAGAGTTTTGTTAGTGGCTTTGGATTGGTCATTAGCTTGAGGATAATAGTATGGAGAAGAGAATATAAGCTTAATATTTAAATATTTTAAAAGCTTATTGAGATCTTAGTTCTTAAATAACTTTCTTTATCCTTGATAATTTTATGAGGACACCAAAATGGAAAATGATGTGCTAATAGATGAAATTAACAATCTAGTTAGCCTTATTTGACGCGAGTGGAATAGATTCCACCCATTTGGTGAATTGATCGGTAGTAGTGATGATGTAATGATGGCATTGAGAAGAACGCAGATTGATGAGGCCAATGAGGTCAAGTCCCCACTGAGAAAGGCCAAAGATCTTGAGCAGGTTGCAAAATCCTGATTAGGGATGCAGATAAGATTGGAATGTTTTGTGGCATTTTACAAATTTCTTAACATACTCATATTAGTCTCGATTAAGAGATGGGCACGAATAACCCATACGAAGGACACTCTTTGTGACATCTAAACCACTAAAATATCCACCACAGATACCATCATGGAATTCTTGAATAGCTCAAGTGGATTTATGAGACTTAAGTTAATGAATCAAGATGCCATCGAAGCCACGTTTGTAGAGGATTCCACCAAGGATGACATAGTGGTTAACATGTTGAAGAAAGGACCACTTACCATTCTTTGATAGGTCAGAAGGAATGACAAATTGAGAAAGGTAATCAAATATTTGAGAATACCAAAGGTCGGAAGGGTTTGATTTGAAAAATTTAGTGTTAGGGGAGCTCATAATGTAAGCGGTTTAATCAATGCGATGAATGATAACATAATGTTTAGAATCATCTATAGTCCAAGATAAGAGATGCGAGGAATGCCTAGTTTCTACAAAGTGGTTAGATGACCGAGGGATAGTTTGAAGGGTGTAGAAATCGAATGCTCCAAGAAGGAATTTGACAATGTCCTTATACTTTTGAAGGACCTCATTTTTACATTGATAAATGCCTTTGACTTGATTAATGATGAGTTGAGAATCCTTGTAGATGTCAAGGATTTGGACACCCAGTAATATAGCAGTTTGAAGACCCAAGAAGAGAGTTTTATACTCAGCCATATTATTTGTGCATTCGAAATTAAGCTTATAGGCGATAGGAATGGGAGTATCCTAAGGAGGAATGATAATGAAACTAGCGTCTCCCCTTTATCGACACTTAGATCCATCAAACAAGAATGTCATCATAAGGGGAAAGGAATCCTCATCAAGGGTGTTGATAGATTCATCTGGAAATTTCTAGTGGGTAAGGTGATTATCGGAAAGGGGCATCAACTAATTGATCGAACAAGTGGCTTGGCCCTTGATTTATTTCTGAGAGATGAACTCTAGGTCAAAATCAGTCATGAGCATGAGCCATCGAGTGATGTGATCATTATGATAAGGCTTAGAATGCATGGTCTTGAGAAGATGAAAGCTAGTGACAACATAGGTTTTATGATTGAGAAGATAATGGTGAAGCTTAGAAGTAGCAAATAAAAAAGTGCAACATAGATTTTTAGCTTCATTGTAGCGAGTCTCATACTCGTGAAGGGTACAACATGATGTAATACACGACGGCCTGATCTCTACCTTGCTCATCATAATGTGCCAATATGGAACCTAAGGCATGATTAGAGGAAGAGACATAGAGGTAGAAATGATCCCCATTGTGTGGAGGTGTAAGTACAAGAGGGGATACGAGATACTTCTTAAGATATTCAAATTCTTTACGGCAATTATCATCCCACTAAAAATCAATGTCTTTACAAATTAGATGGTGAAAAGGTTGGCAATGGTCAGAAATTTTTTGAGATGAAGTGAGGGATGGATTCAATCTAGTGTTAGAGATCGTGAAGCTTCTTTAGATTATAAGAAATTGGCATCTCAAGGATGGATTTGATTTTGGCGGGGTTGACTTCAATACCCTTGATAGAAATGATAAATCCAAGGAATTTTCTAATTAGCAATCCAAACACACACTTGGTTGGATTGAGATGGAGGAATAAGTAGATAAGGCACTCAAAAAGGACCTCAAGGACAATAAGGTGGTCACGTCAATGCTTGGATTTACCTAAGATGTCATCAATGTGGTCTTCTACAGTCTTGTGGATGAGATCATGAAAGATGTAAGCCATTGCTAGCTAATAGGTGGCTCTAGCATTTTTCAAACTAAAGGGCATGACCCAGTAGCCAAAATCCCCCCAAGGATTGATGAAAGAGTTCTTATATTGGTCCTATGATGCAATAAAATCTTATTATATCCAAAAAACCATCCATAAGAGAAAGCATCTCATGGCCTATGGTGAGGTCAACGAGTTGAGTAATTTTGGGAAGAGGAATTCATCTTTAGGGCAAACAACATTTAGATCGTGAAACTCAGTGCAAATACGGAGCTTTCTAGAGCCTTTGGAAACATGTACAATGTTAGAAACCCATTGTGTATAGTCAATAGGAATGATGAAATTGGTTGAAATAAGGCATTGTAACTCCTATTTGACAAGGAGGGCAACTTGAGGGTGCATGCAGCAAAGTTTTTGCTTAAGTGGCTTAATGTTAGGAAAGGTAACGATGTTATGGATAACAATGGAAGGATCAAAGCCTCGTATGTCAGTGTACGACCATGTGAAGGCTTGGCTATGTTAAGAAAGGAATGCAGAGAAAGGCTCAATATCCTATGGATCAAGTGATTGACCCACTTTGAGGATGTGGGGCTCTTGCGGAGTCCCAATGTTGATTCCAATGGTGGATACGTTAAGAAGGGTGGATGTGTCAGCGGTAAGGCCTTATGAAGATAGGAATCTTCGCCCCTATGTAAGAAAGGATGGAATCATCGTTAGTGCACTTGAATAACATCAATGGTAAGAGAATATTCCTCTATCATATCTGGAAATTGAAGAGGGAGGGACCTAGTTTCACCTTCACATTGATAAGTGATCGGTCCCAAGGTAATGGTGGAGATTAAAAAAATAGAGGAGATGGACATGGTGTCATCTGTATCCATAGCTTTATGGGATGGAGAAGATGGAGGGTCGATGTCCATGAGAGATAAAGATATAGGAAGAGGGTCGATGAGATTGTTACTTAAATCCCAACTCAAATTTTCATGAAGTTTGAGAGATTGGTCATATGACGAGGTCAAATCCTTTCCATGCCTTGTTCATAATGCCCTATTCTAACCCATTGGTATATGGTTTTGTGTGTAGTTGAGTGTCAATGTGGGAGGAAGGGAGATTGATGCCACCATAGATGAGATTGGTGTGAAGATGAGGTGGATGAAGGGAATGACATCCCCGATGTTAGGTTGATACATTGGAGCTTTATTAGGTCTACTAATTCTATGAGGCGTAGGAAGAGCATTAAACGTGAGAATACAATAATCCCCGAGTGTGAGACGATCCATCACTTTATCTAAGGAATCATCATTGGGAAGCTTGGATGCGGAGACAAATGAGCTAGTGGATGCTTCAAAAGAATCTTGTTTGGGAATGAGCACGTCATTAGGACAATAAGTCATGTGACATGCTTTGAATGGAGGAATTTCTACGAGGAGAGTTATAATTTTCCCCTTGTGTTCATATTTTATGCATTGATGAAGGGTGGAAGGAATGCAACGCATGACATAAATCCATGGTCGTCCAAGTAGGATATTATATTAAAAATCCCCTTCTACGATATAGAAGACCTCATGGAGGATTTTTTCACCAACATGGATAAGAAGAATAATTGTGCCCAAGGTAGGAGTAAAAACATCATTGAATGCACAAAGAACCATGGATAATTGGGTGACAATAGAATTAGGGAGCTTGAGTTGATCGAAAGTTTGAGATGAAATAATGTTTATGCTTAGCTACATCGTTTATCATAGAACAACATATGAATGTGTCATTGATGTGCACGGTGATGAAAAAGGGGAAGGTTGTGTTCTTTGAGTGATATGTCAAGAATTAAGGTATTGTCAATGGATATGGAGGGGTGGAAGTGGCAAGTGCTCGACAAGAACTGCAAAGGGTTGAGCCTCATTATTAGGGGTAGGGATACATTTGAGAGTTTCAACGAGATATTTCTTATTATCGGGAGATTTTGATGAGCTCATAAAATGACGTATTAATTGGAGCCTAATAAAGTTGTTTCATAACACTTTGTTCAATAGCAGCAGTCGAGGGCAGCTAAGATAGACACTTTAGGTTACGATGAAGAAGAGGGAGGAATAGTCTCACTAGAGGGGGAAGTGACAACAAATTTTGATTTAGATTGAATATATGGTTGGAAGTCGAGGGGTGAGAATGAGTTGTGATCCGAACAACATTAATAAAGAGAGGAGGACCTTCTTTGGGAGAGGTCGTGGTTGGAGGAGGGATGGTGATGAAATTCTTAGACGAATGAGGAGATTTAGAGATCTTGGTGGATGAAGGTTGGGATGAAGAAACGGGATTGGTAGATGGAAGAGGGTGATCCCCTTCAACGAGAAGATCATCCTCATCGATAAGATTATAGATAATAGTTTGGAGAGCCTTACAATATTTAGTATCATGTCCTAAAGCATGATGGTATACAAAACGAGGTTAGAATCGAAACATGAAGGTCTTGGGCCACGTGAATTGAAAGGTTTGAAACGTCGAGGGTGATTACAGATGCTTGAAGTAAGCATTGAAATATTTGTGTAAGACCCGAAAGGGGTGATTGGAGAGGAGGTTGGATATGGAGTGGTTTTGAGGATAGTGGATGGAGGAAAGATAGATGTGTTAGGTTGTGGAGCTAAATAGCTTCACTGGAGCATGCTTTAAAAAGTGACTGGGTTACATAGAGACCGGCATCGGTCAGGGCTTGCCCGACATTGGTCGGGAGAAACCGGCATTGGTTACATGTACGGGAGTGTTTTATTTATAAGTCATGGGATTTAATATAGATTTTGTTTTAAAGCAAATCTATTGGATGTAATTACATGGCTATTGTGCCCTAAGTTTGTCTAGGCTTATATAAGCTAGAAAACTAGGGTTAGAGGTGTTAGATGAGAAGAAGAGCATAATCCTTGGTTAAAAGGATGATGATGAAGAAGAAGAAGAAGAATAAACAGATTACATGAAGACAAGAGCTTTCATAGAGAGAAGTTGAACAGAAGGAAAGTGCAGGTACACTATTGGTGAGAATATGGTATTATCTTCTATTGTATTTCCTTTGTATTATTTAGTCTCATGTAATGGCTTGCATAGTATGCAAAGAAATTAATGTTTCTTCTTGTTAGATCCATAGGTTATTGTGAGATATTGTTATTGCTCATTCTTGTAGATCCACATGTTGTGAGATATTGTATTATAGATCCATGAGATCATGATGTATTGTTGATCCATATGAATCTAGTATTGTAGAGGAAGTTGTCTTCATGTTTGCACAAGTTGATGCAATGATGGAGGAGAGACTTACTTCTTGGTGCATGGTTATGGTTGCACATTGGTAGACCCTTCTAAGAGGTCTTGTTTGCAGATTCACAATACAGTGAGAGCTTGGTTGCACAATGTCGATGCAGGGGTAGCTTCTGGTATGTGAGATCTAATGATGTTTTAGAGGCATGGTTGTAGTGCACTCAGGTAGATCCGGTTAGATATATAGAGGAGACATAAGTGGTGGTATGGAGGCATGGTTTAGTGTACTCAAGTAGATCCGGTTGGAGATCTGGAGGAGGAGATACTCTTGTAGAGATACATGTACTCTTGTGCAGAAGAGTTGGTTTGTAATCTCTTGCTTATATGTTATATATATGAGATCTCTATCTTTGGTGGACGTAGCCCACATTGGGTGAACCATGGTACATGTTGTGTTATGTGTGTGTACTTTTGTGTGATTTGGATTATTCTTGTTTATGCTTTTACTGTTGTAGATTTTGTGGGGATTATTAGATCCGTATTTTCATGTTTTGAGTTTTATATTCAATGGTTGCAATGTTTCCGCATAGACCCATCCCCAACAACTAGTATCAGAGTGTTGTTTGATAGAGCGATGGCTTTAGTTTTTAGAGCAAGGGTTTGTTTCATGGTTTTCTTAGTGGTTTACTGATAGGTGTATGGGAGAAGGGTTTGTTTTGCCTTATGTGAAAATCACGGAAGATATTTAAATCTCAAGTGGAAGCTAGAAATGTGAGGTTGCTGGAGAATATAGTGACTTACGTTGGTTAGGTGGTAACCAATGTCGGCGTGGTAACCGTGGTCGATTCTTAGGAAGCCTAGTTTTAAACAGAAAATCACAGATCTAAGAAATTGAGAAGATGCATGTAATGTATCTTGTTTTTTGAGGTGTCCTTGGTTCTTGAGGCATAAGCATGGTGGTCAGATTGTAGATCCAGGTTATAGAGGTATGGTTTTATCTTGGTTTTGCAGTGCTTTACGTTTTGATTACACATGCATGTTTGAGATTACGAGATATCCGAGGTAGAGGAGCAGCTATGCATCCTTGGTGCAGTTAGATGCACGGGATTTGGTAGAGAGGTTGTAGCATAGAATGAAGACAGTTCTTCCATCGGATAAGCATGTACTTTAGTTGAATATGCGGTTTAGTATTTTGGTGCTTAGTAAGGTGATGTACTTCATATTGATGCAATTTATTGCATGGATTTTTTGTATATTTTTATATGAGATTTGGGTTCTTCTTGAAATCATTGGCTTAGCTCAATTATCAGATTTGGTTAGAGTTTGCACTGTATGGTTTTCTATGCCAATTTATGTGGTGTGTTGGATTCGTTTCGAGGCATCGAAGTCATTCCTAGAACCGATGTTGGTCACAAAGGTAACCGCAACTCTTGGTCAACTAATCGTGGTCGGTCTATGTAGCAGCTTATCCGTACAAGGTTATTTACAATAGGAGATGGCATGGTGGTTTTATGTCCTATTTTGGAGGATCAAGTTTCTTGCACATAGTGTGCATGGAAGAGACGGTGTAGATCACTTAAATGTTTGGATCAAAAAGAGAGACAGAGTTGGCTCGGTTAGTCTGTGAGACTTTGAGTCGGAGTATTTCTATATGGTTCATGTTTTATTTCTCTTGTTTGAAGCAATTGGTATTATGTTTGGATAGTGTGCACAAGTAAAAAAATTGCACCATGCATATTTGGTGGGTTTGACTTTTATTTTTAGGATGTGTTGGAATCTTGAGGACAAGGGTATTAAATCTAAGGATGATATCCTCAATGAAAATTCATGTTTAGACACACGATTCACGAGGTAACATAAAGAGACTTAGTACACACATAAGAAAATAAGGTGATTCATCTACTTCACAAGAAGTCCAAACTTTTGTGATGTAGAAGTATTCTTGTTAAGGTAGGAATCAATTTATATTTATTTCATTTGTTTTTATTTCTCACCGATATATATATATATATGGAGGTTTTGATATTTTTCGATCGATTTAATGCAAGGAAGTTCATGTTGATCGAGGCAAGCCATGGTTGTTGGCATTGCGGGTTGGACACATATACACATGTAGAGTGAAAGGAGGATGATACTATTCAGAGTGGAAAGAGGCAAAAAGTGGTTATGGAGGAAAATCATAGTTTTGCAGGTATTTTGAGTTTATTGCATGGTGATGTCACTATAGGGTTATTTTTTCAGTGCCTATTATATGATATAGCAACTTTTCAGATTTTGAAGGGTGTAAAAAAGAAAATCATGATCACATTACAGAGACAATGTCGATTAGGGGTAACCATGGTCATTCATCTAGGAACCGTGGTCGGTCAGGGGTTGATTGGGGTTGGGAGAGAACAGATGGTCGCTTAGGTCACATGTTTGATAACAATGTATATTTACCATTTTTGGATGGTTCCTTATTTTTCTTTCATCTTGGTTGATTGTGGAGAGTATGTTGATAACATGTTTGTTGGTATTTGCACTTGGTATTAGTGACATGGTTTAGCATGGATGTTTTTTATTGACATTGATGAGCACATGATTCATATTTGGATTTGGAGTTAGTCGATGGAAGACTTGGAGCTTCTGGAGATCATGGTGATATGGATGGATGTACATGGTGAGTTTGTACATGTGGATAGATTATGTTTTGTGAGTCTATGATGATGCAGATGTTTGTTTTGCACATGAATGCCTTGAGCATGAGTAGGGGATGTTTGTATTTCCTCTTGATTAATATATTACTCCATGGGAGATTTTATCTATAGATGTATGTCTTGGACATGCTAGTTGTTTATGCGGGTTGGATTTGTAGATTGCAGTTTTGGATTCTTTGAGTTATGCAGGATTTTGGATTGATCACCCACTTTTACAGTAGAACTCATTTTGGTTGTCTTTATCCAGGATCTTGTTTTACTTTCGCATATTCGATTTGACTTGTCAGGTCAATTACATTGGTTGTTTCATAGAGACATGGATAGATGGTTGGAGAAGATGGATAGTTTCTACCGGTATGGCTACGAATGTGATTGAAGCTCAGTACTTTAGTTTGAGTGGGAGATCTTGCAGGTGTGTTAGTCATGATGGATTATTGCATGAGGAGCTTGGTTGGATTAATTTACTGATACCAACAATTGGTATGATGTTACAATTTAGTGGGAACTTGAGGCTTGGTGTCATGGATCAGTTGTATCTTCGTGCGGTTTGGTATAGGTACAAAGGTTCAACACTTTATCTCCAAGTGGGAGATTGTTAGGTTATGGAGCTAAATATCTTCACTGGAGCATGTATTACAAAGTGACTAGGTTACATAGATATCAACATCGGTCCAAAGAGAAACCGACATCGGTCGGTCGACAAGGAGTAACCAACATTGGTTACTGCAGTGGGAGTGTTTTATTTATAAGTCACGGGATTTAATATAGCTTTTGTTTTAAAGCAAATATATTGGATGTAATTGCATGGCTATTGTGCCCTAAGTTTTTCTAGGCTTATATAAGCTAGAAAACTAGGGTTAGAGGTGTTATATGAGAAGAAGAGCATAATCCTTGGTTGAAAGGATGAAGAAGAAGAATGAAAAAAATCAGATTGCATGAAGACATGAGCTTTCATAGAGAGAAGTTGAACAGAAGGAAAGTGTAGGTACACTATTGGTGAGAAGATGGTATTATCTTCTACTATATTTCCTTTGTATTATTTAGTCTCATGTAATGGCTTGCATAGTATGCAAAGCACTTAGTGTTTCTTCTTGTTAGATCCACAGGTTATTGTGAGATCTTGTTATTGCTCATTCTTGTAGATCCACATGTTGTGAGATCTTGTATTATATATCCATGAGATCATGATGTATTGTTGATCCATAGGAATCTAGTATTGTAGAGGAAGTTGTCTCCATGTTTGCACAAGTTGATGCAATGATGGAGGAGAGACTTAATTCTTGGTGCATGGTTACAATTACACATTGGTAGACCCTTTTGAGAGGTCTTGGTTGCGATTCACGGTTGCACAGTGGAATATGCGGGGTAACCTTACAGTATGTGAGATCCGATGGTGTTTTAGAAGCACGGTTGTAGTGCACTCGGGTAGATCCGATTAGATATCTCGAAGGAGACACAAGTGGTGGTATGGAAGCATGGTTTAGCGAGAATCAAGTAGATCTAGTTGGAGATGCGGAGGAGGAGATACTCTTGTAGAGATACATGTAATCTTTTGCGAGAATATTTGGTTTGTAATCTCTTGCTTATATGTTATATATATGAGATTTCTATCTTTGGTGGATGTATCCCACATTGGGTGAACCACGGTACATTTTGTGTTATGTGTGTGTATTTTTGTGTGATTTGGATTATTCTTGTTTATGATTTTATTGTTGCATATTTTTGGGGATTGTTAGATCCGTATTTGCATGTTTTGAGTTTTGTATTCAATGGTTGCAATGTTTCGCATAAACCCATCCCCAAAAAGATGGTTTTCTTCTATGAGGATTTATGGGAGCCTTTAATTCCATCTTGTACTTAGAAGGAGAAAAATGTGATTGTGTCTTGGTTTCAGTTTTGATGATTGGTGACTTAGATGGCTTGGATTCTGATTTGACAATTGGGGACATGGATGATTTTGAGGAGAGATTAGATTTGGAGGAAGGATTATATTACTTCGATTTGTTGATAATGGGGGTATTGGATGAAGGGCCTAGCCCTAAAATGGAAGGAGATGCTCCTAAGAGTGATGATGTGACATTAGATTGCTTAGGAGGGTTAGTCTTGGGAGGAGGGAGCTCTAAATTTTTGTGTGGGTGCATGAGGTATTTTTGGATGGGCATGCCAAGGTTCTTAGACTTTGGTTGTGAGGATTTACCTTTGGTAAGAATGATGACGATTTCAACCAGGGATCCACAAAGGAAGAACCAGTGATGTGGATTGTGTTGTAGATGTGGATATTGAAGGTGGAAGTGGTTTTTGTATGATGCGCTTGATGAGATCTAAAGGGTTGTAGATTGTATAGTTTTAGGATGCATTGGTGCAAGAATGAATAAACTGGTAAGTGGGTTAAGAGTCTCATTTGCGGTTATATTAAGTATGAGTATATGCATAGTAGATGTTTCAAGATATGGTGTGGATGTGGACATAGATTCGGATGTTGATGTGGGTATGGTCATAGTAGTAGATGTGATTGATGTGGAAGTGGGTGTAGATGTAGGGATGCAAGATAAACATGTTACTTGATGGGTGTTGAAGTATTTATAGGTGAAGGAATAGATGTGATAGGCGAGGATGTGGTAGATATGGATGGAGAAGTGGGTGTAATTAGGATTGATGTGGTAGTTATGGACATAGTCGATGTAGATATAATAGGTGTAGGGATAGGTGTAGATGTTGATGAAGTTGTGAGTATGGGAGAAGAGTCTAAGATAGACATGGATGTAATGGATGATGAGATGATGGGTGTAGGTGATGGTGTTGATTCTTGATTTATAGTATTTATGGTGTGGGAATTGAGTGTCTGTGATGTGGGGGTGGAGTTTGATTATCGGGTGGATGGTCGGGAAAAGGTTGTTTGAAGACATAGAGAGGTTGATTAGGTGGTGGATTAGGGTTATCCACTTGGAGGTCACCGAGTCTATGAGTTTTTGGACAAGGTCTTTAAAAGTGCATGGTGGTAAAAATCAACTTGCAATAATTAATATGTTATACATTAAGTTACATTCATTTAATTATCAAACCAGGAGCGTAGAATTTAAATATTGTTTGGTGTTGTATGCATAGATATAGTGGTTTAGGAGGTTGGAAATGAAATAACTTGTCACATAAAAATGTTTGAAGTAAAACAAAACTCAAACTTGAAAATAAATGACTGCTAAATGTTTATCACTTAAATAAAGTTCTGATTCGAAAAGAAATTACTCCTAAGTAGGTAGGCATGAAATAAGACAATGGAGGGGATTTAACAGACCTAAAGTGGGCCCTAACTTGGGTGCCAATCCCTTCCTATTTCTGTAACAAAAACTAAATAATAGAACTCGGGTTCTTTTATTGATTTCTAGAAAGTATTACATCCAGGAACAAAAGATCAGAGTGATCTATGTTCTCTAATTCCAAATATTACTCTCTAATTTATTCTCTTCAACTCACTAACTAACTTAGAACTGACTTGTTACTAGGAACCAACCCTTTCCTTTATACCTTATCATTTTCAACACATAAGAATAAGAATAATACAACAAGGAGTCTTCAACGAATGAGTGAAAGATTCAACACATGTTTGAAACATATAACAAGTGTTCAACTAATCAATTAGTTCTTCATGAAACACATAACAAGTGTTAATCTAACAATCAGTTCTTTATCAATGACCAAATCAAAGACTGATTTATTTCCCATTTTTCCATGTTCTTGTTGTAATTTCTTCTCCAATGGCATGTAAGGACTTGAGTGCCATAACTCCATGTTTCAAAAGATCTTCATAAATGCAGTCTCTTTCTTATGAATGTTTTTATGCTATAGATGAGTTGTTGTGGATAGGTTATTTAGCCGTGGACGAGTTGTTGCGGATAGGTTACTTCACTGCATATGGCCAATTACTTACAACCAAGAGTGACATCAACACATAATCATCCAAACAATTTATTGAAATAACAAGGATAAATGCACACATATTATCACAAAATAAATATTATTAGATATAACTATATTAATTAGTCATTATGCCAAGAGTGCATGGTTGGGATGGTGACGTTCAACAATGTTCCTTGAAAATACATAGACATGGTTTACAATATCCTTATCAAAATACACAAGATGAGTTGTTATGAAAGTAATTTATACAACTCATCACACCCACAAAGCTTAAACATCTGAATGTATTCATTTAAGAGATTCATCTCCTTTTTACTTGAACTGTACTCTTTCCTTAAATCTATGAGTGTGTATGTTCCTTGTGCTTCTAATAAGAAATATCCACCATTCCTAATGAATTTTCCCAGACTCTATCTTTTACTCTCTGATTAATTGGAAAATTTCCTGTCCATGGTGGAATTGGGAAGTGAAATATTGGTGGATGATAAGCTATAAGAAATCACTCATCATCACATTCATTAGTTATTTCAATATACTTCTTCACTCTTTGGCAATTTGGAAGTATGTTTGGATAGGAATGAATCTCTTTCCTCTGGAGTGTAGGGGATAACTTATTCCATCGATTTGGCATTCCCACAACCTAAATTCCATGTTCCCGATCATGTTTCGACTTCTACGTGTGCTTTTATTCTCATTTTCAACACCATGTCTTTGATTTCATCCACTTCCATATAATTTTCATATTCTTCTGTAATTTCTTCATTTGTTATGGCCTTGACCACTGGTATACAATGATGTGTAACCTTTTCCACATGTCTTTATTCCTCCATCCGCTTCACCCTTTCTAATTCATTCGAGAAATAAGAACATAATGCCTTCACATGTACATCCCCAATATATACAGAATTGGGATCCAATCTCTATCATATGGAAGGGCATAGTTATGCAAATAAAGTTCACACATCAAATTTTGGAGTTCATGTGTGTTATTCTGATATAGAGTAAAGAATTTTCTAGCTGATCTAATATCATATACCATATCAAAATTGATGCAAATAAACTTGTGGTGCAACATATTCTCTTTTAAATATATTGCATAGACACTTAATAGGGGTCTGCAACTCAACATTTCTAATGATACTTTCATCGTTTATTTATGTTTTTGTTTTAGCCTTTTAATCTCTTTGTCTTTGTTCTCCATTTCCTTCTTATTTTGAGAGATGAGATCTTCCTTCTCCTTGTCCCATTTCATCTTAATCATATTAATGTAGGCTTCCAATTGTAACATCAAATTTTCAATATTAGGCACCATAGTCTG
This sequence comes from Taxus wallichiana var. yunnanensis, assembly GCA_018340775.1. NCBI lineage: Eukaryota > Viridiplantae > Streptophyta > Pinopsida > Cupressales > Taxaceae > Taxus > Taxus wallichiana. Next base: position 672,067,588 of record CM031243.1, on the reverse strand, counting down.
TGTTCCCATCTCATTGCAATATGGTTTTTCAGTTTTCCTGATGATTTCATGAATAATAACTTGGGGTTACATTTGTTCTACATTTTATTTTGGCCTACTATTAGTTTGTGCTTGATGAACTACCTCCTCATTGATTGGTTCACTGACATACTCTGCAATTATTTATTCTTGGTCATTTCCTCCTTCCATTTCTCCTTCTACTTGCCTCTCTTCTTGACTCTCTACTCCATGAATTATCCCTTCATGATGATATTTCTCTACTTGTCCTGCCATTGGTTCTTCATGATACTGGCTCTTGAGTTACTATGGGGACAATATCTTTAGCCTCTTCTTGCAATGGTTCAAGCTCATCTTCCAAATCACTATCTAGTGAGATGGGTTGAGACTGTTTGGGACTAGAGGTTTTTGTCCTCTTTTTCCTAAGCCTATGGGAGCTTCTAGTTTGTCTAGGAGAAGAATGAGTATATTTTCTTTTGGTTTTGGAAGTGGAGGTTTAAGGGGAGGAGAATTACAATAAGGTTTCAAAACAAAAATCCTTTCTGGTGAAATAGGTACAAGGGTTTCTTTAGTGGCAGAAGACTTTAAGAATTTGTGGATTCTAGAGGTTGGGAAGAGGATGGTATAGGACTGCGGCATATGCGCAGAAGAAATTTCAGTTCTCTTTCTCCTTTTTCCCTCTTTCCCAACAAAATTTCAATATGGTTTCCTCTCAAAAATTCATCCCATGATAATTGAGGGTGTTCCCAAGAGTCTACCACCACAACAATGTCTTCAAGAACTCCTTCAGGACTTACTGTTGATCTATCTACTAGTTGCAATATTGTAGTTGTTGGCCTCAATCCTTCCAACTTTAGGTCATCCATGACTTACTTCGTCATGATGTTGATTGATTTCCCTAAGTATATCAAGGTTTTTTTACTCTGAGTTCCATTGATAGTAACATTCACCAAAGGTCTCCATAGATCTATATACCTAAGTATCACAACGTTTCCAAGCATGATGTCATTCTATCCAATGACTTATTGAGTAGATGGATCTTTTATTTTTCTACGTGGTTTCTTGAGACATAAATCCTTGATCATCTTGTTATACATAGGAACATCCTTGATGGCAAGAACGAGTGGATTTTTTACACAAATGTCCTTCAAATGATTGACAAAATCAAAATCAAAATCTGATTTAGGGTTAGACTTTCTCTCTTGTAATATTTCTGGAAATGGGGGTCCATTAACTTACATTTTAATTTTGCTGGAATTTTGTTCATGTTTTTTTAGATCACCTTGTAGCAATTGTGGTTCATATATTATCTCTGTGATTATGGGTTTACTTGGTGGCTCAAGTGCTCTTCCTGAGTGGAGATGGATATTGTTGACATCAACTAAATAAGTAGAGTATTGGGTTGATTCAATGTTATAGGATAGCTGAACAACTTTATTATTGGGGTTATGTGTTGGTTGAGCTAGAAATTGAGTAGTTATTGGTTAAGAGCTAGATTAGGGGTTTGTCATTAAAGCTTGTTGTTGTGGGTAGGGAGGTTGTTGGTAAGTTTTTAGTAGTTAGGATATTGATTACTCCATTGTTTCCCTCCTCTCCATGGTTGCTTCCATGGATAAGGGTTTTCTGCCACTTATGAGACTAAGAAATGAGGTTGTCATGGTTATTGGTATTGGCTAGGGTAAGGAGCTCATCCTTGCTGAGTATTAGCCTAAGGTGGGGGCTACATATATGAACTACTAGCCCAATTTTGAAAAGATGGCATAGGATCATATGACATACATCCTTGTCTTGGTGTCTATGCCTTCTTTTGGGAAATGTAGAAAACTTTCCCATCCTCCATTTATATCATTTTGAACTCGATTCAGCCTACTTTCCTTCATGTAATGTTTGCAGGTCCCTGCACTATAGTCAACGTTCTTTCTTCAACAAGAATGGTATAACTTTGTAAGTGTTGCCTCTGCATTCCTCTCTCTTCTTCTTTGCATGTAGAGCATCAATATGGGTGGCCATGTCATTAACTATTTCTTGTTTCATGTTCTTAAACATGTTTACACTTTCTGATTTAGGTATTTCCCCAATCCCTTTGGCAGTTGCTCCACCCTTGAATCTAGAACTTCATATTATTTTCATGGTTGTTCTAGAGTAGTTACTGCAAGCTTCAAAAAAATTCTCAAAAGTGGCCTTGGAGATGTCTCCAACTCCTATTAAGTCTAAAGCATCCATATCTTCCTCACTAAGTCCTTTTAAGAAAAGTAACTTGAGAGACTCGGAGGTAACCTTGTGTGTCTTGAATTCTGAACGTAAAATAGAAATCTCTCCAAGTAATCTTCTAGTGGCTCATCTTCCTTTTGTGTCATCTTGAAGAGTTCATCACCTCCTCTGCTACTTCACCTGTAGTAGTCTTAGTACTTAGTCAGAAACTTTTCCTTCATCGGTTATATGGTAGAAATAACATCTCTTCCTAGGCCCATAAACCATCCCAAGCCTACATTCTTGAGTGTAATAGGGAACAAATTTATCTTGTGTTCATCAGTTGTGTAGTCATAACTATTGCATAAGACTTCAAACTCAAACAAGAATGTGCTGTCTCTTGATCATAGATCCATGAAAGTTAGGAAGATCTGATTGAGATATGTTCTTCAATTAAGAAGCCTGATTGTTATTAGAGATAGGAAACTCAAATGTGATTGGTTCCCCATCTTCCACATTTTGATTCACCTCCTCTACCATGTTTGGTTGTTCAATAAAAACTTTAGAGATCTCGATGGGGAGGGAATGTTCTATTAGAAAACCCTATTCAAAAGAGGATGTTTCTTCTTAAGAATTAGAAGTAATTTCATCTATTTGAGGATTGGGTAGGAATATACCATGGGAATCTCTAAAATGGTGCATACATCAACTCAATCAACTCAATCAACTCAATCAACATTCATTGGTGGGGGTTTTGAAGGAAAAATTCTACAACCTAGTATGTTCTAAAAATTCAAAAATGCAAAACTACACTAAAATTCTATAACTTGGCAATATCCCCAAAAACGACACCAAAAATGGTGGTGTAAATCAACTTGCATCAATTAATATGATGTACATTGAGTTACATTCATTTAATTATCAAACCATGTAAAAGGAATGATAAAAATCATACCAAACCAAGAACTCGAATGCTTAATCAAACACCACACTCAATAAGATGAAAGTAATTCACTAGAATAACTTTAATAAAACCTTTGCAAACAAATGAGTAGCAATATCATATATTATTATGGAACTCAATGAAATAAAATGATAATGGGCCTCACTTATATAGGAAAAGAATAACAATCTAAGGACTAGTCAAGGTCATAGTTCAAGCCATACATCAAAGAAAGAACTAGTCATCAAATAACTAGTCAAGACCATAGATCAAGGAAAGAACTGTACCTATGACTAGATAATATCTCCTTAATATCTAAATAAAATAAAAGAAATATACACACACATAAGTGGGTGAGGATAAATATAATAAAGATAAAAAAGTACCTAGGTGAACATGAGCTAAGGTAAATACCTACTCTAACACCCCCTCAAGTGAAGTTAGGGGCCCAAAATAAAAGTGGCATACAATAGTATGAGTCCCAGCAATCTGGGCACGATCGAAACTCATGTACAATATATCCATGAATAAATTTCGAACCAAAAGTAGGAAAGAATCCTACTAGAAGGAAAGAGAAAGAAGAAGAAAAAGGAATATGTTCTCACGAACACCCCCAAGAACAAAATCTGAAACCCCAAGCATGCCACTCAACTCAAGGTAATGAGGTGATGAAAAAGGCTTCATAAAGATGTCCGCAACCTGCTATTGAGTCGGTATGTACTCCAAACAAATAAATTCATCTTGAATGTGCTGAAAAATGAAGTGTATGTGTATCTCAATATGATTGGTCCGTTGGTGCTCAACAGGTTACGAGAAATGTGAATTACACTTTGGTTCACCAAAGTACAGTTAGTGAATCTTGTGGGAATCCAAACTCTATCAATAACTATCAAAGCTAAATAATCTTATGACTCACCGTAATCACTTCCCATGTACTCTTCCTCTAAACATGAAATTGCAATAGTTTGTTACTTTTTACACACCCAAGCAACTAGATAAGAAACAAGAGAAAAAAAAAGATAGCTAGAAGTGGAACACTTGTCATCAATAGAACCTGCCTCATCGAATCTATATATCCAACCAACTACGTAGAAACCCTAGTGTAGTGTACTCCAAAGTGGAAAGTTTAGCATCCTGTAAGTGACTACTATGAGGATAATGTGCAAACTGAGATATAATCCCTACTGCAAATGAAATATCAGGGCGAGTATGGGTCAAGTACATGAGAATTCAAACTACCTATAAAATGTAGGATCACAAAGTGGAGTGGTACATGTGGAAGTAAGAGTAACCCCAGACTGAAAAGGAGATGGACTTGGCTTGCAATCAGCCATATCAAAGTGCTGAAGAAGATCATGGGTGTACTTTTGTTGACTCAAATGAATCCACTGATCTATCTGAGAAATTTGCAATCCAAGGAAATAATGCAATAACCCAAGATATGTCATGTCAAACTGTGTAGAAAGAGCCCTCTAAATAATCTGAATGTGGGAAGAAGAGTTTCCAATAAGTAATAGATCATCAACATACAAGACAAGTATCACAATATCCTCACCAACATGCTAGAGATATACTATATGATCAAAGTGGCAATGAACAAAACTAGTAGATAGAAGAAAAGAATCCATCTTCTCATACCAATCTGAGGGACTGTTTGAGACCGTAGAGAGACCTTCGAGAGTTTACAAACAAGAGAAGAATCCTGAACAAATCACGGATTGCTCCATGTATATTTCCTCTTGTAAATATCCATGTAAGAAGGCACTCTTCACATCCATCTTCCATCTTGGCCAAATGGGTGCAAAAGTATCATACACAAATCCATCTTGAGGTAAAAGTCAAATCATACTTCAACTTATGAAAAACCCTTTGTAACAAGATGAGCCTTAAACTTATCAATGGACCCATCAGTGCTTATTTGGTTCGGTATACCCAATTACATCTAACCATATTTATTACTTTAGGAAGAGATACCAAATCCCAAGTATGATTCTTCATCAAAGAAGAATACTTAGTTGTTATCGCATCATCCCACTCTTGTATCCCATGAGCCTGTGAAAAAGACTTTGGATACTCAAAACTACCTGACACAAAATTCCAAAACTGGTAGAATGTGTGTGAGGATGCCTAGTGGGTGGAAGATCCTGTATGAAAGGTGTTACCTCAGAAACTATAGTACGAGCCCACTTAGGCATAGTGACAACATCAGTGGGAATAGGATCCTCATCGACATCTATAACATCCTCTTCAACCTCCTCAAAGAAAGGATCCTCAAGATGAGATAAATAATAAGTAGGGCATGGAAGAAGATGAAGAATCATGAGGTGTGAAGCACTCATCAAATTGAACATGTGTTTGAAAAATAACCTCATGAGTATCAGGATCTAAAAGTTGATAAGCTCTCATGTCCTCACAATACCCTACAAAGATCAAGGGTTTACTCTTCTTATCTAAGGATTTCCTTTTCTTCTTTGGCACAAAGGCCTAAACATTGCTCCCAAAGACTCAAAAAAATGAGACATATGGCTTAGTGTTGGACCAAGCTTCCTCTAGATTCAAATGCTCAAGTGTTCTATGTGGTGTGCGATTTTGAATGTAGTTAGCACAATTAACTACTTTTGCCCAGTAGATAGGAGGTAAATCTCTAGAATGCATCATGCAGTTAGTCATTTCCTTCAAAGTTTGATTCTTCCATTCTGCTAAGCCATTCTGTTGTGGAGTATGAGGAACAAAATTTTGGTGAATAATTCCTTGAGTTGCCAAAAATTCAGAAAACTCATTGTTGAATTACTCCCCCATTATTAGTGTGAAGGTTCTTTATGCAACTAGAAGATTGTTTCTCGACCAAAGCCTTGAATACTTTAAAGTGTGAAAAAACATCACTTTTGTACTTGAGAAAATAAACCCAAGTACGCCTTGAGAAATTATCAATAAAGGTAAGTGCATACTTAGCTCCATTGAAAGAGGGGGTAGGAAAAACCATCAAGTCACTATGCACAAGCTCAAGTGGTGAAGAAGATCTCTTGAAAAATTCTTAGGAAATAGATCTTGGTGTTGTTTCCCTAATGCACATCCATGACAAACTCCCTCAAGATAAGAAACTCTAGGAAGACCATCAACCATACCATGAGTGCTCAACTCCTTCAAATATTTGTAATTGAAATGTCTAAATCTTTCATGCCAAAGTTTACTCTCTGAATCTGCATGAGAAACCAATCATGTCCCTATAGAGGAAGTGTCATCAAAACCCTCAAAGTGATATAGTCTAGAACTATGATAATAATACCTTGAGCAACAAGTGAATGAGGCTCCAATAAAGTTCATACTTTTGCCCCATATGGTGTAAAATTCATTGTTTTTCCTTAACCAAAATGGAAAATTTGATATACAGAAAGCAAATTTGTAGTGATGTTAGGAACATACAATGCATCTTGGATATCTCCACCATCAAGGTGTATGTCACCTTTTCCGTTAATAGAAAGGAAGGAAGAATCTCCAACCTTAATTTTGGAAGTAGAACTCAAACCTATAGATATAAAAGACTCCTTGGAAGAAGTCATGTGATGAGAAGCACCAAATCTATAACCCAACTATTTGCAATAACATTATGTGTTCTTCCATGTTGATTAGAAGGAGGTGGAGTGGAGATATAAATTTTTTGTTTTTTGATTGCATCCTCTAAGGCTTGCATTCACTTCTAACACATGTTCTTCATGATCAACATCCCCACAAAAGAGCATGAAAGGCTAGAATTATTATTGAATTTAGAATACTCCTTGAGTTTAGAGTTGTTTTCTTTGGGTTTAGGAGCACTTTGAGATGAAGAAGGGGTGGATTTGGTTTTAATTTTTTTCCCTTGCCCTTAGTATTAGATGAAACTAATGCCTTTTGAGAGGTGGAAGACTCAAGGTTAGACAATTTGGATTCTTCCCTAGTAAGTCTTTCACAAAATATTTCTAAGTCGACATTTTGAAGGTGTCACCTAAGGCATCCATGCTAGAGAAAAAGGTAGAAGAAAATATTTGGAATGGTCCTCTCAACTTGGATAGAATTAAGTAAACACACTCTTCATCTTTCTTATCTCTTCCACTCCCCTTCAATTGTGTCAACAAATGCTTGAACTTAGTAAGATAGTCTATAATTGATGGAAAATATTTAGGATTAAGAGAGGTGATCTCAATTTCAAGTTACATGGCTCTCATGTGATCCACCTTACCAAATAAACCCTCCAATTTCTCCCATATTTTGAAAGGAGAGTCACATTTTTCCAAATGAAACAAAATACTATCACTTATATAAGTTCCTATCAAACCCATACACTCATCAAATTTGCATTGGTATTGAAATTTCTCATATTCTCTAGTGAACATTGGTTGTTATGAAGAAGTTAAAGCCCATAATCCTTTCCACTTAATTATTATTTCCATTCTTGGTTTCCATGTGTGGTAATTATGTGTTGTTAATGGCTCAACATGATCTAATGTAGAAGTAGATAAAGACATCATTCTCAAAAATCACCAAAAAATGCAAGAACTAAGCAATACAACAACACCCCCAAAATTTGGAACTTTATAATTGAGTGTGTGTTACAAAATGACACTTTATAATTATAGTGTTTTATTAAAATAAATAGTTCCAATGGAACAAGCATGAAAAAAACAAGCACTTTTGCAAAAAAACTACACTCAAATCCGAGTTACCGATCAAAAGATACAAGCTTTTCAATTTTATGCTCTACTATTTATTTTAGTTTCCACTAAAATAAAATTCTCTTGCCTTCACCACATAAATAAAATGAAAGGGGGCTGGAGTTAAGCACATACTAGTAGGAATCAAAAATTTAAGCCCTCATATGTCCATACCATATTACCCTTGGGGCTAAGGATTTCATTTCCCTAGCCTTTCAAAACATACAAACCGAAAAGATGCAACATAGAATAAAAAAAAGCATCTCAATGATGATCTAAAAAAACCTAGAAAAACCTAGAAATTGATTTTATGGGTTTTCTTCCTCGGATGACATGACATGGATTTCAAGGCAACACAACATATGCCTCTGAAAACAAAAAAACCACAAAAAGCGATTGCCTCCAAAAATGGTCAAGTTTATAGTTGATATTAGGGTTTTTCCACCTTCTAAATCCAATGGAAGGAATTGTTTTGCATAAAAATGCACGCAACAAAAATACAAACAAATCCTGAATATATGAATATACAATAAAACTTATTTACAAAATAAAACTTACAAATGGATGTAAAAAAATCTCCTACTCTAATACCATAAAATGAATGATACTAGTCATACTAAGCCAAGAACTTAGATTCTAATCAAACACCATGCTCAATAAGATGAAATTAATTCACTAGAATAACTTTAATAAAACATTTACAAACAAATGAGCAGCAATATCATATATTATTATGGAACTCAATGAAATACAATGAGAATTTACCTTGCTTATATAGGAAAAGAATAACAATCTAAGAACCAATCAAGGTCCCTTTTTCAAGCCATAAATCAAGGAAAACTAGTCATCAAAGAACTAGTCAAGACCATAGATTTCGGAAAGAACTAGTCATCAAAGATCTAGTCAATAGCATAGATCAAAGAAAGAACTATATCTAACAACTAGATAATATCTCCCTAATATCTAAATAAAATAAAATAAATATCCACACACATAAGTGGGTGAGGATAAATACAATAAAGGTAAATAATGTAACTAGGTAAACATGAGCTAAGGTAAATACCTACTCTAACACTATAAAGCATAGACTTGAAATACTGCCGATGTTGTATGCACAGTTATAGTGATCTAGGAGGTTAGAAACGAAATAACTTGTCACATAAAAATGTTGGAAGTAAAACAAAAATCAGACTTGGAAATAAACTACTGCTAAATGTGTTTCACTGAAATAAAGTTGACAATTTAGAAAGTAAATTGCTCCTAAGTAGATACTCATGATATAAGAAAATGGAGGGGATGTAGAAAACTTGAGTGGGCCCTAACACAGGTGTTAATCCCTTCTATTTATATAACCAAAAACTAAATAACTCAACTTAGATTCTTTTATTGATTTCCATAAATCATTAAATTCATGAACAAAAGATCGAGTGATTTAACTTTCTAACTTAACTTTCTAACTTGACTTAAGGGTTATAGTTAGGGGCGGTTTAGGAGCTCTTTGTGGAGTCTCCATGTGAGAAGTGGATGTGGAGGAAGATTTAACCACGATTGTGTTAGCGGTGTTTTTATATTTTTCACCATGCATGGAGGATTTAGTGAATTCAGACTTGGGTTTGTTTGATCAAAGTTTGAGATGGCCTTTCTCAAGGGTGTGGAGTTCAAGTTTGTGAGCCATGGTAAATTCCTCTTTAAAGGTTTGGAATGATTGTATTTGAAGAGTAGAGGAAATATGCTTCACACAAGACCGTGAGAAAAGTTTGATTAATTCATTCTGGAAGGGAGAATGATAGTTGGTTGTGTTGGCTCCCAAAATAGCACCCCTAGGAGATGAACAACTAACTTGAGTGGGTTGGATTTGAGAGAATGATGAACAATGAAAATTTATTTTTCATTGATATCTAGGGATTTTTTCAACACTCAACTCAATGACTCAAATCAAGGATGTGATCAAGAGGCACCTTCACAAAGGGGATGGATTTACCCTGCTACTTTTAGCTCTGTCTTGACCAAGGTGAGAGGACCTAGTTGGGGGTTTGAATAAAGGAAAAAATTTCATGGATTGGTTTCCTCTATGGTTGGTGCAACTTAATTTGAAATAAATTCAACCACACATACAATACTTCTCTCAAAAGAGTTTTCACTTGATTTATTGTAAGCACTTGACAATCAAATACAAATCCTATAGATAGATAATGAACAACTTCAGATATTGCATTTGCATAACATTATTGACCAAGGCTGCTTTAAATGATATTGGATCACAAACTTGGTGGGATTCTTGGCAAATCTTACTGGTAATAGACAAATTTTAAGCTCAACTTTGCAAAATAAGCATATGTATGGTTTTTAGGTATGATATGCTTAGTTGGTATAAAGATAAATGGTTGTTTGTTAATTGGGATTTGGAGGAGGGCAGTTGCTTTTATGACCTTAATAGAGTAGTGTTCCCATTGAATCCTTCCTAGAGGGGAATGAATCCTTCCTTAATAGAGGGGAATGAATCCATCCTTAACTGTGATGCTTGAAAAGAAAAATCAATTTAACATGATTTGTGAAATAACATTTGCATTCATTGATACTCAACTAACACAAATGTTGTCTACGATTTTTCCCATCCTAACTACAAATCATGGAGTCAGAGTTGAGATAAAACAATTGCTAGATTTGTCTTATACACCCAAAATACCCTTAAGGGATAACAAGAACTCTTCAAAAGTGATGTTTCCTATAGGATTTTACAACTGAGTTGAGTATTGCCTAATATACACTATTATGCAATAGTCTTATAGTGACCAAAAGAATATAGTGACTAAGAAAGACCCTTGTGTACTTAACAAAGTAAAGCCAATGCAAGATAGTAACGAAACAATATTACATCTTTCATTCCTTTAAAACATAAGAAAGGGAAAGTATAGCTTGATCAATCATAAAGAGATCTATTCATGTAAGTTCTGGCTAGGGGACACAAAAAAATGCCCTCAAAAAACTGCTAATAACTATACAACACAACCACCTTAGCTCTTCCTTACAGATTGGATACAAAAACTACTTGCCAAAAGCTAGAAACTGGAACAGAAAACTGAACTTAATAAAAAAACTTCTATAACTACCCCCATTTTCCCCTTGCCAAAATGGCAAACTGTTACATTATATAGAAGATGAGAAGGAGAAAGAAAGAAGAAAAATATGATTTCCTTCTACAACCACCAACAAGAAGCATTAAAATCCTGTAAAGGAGCATGGGTTACCTGCCAAAATCATTCATTCCTTCTTGTCTTGTGTGTTTAGAGAAAAACAAACAACATACTTAATTAATTCGGGTGGTTCACCAATATTGCAACTGCATGCTTAATGAAAAATAAATTTTCTTCTTTTTCTCCCACTAACTAACTGTCATCAATTTATGAATTTGATGATGCCAAAGTGAAGGATTGAAGAGACCTTTTCAATGATATAAATTTTATAAGATTTAGAGATTTGATTGAAAGATATGGCCCTCTAAAGTTTTGCATGTCGGGATGCACAAAAATGTGACATGTGGCAACCTTTGATTAGTTTGAGGATTGCCTCTGCCAACATGTGCACTGCTTTTCCATTTTCCATGTGTCGGTCTTTGATTGGCTCGTTGGTTCGGGCTTTGCTTATTTTCTTTCTTTTCTTTATGTGGGCATGTATGTTCCTTAATAAAAAGTGAGCCAATAAATCAATGCCACATTCTCTCACTTTGTTAGAATGTGTTTTGCTTTCAATGACAATGATGAAGCAAAATATAATAGAAAGCTCCACGCTTTGTCAGTAATTTATCCTTTTTATAGTCCTTGACTAACCAGATGCATATAGAAACATGAGCCAATAAGAAAGTTCCACACTCACTTTGCATTTTACATTTTCTTTAGTCTCGACCGACAACTATGAAATGTGAGACAATAAGAAAGCTCCATGCTCACTTCACATTTTACCTTTTCTTTAACCTTTTACCCTGATGAATTGTGAAAACACAAGCTAATAAAAAGCTCCATGTTCCTCGGGTCTTTCACCCTTTCATTGTGCTTTATTTTGATTGGTTTAGCCTTTGCATCGTAACCTTTTCCTTTTGGGGGACTTAGAAACTTTTGGCTTCCTAAAAAGGTTGCCATGTATCCTTGCTTTGACCTCACTCTTTTGCCACTTGTCACCTCCAAAATTTGCCATGTTTCTGTAGACCTTGCGAGAATCCCACCACGTGGCCTCTCTCCGAGTCGTTAATATGCTTCCACGTGTCTAATGTCTTGTTAGTGCTGAAATTTATGGAAAAATGAATGTTTTAGTATTCATTAAAATGGCTAAGTCCATTTTAACCGAGCCTTCTCAACCAGTTCTGACTTGATACTTCGTGGTCGGGTTGCATGTTTTTAAGCCTTCGTAGCTTAATATTTTGGAAGTATTTTTATTATTTTTTTGCCAGTAGGTTCTCTTTGAAAAATGTAACACCTCTCGATCACCGAAAGTGAGCACTAAGCTTTCATACTTTGATAAACCAGACCATTAAACCAATTCCCCGACATTTCTATTGAATCCTTTCTTTTATCTTGCTAAGGCACAAGGTCTATTACAAATTGACACTTCTCCTTGACTCAGATTGATCTTTTAAGCACGGGAACAATATGAAACACACAGAATTAGTTAAATGCATGGGGAGTTTATGAAAAATACTAGCTCAATCTAAGAATTTGGATTAAGATCAAACAAGTTGATTAAGCCTCACCATCGTGTGACAAAATATGCGATAGATTCATCATCATATTGTCTAATGGCATAGAGGTTTGTTTACGTGCAATATTTATCGATAAGTGTTTTATGAATTGATGAGACAATTAAGTCTCATCCATTGCACAAAAATAACATTATTCCTTCTCTTATAAAGTGGATTTAGACATAGTCTTAAAAACTAAATATCTTAATTAAGATTAAATGTAAAATCTATTTGATCTATCTTTGAAAATTCCATTATAATCTGAATATTTTCATTTCCCAATATTTCTTGTAAGTTGGAATGCAGTATTGTGTATGAGCATGTCATTTGATCTCTTGAATGTATTACAGTAAGTGTAATGCTCACATAGCCAAGAGCACAATAATCACAAAGAGCGTAGGAATCACAATATATAAAGTACATGACTCACAATTCATAGAGCGTAGGACTCACAAAGAGTGCATGACTCACAATACATGAGGAGAGCGCAAGACTCGCGAGAACTAGCGCAGGACTCGTAGAATCAATGCAGAACTTTCTATAACTAAAATTTCATAACTAAAAATGATATTTTGAGAGATTTTTTTGTTCCTATTATTGGTAGGAGGAAAAACCTCTCTCTGTTTTTACATAGCAATAATAATTTTGAAGATATCATCATTTGAATAATGTTTTCAAGCACAATACTAGCAGAACCAGCACAATAATCCCTCTAATTAAAATTTTAGAACTCCAAACAGTAATGTGAGGGATTATTTTGTTCCTATTATCTTTAGAAGGAAAAACCTCTCTCCATTTTTACACAGCAAAAAATAATTTTGAAGATATCAACATTTGAAGAAGACGGTTTTCAATCGCTGAGTACTAGCAGAACCAAAGACAAGAATCCCTCTAACTATAATTATAGAACTCCAAATAGGAATCTGAGAGAGGTTTTTTTACCTTATTGTTAAGAGGAAAAACCTCTCTGTTTTTACACATCAATAATATTTTTGAAGATATCAACATTTGAAGAAGAAAGTTTTCATATACAAATTAACAAAACTAGCTCAAAATCTCTCTAAATAAAATTGTAGAAATCCAAATGGGAATTTGAAAAAGGTTTTTTTCCTCTTATTTCTTAGAGGAAAAACCTCTCTCTATTTTTACACAGAAATAATGGTTTCAAGATATCATCATTGAAGTAGAAGTTTTTCAAGTGTAGGACTTGCATACGAACATCGATTCGATCTAACCGAATTTCAAGATCTCCAAATGAGAATCTAAGAGATATTTTTATTCCTCTTATTGTTAGAAGGAAAAACCTCTCTCCTTTTTTACACAATAGAAATAATTGAGGAGATATATTCATTTTAAGTTTCAACATAATAAGGTTGGAGGAAAGTAAATAAGACAAAAAATACATGTTCAAGAAACCATGATATCTCCCTCACTTCACAACTAAAATGAGGATTTCAAGATGTTTTGAAAGCTTACAATAAGGAGCACCAAACCTATAAAAGGTTTGAAAATATTATTCAAATTAAATTCAAAGTAATGATCATAAAATCGGGATGAGAATATGGCGGGACAACTATCATGTTGAAAGATTCAATCATGCAAGAGCAAACTTGACAAATGAAAAGAAATAGTTAATTGCATGTGGAAGAGATAGTTCAATCTAGAGTTTTAATATTTGATTAATTCTCTTCCATGTTTGTCTCCTTTTCAAGTGGAAGAAGTAGTAGTTCAATCTAGAGTTGTAGTGTTTGATTAAATCTCTTCCATATTTGTCTCCTTGTCAAGTGGAAGAAGTAGTTGAATGCAAGTAATTAAACTTGGAGTTGTAGTGTTTGAATAAATTCCTTCCACATTTATCTCATTGTAAAGTGGAAGATGTATTCAAGTCTTGCCCAATATTATAGGTAGGTAGTTCTATAATCTTGGAGTAGGGATGAGTTATAAATATCTCTCCAAAGCACTCAATACAACAATGGTAGGAGATGGATGATTTTTGTAACATCATTTCTGATTAATAAAATCCATAGTTCAACTTTCTTGGCAGCAACCTATTTTTAATTTTGTTAACCCAACTCTGAGGGAAGAGCAAGGGCCCACTCTTACCCAAAGAGGAGGATGATTTTTTTATTTGTTGTTTTAGAATAGAATCATTATTGTTTTCTTCATATTGTTCAAATCAACATTGTGTGTTTTATTTTGTTTTGTTTGTGAAGCTTCACTTTCATTTATTTATTTTATGTTATTTATTTCAGTTTGTTAGATTAGATTTACTTTCAATTATTTATTTCAGTTTGTTAGATTAGATTTATTTTTAGTTATTGAATTTCCTTTTAAGTATTTTCAATTCTAGAGCAAAGAATTGTAAGATCATTGTTTCCTTTAGCCCCTTTTGCAGATAGCCTTGGACACCGCTTGGTTTTGACATTCTTTAAGATTAAATGATGAGGATTGCAATGACTCTCATCAGGAATAATTGTAAGAGTTGGGTGATAGTGAATGTTGATGGATGCCATTATACCAATTCAACATGGGTTTGACTAATGACATGGGAATGTGTGAAGCATAAGGTCTTAATCATGAGAAATGAGGTAACATGAATGTCTAAAAGTGTGAAGGTGTTGTTTTGGATCCTCTTTGCTATTAAACTTAGAGAATTTTGGTAGATTCTAATGAGGGGTATAGGGATTTATGGGAATTGAAGGATTGATAGGTTCGTTACAATTTTTTTCATATGAGAAGGTGGTCTTAGATCCCAAGGTAACAACTTCAAGATTATCCATTCTACTCAATAACGCCTGCATGGGATCATTAGATGGATGGGGTTGAGAAGTTGAAGGATGAGATTGTGATGCATATGAAGTAGATAGGTTAGGTTTTTGATAAGGTTGATATGTTTGAGGATGAGTAGGTGTTGGTGGAAGTGGTTGATAAGGGGGAATGTAATTGAAGGGTTGTAATTGAATGGGTTGAGATAGAGGTTGTTGTTGGGAGATGGGGATATGATAAGATTTATGAGATTGAGTTGGTTGTTGAGTGATAGGGACATTAGATTGGTTTGATATAGGATGAGTTGGGATGTAAGTAATGGGTGGTTGAGATGCTTGAGTTGATTGATTAGGAAGTATGTAATGAAAAGCACCTCGAGGAGGAGGTTGATGGGTCTAGGTTAATTCAAAAGGATGGGGTTGTGAAGTGATCACATTTGCATGGAAATGAGAATTAATAATAAGGGGTAAAGTTTGATTATGTTGTTTGGGTGGAGGAGGAAGCAAATGAGACTCTTGTGATGATTGGATAAGAGCACTAATAACCGAGGTAGATGATGAGGTGATAGGGATAGAAGAGGTGATAGTAGTGTTAATGCGAGGAAAATTGGGGGAATGGGCACCACTAATTGAGTGGTTTGGTGATTTTGAGGGACTATGGAATAATATTGGTGAGGATCAAGCTCATGTTGGGCCATGACAAGTTCATTCATATCTCTAGGGAATAATACAACAAGTTGTGATGTGAGGACTTGAGTGGATTCAGGATGGGAATGGTAGGCATAAATTTGTTACATGGAGGGGGTCCATCAATGGGGAGGTTGGTAGACTTATGAAGGAGATAGTCATGAAGAGAAACTAGATTAGCATCAAGAAGCTCTTGGAATTCCGCACACCCATGAGGGATGGTAGGAGGCCCAAAAGATTTGATAGAGGTGACGGAAGGGGGTGTTGCTGGTCTAGATGGGATGGAATGATGATAAATAAAGGGATTGGTTTCAACATGGGTGTTAGGTTGGATGTGAGATTATTGAAGGGAGGAAATGGGAACCATTGGTTGGTTAATCGCAGAAGAAGCGACCAAAGGGGTGGAGGTAATGATAGAAAGAGTGGAAGTTTGTTGGGAAAAAATTGTGGGAATAGGAATGTTGTTAGATGACATATTTTGTTAAATTTTTCTTTCTTGGGAGCGTGTAATTATGGGTATGAAATAAACAATAAGACAAAACTATGCTGATTTTTAATTAGCTCAAACGAATCACACAGATGATTTTTGATTATCTTGATTATTAAATATGTGAAAAAATGAAAAATGGACTTGAAGGGATCCTAGGGAATGGCCAAACTATGGATGGTTTTAGGTAGTTTTGACTAGAGTTCTCCATATACCCAAAAGTATGTGAGGCAAAAATCTATGATTACTACATGGGGCTATGGGGCCTACCCCGCACATCACACACCACAACGATAAGGGTGTTGGGTCCTTAGCCAATATACCGATAGCCAAAAAAATGTAACACGTAGACATAACACTTTGCGATGAATTTCCTATTGGGTGATGAAATCTCAATAGTTCCATCTGGGAGGAGATGTTTAAGATGTGTAGTTTTTATGTGTGTGTTTTGGATGTGTGTGATAAAAGTGTATGCAAAGAGTTAACCTCCTAATTAGACTAGATTTCCAAGAAAATATGAAGGTTATTTTTAGATCCAAATGAAGTATTATATTCAATGAAGAAAATCAAGCTAGAAAGGGAAGAACAATGAAAAAGGTGAAAATAGAGAAAAATATGAATACCTAGATAACGTTTTCCCCTTTTTAAAGCAAGCAATAAAATCCAAATAAAACAACCCACGCACACAAGCAAACAAGCAACACTCCTACTTGTGGGGTTAGTAGAAGATGGACAAAAGAAAATGAAAATGAAAGACAAATGAAAAGACTCACCAAAGAAGGGTGGGTTCCACCGGATGTGCAAAAATGTTGAAATTTTTTCCTTGTACTGTTTAGATTAGTGAAATGATAACAAGAAAACAAGAAAATCTAAGTATGGGAGGGTTTAAGGTACCTCTAAATGGTATGTTTATGGATACATGTGTAAATGAGAGATCCTCCTTGTAGTGAGATAGGTGAACTATAAAAAAGAGAGAACTCAACACAAAAATGGATTAGTAGATAGATGGGTGGGTTTCGACAATGTCAGTCCTGAGAAGTGAAAACTTCCTACGATGGATGTCAACCCACGTTTTTGATAAAAATAATGTTTGATAAATTGGATGTAACAGATATAACTAAACTGAAAAATAAACCTAAAATGTAGTAAAGATGATAAAATGTAGATCTGATATAAGAAAATCAAACAAAACTTATGCAAGTTGATGATGACCAAATACTACGAGGGCTAGTCGACGGTGACTAAAGCGATGCAAAAATGAAACAATGACAAAAAAAACTCAAATCCATCTTGGGAAAAGGAGGGGTGTACACACTCGAAGGCCTTGGAGGAATATCTGGAATTGATGATGAGGCGGTGAGATGAAAAATAAGAACCTTCAAGATATCTGGAACCAGCTGATAGAAATGATGAAAGAAAATTATGAAATCTTAGATGATGGATGCAATTAACATTGATCCGGTCAACGGTGACCTAAGGAGTCGATGGTAAATGAATTAGATGAAGGTTTAGAATTAATGGAGCTAGCAAAAAGAGTGTGATTAAGGTGGGATATGAGGGTGAATTTAGAGAAGGGGAGAATGAAAAGATATGAGATCTCAATGCTCTCTAGCACTCTTATGAGCTATCAACTTTCTAATCTCTCAAATCACATTTCCAGTCCCTAATTCTTATGGACATGTCATCCTTCCCATTATTGTTGGTTCCCTTACCATACCAACATTGTTCCTTGTTACATATGAAATTAATTGTTGTGACATGGTCTTAGGTCTTCCTTGTCTTCGGGTTGCCCAAGCTATATCTTCCATTCTCCATTTATGCCTTAAGTTCATTCATAACAAGAAATTTGTCACCATTAAAGGTATTCCACCACACACACAATACCTTGGCCTATTCTCCCCTCTACTTCAGCCCCAATCATGACATCTAGGTCTCTGCCACCTCTCAAGTATAAATCTATCTCTGCACCTAACTCTCCCATTCATACATGGCCTACATCACAACCTCGTTGTCCTTGTCGATTCATTAGCCTAACCCTTTAGCCTAATTCCCTTACCCTAGAAACCCATTCCTATAGGTGTTCTCCACCTCCTTTACCACATCGTTATCCCTCGCATACACATATTTACTCTCATACACCACCAGTCCTAAACCATGGTCACATGTCTTCTCCTTCTTGGATACTAGAAAAGGGGCCCTAACTCTTCACTATCATCGAATAGCTCTTCGTCATTCACACACTTGGGGGTGTCGTAATTTTCCCCCTCCATCACTATTGGTTGTCTTTATCATCTACTTATAGATTTGTGCTTCACAAAAATATTTCCTATCATCTAACACCAATCACATATAATACCTTTGCCACCTAATGATGCACTCGTGTTCTCAAGGTTCATACATGACTGTTGAGGGCATTAAATGAACCTTACTCACACACTTGGGGGGCATCACACTTTCTCCCCCTCCATCACTATTGGTTGTCTCTATCATCTACTCATAGCTTATTTACTACACTTCACACTATATACTTTGTGGTAAATATTTCCCGAAAGATCTAACACCAACCACATACGATACCTTTTCCACCCAATGAAACACTCTTGTTCTACGGTTCATGCTTGCCTATTGAGGGTAAAATTCCAAAATGAACCTCATGTCACACACATCCACTGGGGAAACATGGCCCCTCTCATCTGCACATATTGCATATCGTATTACACCATCACATTCACATGACATCTACCTATCTTGGTTGTATTTACTCTTGTTAGCTTATACTACTTACATGTTGCACTTTGTTTCCTATGCTAGTTAGATACTTAGTATGTCATTATATTTTTCTATACACACATGCGTGTTCACATGGTATCTTGAGGTGAATGTATGACTTTTAAAAATTCTTACACGATGCATGATGCTCGACACCACTCTTTACCAATCCTACCAAGGATCTTGGGGGCATCTACCTTTGTTACTCTCCTACTCCACAATCATAGGTCCTATAATTACAATATTTACTACTTTTCATTATTGTCACTTACTTTTCATTGATTTATACATGCTTTAACATACTATTTATCTTTCTATCATGTTAACAAGTGATTTATATGTAGCATTTTCCTTGCAAGATTCTATATAAACATGATTGTCTCTTATTTCTTATTGACTATTGTTTTCCATTGTTTGTGTATATGCCCTATGTATTGCTTGATTATTGTTTGTTTATGACCGCTTCATCCCTAATTGTCTTGTGAAATTATGAGCGATGTCCCATGTATGTAACCTACTTTTTGTGGTACCTCTTGTCTTCATAGTTTATTTCTACATTGTATTCTATCACATCCTATCTATTTTTCACTAACATTTAATTATTAGTCCATCTTGTTTGCATGTTCCTTGGTTTCTACCATGCACATCCCTACCCCCGCAGTATTTAATTTATGATATGAATATCGGTTTAGGTCCTCTCATTTGGGGTTCCTCTTACTACATTCATCACATGCACCCCAAATGAGGGGTGCAACTACTGGTGAAAAAATCGCCCTTCCATAAGCACAAAACTCCCGAAAAGAACATCACATTACAAAATTGGAAAAGGCACATAGTTACAAAGTGGTCCAGAATCGACTTGGATCACAAACACAGAGTAGGCACTAGCACCTCATATAAGAAAGGAATAGTGAGTGTTTATGTCCGGGGTAAAATCCGATAGTTTCTCGATTCAACACAATTTCTGCAAGATACAACACCGATCTACTGAGATTAGAAACTTGTCTTCGATTCTTAAATTCATTCATTCGATTACAATTTGACTACAAATCAGTTACAAATCGGGACATGTCAATCTGTAGTGGCACTTATCATTTGAGAAGTGTCATGGAAGGAGAGAAAAACATACCTCTATCCCCAACACTCTTCTCTTGGCATGAGATCACCCAAAAACTCGTCCTTGGTGTGAGATCTCTTGAAAAACTCTCTCTTGGTGTGAGATCTCCCAAAACCTCATCTTTGGCAATAGGATGCTCAAATCCGTGACTCAACGCTTTCTTGGTTGGGAATTAATCACTCCCAACCCATCCAACAAACTCTCTAAGATAAACATTATCGTATACTCTCTCATACAATGAGGTTCACTCTTTCGTTAGATATTACTTTTACACACCTCTTACTTATACATGCGTTACTTTGATTTTTCATATATGGGACTCTTACTACTCTCTTTCTCTTCTTTTATAAGTCCATCATTATATGCAATAAGAAGCGGCTCACATCAACAAACACAAGCTTCGGCAACATGTTACTATGCATATGATTCACCCCTAGGGTCTACCTCCTTTTCCTACTTGCCACACTTCACATAGTGATCAATTCATGCTTCACATGGATACTTGTCCACTCGGCACACTTATCGGCTACATTCCTCTTCGATTACAAGTGTAGACAAAAAATCACACACTTTGGGTTATATTTAGTCCCGATCTCATACTACTATTTAGATGGTTTTTAGTGAAGAAAGAACTAATTAACCCCCATCTCTTGGCCATTTTTATTTAATTTCCAACGTCATTCCCAACCTCCACCGCACACATACACCGGTCCTGTTTTCATCATCTCCCGTCATTTTAGCCTTGATGGGCCACCTAGGATGGTCTTGGAGTGCTCATGAGCACCTTGGTCCCACCTAGGGTGCCTCAATCCTTTTTGAACTTTCCCGCCACTTTTTGGGAACTTTATATTTGTTTCAGGTTCTTATCTTTTTGGTGGTCGACCATTTCAGGGTTAATTATGAAATTAGATCAAGAGAACCCTATAAATATAAATTTATGAGACCATAAGGAAGGATCAAACACTAGCACTACTATCACTCACCTAAGGTTGCATCCATCTATTGCATTGGGAGATTATTTGCATTCACTTATCTCCATCACTTGGGACAAGCTGAGATATTTGCATCACACAAACATAAGGAAGGATTCTATTTCTATTCCATGCATCATCTATTACATTTTTCTACACATAGTTAAATTGTTATTTCATAAAGTGTGATTGGCATAAGAGAAACCTAGGGCATGTTTCACACACACACATAACTACATTTGGTTATAGAATGTAGTGCAACACTTAGTCTTTCTTTTCATCTTGGAATATCAATGACATCTGAAGTAGTGCAACGAGCTTGATACGATAAACAACGAGGATTTCAGACCATCTACCGAACCTGTAAAGATCAATTCCAAAGCTTTTTCATAGACCAAGGATCCCATTTTGCATACTAGAGAACCCGTAGGCACCACAGTCCTTCTCCAGGTGCTCCAGTCTAGAGAATTAGCCCCGATTCATCCTTTTCGGGGTTCCCGCATAGTCGTTCCTACTTCCGTTTTCATAGTCACCTTTCGACACGGTTCTTGAGCATCCTCTATTCAGTTGAGTTCTTTCCTCTTCTCTCTTACATATTAGGGTTTCTATTTCCATTAGTTTAATTACTTAGGTCATTTACATACTTATTTATTACATTTATATGTCCTCCTAGATTAGATTAACTAGTGCATATATCCACATTTTAGTTAATCATTTTGGTGAACCTGACTCAATCATTCATGCTTCTAGGTTCTTCATTCATTCCTTATCATCCTAGGGTTTTGTCATCATGAGTATCTCAATCAATGAATATTTTCTTGCCCATTCGACTTAATGTATAAAATCCAACATCTTTACATTGTTATACATATCCCCGTTGATATGCATTATGATTCAATTTACTAAACATTTGTTGATGCATTTTCAAAACATATAGCATTTAAAGCTAATCCTCCCACTGATGTTCATACCTTTGACAATGATCCACCTTTACATATTATGTGTCGTATTAACAATGTAGGTGTCAAATACACTCTAATTGACAATGGATATGAACTTAACTTGTGTCATATGTCATTCATTGAATATTTAGGTCTTTCTACTCATGACATTAGTCCCTCTTCTATTTCACTACATGCTTATGATGGTTTTGTTCACCCATGTCTCGATCATATTACATTTCCTATCACTTTGTTGGTCCAAATACCGACCACACTATATTTTCATTATTGATTTTCCTATCTCCTAAAATTTTTTGTTGGGTAGGCCATGGCTTCATGCCATACAAAGTATCACCTCTACAATCCATCATTGTGTTAAATTCTTACATGAATGTATTGAGCATATTATCTTTCGAGACCACGATCCATTCAAATATAATGACCACGATCCTAATACTATTCTTCCTATTCCGCACACCGATACTACGAGATGAGCGTCAACCTATGGACGAACCACCTCATTTACCACCACTTGAGGGTGTCATTTGTATGATAGATGTAGTTTCTTCTATGTTTCCTACTAGTACTACTTCTATGATTCCATATCGTGGTCCTGTCCATTCTACATATATCTCTCTATCCTCCACACCTTCACAAACACTATCACCATCAAGATCGCCCATCATTAACTTGCACACTCTTCATGAATGATTCGCTTTTGGGAACATATACCATTTTATCCTATTTGTGATGTCACCGTCTGTTCACATGATCGCCTCACTCATCTTGGTTTCACTTTTGAGGACTTTCAACCTCCTGCTCATGATCCTCATCTCTATTATGGCTTCATCACTATTACCGTTCCTTATAGTTTATGTGTCTTTCATCTTACACAATCTACTTATCATGTACTCCTCACTATTATCCACTTGCATTAGGGGAATCTTGGCATACTTATATTTGGGGCACATTAGATCCTAGTAATATAGAAATTTCCTTTCCTATGCCTTTTGGACATGTTTTCATCTACAATAGCTCTTTCTTAGGATACACACAAAATCTCACTCGTTGGTACTGTTGTCCATTCAAAATTCCCCTACTTTTGAGAAATTGAAAATTGAAAAATTTTCAAGTTAATGTCTTTTCTGTTGTCCTGGTAACGTGAAAAGTCAAGAAATTAAAAAATCTACATTTTTGGGTCATTTTGTTTGATTTTCGGGCCTGTCGGACATTTTTGTCCCGCGTGTCCCAAGTTCATTTGGGCTCTCTGTTCCCGATCGGCCACTTTACCCGAAGTCCATTCTTTTCGGGCCTGTCAAAAATTTTGTCCCAAGTGTCCCAAGTTCACCCGGGCCCATTGTTCCCTTTTCGTCCGATTCGGCCGAATCGCATACTCCACGTACTTTCGTCCCGCATGTCCCAAAAGCATTTGTGCATCTTTTCCCCGCATCGCCTCGAATCGGCCGAACCGCGTACTTCACGCTTTCACGTCCCTCATGTCCCAAATGAACCAAGTGCCATTCGTGCTAATTTTTCCCGCTCTACCCGAATATCTTGCTTTTCAATTTGGTAGATGCGTATTTAATGCGCATTCATTGTCTTTCTCTCTCTAAATGGCTATATAATGAACTCGCCACCTATTCATTTTTGCACACCGCTTTCATGCTATCTATTGCTCTTACCCTTGTGACAAAAATTTTTATGTGCGCATCTATTCCCCCGCAATTCCATCCCAAGTCCAAACTGTGCACCTTGCTCTCCAAATTACTATCAACATGAAGATTAAATTCCAAGGGGGAAAAAAATTTCACCACTCGAGTCCTGGTTCCCGATATCGGGGGACAAAGAGGTTTGCCACCTCAACTTTGGAGATTTTGGGCAAGAATGACAGACACGAACCCTTCACCTATAGCACGAGATGATTCATGACAAGTGGTTTGCGTTCACCGGTGGTTTCCCAATTTCAGCACAATATGCAGATATAGAACTCGTCTGCAGAGCTCATTTCGATCCCAACTCAAACAAACTAACAAACGTGCACAGAGAACTCATCACCAAGTTAGATGCCACCGCCATTGCACCGCCCTAAGGATTCCCGAGATGGACAATTCCATAGTAATATCTCAAAACTAGGCACAGCTCTCTTCGACCAGGACAGTGAGAAGTACAAGGCGAGGGTGGCGAAGTCATGGCTTAAAAACCCTAAAAAGGGGGCATCCCGTCTATCCAAGGTTCTGCTCCGTGTCGATTTCAACGAAGAACTATTAGATTTCATAATCCTACTAGCTCGGGTTATGGGCTTACCCTCTACCAATGAGTTCCATTTTTGGATGTGCCCACTTATCAACATGGTGTGTGAAGGAACTCAGAATATCAACTAGGCAGAGATCATTAGTATGAACCTAGCAGAGCAGCTATCCAATGTACAACAAACAAAGAAATTTTATATGACTTCATACTTGATGTATACTCTGGCAGCATCAAGGCAATGGTTTGGCTTCTCATACATTGATGCTCATAAGGGTGACCTGTATATGCCTACTGCCCTCAGTTCACCTTGGAAACCAACAATCGTAATTTTAGAAGGGTGAATGATGCTTTCACCATGTACATTGTCAGGCTCCTAGAGAGTGACACGGCGAGGAGATTTTCTGATGAAGCTATGAATCTGATATCGCACTACGGTGCCTACTTCATCCAATTTAGGAAATTTTCCTATATAAGGCTTGCAGGCTATGAGAGCACTCCTCTCAAGCTTCCTATGTTCTGCAATGATAAAATGGCCTTAATAGAAGTATGTAGGTAGCTGGATAAGTTGCACAGAACCTGCAGGGATAAGAAAATCACTGGCCTACACTTCCCCATCATCTTGGGAAACTACACCTGCAAGACAACACTAGATGCTCAAAACATAGAAAGAGCCCTAGCTCCCATCACTGTCCATTTCTTCAAGCCAAGAACTTGTTTTGACTTGAAGAAGTTTATTGAGCAGAACATCAAGATCACTTATCATCATAGGGCAGACACAGAGGATTATTGGGCTGACTGTGCTGATGATTTTGAAGCAAGGAGAAGACATTATGGCAGGTTTTCCCTTCAATTAATCCAAGAGCTTAACCTGTACCAAGTTCCTGAAGGGCTCCAGGATGATAATTCTGACCTGTACTCATATGAGTATGACAATGTGGTCAAACACACTCCCTTGGAGGATTTGGATTGGTTCAAAAAGGAGAAGGACGATTTGGCTGAAATCCTAGCTCCAGTCTTAGTTAGAACAAAAATATGGTTTGACAGGAGAGTTTGCGAACTTAGAAGACATTCGGTGAGTCCTCCAAAGACACCTCAAGCACCAAGGAAAGAGGCATTGTCACCGATTCGAGAGCACATATACGGACTCCTCTTGCCTCAACAACTCAAGGTCCCACAGTCTCCACTCCTTCCTCATCCACACAGGTATACCAAAAGAAAGTCAAAGAAGTCAAGAAGGAGCCTGTGGAGGAAGACCCCGAGAAGCATGCGAGACTGTGCCTTCAAGACCAGAGAACATTATTGTTCTCAGTGAAAGTGAAGAGAGTGAAGTGCCAGCTCCTGCAAGCGCCCTTAAGCCCCAAAGGATAGGGACAAAGAAGTCCAGAGCACTGAACTTCCAAACACCGTTGATTCCTCTGCACCAGGAGCCCCAAGTGCTCCACTCATATCCCAACTCGAGGCAACAGCAGTACAAACCTTGGGTGCCATGAGTTCTCTATCTCTTGGTCCTCTTGCCCCACCTGCTTCTTCCTCCTCCTCTTTTGCATGGGTGTAACCTCTTGTTGATAGTAGGAAGAGAAAGTCTTCCTCCCGGATCTCAGGACCTAATTTTGATGTTGTGGTGGCCTTATTAGGCACTACTCCTCCTACTCACGCCAAAAAGCCAGAACTACCTCCAGGATAGTGTCTGATGCTCAGGGCCAACAATTCTTGGAGATAGCCAAGCCTAAGGTAGACAAGCCAGAGCAAGATTTGCAAGCATCTGATCTGGAGCTCTCGAGAATTCCCATGGGAGAGTCCACCCCTGAAGGTGAGATCCACAATCTTCAGGAAATAGTCACCAGAGTCATTGGGAGGGTAGAGAAAGGGCAGCAAACCATAGAGCAGTTGGAGGAACAGGCCCAGATTCTTACAGGTTTCATCAAGTCACTGCTATCCAAAGATAAAGTTTTAGATCCTACCCCATTGACTACTCTTCCACCACCTGTAATTCTGAGCCAGGATGAAGTGCAGAGTATCAAAGACATGCACAAGTATTCCGTCTATGGAAGGGCTATGGAGGCCATGGTGGATGATATGCTTGTTGCAGGATTGAATTTCATTGATGAAGCCTTCAAACTCCACGGGAAGGTGAGCAATTTGCAATAGAAGCTCTCCTCCACTATTGGGAGCATAGATAAAGAACTTAAACTTTGGAGCAGTTGCATAGTAGACCTTCGCCTCATGGGACAAACAGATGAAAATATTTTGATGGCAAGCAAGGTCTTCGAGGATGCAAAGGATAATTTGTCAAAGTCCTGGGTCTACAGTATGGAATGGAAAATCAAGGTGTTGGAGGAGGCTTTGGGAGAGTTAAGAAATAGGTGCCGAAGGGTGAGGCTTTCAAAACACTAGTTATATTTGCCTTCAAAGATATACATTGTCATCTTTATGATGAGACTTCTGGTGTGCCTCTCTCTTTAGCAAGAAATCAAAGCTCAATTCAGAGCTTTTGTCAAAGGTGATCTATTCAAGGAGAGTTCCATTTCCAAGGAAAAGATGAAGGAGATCTGCTCTCTTCAATCTGCTATAGAGGAAGCGAATAAATATTATCATACTCATGTCAAATTCGACAAAGAAATGGAGAAGTGCCTCGGATTTTGGACTCAGTCCACTGCCAACACATCAGTCCCATGAGGCAGAGACATAGCAGAGGCGTTGAAGAGATTCAAACAGCGGATCTTAAAGTCGGTGGGCCCCTCCCAGTCATGAGCACTGTCTTCTTCTCCTAATTCTTCTCCTTTCTTCCTCTTTTTCTTCTCGGATTTATTGTAATTAGTTGGGGTATTGCGATTAGCATCCCTCTAACTAAGCATTAGTTAAAAGAAGTAGTTACCAAAGAGTAACTAATTTGTAAACTATATAATGGCCTCTCCTTGCCATTTTGAGGGAGAGGAACTTGGCTTATTTTTGAAAGTGTAAAGAAATCATAAAAGAAATCAATACGAAGGATTTTTCATTCTTTGTCTATCCGGTTTCCTCTATTCTCAAGCTATTCATTTAATTTTGTTAAATCATTTATCGTATTATGCTTTGAGAAGCTTTGTATTCTTGCAAAATGTTATTTATAGAACTTTGTGTATTTTCAAATTTCATCTTATTAATGTGATACAAATGATCTTATTCCAATTATTTATGTACCCTCACATGCATAAGGAATTACTCTATCATCTATAATTTTGGATGGTGCCTTTCTCGCTCGTTCCCTACATTTTTCATTCCTCGGTCCTTTTGTGATTGATGACCTTTCAGAAACACTTTCATAATATCCAAGTTCCATAGTAAAATCATGCTTTGTATATGTGTAAATAGGTTCGTTTCTGAATAAGGGAACCTCTCCCATTAAAGAGGAGGGACTTCTTGTCCCCTGACTATTGCTCTTCTTGAAGTTCCTTTTTTGACGACCAACAATTTTTGGCGACTCTGCTGGGAATCATATTCCAGTTCTATAATCATTTATCGATCATCTTTTGATCTAGCTGACTCCACATTTTACTCGAGGGAGAAGGGCCCTTGGTATTGAAGATTCTCAGTTTCAGCTTTTGGAACAGTAGGGTTTTCCTTTCCCTTCAGAAGAAGAAATATAAGAGCTCGTTCAACAAGCACTCCTCCTGTCAAAAATAGAATCCCTATGGGTGGTATTCCTTCAGAACAAATCAGTCCTAATCTTCGAGCCCTGATTCTTGCTGGTGTTTCAGTTCCTCTTCAAGCCATTTTTCCAAGAATGGCGGTACCATTGCCTTGGGGCCATCATGTTGGGCCTCTTGCCCTTCCTCAGCCTTTGCATGAGTTACCTAGAGGTAACCGGAAGAACTTTCCTAAATTCAAGGGTGATGGTAAGGTACATCCTGATGAACACATCGCAGCCTTCATAGTTGCATGCGGAGTTCTGGGAGTTGAACATGAAGACGTCTCCGTAAGGATTTTTGTTGAGACTTTACAAGATAATGCTGCTGATTGGTTCTATCACCTTCCGACGGAGCTATCACTAGCTGGAACACAATGAGAACTAGGTTTGAAAACCGTTTCAAACCGGTGGAAGACGTGCATGCTTTGCTAGCCCAAATTTCTCAAATAAAGAAGGAATCACAAGAGCCCATGAGAGAATTTGTGGCTCGATTCAACAGGTTAATTAACAAAATTCCACCAAACACTCAACCTGTAGATCAAATCCAAAAATGCTTCTTCCTAAATGCCCAATTTCCTGAAGTTAGTTATGCATTGAGAAGGGCTAATCTCGCAACATTGGCCGAGGATCAAACTCTTGCTGTTAGTGTTGAAGATGATTTAATCATGTCGGGAAAGCCGAGAAGAGACCCTTCTAAATTTAAGTCTTCTTCTTCCTCCTCTTCCACTCTTGGACCTAATCTCGATCCATTGCTACAAAAACTTGCAAATGATCTCATCGCCATTAAGAAACAATTGGCTCAACATACTCCCTATGCAGACATTCCAAGGAGGAATTTTCAGCCCAGAAATCATTTTCCTACTTCTCAAACAAGGCTAGCGCTTGAAGGACCTCCTATTAAAGTTCCCCAATGCAACTTGTGAAGTTGAAGAACCAGAGGATGAGGAGGTTAATGAAGATTGTGAAGAATTTGTTGAAGAGGTTGATGATGAAACAGATGAACTTGAGGGATCTCGAGTTAATTTCTTCACCACTGAAGGTGTTGATGAAGGAGATGATTATGATGAAGTAGTAGTAGACATGAATAGCGAATCATACGCTGTCATGACTCGAGAGTAGACAAATCAGAGGGAGAAAGTGATGCAGCCCACCAAAAAATCTAAGGAGCAGCCGACAACTATCCCTGTAATTGCAAAAAGAGGATCTCCTATCCCCATTTCATCCACACCAAAGGTGATTTCAATCCTGCTACTAAAGTTACTTCTTTTTCTCCTAAAATTGATAAGCCTAGGATCCCAAGCGATGATAGCCCATCCACTTCTGGGTCTTTCGATATTATTGATCACCTAAAAAGACTAAGGTTCAAATCTCAGAGGCTGAATATTATCAAACCCATCCCAAGGCTTTTGCTAAAATGATTCACTTTGTCAATTCTCATTCTAAAACTACCTCTAAAGGCCTTTTACCCACTCCCTCTTTTGCACCATGACCTAATCTGCTTTCCCGTCACCTCACCCAATGATAAAATCAAACCATTCTATGTAACACTCCTTATACTGGCCATAGGCTCGGTGAATGCGTCATAGACTCGGGAGCATCGAGCAATGTAATGCCTGCCAAAAGAGTAGCTCATGCCTTAGGCCTAACTCTCATACGCACTTACGGATCTTGTTATTCCATGGAGAGTAAGGAAGTGCCCCTGGTCGGAAGAATTAAGGATGCACAAGTGGCTTTTGCTACTTTGCCTGAGAAGAAATTTTTGGCTACTATCCTAGTAGCGGACATTCCTCCTTCATATGGGATGCTGCTAAGCAGAAATTTCTGTAAGGATGTGGGTGGAGAAATTCAAATGGATTGGTCACATGCCCTCATACACTCGTAAATGGGCAAATGAAGAAGCCGCTGCTTTGCCCGAGAAGCGCCTGCGAGTATATTATACAAAAAGCAGATGATCCCAAAGCACAAATACTCTATGAGGATATGGGGCATGGCAACTACATGATTATGTCTCCAGAAGAAATCCAACTCCCCAAAGTGTCACCTAAGGATCCTAATGGTGTTTGGATATTAGAGTTTGATGGAAGTTGTTCTTCAGCTGGTTCTGGAGCTGGTGTCATATTGGTGTCGCCTGAAGGAAGCATTCATCCTTTCTCATTCAAGTTGCAATTTGAAAATACCAATAATACAACAGAATATGAAGCTCTCATTCTCAGGCTTCATGTGGCAAAAGAACAGGGTGTGAAGAATCTCCTAGCTCGTGGAGATGCGAAACGATTGTCAAGCAAGTTAGAAACCTCTTCCAGGTAAAGAATAGAAGGTTGAAACATTACAGGAATCAGGTTTGGGACTCCATTGAATTTCTTGATGCCTTCTCCATCGAAGTAGTGCCTAGGGAGGAGAATACCAGGGCTGATTCACTAGCAGTCTCAGGGTCATTGCTTATACCTCATCCTGACTTCTCTCAAGATAAGTTTACCATTGAGATGATCCATAGACCCAGTGTACCTGATAATACAAGTAACTGGCAAGTTTTCAATGACGATCAACACTTGCTTTCTTTCTTAGAACTCAAGGATAATTTTGAACAGTTGTACTTTGAAGGAAGCGATAATTTACCTCGTGAAAGTGTGCCCTTTAATGAAGAAGCCATCAAAGAAGAAGAGGCGGATCAGGATGGATGTATCAAACTCAAAGGAAACAAGATTCCAAAAGGATTGGTGAGTTTAGAAGAACTATTTGACAAACACGACAGGTATGTAAAGTTTAAAGCTTCTACTGGACCTCAACAATCAGCTGAATATGAAAAAATTAATATTGGGAGTTCTACTGACCCTAAACTCGTGAACATTGGAAAATGTTGTACACCAGATGAGAGGAAGAAGGTAATTAATCTTTTAAAGAAGTATAAAGATGTCCTTGCTTATTCCTATGAAGATTTAAAATCCTTTCAACCAAAAGAGATGTAGCATTTTATCCCTCTCAAACCAGGAATTAAGCCTTTCAAACGAAGCAGAGGCAATACAATCCTAAGATAGCTGACACCATTTTTCAGGAAATACAGAAGTTATTAAAAGCCAAAATCATTTTTCCTATTCACCATTCAACATGGATTGCCAATATTGTGCCTGTTAGAAAGAAAAATGGTGAGATCCGCATCTGTGTCGATTTTAGGAATCTGAATCAAGCTTCTTTAAAGGACAACTATCCTTTACCCATGATGGATCAGGTCTTGCAAGCAGTAACGGGATCCGAAATGTTGTCTATGCTTGATGGATTCTCAGGATATAACCAGGTAGAAGTTAATACCGCAGATCAACACAAAATGGCTTTCACTACTCCTTGGGGTACCTTTGCTTACAAAAGGATGCCTTTTGGGCTCATTAATGCCGGTGCCACTTTTCGAGGGCTATGGATTTGGCCTTTGGAAGTTTGAAAGGAAAGTGTATCATCGTATACCTTGATGACTTGACTGTATTTTCTAAAACAAGGGCAGATCATTTTCAGCATCTAGAAACAGCTTCGTTAAAATGTAGAGAACATGGGATCTCTTTAAATCCTAAGAAATCTATTTTTTGTGTCACGGAGGGGAAATTATTGGGGCACGTTGTCTCCAAAGATGGTATAAAAATTGATCCTGAGCGAGTTCAAGCTATTCAGCAAATTCCTCTTCCAACTAGCAAGAAAGGAGTGCACTCTTTCTTTGGTAAGATTAACTTTCTGAGGAGATTCATCCCTGATTTTGCAGAGCTAACTTTGAATATCTCTCAAATGATGAAAAGCAAACAGACGTTTGGTTGGTCTCCTGAAGGAAAAAGGCCTTTGAAGGTATTAAAGAGGCTATTGCTAAGACTCTTGTTTTAGCATGTCCAAATTTCAACCAAGATTTTATTATCTATTGCTATGCCACGTATAACGCCCAGGCATTGTTACGACTCAAAAAGATTCTAATGATCATAAACTCCCAATTGAATTCACGAGTTATATTCTAAAAAATCATGAGCTAAAATACACTATAATCGAAAAACATACTTTTGCAGTGGTTAAAGCTGTCAAGCAGTTTCGTTTTTACATTCTTAATTCTCACTCCACAGTATTTGTACCAGATACAACCATCAAGTCCATTCTCACACAACAGGAGTTCGGATCCAAGAGAGGGAACTGGGTGGCCAAGGTCCAAGAATATGACATTGACATCAGACCAACTAAGCTCGTTCGTGGAAAAGGCTTGTGTGAACTCATTCTCTGAGGGAGCTGGACATGGGTTACTGGAGGATGAGGCTGATCTTCCTACCATTTTGTTTCTTGGCTCAATCGACGAATGGTATGCTGATATCACACATTTTCTCACCTATGGGGAATGCCCCTCTCATTTGACTACCAAAGAAAAGAGAGTTGTTAAACTAAGGTCAGCCCAATATGTTTTGTGGGAAAATGCCTTGTTTAAGCGTGGATTGGATGGGAGATTTTTAAAATGTGTGGACAAGGAACAACAAAAGAAGCTACTTTCTGCTTTTCATGATCAAGCATGTGGAGGGCACTACTCATCAACTATCACTACTCATAAAATTCTTCGTGCAGGGTATTACTGGCCTACCTTGTTCGAGACACATCAAAATGGGTTGATAAATGTGAGGCTTGTCGACTTTCATGGGTAGGCCCAAGTTGGACTCTTTACCCGTTAAACCAGTTGTGATCGAAGAACCTTTTCAACAATGGGGTTTAGATTTCATTGGAACACTTAATCCCTCTTCTAGTGCTGGTCATACTCATGTATTAACCACCACAAATTATTTCACCAAGTGGGTAGAAGCCATTCTAGTAAAGAGTACTACTTCAGAAATAGTATGCAGTTTTATCAAAGAAAACATCTTGGTAAGGTATGGTGTGCCAAACAAGATTATAATGCTTCAAATTTTTCTTCAACCGAGATGATGGATTTTTGCTATGGATATGGCATCTCCCTAGCTCACTCCTCATATTACTATCCTCAAGGGAATGGACAAGCAGAATCAACAAATAAAAATCTGGTGGCTATAATAAGGAAATTAGTCAATGAATCCCAACGGAATTGGCACAAGAAACTCTATGATGCTCTTTGGGCAGATAGGATCACACCTAAGAGAGCCATTGGGATGTCTCCTTTTCAGGTAGTATATGGAGTGGAAGCCCAATTGCCAGTCACAGTGGAGCTACCAGCCCTGCATTTAATGAAGGCCATTGAAGATACCAGTTTCAATGATTCTTTGGATAAGAGGATCATGTATCTCCACAAATTGAATGAGGACAGATTGAAAGTTGCTGATAGGATATCTGCCCACCAACAGAAAGTAAAGGTCTTATTTGATAAAAAGGCCAGGTTCAGAGATTTCAAAATTGGAGACATCGTTTTATTGTGGGATAAAAGACATGAACCTCGTGGCAGCCATGGCAAGTTTGATTCCCTTTGGCTCGGACCTTTCAAGATCAGGCACTTTGCTGGTAAGAATTATTTTTACCTTGATTATATGGATGGTTCTTCTCTCCCACTTCCTTATAGTGGGTAGTACCTGAAATTGTTTAAGTCATAGGTGATTAGGAAGTCCTTTGTATATTCTGTATAGTGTGTGTTCTCCTTTCCTTCCCTTGTTTTTGTGTGTTGTTTGTTTGGGGTGTTGTCTTCTGTATTGGTTTGCTTTTGACTCCGTGGCCCAATGGATAAGGTACTGGTCTACTTCCCCTAGTTTCTCTAAATTCTTGCCTTGTCTCATTCTTTGAACTTATGCCAAGTCATCCCCAGAAGGAGCCAGCTGTTGTCCACTCAAAATTCCCCTGCTTTTGAGAAGTTGAAAATTGAAAATTTTTGAAGTTAATGTCTTTTCTGTTGTCCTGGTAATGTGAAAAGTCAAGAAATTGGAAAAATCTGCGTTTTTGGGTCATTTTGTGTGATTTTCGGGCCTGTCGGAAATTTTTGTCCCAAGTGTCCCAAGTTCGCCTGGGCCCATTGTTCCCTTTTCGTCTGTTCACCGAATCGCATACGCTACGTACTTTCATCCCGCATGTCCCAAAAACATTTGTGCATCTTTTCCTGTGACGCTTGACCGGCCGAACCGCGTACTTCGCGCTTTCGAGTCCCTCATGTCCCAAATGAACCAAGTGCCATTCGTGCTAATTTTTCCCGCTCTACCCGAATATCTTGCTTTTCAATTTGGTAGATGTGTATTTAATGCGCATTTATTGTCTTTCTCTCTCCTAAATGGCTATATAATGAGTTGCCCCCTATGCATTTTTGCACACTGCTTTCATGCTATCTATTGCTCGTACCCTTGTGACCAAAATTTTTGCGTGCGCATCCATTCCCCCTGCAATTCCATCCCAAGTCCAGCCTGCAGCCTTGCTCTCCAAGTTACTATCAACATGAAGATTAAATTCCAGGGGCAGGAAAAAATTTCACCACTCGAGTCTGCCGTTCCCGATATCGGGGACAGTGAGGTTTGCCACCTCAACTTTGGAGATTTTTGGGCAAGAATGACAGACACGAACCCTTCACCTATGGCACAGATGATTCATGATAGTGGTTTGGTTTTCGCCGGTGGTTTCCCATTTCAGCACAATATGCAGATATAGAACTCTCTCAAGGAGCTCATTTCGATCCCCGACTCAAACAAACTAACAAACGTGTGCACGGCGAAGTCATCACCAAGTTAGATGCCACCGCCATTGGCACTGCCCTAAGGATTCCTGAGATGGATAATTCCATAGTAATCTCTCAAAACCAGGCACAGGCCCTCTTCGACCAAGACAATGAGAAGTACAAGGCAAGGGTGGCGAAGTCATGGCTTAAAAACCCTAAAAAGGGGGCATCCCGTCTATCCAAGGTTCTGTTCCGTGCCGATTTCAATGAAGAACTATCAGATTTCATAATCCTACTAGCTCGGGTTATGGGCTTACCCTCTACCAATGAGTTCCATTTTTGGATGTGCCCACTTATCAACATGGTGTGTGAAGGAACTCAGAATATCAACTGGGCAGAGATCATTAGTATGAACCTAGCAGAGCAGCTGTCCAATGTACAACAAACAAAGAAATTTTATATGACCTCATATTTGATGTATACTCTGGCAGCATCAAGGCAATGGTTTGGCTTCTCATACATTGATGCTCATAAGGGTGACCCCGTATATGCCTACTGCCCTCAGTTCACCTTGGAAACCAGCAATCACAATTTCAGAAGGGTGAATGATGCCTTCACCATGTACATTGTCAGGCTTCTAGAGAGTGACACAGCGAGGAGATTTTCTGATGAAGCTATGAATCTGATATCGCACTACGGTGCCTACTTCATCCAATTTAGAAAATTTTCCTATATAAGGCTTGCAGGCTATGAGAGCACTCCTCTCAAGCTTCCTATGTTCTGCAATGACAAAATGGCCTTGATAGAAGTATACAGTAAATTTGGATAAGTTACACGAACTCCGTAGGGATAAGAAAATCACCGGCCTACACTTCCCCATCATCTTGGGAAACTACACTGCGCAAGACAAGAGACTAGATGCTCAAAACATAGAAAGAGCCCTAGCTCCCATTACTGTCCATTTCTTCAAGCCAAGAACTTGTTTTGACTTGAAGAAGTTTATTGAGCAGAACATCAAGATCACTTATCATCATAGGGCGGATACGAGAGATTATTGGGTGATGTGTACTTGATAATTTTTGAAGCAAGGAGAAGACATTATGGCAGGTTTTCCTTCAATTAATCCAAGAGCTTAACCTGTACCAAGTTCCTAAAGGGCTCCATGATGATAATTCTGACCTGTACTCATATGAGTATGACAATGTGGTCAAACACACTCCCTTGGAGGATTTGGATTGGTTCAAAAAGGAGAAGGACGATTTGGCTGAAATCCTAGCTCCAGTCTTAGTCGAACCAAAATATGGTTTTGACAGAGAGTTCGCGAACTTAGAAGACATTCGGGTGAGTCCTCCAAAGACACCTCGGCACCAAGGAAAGAGGCATTGTCACACCGATTCGAGAGCACATATGCAGACTCCTCCTACCTCGACAACTCAAGATCCCACGCTCCACTCCTTCCTCATCCACCCAAGTATACCAAAAGAAAGTCAAAGAAGTTAAAAAGGAGCCTGTGGAGGAAGACCCCCGAGGAAGCATGCAGAATTACCTTCGGGACTAGAGAACATTATTGTTCTCAGTGAAAGTGAAGAGAGTGAAGTGCCAACTCTTGCAAGTGCCCCTGAAGCCCCAATGGATAAGGACAAAGAAGTCCAGAGCACTGAACTTCCAAGCACCGTTGATTCCTCTGCACCAGGAGCCCCAAGTGCCCCACTCATATCCCAACTAGAGGCAACAGCAGTGCAAACCTTGGGTGCCATTAGTTCTCTATCTCTTGGTCCTCTTGCCTCACCTCGCTTCTCTTCCTCCTCCTCTTTGCGTGGGTGCGGCTTTTTGTTGATGAGTAGGAAGAGAAAGTCTTCCTCCTGGATCTCGGGAATTTTGATGTTGTGGCGGCCTTATTAGGCACTACTCCTCCTACTCACGCCAAAAAATCTAGAACTACCTCCAGGATAGTGTCTGATGCTCAGGGCCAACAATTCTTGGAGATAGCCAAGCCTAAGGTAGACAAGCCAGAGCAAGATTTACAAGCATCTGATCTGGAGCTCTCGAGAATTCCCATGGGAGAGTCCACCCCTGAAGGTGAGATCCACAATCTTCAGGAAACAGTCACCAGAGTCATTGGGAGGGTAGAGAAAGGGCAACAAACCATAGAGCAGTTGGAGGAACAGGCCCAGATTCTTACAGGTTTCATCAAGTCTCTGTTGTCCAAAGATAAGGTTTTAGATCCTACCCCATTGACTACTCTTCCACCACCTGTAATTCTAAGCCAGGATGAAGTGCAGAGTATCAAAGACATGCACAAGTATTCCGTCTATAAAAGGGATATGGAGGCCATGGTGGATGATATGCTTGTTGCAGGATTGAATTTCATTGATGAAGCCTTCAAACTCCACGGGAAGGTGAGCAATTTGCAACAGAAGCTCTCCTCCACTATTGGGAGCATAGATAAAGAACTTAAACTTTGGAGCAGTTGCATAGTAGACCTTCGCCTCATGGGACAAACAGATGAAAATATTTTGATGGCAAGCAAGGTCTTCGAAGATGCAAAGGATAATTTGTCAAAGTCCTGGGTCTATAGCATGGAATGGAAAATCAAGGTGCTGGAGGAGGCTTTGGGAGAGTTAAGAAATAGCTGGCAGAAGGGTGAGGCCTTCAAAACACTAGTTATATCTGCCTTCAAGGATATACATTGCCATCTTCATGATGAGACTTCTGGTGTGCCTCTCTCTTTATAAGAAATCAAAGCTCAATTCAGAGCTTTTGTCAAAGGTGATCTATTCAAGGAGAGTTCCATTTCCAAAGAAAAGATGAAGGAGATCTGCTCTCTTCATTGGCTATAGAGGAAGTGAATAAAGATTATCATACTCATGTCGAATTCGACAAAGAAATGGAGAAGTGCCTCGATTTTGGACTCACCCACTTGCCAACACCTCGGTCCCACGAGGCGTAGAGACATAGCGAGGCGTTGAAGAGATTCTGACATAAATGATCTTAAAGTCGGTGGGCCCCTCCCGATCATGAGCACTGTCTTCTTCTCCTAATTCTTCTCCCTTCTTCTCTTTTCCTCTCGATTTATTGTAATTAGTTGAGGTATTGCAATTAGCATCCCTCTAAATAAGCATTGGTTAAAAGAAGTAGTTACCAAAGAGTAACTAATTTGTAAACTATATAATGGCCTCTCCTCGCCATTTTTGAGGGAGAGGAACTTGGCGTATTTTTTGAAAGTGTAAAGAAATCATAAAAGAAATCAATACGAAGGATTTTTCATTCTTTGTCCATCTGGTTTCCTCTATTCTCAAGCTATTCATTTAATTTTGTTAGATCATTTATCTCGTATTATCTTTGAGAAGCTTTGTATTCTTGCGGATGTTATTTATAGAACTTTGTGTATTTTCAAATTTCATCTTATTAATGTGATACAAATGATCTTATTCCAATTATTGTACCCTCGCATGCATAAAGGAATTACTCGTCATCTATAATTTTGGATGGTGCCTTTATGCTCGTTCCCACATTTTTCATTCCTTAGTCCTTTTGTGATTGATGACCTTTTAGGAAACACTTTCATAATATCCAAGTTCCATAGTAAAATCATGCTTTGTATATATGTAAATAGGTTCGTTTTTGAATAAGGGAACCTCTCCCATTAAAGAGGAGGGACTTCTTGTCCCCTGACTGTTGCTCTTCTTGAAGTTCCTTTTGATGACCAACAGTGCCCAAAGATGCAGCACATGGTTGTCCACTTCCTCCATTCACCAATGAGGAGTATGTTGTGTGCATGTATAATTTACACCTTAATGACTAATTGCGTGATCAACTCGACACTATAGCTTACAAAGTTACTAATGCTTATCCATTTGACTATGAACCTAAGAGTGATGATCTCCTAGATGACATTACATGATCACCTATTTCATCACGAATTATTTGGGGTCATAGTATTCACATACCCCTCATTCATCATCATATAACCATACGCACATTTCTCATCTTTGCCCTATCATCCATTCACATCCTTACATAGTACTACCTCACACACCTAATATTCACATATGCCTCATAGTTATACATATATCTCATATTCATACGCTTTCATCACCACATATATAGGATAACGCACCTTCTTGCTTCACAATAATTGGTTAGTGCATTCATATACGCTTGGGGGGCATAACATCTCACCCCCTTTCTAACATCTTTACCTAACATTACCTCACACTATTAGAATCTATAATCTTCGCATTTTCATATAGGCATTTTCATTACACGTTCTAGCACCATCATTACCCAATGACACACTCTTGTCCGCTTCGGTTCACAGATCGAATGTTGAGGGATTACCACACATGAACCCCACACACTACACTATAGGAATTACATATTATGTTTCATCACACATCGTGTGTCATATAACATATGTCATCATAGTCATCATTATGCTTATATCATCCTTCTATTATCTAGTGTTGCATATTATTCATCATATTGTCCATTTCACACATCACATACACTATTAGACTATCTACGCATATTGCATTGTATTCTATACATAATGTCGTTATACTACATCTATTATCACATGTCTTACATCATATGTCGATTTTCTTCACATCACACATCTTATACATACTATACTAGTCATCATCACATATGAGTCTAGTATCATTTCATCCTACATATTACATTACTAGTCCATTTACACACATTATACATTACATTTTCTACGTTTTACTCATATTGCATTACATTCACACATTGCATCTTCACACATATTACATATCATACATTATACTACTCTTCACCGTACATATAGTATGCCTTCATTGTCTAATCTACACATATTACCTTATACAATATACATTACATTTTACATTACATTCCATTTTACACACCGCACTTTACATAGTCTAATCATCACATGGTCATCTTTCATCATTACATACACTACATCATCTTTTACGCATGCTGCACTCACTACCCTATGACACACTTTAGTTCCTCGATCCATACTCGACTACCAAGGGTTTACAAATAAAATGGGCCTTACACTTGTCACACTTTATCATTAAACATTTCATCATGCAACATTTTTGCAATAGTGACATACGTTATAGGCTAACTCTTCACTTCCTCCATCCATCTTGTAATGATATACGATTAGGGATAAATCATCACTCATTCATTCATCATGTAGTGATATACACTTAGGGCTAAATCATCACTCATCCATTCATCTTATAGTGATATACGCTTAGGGCTAAATCATCACTCATTCATTCATCATGTAGTGATATATGCTTAGGGATAAATTATCACTCATCCATTCATCATGTCGTGATATACACTTAGGCTATAAGGTTCACGCACATCTATTTTATATGTCGCATATCATCACCACTACATACACACATTCATCCTAACGCCTTAAACACAACACACTTCGACCATTTCTTGATGATGCACTCTCATTTACGGTTCATTCTTAACTATTGAGGGGAAAAAAATGAACCTCATTGCATACATTTCCATCCACTCGGGAGGCACGTATCTCCTATCATTCCATCTTGCATTCCATTCACCCATCCACAACATTCTCGCATATTATGTTTGCTCTTACTCTTGTTTACTTGTGCTTGTTCATGGTCACTTTATTACACATGCTAGTTCGATTACTTGTATGTCATTTATCTATATCATCCACACATGCATGTTCACGTATTTTTCTAGTTGTGATCACAGATACAAGAATCTTACATGCAACATGGATGCTCGCCTTCTACCCTTCCTACATTGTCATTTGGGGGCATCCACATTCATCTCTCACAGGTGCTATTGTTTCATTTTGTACTTAGCAATTTACATTACTTGCTTATTCATGCTTTTGACATATTGGTTATCTTTCTAACATGCTAATGGGTGCTTCATGTGCGATATTTGCTATACAGGGATATTTACTTCCATACTTAGTTTTTACATTTTTTTGCTATTGTTTGTTCTTATATGCGGGCCTTGCCCTATGTTTGGTGTACACACTTATTTGTTTTTGCAGCCATGATGGCCTTGCGTGTCTTGCAACATCGTGAGTGATGTCCCATGTTTATGACCCGATTTGAGAGTTACTTGTCTTCTTGCATGATTACATTACTTTGCTTGGTAGCTTACACACTATTTTCTTAGCTTACATATTATCTTCTACATGTATGCTTTATCGTACTAATATTTGTCTTTGGATAACCTTCTTGTTTGTGCACACCTTGGTTTCTGCCAAGTGCATTACCTTCCCCCTGCAGGGCACATAGTTCATGTGGTTGGTCCTCTTTTGGGGCCACATTCTCCTATCAGTGAAGTCGCATGTGCCCCCAAAGAGGGGGGCATCATTTTGGGTTTTTACAGTCTACACAGCATGTTTAAACCGGTTTATTTCAATTCACTTTCCGCCCTTGGCATTGTGGGTTACATATAGCGAGTGGGTTAAGACCAGTCTACAAACCCGTACACAACAAATTTTACAGGACATGGTTGTCCTTAGCATTCGAGGGAGTAATTAACAGTTGGAGGATACAACAGAATTCCTCCCAATACTTCTTCTACTGTTAGGCATCGATCACCCAAAAAAACTAGGATGGTACAAAGATCTCCTCACACACAATTTAGGGAATCCGTTAAAGGTTGGAGAACATAGAACATTTCCTCCCTATACTTCTTCGGCCTATGGCATCGGATCACCCAAAAACCTCGACAAGACAGGATATCTTTCTACATCCTTTTTATTGACATGGATCAAGTGCACATGTTCCATTTACATACTTTACATTTACATGTTTTTTACATACATACACACGTGTCTTTTACATAGTGTTTTTACACATATATACATATATATTTGACTTCTTAATCATTTTCTCCTTGCAGCTTTTGTCCGTATGAGAAACAAACAGTGATTAAAATTGGGGGTAATGACAATAAAAACAACGACATCAACAACAACACTTCGTGATATCACACCTCACATACTAACCATGTAGGTACATCACATCAAAAAACACACACACATGTTTCTACCCTAGGTTCACTCTCATCACTTTTTTACATTTTTTCATCTTTAGTTTCCATGCTCCATCATCTTTTTATCACTCCACGCTTTGTCTAGTCCTTGAACACCTTCTAATTCGATCTACATGGTTATCAGTATGTATCTCTTTCTATTTTATGTTACCGAGCATTCTTCTCACCAACATAAAGTGGGGGCAAATTTAGACACAAAATCACACACTTTAGGTTATATTTAGTCCCAGTCTCATACTATTATTTAGAGGTTTTTGAGTGAATAAAGTACTAATTAACCCCGTCTCTTGGCCATTTTTATTTAATTTCCAACATCATTCCCGACCTCCACCGCACACATTCCTAGTCACTTTTCATCATCTCCCATCATTTTAGCCTTGACTGGGGCACCCAGCTGTACTAGAGTGACCATGGGTGCACTGGTCCCACCTAGGGCACCCCAATCCTTTTTCAACTTTCCCACCACTTTTTGGGCACTTTCTATCCATTCCAGGTTCTTATCTTTTTGTGGTTGACCATTTCGGGTTAATTACGAAATTAGATTAAGAGAAACCTAGAAATATAAAGTTATGAGACCATAATGAGGACCAAACACTAACACTACTATCACTCACCTAAGGTTACATTCATCTATTGTATTGGGATATCATTTGCATTCACTTAGCTCCATCACTTGGGATAAGGATGAGATATCTGCATCACACAAGCATAAGGGGATGATTCTATTTCTATTCCATGCACCATTTATTACATTTTTCTACACATAGTTAGCTCATTAGTTCACAAAGTGCGATTGACACAAGAGCAACCTAGGGCACGCTTTGCACACACATATAAAACTAAATTTGGAGTCAGAATGTAGTACAACATTCAGTTAGTCTTTCTATTCATCTTAGAATATCAACGACATATGAAGCAATGCAACGATCTTGATACGGTAAACAACGAGGGTTTCCACCATCTACCGAACTCCGTAAAGATCAACTCTAGAGCTTTTACACGTATCAAGGCACCCATTTTGTAGACCAAAGCACCCGTAGGCACCCCAGATTCTTCTCCACGCTCTCCAATCTAGAGAATTAACCCATATCCATCCTTTTCAAGGCTCCTACATAATCGTTTGTGCTTCTAGTTTTCACACCACGCTCTCTACGACACGATCTGTGAGCATCCTCTATTCAACCGAGTTTTTCATCTTCTCTCTTGCATATTAGGGTTTCTATTTCTATTAGTTTAATTAATTAGTTCATTTACATACTTATTTATTAAATTTATTTACTACATTTATATGTCCTCCTAGATTAGATTAACTAGTGCATATATCCACATTTTAGTTAATCAACAAGGTACGAATCTTCTATCTACTTTATGTTATCGAGTATTCACTCAACAACATAAAGTGGGGGAAATTGTAGACAAAAAAATGTATGCGATTGGGTACATTTCTAAGTCCTAAAACATACTAATGTATACATGATTCCTAAGCAATAAAAATAGTGGTTGATAAATTTTTTTGGCCTTTTGGCTACTTTATCTCTTGCACCTTACTATTTCGGAGCTTGAATGAGCATCCTTTTGGCTTTACACATCTTACGGTTTTTCTAACACTTGACTGATTTATCTTTTGATGACATCGTACATTAGTGCCTAGTTAGGATAGAAGTGTCTAGGCGCTCTTATCCCTCTTGGGAACTCTTCTCCCTCTCTTTCTTCTTCTTACTCTTTTGGGTCCTTTTCACTTCTTGGTCACCTTTTAACACTTTGGGTCGGCCTTTCAGTTGTTAATTACAAATTCAAACAAGGGAATCATATATATACTTAGTTACTTCTCTCAAATAAGGGACCAAACACTATAAGCATTATCTATCACCACCTAAGCTTGCACAAAAAGGCACAAGAGCACTATAAAGTACATATATAGCACATTCATACAAGGGACAAGGGTTACATTGGTTTGCATACATTGCATAGGAGGGGAGTTCATTCTATTCCATTACACACATTTTTCATACTCGAGACAAATCTAGATCTAGCCCACTATCATCATGCAACTTACACAAGGGTAACCTAGGGAATGAAACACAAATACACACACATAAAGAACTACATGGAGTTTGAGATGTAGTGTAACACTCGGTTGTAAGTTCACTCTTGAGTGACCACCATGGTCAATCTGTCTCCACATTCTGCATCATTTTTATTAGATTTGATGTGGTTTGTGGGCATGTGCATGTAGTCATTTGTTTTTCAAGATACATGTGCGATTAACGATCTAAAAACTAAGTGGAGTGACAAAGAATGAACAACAATGGATCTCTTCCGACCTAGAAAAGATCATGTTTTGAGCATTTGAGTAGATATAGGCACCCAAATTAGTCATTAGCACTTGGGGCAACTCCTGCCCTCATACTAGAGATTATTTCATATACATTCATAGGGTTTAAAACCCTTATTGAGCCATTTCGAGATTGTTCCCAACCGGATCCAACACTCGACAATCCCAATCATTCCCAGTTTACATAGAATCAACTAAGTCATACTTCTCCTTTCATTTGCTTAGGGTTTTACATTTTGAATGCTTAGTGCTTGCATGTTACTATACTTAATTATCAAAATATCATTTTTATAATAAGCTACTCTGAAATTTAATTTAATTTAGATTAGATCATACCCTCAAAAACAATCTCCA
The DNA here is from genome assembly GCA_018340775.1 of Taxus wallichiana var. yunnanensis. Classification (NCBI taxonomy): domain Eukaryota; kingdom Viridiplantae; phylum Streptophyta; class Pinopsida; order Cupressales; family Taxaceae; genus Taxus; species Taxus wallichiana. The sequence goes on along the minus strand of CM031243.1, from coordinate 672,023,020 downwards.
ACAATGTGATCAATAAACTAAGATAGCAGTGGAAATGGAGAGAGGAAAAATAGATTGACTTGGATGAAGGATGAAGATAAGATAACAGAATAATATGGATTATGCAAAGAATGCAAAAGAACTAGTTGAAATCTCTTAATATCTTCATTTTTAAGGAAACAAGCAAACAAATCCTTGGGAGATCTTAGATTTGGCACGGGGTTCATTAGCTAGGCAATATCCTAAAGCACGTGGGTTCATATTGAGGTAATTAAAATTAATAAAATTACAAACAATATACCGATACATATGAGGGGTGAAAGGGTTTAATTTATTAATTTTTTGAATCATGTATTGGGGTAGGTTAGAGAGGTGGGCCTAAGGAAAGGGATGTTTAATTCTAATATAAAACTAAAATATTTGAACCCTAGTTTTAAAAGTAAATACCTTAAAATCGCAAAAGGAGTGTAATCATAAATTAAAATGTAAACTCTTTTTAATAAAGAAATCTAGATTCTTAACCAAGAAATAATAAGATGGTAGAAAACTAAGATTGAGTATGCTTTTCAACACAAGTGATATTATTTCACCATCTTACTTATTAGAAGAAATATTGATAAACGATTAAAGCTTAACATATATAAGGTGATTTGTAATAGGTATTCGATGCCTTCAAACTATCTTTTGAGAGAAAATGCATACTAAAAATTTGAGTGAGAAATATAATATATTTTTGTCTAATATAGTAGGGTAGAAATAAAAAAGGGGTAGATAAAATTGTAATTGAAAAATGGGTAAGGTACACAGAAAAAATAGGGGGTATTTTTACTCTAATAATATAACAGAGGGGTATTATCAATTGAATAATTAGAGGTAGAAACAAGAATTAAGGGTATTCTTTAATACCTGCGAATGCACGTGTTATACCATACTTTTACTAAGTGAACCCCGTGAGATTTGGAAACAATATCTTTTGGCTTTGGCTTCTCTTTCTTTTTGAAACTAAAAATTGCAACAAGTATAAAAATGTAGTTATAGAAGAAAATTCAAGAATCCAAATACTCAAAATTTTGTAATTCAAATACTCAAAATTTTGGGCTATAAAATGAATACATATTATTTTTTTAAAGAATATATTTAAACTAATAAAGCCTAAAATCTAGATCAAAGGGTGGAGATTAAATCTCATCAAGATGAAGTGGAGTCAGGAGGGTCAAGGAAATAAAATTGGGACTACAACAAAGAAATAAAGGTATATGAATAAAAATCAAAGCCAAAAATCACCGACAAGACAAAGAGGAAGAGAATGTGAATATGTAGCATAACCATCGCTACCGGTAGGTAGTAGTTTCAGCAACCACCATGACGTCTTGCAAATGTATCATAAAAACTTACACAAACAATACATTGTTTGTAAAATGTTATGACAACTTCATAACCACAATAGTGGCTAAGGGGTGCAAAAATAAGATACTAGGAATGAGTTGGAAGGGCCAAAAATCTCCCAACTTGGTAGTTAGGGAAATCTAGAAGAGAGAGTTTGTGTGAAAAAAGTGCATGTGTGGGGAGTGGTGTGAATTATCATGTCTTGGAGATAATCATAATCATCATTAGGTTTTTTCAAAAAAATCACCATATAAAAATGGGTGCGTAAAGTATTGAAGGTTGGAGTGTTTCATGTGCATTATAATTTTGTGTGTCGTCAGCTCTACTAAATGCCACATGGTAGTATCATTTACTTGAAATATACTAGGTGAGACATAAAATATGTTGTCAACTCTCTCATAGTTCATACAAGATCCAAATTTTGTCATTGAAAAAAAAAAGTGAATTTTGAGATACATTAGAGGAACCATGGACTTTGGCCTAAAATATAAGAAGAATGAGTAGTTCTTCTTAGTAGGGTATTCAAATTCGGATCATATAGGTAATATTAATGACATGAAATCCACTTCATGGTATGTGTTCTCTTTAGATTTAGTCTAATATCATGGGGAAAAAGAAACAAAAATTTGTTTCTCGATCATCCAAGTGTATTATAATATCACACTACAAGAGGAGTTGTCTGTGAAGGGATATGGGTACGTCACATACTTGAAGGACTAGGAGTACCATAGAAGTAAGTAACCATCATATATTTTGATAACGAAAGTGTTATCAAGATTGTTTTTAACCCATTGTTTCATGAACATATGAAACACATTTGTATACAAAGTCATTTCATATGCAAACATGTTCTTCAACACATCATCCAACTCAACTTTTACATGACAGAAGAAGAGTGCACACATGTCTTCACCAAGTCACTTACACAGGATGAATTTGAGACATTCAGAGAATATCTCTCATGTTCTTTGGATTCAATGATGAATCAAGGGGGAATGTTAGGAATAATTTGATTCATCATTTATAAATGTAACATAAAGTTCTTTTTGTAAAACAACTAAATAAGTAGGTTAATTTTAGTCTTGAATCGGCCTTCATTAGTCGTTCACCCTATTTTGTAAGTATAGTTACAATCTTTACTATTTTTCTAATATATTTTTAATTCTTTTATCATGTTGAATAAAATCATTTTTGATTGCAATTTTGAGATCTAACCTTGAGAAAAAGAACATATCCATTGTTTTCGATATGATTATATAGAGAGGGAAATAAGAGCCCAAGGATGCTAAGAAAAATTGGTAAATTATTTGAATTGATCAAAATATATATTTATTATAATTTTATTTAATAAGGTTCTTGATAATTCTTTTTATATTTTATTCGGGTGAAACATGAGATCAAATCGACTTTAGAGTGGAGTGATGCTTCAAATTAGACATGGTAAAATGGACTAGGGGGTGTGTGAGGAAGTGTTGATGTAGTGGATGGTGATGTTGGTGGTAGAATTGTGAAGGTTTGGGAAATATAAGTGGGAATGTTGGTAGTTTGGAAAATTATAGCAATGTTGAGTTGAATGATGATATCGACATTGATGATCCCCCTATTTTGTGGATCCAATCATTATGGGGATTTATGCTTTTTTATAAATTAGTAGTGTTATACCTTTTTATCTTAGTTTTTAATACATTACTTTGGCATAAAATCGTCTTGTGTTTAGATTTTTTGAATTTAAATTTACTCATACCTTACCTTTAAAATGTACATGTACTTTAACATACAAATTTATTCAATATCATTGAACATGAGCATATCCTTAATTTGTCTTAGTGAGCAATTGTGATGCAAAAGTAAAGATTTTATTCATATGTCCGGATCACATCAAAATCTCCAATTAGGATTAGTTTTCATGTTTAAAGAATGTTTCACAACAAAGTTGAATCCGAATCATATCCAACATTCACATTATAAGTTATATTATCTATTGTCACTATAATTTTCTATTAAAAATATAAAATTATAATACTATCTAATTTTAATGAGCTATTATTGTTTTAGATTTTTCAAAATAAAGTTGGACTATAGTTGACCTATAGTTGGATGATCTAGTTGAACCATATTCATATGTTATAATCACATTCTAGTTAGATTCTTTAGTCGATCTATAATCAAGAACAAAATTTGGCCTATAACAGGTCCGAAGTTGGGTTATAGTCGATAAATAAAGTCAAGATATAGTCAAATCTTGAATTCGACTTATCGCTAAGCTATAGTTGAGACCTAAAGTCATCTTATAGTCGTATTTGGAAGCAAAGTCGTGCATTAAAATCGAAGTCAAGGATTAAATTTGACGGCCACCTATGCTTGTCAAACAATTTTCGGTGTGGTAATTTTTCAATACGCCCTTCAAAAACACAAAATAATGTTATTTTGTACTAATTATTCTATATTTATTATATCTTTTTGATATATATTTACATATATTTTTATAATTTATATACAAACCTATGTAAAAATTGACGGTCACATTTTAAATGTGCAAGTCGCGTGTGACATTAGATAAGATTTTTACAAGTATTTTATGTCTAAAATCATGAAAAATGTCTAACAACGTCAAATTTAACCCCCGATCAAAGTATAGTCAAAGCTATAGCTAAAAGGCAACATTACCTCATAGTCGAAAGGGTAAAGTCAAAGCAACGCCACGCTATAATCACCTTATTGTTGTCAACTATATGTTTTATGTTATCGTGAAATTGGACATCAAGCTAGCCTAATGTTAGGTCAAATTTGAGTCATTTTCTAGAAAGTGCATATTAGTAACACAAAATAACAATGACTATAAATGGCCATAAAACACCCAATGTCACTATTTGAAATTTTATCTATGATTTTTTTCCTATTTTTTTAGATGTTATGACTATTACTCGACACTAAAATGACATTGGTTTGTCTTTATGCATGACACTATGCACTCTAAATGTTGTAGTGTGATCATTCAATTATCCTCACCACAAGATTCTAATTGTAATAGAATTTAATTAAATTTGGCAAGAAAATATTCAATTGATGAAAATTTTGTAGTGAAAGAGAGGAAAAATTAGCATCCAACTATAAAGCTTTGAATTCATTGATTTTTCAAAAAATTGTGTCAATTTTATCCCACATCTTTTAGGATTTTGTAATCCATGATGTGAAGCAATAGCCTATTGTAAATGTGCATACAAATGAGACCTATGGCTTTATAATGTATGTTGTCATACACAATTTTCTCATATTCCTTTTGAAATGTGACACATGTTTATTTTAACAAAGACCAAAACCCTTAGATTGCAATAATTGTTGAGTGTTTCGGTTCCATGTGTTATAGTTGTGTGGATTTAAGATATCAATAGATCTAGTTTTAGCCATTATGTGGGCTATAAACTTGTTGCAGTAAGTCAAAAAAGCCCAAAAATGTTGTATGTGAAATTTTGGTTTGGAAAAGAGTTTTCGAGTTACACCTTAAAATGGTTGTCTTGTTGTGGGGGTCACACCATGTAGGAACTCGATGGGAATTTTTTTGAAAAATTGATTTTGGACTTAAATACCTTAAAACAACCTTTTCAACAAGTGGATCATAACAAGCTAATTTTATCAACACCTTTTAAAAAAATCCCATAATTTTTTGACTCCAATTATTGTTTTACGAGATTCTTAGACCAAATTTCAGTCATAAATGTGAAATTCCTTGCAAATCAAAATTTGACTTCCAATTTTTACTCCCTACCAAACACACCCTATAACACCCTTTATTTGCTCTATGCCTATTCCAATTGTACATAGAACAAAGATTTGACTTGAACCATAATTGTTTTTACCAAAGTTGCGATTGAAATTTTAGACTTGAATAATCATATGGGAATTGTATGTTATTCTTCCAAATATACCCAATATGTTTCATGAATCGCTAGGTTGGGGTGTTTTTCATCTGTAGATATTATATATGCTTATCGTGTTCATAAATAGTGAACTAGACCAATATTTAAACCACTAACTATATATGATTCCATCATTCTCATAGCCACATTTTCTTATTTGAGGTACGTTGAGAGTAACTTTTTGGGTTAACCACTTACTGTGCACCCCAATCAAATGATTAAATGTCTTCCTATTGGTAAAAAACAACATAAGCACTTCTTATGTATACCATGAGGTACGTAAAAGCTAAAGTATGTACACATTGTTGTCTAATGACTTGAGTATTGGGGAAGCGCCCTCACACCATGGATTAGAAACAATTACTTATCATTTTTCCTAAAATGAAAACTCTTGTGAGTTTTCCAATCCTGAATTCGATTCTAACCTAAGGGAGTTCTAAAAAATACCTAGATATAAACCCTTGGAACCCCACCGCTATAACCAATTTTGACCAATCGAGATCTTGTGAAGGGTGAGTTGAGAGCATAAGATTGATTATTTATAGTAGGCCACTAGATCTAAATTGAGACTTGAAAAAAAAATTGAAAACCTACAAAATGATTTGAATACAGTAAAAAATATGAAAAAATTACAGAGCTAATCTAAATACCTACATGCATATACTATATTAAATATTTGAAATATTCTCTAGAATCATTGTTATGACCTTAAGATATACACCTAAAAACATGCGTATACTACAAATCAATTAAAGCTAAAAATAAAGATTCAACACAAATTTATACTTTGGGTAGCTTTACCACCTCTTTTTATGAAAAAGTTATGGCTTGAATTCACTAGTATACCCAAAAGTTTCTTTTACAATGAATACACAAAACACTAAATTTTGATACTTTTATAAAAAAAAAGAGGCTAGTGTTAGTGTTTGGAGAGTAGTGAGCTCATGCAAGCAAGTTTTCTTTAATATATTAATAACAAAAGTCAATCAAGCCAAGACCATAATTTATACGTTTCACTATAAATACATTAAATATTATCCATGCATTATACTATTGTATGTTTAATTAGATACACTAACATACACCACTAACATACAACACACAATGTAGTTCATTTCACGGTGCAATGTAATGCAAGTGTCTTAACCCATATTATTTTAATAGATGCAACGGTGATACATGTTCAATAATGTCTATACGCTGTCAATGGATTCTTTATAGATTTCCTTATGTGCAAATGAACTATAATGTCTCTGTATTTTTAGGTGAAATTTAAATTTAAATTAAGCACTATGCACATCCATATCGACTTCCAATGGTTAGGCCTTAAAAGAGGAAAATGAGTAAATGTAAGTGCACTTGACTTAGAAGATGGTCACACAAAGTGTCTAAAGAGTAAGGTGAGACAAAGATAAGAGGGAACTTTTAAATGATATGAGATAAGATAAAGGATGTATAAGAGGGGGCATGCGTGAGGGAGGTGGGGTGAATTAAGACATTGGAAGTCAACAAAGGGACTCATATTACCTAATTTAACCCAATAATCAATAAACACATAAATATATTAGTATCATGGTCAATAATTGGTCTCATACATAAATAAGATGTCAATAATAGTTTAACAGAAATGTTGAAATATTTTACCTTTTTAACACGAGTTTTATCTCAAAGTTTATTGTCTCATTGATGCTAAATCTTTAAAACCAATATACTTTGATAGTAATTATATCGAGAAGCGTAACTACAATAGTGGAAAAGGGTGGTCTAGGAGGAGAGAGTTTAATACCGTGTGAGATGTTAATAAAAATAGCTGACCTTAAATTTGACGTCCATTTGATTCTCATGGGATTGTTTGATTTTTACTTAGAGAAGGCGATTGAAAATTTGAGATATCTTGGTTATACAATTGAGTTTGGAGCCTTTTTTTGGAAGATATTTTTGCCATCCCAATACAATGTTACAACTAAATTAAAGACCATCTATCATTAGTCGATTAAGAAATTAACATAGAAGGTGATGTTGTAAATCAATGTAGAACCCTTCAATGGATGAAATTGTGTGAAAAATCTAAGATAAATGCCTCAAGATTACTATATCTCAATGTTTTTCATATACTTATATATAATCTATACTAGTTAATAATGACTACTAACACACCCAAGGCCCTTCCACTCGAATGAGGATTTTAGAATCCTAGAAGATGATTTATATTTTGATATTTTGAAGCCGCATGAGAGGAGAGGGAGAGTTAGCAAACAAACATACTCATCCCACAACCAATCAACTATTATATTAGTAGGAGAGCCACTTCCATTCTAGTGCCACTCTTATTGGTATAAGGACCATGGTTTATTGAGCCCATATTTTGTCACCGACCAAACCTACCAACATATATGAGATTGCTTTTTTAATGAATGCATTTTTTAGAGCCATAGAAACAACAAAAATCAAGCCTACTTTTTAATATATTTTGAATGAATAAATATTTTAGAAATGTGAAAAAAATTTCATTAAAAACAACCAATTTTAGAACAATTGAATATCATTTATCAATATTTTTGAAAAACATTTTTTAAATTGTGAAGTCATAGAAAAAGCAAGTATAATTATCCTTATTTAAAAAAAAACAAAAAAACAAAACCATAACAAATTACCAACAATTTTCAATTAAAAACACATATGATTAATTAATTGTTGGATACATATATTTGTTTGCTCCTTCCCCTCTCCTGATTTTAACTTCATAATCCAAAGGTAAAGGAAAATTCTCATTTAGTTACCTCTAAATCATAGAATTGCTTCTATAACAGTTAGTTACCTCTACATCATAGAATGCCGCTAAAATTGTATCCCTCCTCACCGACTTAGGTAACGGAAATATTTGGCAAAAACCGAGGAAAAGCATTTCAGACAAGCCGCCATAAATTTCCTGCAGCCACGCGTACGTTATTACGCATGATTCTCCCCTTTTAATGCGTTTTCGAATCCATTTTCCCAGATAATTACAGTAAAGCATTTTCAATTGTGGAGGTCTAGAGGCTATCCAGACAACGGTAAAATACGCTAGTTCGTATTCAGAAGCTTCAATTACCGTGCATAGCTTAATTTTGTGCATTTTATTTTGCAGCCTTCATTTCGCAAATCTGTTATTTATGGCATTGAATGGATTTAAGCTCTTAATTCTTAATTATTTGATATCAGAAAGGTCTGAAAGGAGCTTCAGAAGGCCAAGGAAGCAGTAACAGGTTAGTATATTCTGTTGTTTGACAATTGAAAATACAATTTCTGTTTTGTAATTATTTTATTTAAGAGCGATGAGAGTTTTTTCACCCTTTTCTTGAAGTTATTTGTATTTATTTTTATCTCTGGTAGAAAGCTTTACATTATGTAAGCATTGCCGAAAAATTACACGGATATGATATAATGAGATATGCTGCTATTATGTTCTTAAACCTATATTTAAATTTAGCATTAAGTTTTTAAATAACAGTTTTATTATTATTTTTCTGCCCTCTTCGACATTAAACCCTCTTTGGTGTCATTTTGCTCTGCATAAACCTTTGCATTATTGGTATATTTATATTTTTGATATTATTAGAATTTCTCTGTGCCCTGTTCTTCATTAGACTCATAGCTGTTTTTAATTTGCTTCGAGAAAAAACATTATATCATCCAAGCCACTGGATAATAATTCACAGATATGATATGTTATATGTTCGTATATATTATTGCTATGTTTCTATTTGTGTTTATTTAGCATTAATATTTAAATAATGTTATATTAATTAGTATAATTTATTTCAAAATTTGAGGCACTGCTCTTTATCATAAAACCCTCTTTGTCTGTGTCATTTTTGTTATAATATTTTTGTATGATCGGTATGTTTGTGTTTAGAATTGATTTTTCATCAGATTCTCTAGCTGTGCTTTGGAATAAAAGCTTTAGACTATTGCCAAACTATTACACGGATATGATACAATAGGATTTGTGATATTTTCATGTTATCTACAATTGCTCTATTTCTATACATGTTTATGTTTATCATTAGTTTTTAATAAATAGCATTATCAGTTTTCTTTCCACTGTTCTTTATCCGAACCCACTTTGTCTTTGTTATTTTATTATTTTTACTTAGGTGAAAAGCTTTATATTATTGTTATGTTTATATTTATGATTAGAATATATTTTCTAGAGCGCTTTCCAATTTCTTTCTGCACTTGTTCTTTAGCAGATTTTCTAGCTGTTCTAGTTTTGCTTTGGAAGAACACTTTACATCAACTAAGGCATTGCCAAAATATTATACAACTATGATACACTGGGGTAGGGGTATGACATATTTTCAGTTTATTTACTACTGCTATGTTTCTATCTATGTTTATATTTAGCACTAATTTTTAAATAATATTATTGGTATTTCTTTCAAAGTAATTGGCTGTGTTTAGAGTTAATTCTCTATTAGTATCAGTATGATTTCTTCCCAAATCTTAGGCACTGCTCTCATTAGGCACTCTGTGGCGGATTAGTTTATTCTTTGAGGAAAAGCTTTAATTTATGTATGACATTTGCCAACATATTACACAGATATGATACATTGGATATGCGATGTTTTTAGTTCAGTTACTACTGATAAAATCTTAAATAGTATTTATTTGTATGTAATTCTGTGAATCCCTGTTCTTCATCAAACCCTTTTTAGCTGTGTTATTTTTTCTTTGGAAAAAATGCTTTGGATAATCAATGAAATTCCGTTACTTTTTCAGTTTATTTACTACTGGTAAGTTTCTTTGTTTAGAATTTGTATTAGTATTGTTTCAATGGTTTTCCAAATATGAGCCTCTGTTCTTCATTAGACACGCTGCTGCAGTTTTATTTTTGAATAAGGATTTTTTTTCATCATTTAGAGCATTTCCTAAATATTATACAGAATGATACAAAATTTTCCCTTAGATTGTTGTGAACAGAACAATATCAGTAGGGACGCATAAGATTATCCATCAAGGATAATTATAACTCTCAATAGGGTTGGAAGAAACACTGCAAAAGTGGATATCATTATGCTTTTATTTTATTTTATGATTATCTAGTAATTGTTCATCTGTGAGCCACAACTAGACTGGACTTATCCATCAATCATTTACGTATCAAACCCCAAACAGGCTCCATGAACACAAGAATACCCTCTATGCTTGCTTGGGAGTCATCGCATATCATAACAATAGCTCAAATCAGTCAAATGAGAGGTTAAATTTGTCTGGTCTTCCATATCTCTTCTAGTTCTCCATAGTCTTCCATATCTCTTCTAGTTCTCCATAAACATGGAAGCCATGTCATTAGGAACCAAAATCATCCACAGGCTTCTTCAAATTTGGAGATTATTATGAGCATTGTGGAAACAAACCTTTGTCATCCATAGCATTGTTACAGCAGAAAATATTTTTGCATAAGCTAGAAGTAACTAGATAAGGGATGAACAAAATAACCTCTAGGTTCCTCTGCTTCCTAAATTCAGGCCTGGTTTTTAGTATGTGTTACCAAGAAATGCCCTGAGGGTCCTGTATTGACATATGTACATACCAGAAATCAGGTACGGGTACAGAAACACGGGAAATGACTATGAAATGCCATATAGGGCAGGTACATGCCTGAAACAGCACATACTTGGGAAGTTTCCATCCTGTTTCTGGTGGTACATTCACTTTAAAAACACAAAAAAAACAAAAAATAAAAAGCCTAACCCTAATCTACCTATCCTAGCTTGCTAAAGACACTTTCTAGAAGCTATATAAGAGCACACATTCTACACTGATTTAAGTGCTTTATCTTTTATGGATAAAAAACAAGTATTATGCATTTTTATATATATATTTATATTTTTTATGATATATTGTATGGATGTCTCTTTTCCGTTTCGAACCCAAGGTTTTTTGAAAATTTACATTTCTGCATTTTGTACCCATACCCGTTTCTGTTTCCTAGCAATCTAGTTTTTAGTTGTAGGTATTTTATGTTTATTTCTTAAGAGTCCTTTCAGCACTGCCATTTATCTATTGTACTTTGGTGTACAACTCTGTTCCATTCACTTATTTGGGTCATTTGTGGACATCAATATAATTTCTTCCTTCTTTCTTTCTGCATATCTGGCTAGAAATTGATTATAAAACATTGTAGCCACTTACCAAATACATTGCACTTTGACTCTCACCCAGAATAAGTCTGATAATATTTAATTTGTTTTCTATATTGCCATAGAAATTTGGGGAAAAATCGAAGGATTTGGGGATTTTTAAATGCGTTGTATGAATTAATTGGAATTCCCAACATCCAGAGCTTTGTATTAACAGATAATAGTATCCCAGAGGCTACATTTCAAAACAAGGGCCGACCAAAATAACCTCTGGGTTCTATTGCTTCATAGATTTAGATCTAGTTTTTACTTTTATATTATTTTTTTGGCTGTTGGAGTCCTTTCAGCACTCCTGATTAACTATTGTATCTTATTGTACAATTGACTCCCATTGACCTGATTTGGTCATTTGTGGACATTGATATGATTTCTTTCTTTCTTTTCTTGATAGCTGCTGAGAGATTAATAAGAATTGTATCCTCTTACCATATATGTAGCATGTAGCATTTTGGCTGTCATTTATAACAAGCTTGATGTAATTTAACCTCCTTAGAATACTTATCATACTAAAGCAAGACTGAAAGTTTGACAGGCCATAAAACCACATGGAGAGTACAAATATCTACAGCCTTCTCAGATGGTGCTCATATGAGAGTTCTTCATTGGCTTGTGGAAATCTAATATCCTGCTATCAAATTGACACTGTTGGATTCTCCATCTCTTTCTCTCGAGCATGCTAGATCATCGGATCTATTCCTATAGAAGTTTTTTTTCCTAACTCAACTTTTAATATTCATCATTGATATACATCCTGGTACTTGTTTGAGGATGACTAAGTTTTTTCTTCTCTCTTTCATACTTTAAGATACTTTTAGGTATTGTAAGGCATTAAAGTCTCATCTATCCAGTTTTAATACTTCAGGTATCTGTGATGATATCTGAAGCTCCTTGTCTATTGTTGTTTACAATCTTCCGATGTATAGATAAGATTAGTAAATCTTCCTTGCCTGCAACCCTTGGGTGAATAGTAAAGGCATCCACAAGCTCAATTCTACTTCTATTCCAGGTATACCAAACCTCTTGATTCCTTAGGTAACTTGTAGGAAATAATTTCTTCAATATAGTTTGAACTCTTCTGAGTCTACAATGGGTCTTATGGCTTGCTTATCTTACTAGTCACATTGAGTTTTATGCCATCTAAGGGCTTGCATGCAATTTTTATAGGGTCAGTATTAATCTCCTAGAAAAATTGTGTATCCATTTGTCACAACCACTCATCTAGGTCCTTTTTTCACTTTCTTTGATGTATCGGTCATATATGTAGGCAATTCCATATTTATTTCAACCCTGAACATGTCTTTTAGAGACTAGTTCAACATTTTCATAAATGCATTTGCTTGCGTATGAACTTGCATTTGTTTCTTCAATTCGTTTGAACCCTTCCTAGTCTACTGTCAATTAAAATATGCTTAAAATATGCTAGTATCTATATGGGGTTTTACTTTAACTATTCAACTCATGAACCATAGTTGTATAGTTCTGCAGCAAGTAAGCAACTTGTTTAAGAAAGGAAATATTTATAGAGAAGGGAATTATATAAACACAGGAAGAAATGGGGAAGATGTGCATCCCAATCAATAGATAACAGAGTTGATTGCATGCACATAGAAGAAACCAATAGATATCAACACACAAAATTATAAGCAAAGGCAACTCTAGATCTAGATCTAAAATAACACAAAGTTTATTAAAAGATCTAAGATAAAAAGTTAGAAACAAAATACACCGTGACACAAAGTTCTCCGGAAATATGCTCCTTTATATTCCTTTGCTTCAAGTGGCTCTCAAGGGTTTCAACACAAAGTCTGGAACACAAGAATGTTGCTTACAAATTCTCGATCCTTAACCCGAAGGTTCTTCTTCTACTTATAGAATGTAGAAGGGAAAGTACAAATGGGAAACTCAACTGAACTGAAACATAAACAAGAAGTAAAGATGACATCTGACAATCATCCTCCACTAACTCCTCCTTAAGTGACACATCTATCACTTAACTAATAGAATTGTTCCACATAACTTAAAGCAATGGTTTCAAAACCAATAACTTTAAAGTTTTACAATTTCATCCGGAACGTGGAAAATAGAAGAAGAAAGAATAGAAGAAGAAGTCAAGCCAACTGTAACATTTATATCTTCTTTTTGTTCTGATACTGAATATACTTGTCGAACATGTAATTCAGCATCTTCCCATCTGTCTTAGCCACAACTTCCTTTTCTGTCCTGAACTGCAGCAATCCTTCATTCAACACCTTGATACATGCTTCCACATCCTCCAAGCTCGGCCCGAACCTCGCAATATCCGACTGCAGTGCCACCAGTCTGCTAATGGAATTCATCGTGAAAGGCTTAGTGCTCCATCAATTCTCCTTGTACCATCAGAAGAGACCCTTCCAGGGAATTAGGCACTCTGCTAGGAATGATCCATACGTATGAAGTAACATTTCCGACCACTTCCTCCTAAGTGAAAGCAATGATATTGTCTAGTAAAGATGATGCCATACTCTCAAGTGCCTGCATCCTCTTTAGCATAATTCTGCAGATCTCCAAACGGAAAGATACTGCAAACTCCAGCTTGCTTCCCCTTCTCAACTGATCCGTCTGTACATCTGCTCCAAACCAACACTTCTCTCCAACAGCTTATTGATTTCAGCCAAAGTACTCAAAGTTACTCTCAAAGAATCGTGTTCATATCTACTATGCTCACACCACTGCTTTCAAATGATCTCGCTGATCTTTCATAACCTTCAGTGGGGTCAGGCACCTCTCCGAGTTGTGCATGTGCTTGACGAATAATCGAGATTCTTCCATTCGCCGATAGCTTTCACCTAGATTGCTGATCTTCCATCTCCCGCATCGATGATCACTCACCGCTTCTTGAGCTGAAATGGGCCGAGTGGAAGATTTAGCAACCTTGGCAATGATCTCGCACAACCGAGATACCGCTTCGAAGTTCAACTTTCTCCGCCTTTTCTCTGCAAGCCTAAGGAATAGAGCATCTATCAATGTCTCGTGTCCCTGCTTTAATCTTCTCGTGGTGGCTTCACCGATAGGTACTGCCACTCATTATGTCTTCTCGCCGTGAGCTCATCCTCTTTCTTCCCTCCGCACGAAACGACATCTCAAAGAAACTTCGCCCGACTCCTCGATGATCAACCTCAAGTTACCTTAAGAACTTTAGGTTTTCTCTGTTTTTCCGCCTAGACTTAGAGTAAATGCAAGTCATGTTCCTCCAAGTTCATTTCCACTCTAGCTTCTGGAACCAACTGCGAAGTCAACCATTCTGAGAAATTACTTCTCGGAGAATGAGAAGTTGCTTGAGTGTACTACTATCTCCCGCTCTGATTCCTCTCCATCAGAAACTACTACAGTGTTATGGCTGCCATCTTTTGAATCATCCAAGGACAAAGCTCTTTCAACTCGCCATCTCGCAGCTTCAACGCTTTCTTCAGAAATGTGGCACTGAACGAGTGGTCCGAGGAGAGAAGATGAATGTTGCCGGATTTAACTGGAGGCATGGAAGTGTCCCGCCGAGGTGCAACAAATGGTGAAGTACTGGATGCTGGAGAAGCCGAAACTAATGTCATAGCTGTGGAAGTGATCTTCTCTTTTGATTGAGACCTTCTCAGCACTTTCATCTTCTCGGCCTTCACGCTTTCTCTCCTCTGCTTCCTCTTGAGGGAATCTCATGTACCGAAGTTGCTCGTGATTTGATTCATCAATGCTTCATCAAGGCAAGATCCCTTCACAAGAACCACTTTGAAGTATTCACCAGTAACAATGCCGCACCTTTCTCAATCGTATGGCAGCCCCCACGTTATCCTCAAGTACACTATATCTCCTCCCATTTGATGGTATGTGTCAAGTAACACATTCCCATCATCTTTAAGATCCGCAGGTATCCGTGCTAATCCAAAGTCGAACACTTGTCGTGCTGATAGCCTGCTGAAATCCTTCTTTCTAACCTCGTACTCACTTTTGCACTTCATCCAAAAATCCTCTAATGAAGGCACATGTGCGTACTCCTGGGAGATCGTCTTCCTGGCTACTCCAAATGGATCAAAGTTCACCGTGTCGTTGCTGGGAAGAACTCTTGCTCGTACTCAGATAACATTTCCGCTTCCAATCCTCGGCTTTATGAATGCTCTGGCAGCTATAATGTCCCATAGTGATCGGGAAGAAGCCCGTAGACTTGTGCCGTTTCGACTGAAGGTCGTGTATCTCCACAAGTTGTCTTCTCAGCTCCATGGTGATCAATCTATCATTCGAATATCCGGGCAAATTTCAAACCGGTTCTTCGTAAAAGCCGGTAACCCTGAGGTATGTGAAATCTGCAAACTGAATGAAGAGACTGCCAATTCTGGATACAACTTCCCACACTTCCTTGCTCACCCTGTTGGCCTTTAGGTCCTTGTCCATCCTACAAATGAATTCGTAGAAGAATCCATCGTTGACCACTTTGAAATCTTTTACGCACACAGTACAATAAGTCATGGGTAGCACTCAAAATGGGGTCTTTGGAAAGAAACCACATCTATCCAGCTTGAGAAGATGCCTTGTGAAGTTGCTGCATATACCAAATAAGAAGTCATTTTGAAGCTGAAAGTATGCTTCACGTTCCGGAGTTGCTCACCAATGTTGTCGCTAATGATTTTTGACAAATTGATTATTAAATCCACTTTGTTGATTTCAATGGTCCTCGATGAAAGCATACATCCATGTATGGAAGGTGTGAGCATTTGCTTCACCATTTATCCTACATAACAATTTGGCAATATCATCTACCTCCCTCGTACTGCATTGGACCGCGGAAGAGTTCTTGGGAACTTAGAAGGAGATCTGGGCTTCTTCATGTATCTGCTGTTCATTATGTTCACGCACTCAACTCTATGCTTCTCCCACTCCGCTACGGCATCCTCCCGAATGCTAATAGAAGTCACCACCTTTCGAGCTGGAATCTTCAAACAATAATTGATGAACTGTAAGGCCCAACCGAATTATTGTTTTCCCGTATAGAGATCTCGACCGATCTGGATGATGGATGGTAAGACTCACACACTCCATAACGAACTTTGCAACTCGGGTGTATGGAAAGGCCGCAACTCAAATAATTCCACCGCTTTTAACTCGCACGATGAGGGAAGTCTTCCCGCTCTCTGGATTTGTCAATCAATTCGGAAAGAGGTTCTGGACCTAGATCTGTGTCTCCAATGTCTCAGAATTTAGAAGTGATGCATGACTCACAGTGCTTTCTTTTTCATCTCTCTTTGCCATGGTCGTGTCTATCTTTGTCTGAACAATTCTTTTTCTTCTTACTCGGTCGGAATTCTTCAAAACTAGTGCAGATCTAGATAATTTTTCAGATTCGGAGGATATATTCAATGTATCGACATTGATTTAAGCTCCTTTTCTTTTCAGAAAGCACCTATAATGAATTCCTGTAATTAATTTAGACAAAGATGGCAACCGAACATAAACAAAGGATTTTAATCATAAAAATCTGCATAATTCAAGCCTCGCCTCAAAATTGATGTTTTATTTGCATGCAAAGCAAACATGAATTTTACCAACTTCACCTGAGCACCTGTATCACTTATGCAAACAATTATCCAGACACAAATCAACCTCCTTCAACCTGCGCCAAAATCGAAGCTTTTAACATTAATTTCACCTTCTTTTGAGCAAAAATCCTCTCCAAATGGGGCGCACTTTTCCTCTGGGCTGCACTTCTCTGCCTTTGAATTAATTAATTCATCCTTATGGCAGCCCCTGCTTATATAATTCTCATGATTCTATAATTAATTAATGTCTTTCCTATTCCTGGCAATTAATTAATTAATTAATAAGCTTCACTCTTCAAATGGGGCGCCTATTTTGTGCATGCTCATGGCTGCCATTAAATAAATTAAATTTATTTAATTTTAGACTTCTTCCAGTTAACTCAAGCCTCACAGTATGTTTTGACCTTAGCCACTGAAAATAGGAATTAATTTAATCATTTAATACTTAAAAAGTATTATTTCTCTCCCAAATGGGGCACACTTTTTGACATGAAGGGGCTGCATTAAATAAATATTATTTATTTAATTTTAGAACAGTCTATTTCCAACTTCCTTTTGTCCACTTACCTCTGTTGACTTTTCCACAAGCCTGGGTCGCCAAATTGGAAGAGAAATTAATTAAATTAATTAATTTAAGGCTGCCTTTCTTTCCCTAAAGGGGTCGCACTTTTTGGCATAAGAGATTTCTATTTTTAAAAGTCACATGACAATGGGATTATTTACCCTGCAAGGCAGCCCTGAAAATCCCATGATTCACTTAAGTCGTTTGACTTTCATAATGGGATTATTTACCCTGCAAGGCAGGCAATAAAATCTCATGATTCACTTAAGTGATTTTTCTTTTATTCCACAATGAGAATTTTTACCCTGCAAGGCAGGTAAGAAATTCCCGCCTGCCTGCTGCCTCTAATTTTCCCATTGTGACTTAAGTGGCGTTGCTTCCATGGGAAAAAGTACCCTGCTAGGCAGGTACAAAATTCCCACCTACCTGTTGCTTCCAAAAATCCCATGATCCACTTCAAACCCTCTTTTTCCAAAAATGCGGCCAGCCCAGAAGAGGCTTTTTGGTGCACGACTTTGTCTTTTCCCAGAGAACCAAACCTTCGATGGCGAATTCCTTCTGGCACAACGTGCATATGTGATCTCCAGATACTCTAGGCCAAGAATCAGGCCAAACCGGCAAAGGAATTGATCTAGAGAAATTTCACAGAAAATGAAACGGAAAACACAAAAACACAAAACGCTGCTGCGGTTACAAATAAAGCCTGAATGCATTCCTCGTTAAAACCCTATGGGAATATGGGAATAACGATATGTACGATCACAACAGTTAAATTGAGCACAAATTGCCTCAAACGGGCTCAAAATAATTAAATACAAATTTCTCACAGCAAAAATCCCGACGACATGTAATATAACAATTTTGGGCATCCGGGTATTTGGCGAAAATGACTAATATGGCTCCTTGGGAATATCTTGACACATTACAGAACTTTCCGCAATAAAAACACAAAATGACCCATTATTTTAAAAGTACGAAATTTTTTAACTAGGGTAGTCCTGCATTTCGTGGTGAAATCTGGGACACCAAACTTTTAAGTCTTGTTGATCTTACTAGTCACATCAAATTTTTATGCCATGGAAGGGATTGGAAGCATTTTTTTGAGGGCCTTGTAGAAATCTTTAAGAAAAATATGTTTGCGTTTGTCAAGCATTCATCTAGTTTTTTTCATTTGTATTGATGAATCTGTCATATATGCGGCAGCCCAATTTTATTTCAACCTTGAATGTGGCATTTAGAGATTGGCTCAAAGAAATTGGCATTTAGAGATTGGCTCAAAGTGATTCTATAATTGCATTTATTCAGAATACTTAGAGATGTTGTTAATGTTAAATTCATGTCATTGTATTGCCACGACTATTAAGATGGGTCGAATGCTTGTAATGTTAAATGTTATGATAATCTATGCAACCGAATGTTGGGTTAAAAACATGATCTATGTCGAGTCGATCCTTTTTTTGTTTAATCTACCTATGCACTCTCAATATCATTTGTGCTTGATCATGCTAGGTCTCTTTTCTTTCTGTTTTGATTTTGGCTTCGTATTGTTTATTACTAAAGTAATTTGTGAACCATAGTTGAACTGGTGTTTCACCTTCAAATTTGTATTGCAGTCTAGTTTCTGCTAAGTCAATAGTGATTCTTGTGCATTGTGATTGATCTGTGAGTCTTTTGTGTGCATATTTGTTGTTGGATCCTATGTCAAATGGGTCTAGATCAGGCAACTTTTCAACACTTCCATACATGTGCTCCATTTATGGGCAGCTCAAAAAAGTAGATTCAAGCTACGACACCAACCTTCTCAATCTTTGACTTTTACTTTATGATCTGTATGTATCATGTTGTACAAATCAGACCCTTGCAATGTTGGTCGCAAACTCTCTGTATGTATCTACCATCAAGTGTGTAATCCTTCGAGGACAACGAAATCCATTTTTTTGCCAGTATCATTACAACAAACATGGTGAAACCCACATAATATTTATATTTGAAAATAAGAATTCAATATATTTTTGATAATAAGGATAAATTATATCAATATACAAAAAGAGGTACTTGCAAATACAACAGAAAGAACAAATAGCTGCCAAACAGATAAAAAGTAAAACCTATCAACTAATCATTGGCTTGGTCTTCTCTGCATTCCAATGACAACATCCATATAACCTATGGTTTTGAAGCATATGCTTCTCCATCATCATTACAACAAAGTAAAACTATTTATTTTTCTCACCATGGGCCAAGTGCATCATTTGTTCCATCTCCATAATGGTTAAATTACGCCCTTTCATGAGCAGCGGCATGACATTTTTTCCGAAGCTTGTGGCGGAGGTCATGACATTGAAGGTGCCAACCATAAACTTCGCATGAACTCATGGAATTGTTCATTATTTGAAGCATTCATCAATCTTATGAGTTCAATTTCATTTAACTAAGGAATAAATATGTGTTGTGTTCATCTGCTTTGGCCTCAGTAATTATAGAATTTGTGGACATAGATGAAATAAACTATACAATTCTTATGGTACAGGTGAAAAATTTGGAATTTTATTTTATTTTCACTTATCATGTGTTGTAAATTCATGGTGTCTCGTACTTTTAGGGTAGTTTTAATAATTTAAATGAAATTTGTTCTTTAGGGTGTAAATAGGCGATAGCTAAGTTGCGACTATATCAAAGTTGCTTTCCTTTTCAAGCAAGGTTTATCTCTATCTTGATTCACATCAGCTCTGTTATTAAAGCATGATCTCGGCTCTAGTTGTGTAGTGCTCAGGCTTTAGGATTTTCTTGTGTCAAATAAATCATAGTCAAGCCACATTCCTTTAGCATTTAAACCAGGGACTCTCTAAGTTTATCTTGTCCGTAGTTTGATTCACGATCATACCCTTCAACACATTTAATTGTGTTCTAAAGCATCAACTATTTATGTTTGTAAAATTTCCCAAGATTCCCCAAAGAAATCTATGTTAATTCACCAAATTCACAATCTTCAAGTAAATGTATTTGTGTAGATACAAGATCACCGTATCGCCCAAAAGATTTCCTCGATCTTCCTTTTTGCATACATGATCCGAACTCTTCCTATTACTAAAAGTGAATTACGTTCTTTGTTAAATATCATAATAT
Organism: Taxus wallichiana var. yunnanensis; assembly: GCA_018340775.1. Lineage (NCBI taxonomy): Eukaryota > Viridiplantae > Streptophyta > Pinopsida > Cupressales > Taxaceae > Taxus > Taxus wallichiana. The sequence continues at coordinate 672,002,307 of CM031243.1, read as the reverse complement.
AATAAAGAGTGTGATAGAACTCGAGTGTTTACTCTTTGGTGTATTATGTCACATCTCTCTGTCCATAGTTAATATATTCTTGTTGGTAAGGGTTTAAATCTAAAAATATCGAATCACATACCTCAATCAGCGACTGATACAAGATTTGGGTCACTTTCCATGCAGCATCAAAGCCGAAATTCTTTGCATCTCGTATGTGTATTCAACACCTCCCACTAGCCTTTGTAAAAACCATTCTTAGGGTTTGAAGTGTGCTTTGCAATATTTAGCACTTTGGAATATGATGTAGTTGTAGATCACATTTTTAAGGAGTTTCTACAATAGATATTATTTCTAGGCGTAAAATAGAATGCTTTCCCTTACTACAGAGTATGAATATAATTATATTATTATACTAAAATTTTAGTCCGTCCTTCGAAAGTTTAAAATTCTATGAAATTCCCATCACAAGAGGATTTAACTTTGCCACATCAAAACTTTCTTTCATTGAAGTTTAACAAGATGTTATAATAACCAAAACAGGAGGTAATAGAAGTGGAACATAAAAAGGCCCCACCATTTCCATAAAGTTGGAGTAAGAGACGGAGAATGTATACCATAGTCCAATCAAAAGATCCGATGTTACATCAAGAGTATTTAACATAGATCCATTGGCCCATGTCGACTTGTCACTATTCTTGTGATGCAAAAGCTCTCCGCATTTTGTCCTCTCAATTCCAAAATAGATAAAGTATAAAAAGGGAAAACACCCCCAGGCAACGAATCAATCGTGGGATGCCATGTCAAGAATGAAATCAGAACATGGACTTTCAGGAGGTTTTTGAGAATTTTTCCTTTTGTTAAAAATAGATAAAGTATAAAGTTTAAATGGTAGATTTGAACCACATTTCCTCAATCGCCACTGAGGTTTTTGAGAATTTGAGCCTTTTGTCCGAGTTTAAATGGCGATTTGAACCAGCTTTCGCGGAGTTGTGGAGGGGCGAGCAAAATGAGAAATCGCGCTTTTTCTCCCAAATGTCAGGAAATGCAAATTTCTCCCCTGGGCCGCTCGTTGCTTGGATCTTGCCACGTGTAGGGTCCAAATTTGAAGGTAAAAGGGGAAAAGATAGCCAAATGTACTCATCTAGTTTTTAACGCCATTAACAAACTAGAGCTCTGCAAAACACAAAAATGGATCATTCTTCATTCTTTTCTCTGTATTCTTGTTGTTTCTCCATGAGATGCATTTTGGTTTATTATGGAGCCAAATCGATAAGTTTAAAGGGATGTAAAGTTTGATCATCAAAAAACGGAGTTTATCGGGCATACGTGATAAAAAGGGATAAAACTTACCAGTAAGCACTTGAGTGCTATGAAAGTGGTTAAAAGGTAGAAATGGCAGGACCACATGAAGAAGAAAATCATGAGATGCCCCTACTAAAGTAATCATGCTCGAACTGACGAAATATTCGCCTTTTTGAACCTCCGGTTTTCATGAGTGCATTTGTTTCATGTCACTTTCCAAAAGTGGATCTGCAACAAACATTATTCCTTTCGGATATTCTTTTCTTGGGGACAAAGTATGGATGTATACGAATTGTTATAAATATATGGTTTTGGCCACGGGAAAAAGGGGATTCTAGGTTTTCTGGGAAGGTTGTAAATTCTGAAGTAATTCAATACAAAAGTTCTTTCTTTCTTTTCTTATTTTCCTCTGTTATATCTTTCTCTCTCCTTGCTCGATTCAATGGATCTTTTGTTTTGCATTCAATAGAAACTTTGTGTTTTGGTCTGATGTGAATCTTTAGAACTTTGTGTCTGACAGATTTGCATTGTGGTGAAGTAATTGATCCTTTTCTATATTTTCTTGGTTCAATGTGAGTAGGGAGATACTCTGCTATCTATATTTCCCAAAAGCATTGTTGTTTTCTTCCTTCTCCCATCTCTATATTCTTCCATTCCTTCTTATTGATAATCTTTTAAGTATGAAAACATTCCAGAATATCAGGGTCCAAACATTGAGAGTTGTATATCTGTACATTTGTTTTTCCTGCTTTCAATAAGGGAACCTCTCCCATTAAAGAGGAGGGACTTGTTGTCCCCTGACTGTGGTTTCAACCCATGTTCCATTCTGAAACCCAACATTTTTGGTGACTCCACTAGGGAATTCATTAGTAAATGGATTCCAGTTTTTTAATAACAACTTTTTGATCATCTTTGATCTGCGACTCCAAGATACACTCGGGGTAGAAGAACCCTTGGGGAAGAAGACCTCATTTCCAACTTTTGATCATCAAGGTTTCTCTCTCCCTTCATCAACAAGAAAAAGAAGAGGAACAAGATCTGCAAGCACTCCTTCTAGAGAGACAAAACTTCTGGGAGTGACATCCCTCAAGATCAAATCAGTCCTAATTTGCATGCTTTGATTCTCGCTTGGTGTTTTAGTTCCTCTCCAAACAATCTTTCCAAGGATGGCAGCTCCTCTACCTTGGGGCCAAAGGGTTGGGCCTCTTGCTCTTCCCCAACCATTGCATGAATTGCCTAGAGGCAATAGAAAGAATTTCCCTAAATTCAGAGGTGATGGGAAGGTTCATCCAGATGAACATATTATGGCCTTCATTGTTGCTTGTGGTGTTCTCGGAGTTGAACATGAGGATATCTCCATTAGACTTTTGTGGAGACATTGCAAGATAATGTTGCTGATTGGTTCTATCATCTCCTGCTGGATCCATCACCAATTGGAACACCATGACGACCCAGTTTGAGCAACATTTCAAACCTGCTGAGGATGTACATGCCCTCTTGGCCCAGATTTCTCAAATCAAGAAAGAGTCACATGAGCCCATGAGGGAATTTGTGGCCAAATTCAATAGTTAGTTAACAAGATCCCACAAAACACACGCCCTATGGATCAGATTCAGAAATGTTTCTTCCTTAATGCCCAACTACCTGAAGTGAGCTATGCACTTAGGAGAGCTAATCTTTCCACTTTAGATGCTTGATCAAATATTTGCTATTAGTGTTGAAGATGATCTGATCATGTCTGCAAGCTAAGGAGAGATTCATCCAAATCCAAAGCATCTCCTTCTTCCACATCTTCTCCTGGAGCTAATGCAGATCAGTTGGTACAAAAACTTGCTAATGATCTTATTGCTCTCAAGAAGCAGTTCGCCCAACATGCTCCTTATCAGGATGTTCCTAGGAAGAACTTTCAGCCCAGGAATCGGTTGCCCTCTACTCAGACCAGATTGGCAATTGAAGGCCCACCTGTTAAAGTTCCAATCAATGCAACATGTGAAGTGTTGGAGCCTGATGACGAGGAGGAGGATGAAATCATGAAGAACATGAAGAGGAAGTTGATGAAGAATTAGAAGAGTTGAGTGGATCTCATGTCCATTTTCTCACCACTGAAGGTATAGATGAAGAGGATGATTATGAAGAAAGAGTTGCAGATGAACAATGAATCATATGTTGTCATGACTCATGAGCAAGCCAACAAGAAGGAGAAAGTGGTGCAGCCTACTAAAAGATCTAAGGAGCCTCCTATGGTCATTCCAGTGATTGCAAGGAGAGGAGCTCCTATTCCAACTTCTTCCACACCCAAGGTAAGTTTCTGTTGTCCCTTCCTCCTCTGTTTCTGCTCCTAAAACTTCTTGCCCTTCAAATGATAGAGTTGATAAGTCAAAAGTTTCATCTACTCCTATCAATGATGCTCCATCTACCTCTGGTTCTTTTGACATTATTGACCATCTCAAGAAAACTAAGATCCAGATCTCAGAAGCTGAATTCTACCAAACCCATCCCAAGGCCTTTGCTAAGATGGTAGACTTTGTAAACTCCAAATCCAAGCCTTCATCTCCTAGTTCTAAAGGTCTCTTGCCCACTCCTTCTCCTTCATCTCAACCAAGCCTTGTGGCAGCAGTCACTTCATCTGATGAGAAGATCAAACCATTTTATGTCACTCTCCTCATAGCTGGCCACAAACTCAACAATTGTGTTATTGATTCTGTGCTTCAGATAATGTGATGCCTGCTAAGGTAGCTCATGCCCTAGGCTTAACCCTAACCCACACTTTTGGTTCATGTTACTCAATGGAAAGTAGAGAAGTGCCATTGGTTGGAAGGATCAAGGATGCACAAGTAGCCTTTGCTGCTTTGCCAGAGAAGAGAGTTTTAGCCACCATTTTGGTAGCTGATATTCCCCCTTCCTACGGCATGCTGACTGAGTAGAAATTTTTGCAAAGATGTTGGAGGAGAAATCATGATGGATTGGTCACATGCTCTTATTCCAGTGAATGGGAAAATGAAGAAGCTACTACCTGAGAAACAAACTGAATATATCGTGCAAAAAATAGATGACCCAAAGGCACAAATACTTTATGAGGACATTGGTCATGGTAACTACATGATCATGTCACAAGATGAGGCTAACCATCCTAAGGAAGTGTTTCTTGATCCTAATGGCGTTTGGATCTTTGGAATTTGATGGAAGCTCCTCAGCTGGTTCTGGAGCTGGTGTGGTGCTTATTTCTCCTGAAGGGAAAATTCATCCTTTCTCTTTCAAGCTCCAATTCAAAAACACAAATAATACAACTGAGTATGAGGCTCTCATCCTCGGTTTAAGCATGGAAAAAGAGATGGAGATCAAGAATCTCCTTGCTCGTGGAGATGCAGAGCTGATTGTAAAACAAGTCAGAGATCTCTTTCAAGTGAAGAATAGAAGGTTGAAACATTACATGAATCTGTTTGGGATTCCATTGAGTTCCTTGATGCCTTTTCCATTGAAGCCATGCCAAGGGAAAGAAACACTAGGGCTGATTCCTTGGCTGTCTCGGGGTCTCTACTGATCCCTCATCCAGATTTCTCCCAAGATAAATTCACCATTGAGATGATTCATAGGCCTAGTGTGCCTGATAATGCAAACAATTGGTAGTCTTTAATGATGATCAACACTTGCTTTCCTTCCTTGAACTCAGAGATAATTTTGACCAGTTGTACTTTGAAGGAAGTGGAAATCTTCCTAGAGAGTGTGTGCCTCCAAATGAAGAAGATAACCAAGAAGAAATGGATCATGATGGCTGCATAAAACTAAAAGGTAATAAGATACCTAAAGGGCTGGTAAGTTTGGAAGAGTTATTTGATAAACATGATAGGTACATCAAGTCCAAAACTTCCAAAGGAGCTCAACAGTCTGTTGACTATGAAAAGATAAACATTGGGAGTCTTAATGAACCCATGCTGGTAAACATTGGAAAGTGCTGCACACAAGAGGAGAGGAAAAAGCAAAAATCTGTTGAAAAGGTATGTTGATGTTCTTGCATATTCTTATGATGATCTCAAGGCTTTTCAACCAAAAGAGATGCAACATTTCATTCCTCTAAAGCCTGGGATCAAGCCCTTCCGAAAAAAGCAGAGGCAATATAACCCTAAAATTGTTGATACAATCTTTCAAGAGATCCAAAAGTTATTGAAGGCTAAGATCATTTTCCCCATTCACCATTCAACGTGGATTGCTAATATTGTGCCTGTCAAGAAGAAGAATGGTGAGATCCGATTTGTGTTGATTTTAGGAATTTGAATCAAGCCTCTTTGAAGGATAATTATCCTCTCCCCGTAATGGATCAAGTGTTGCAGGTTATTACAGGTTCAGAAATGTTGTCCATGCTTGATGGATTCTCAGGATATAATCAAGTAGAAGTAAGTGTTGCAGATCAACATAAGACTTGCCTTTACCACTCCTTGGGGCACCTTTGCTTACAGAGAATGCCTTTTGGCCTCATCAATGTTGGTGCCACCTTTCAGAGGGCAATGGACCTAGCCTTTGGCAGCCTCAAGGGAAAATGCATAGTTGTATACCTTGATGATCTGATCTGTGTTTTCAAAACCAGAGCTGATCATTTCCAACACCTTGAAACTGTCCTCCAAAAGTGTAGAGAGCATGGCATCTCCTTGAATCCCAAGAAATATGTCTTTTGTGTCACCGAGGGAAAATTATTGGGACACATTGTCTCCAAGGAGGGAATCAAGATTGATCCAGAAAGAGTCCAGATGATTCAAGCAGATCCCTCTCCCCACAAGCAAGAAGGGTGTGCACTCTTTCTTTGGCAAGATCAACTTCTTAAGAAGATTCATACCTGATTTTGCTGAACTTACTTTGAACATAGCCCACATGATGAAAGGGAAGCAGAATTTTGGTTGGTCCTCTGAAGGAAAGGTTGCATTTGAAGACATCAAGAGAGCTATAACAAAGACTCCAATCTTGGCATGCCCTGATTATAACAAAGACTTCATTATCTATTGCTATGCTACTGAAAGTACTCTAGTTTGTGTTAACCTAGGAGAATGTGAAGGTCATGAACTCCCCATAGCATTCATGAGTTATATTTTGAAAGCCCATGAGCTGAAGTACACCATGATGGAGAAACATGCTTTTGCAGTGGTCAAAGCTGTGAAATAATTTCATTTTTTACATCCTCAACTCTCATTCTATTGTGCTTGTGCCTGATACAACTATTAAATCCATTCTTACACAACAAGAATTTGGAACCAAGAGAGGCAATTGGGTAGCCAAAGTTCAGGAGTATGATCTTGACATCAAACCCACCAAGCTAGTTCGAGGAAAGGGCTTATGTGAACTCATTGCTGAAGGAGCTGATGCCAAATTGTCTAAGGAGGAAGTTGATATCCCTGTTGTTCTTTTCCTCAGCTCAACTGATGAATGGTATGTTGGCATTGCACACTTTCTTACTTATGGAGAATGTCCATCCCATTTGAGTGCCAAGGATAAGAGAGCCATCAAATTAAGGTCTCATCCAATATGTGTTGTGGGAAAATGCATTGTTCAAACGAGGGATAGATGGAAGGTTTTTGAAATGTGTTGACAAAGAGCAAAAAAAGAAATTGTTCTCAGCCTTTCATGACCAAGCCTGTGGAGGTCATTTCTCTTCTGCTATCACAACCCACAAAATCCTCCATGCTAGATATTATTGGCCTACCTTGTTCAAAGATGCATCAAAGTGGGTAGGCAAGTGTGAAGCATGTCAAACCTTTGTTGGAAGACCCAAATTGGCTGCTTTACCTCTCAAACCAAAGGGTGATTGAGGAACCTTTTCAACAATGGGGTTTGGACTTCATTGGGACACTCAATCCACCTTCAAGTGCAGGGCATACTCATGTTTTGACTGCCACTGATTATTTCACCAAGTGGGTGGAAGCCATTCCAGTTAAAAGTACTACTTTTGAAGTAGTATGCAACTTCATCAAGGAGCACATCTTAATAAGGTTTGGGATACCAAACAAGGTTGTCACACGACAAATGCTTCCAATTTTTCTTCTTGCTTTGAGATGATGGATTTCTACTATGGCTATGGCATTTCCCTTGCCCACTCTTCAGATTACTATCCCCAAGGGAATGGGCAAGCAGAATCAACTAACAAGAACTTGGTCACCATTGTTCGAAGCTTGTTAATGACTCTCAGAGGAATTGGCATAAGAAACTATATGATGCTTTATGGGCAGATAGGATTACACCTAAGAGAGCCATTGAATGTCTCCTTTTCAAGTGGTATATGGAGTTGAAGCTCACACCCAATGACATTGAACTACGCCACCTTACATTTGATGAAGGCCATTGAGGATGCCAACTTTACCAATTCATTGACAAAAGAATTATGTACCTCCAGAAGTTGAATGAAGACAGATTGCAAGTGGTTGATAGAATATCAGCTCATCAACTCAAGGTAAAAGCTCTGTTTGACAAAAAGGCTAAACCCAAAACTTTTCAAGTGGGAGACAATGTTCTTCTTTGGGACAAAAGGCATGAACCTCGAGGCAACCATGGTAAATTTGATTCCCTTTGGCTTGGTCCTTTTAAAATCAGACATTTTGCTGGTGAGAACTCTTTTTACCTAGATTACATGGATGGTTCTCCTCTCCCACTTCCTTATAGTGGGCAATTTTTGAAGTTGTTCAAAACCTAGGAGTTTTGGTGGTCCCTCTGTACATTTTGTATAGCGTTTTGCTTTCCTTGTTTTTGTTTTGGTTGGTTTCCTTCCTGCATTCTCTTCTATGTGTTGGTATTGCTTCTTTTGACTCCGTTGCCCATTGGCTAAGACACTGATTCGATCTGATTACCTAAAATTCTCTAAGGTTCTTGATTTTGCCTCTTTCCTCTACCAAATCATCCCTAGAAGGAGCCAACTGTTGTCCTCTCAATTTTCCCCACCCTTTCGAATCTAATTTCATGGAAATTGGAGCCCCGCTCATACGAAGGGGAAAATTTCTAAGGCCCGCAGTCAATCAGGAAGGGACACGTGGCCTACGTTGAAAAGTCAATGGCGGGGGCATGGACTTTCGGGGAAAGATTGGAATTTTTCCCTTTCCAAAATAGATAAAGTATAAAAGCGAAACACACCCCGCAACCAAATCGGGGTGATGCCACGTGTCGAAGAATGAAATCGGAACAATCGGGCCCATGGAGGTTTTTGAGAATTTGAGCCTTTTGTTAAAAAGAGTTTAAATGGTAGATTTGAACCGCATTTCCTCAGCCACTCAGATGGCGCCACGTGTCCGGCCTTTGGCGGAGCTGCGGGGGGGCAAAAAAAGAGAAATCGCGCTTTTTCTCCCAAATGTCAAGAAATGCAATTTCTCCCCAGGGCCATCGTTGCTTGGATCTTGCCACGTGTAGGGTCCAAATTTGAAGGTAAAAGGGGGAAAAGATAGCCAAATGTACTCATCTAGTTTTTAACGCCATTAACGAACCAGAGCTCTGCAAAACACAAAAATGGCTCATTCTTCATTCTTTTCTCTCTGTATTCTTGTCATTTCTCCATGAGATGTATTTTTGGTTTATTATGGAGCCAAATCGATAAGTTTAAAGGGATGTAAAGTTTGATCATCAAAAAATGGAGTTTATCGGGCATACGCGATAAAAAGGGATAAAACTTACCAGTAAGCACTTGAGTGCTATGAAAGTGGTTAAAAGGTAGAAATGGCAGGACCACATGAAGAAGAAAATCATGAGATGCCCCCTACTAAAATAATCATGCTCGAACTGACGAAATATTCACCTTTTTGAACCTCCGGTTTTCATGAGTGCGTTTGTTTCATGTCACTTTCCAAAAGTGGATCTGCAACAAACATTATTCCTTTCGGATATTCTTTTCTTGGGGACAAAGTATGGATGTATACGGATTGTTATAAATATATGGTTTTGGCCACGGAAAAAGGGGATTCTGGTTTTCTGGGAAGGTTGTAAATTCTGAAGTAATTCAATACAGAAGTTCTTTCTTTCTTTCTTATTTTCCTCTGTTATATCTTTCTCTCTCCTTGCTCGATTCAATGGATCTTTGTTTTGCATTCAATAGAAACTTTGTGTTCTGGTCTGTGTGAATCTTTAGAACTTTGTGTTTGCAGATTTGCATCGGTGGTGAAGTAATTGATCCTTTTCTATATTTTCTTGGTTCAATGTGAGTAGGGAGATACTCTGCTATCTATATTTCCCAAAAGCATTGTTGTTTTCTTCCTTCTCCCATCTCCATATTCTTCCATTCCTTCTGATTGATAATCTTTTAAGTATGAAAACATTCCAGATGTCCAAACATTGAGAGTTGTATATCTGTACATTTGTTTTTCCTACTTTCAATAAGGGAACCTCTCCCATTAAAGAGGAGGGACTTGTTGTCCCCTATAGTTTCAACCCATGTTCCATTCTGAAACCCAACACGCATACAACCCTAACAGAAACCCGAACATCAATGTTGTAGGATTTGTCCATAATGCATAAGCTATATAATATTGACATTCCCGTTGACAACTTCTATCTGATAAAGAGGTAAGTAGAGCAAGCCTTAAAGAGTACAATTTTTCCCATAGATGGTTATGGCCATGAGAATACCTTGCACAGTCTCTATTGCAGAAAATTTTCATAGACTTCCTTTGCCTCTATGATAATCTTTGCTACTACCATCAACATGGGACCATTCCGTGTATTAAATATCAAGATTAAGACACAGATGGTTGGGCAACCTAGAGTCCAAATTGATGACCAAAGACTTCTAAATCAACTCATGACAATTAAAATTAGAATGTATACTAGCCAGACAGTTCGTAGCAAAAAGAGGATAAGCTAATAAGATCCAAATTCTGGTTATAGTGTGAGCTGGGTTGGCCTTGTTTTGCTCCCCTTGCTAATTTTGTGATTCATATGATCCACCAAAATTGTTGCAATACTCTATTGGGGGCATGCCCATTGTATTGAAGATTTTCTAGTTGCTCCTTAATGCAATGGAGCTGTCTGGGTGTGTTATAAATTTTCCTGAACAGTATATTCTGATCTGTCTCACTTCTTTTTATATTTTAAGTGATCCTTCCATAACTGTGAGAGTACTACTACTACACATGATGAAAAATGGAGTAAGAAGCACACAAACCACATAGAGCATGATGCTAAAAATGCATATTAGTGAAGCTTGTTGGTATTTAGAAGAATTTTTACACTTGGACCTTGATGATCAAAAAGTTGTCTTAGCGAGGCCATTGGATAGTGATGAAAAAATTCATATAAAGGAGGAAATTGAGATTGAGAAGCATCCAAACAACTTGGAACATGATTGAAAATGAATATAAGGAAGACAATCAACATTGAGAAGCACCCACCTAATTTGGATAGTGATGATTGAAAAAGAGGATAATGGAGGCAATTGTGGATCGAGATGCACTAAAAACACCTTGGGTTGTAATTATCAAAATGGTATATAAGGGTTGTAATGTGAGCTACAAGAATTGGATTTGAGAAGTAGACAAACAACTTGTCATGTGATGATAAAAAGGTCCATACCTCGAGGTAATTAGCATTGAGAAGCATGTCAATAACTTTGATAGCGATGACAAAAAGGCATGTAAGGGAGGCAATAAATATTGAGAAGCACCCATACAACTTGGACCTTAATGGACAAAATGGCATGTAGGGAAGTCCATTGAGATTGAGAATCACCCATGCAACTTAGAAATGGTAATAAATTGGCGATCATCAAGATTGAGGAGTAGACAAAATAATTGCAATTGGATGATAAACCAATGCGTATAAGAGAGGCAATCAAGTTTGCTAATTGCTCAATCAACATGAATTGTGACGATTAAAAAGACGTATGAGGCGTAAATGTCGAGATTGAGGATTAGACAAATAATTGCAATTTGATGATAAGAAAAAGTGCATATAAGGCAATCAAGTTTGCTAATCACTCAAACAACATGAATTGTGATGATCAAAAGGTGTATAAACAGATGTTTATACTTTTACTGAATTAAGCTACAAATTGACAGAGATAGAATGCAATTTAGTACTGGATTTAAATAGAAAAATAGGCAAATACAGAGATTTTGAGTGCTTAATTATTTGTTGTGTGTATGGTCTGTTTGTTGTGGTAATGTGGTTTTCTTGGAGAGATCTGCTGAATGAAGTGCATTCAACTTTCCGATGAGGATGCTAAATCATCTCTTCTTGCAACTCCTTGATGGCATTGATGCCAAATACACACATTTTGAAGAATTTGGGTTGGTAGAACAACATGGAGTAGACGGCGGTTTTAACTTGGCAAAAGTTGGCCAAAAAGGCTTTGTGAAGTGAAACCGGGCTTGCATAAGCAAGTTTTGGTTTGGAGAAGCTATTCCAAGCTTACGAAACCCACATAGATTTTGAAGCTTCTTAGGCTTCAAGTTCACATAGACTTGCAAATCTTCTTAGAATTGTAAAGCTTACAGAGAATTGAGAAACTTACTAGGCTTGCAAAGTTTGCATAGACTCGTGAAGCTTCCTAGATTTCGAATCTTGTTAGGCTTGCAAAGCTTGAGTAGTCTTGTGAAGCTTCGTAGGTTTGCAAAGCTTGAGAAGCTAAGATTTGCTTTGTGAAGCTCGAATCAAGCTCTGTGAAGATTGAATTCTTGCATATTTTCTACTTTAATCTTCTCTCAACAATGCTCAACCCTTTTGAAAGATGTTCAAGTCAATTTCAAGTATAGGATAGCTTGGAGATTTCTTTTGTATCATCTTTCCATATAACACTAGAAACCTAAATACCATTTAGATACACTATGACACGTGTATCTATGAATGCCCTCAATACACCATTCATCAACTTCATATGTAGTGAGTGCTTAATATGGCGAAAGGAATTATTAATCATTCATACATAGGTGGTTTTGTTTTCAAGGATGTCTTCCGGACATCCTCATGAACATTATAGTATTTGGATTTGAGATCCAACTTTGTGAAATATTTGGCATGTTAAAGTTGGTCCAACGAGTCATCATTCCACAAGAGCAGATATGTTCTTGACGGCGATCTTGTTCAAGGTTCTATAATCTATGTACATTCTCCAATGGGTGACTAACATGGTGAAATACTTGGGTGTATGGCCCCTTGCTCCAATAACTCTCGAGTTGCTTCTTTACTTCACTACTCTCCAAAAGAGATTGCTTATACAATCAAATATTGGGTAGAGGGATCCTGTAGTAGATGAAGTTCGGCTTTACTTCCCTCTTTGGTGGCAACCCTTTGGGGGTTTGAATTTTTTTAAAGACTAAAGTGATTTTGTAATCTCTCAAGTTTTAATGTTTGCTAGAAATGGGAAGATGTTTATAATGTCTCACTTGAACTAAACTTCAAATCGACAGATGTAGAATGTTCCTAAGTTTCGGATTGTAATAGATATTAGAAATGATTAAAATCATCACACCCACATATTTTGGCCCACAAGTTACGGCTAAAACAAAGTAATATTTTTGGTTAACAAATGCATTTGTATACACCAACCCACAACATCTAGGTTGCACTTTTATGACATGTCATAAACATAGCTTACAACAATGCCTTCCGGCTTTTACCGCAATACACATACAATTCACAAGTAACTCTAATCATACAAGTACAATACTATTTACCGCTTAGTGTATGTTCCATTACTTTTTCATTCATTCGTTTTGCGGAACATCAAAAGCACGGTAGTTTACCTACAACACTTGCTAATAGGTTTCAAGGTACATTTCTTTGGTCAATGTACTTCCTTCGAGGAGGCACCACAATATACTCCTCGTCACATAATAAAAGTTAGGGGCCGGGTCGAAGGAGGGAGTGTCACAAGCTCCAAGTCAAAACTTTCCAAAACATTATTTAGTCCAACATGTTACAATCCAAGGGGGTTCATGCCCAAAATATACAAGAGGGAGTTAAAACAAAACATGGACATTGCTCAAAATGGTCACGATTTTGATTCTTTCAACTTGCACCCGCATCAGATTTATTATACTGTGTTTGTGGAAAGAACGCTTGAAGACTCAATCTTTACTTCGGGTAGAGCGAGAAGACAAAAGAGGAATGATACCAACTACCAAAACCTATCTTACACGTATTACCACAACAGAAACACATTAGGCCCTAAGATGTAAGGGACCACAAATATGATTAGAAGGTACAAACCTACTGAGACAAGGATGGAATGTAACAAGAAATGATGTGAGGACTACACAAAGCATTACATATCCAACCCCACCATGCGAGTGGTAAAGGTGTCCATTAGCAACACACAAAGGAATATGAGCCTAGTGGCTAAGGTTCCTGAAATAGCAAACTCGGAAAGAGTGCCTCGATAAGTTTGATAAGAACAAACGTGGGAAGACCACTTACAACACCAAGTATGACGAAGATATATTACTTGAATTGAAGGCCAATAGTCCATGGTAGTCTATAGATTTGCCAAGGGGTTAACATGTGTTTTTTTTTGTAATGTCCCTAAGAAGACATTTTTAAATAATTCCGGATTTACTGGAAACCCTTAGGGCATAATTAATAAAAACTATTTTTATTGTAAACCCTAACAACAAAAATTAAAATTGCTGGAAAATGATGGGAAATAATTTCTAAACCCTTGGAAAAATACATATTTGTTGAATATAATAACAACCGTAAAATAAATACGAAAACCTAATTGAAACCCTAAACTCTAGAAAATTATTTATTATTTTTAACTTAGAAAACCGAGAATATTACAGTGTTGATCATACACCAAAATTTGTGGCAAATGACACTCTAGATGGATGAAATAGACCAATTGTTGGCCCCCAAAATTGGGAATGATGGTGTCACTTCTTGCCAGGATGATGTCACCTAAAAATCTGCCCCCCAATGGTGATGTCACCACGAAGTGATGCCCTAGTCGCTAAAACCGATATGATGCCCAAATGCTCCCCTAGATGGATGCCCTAGCAAATCTGGATGAAAATATGATATTTCCTTGACTGATTTTGATGAGGATCTGAATTTCTGAAAGATGCCCTAATTATTCTGTCACTTTGAAAGCTGATGTTGATGTAGATTTGAAGCCCAATACTACCCTAGCTGAAATGTGATAAAAATCATATTTGTATTTGTTATTGCTCAACTCCCCCACCTTAGAAAATGGTAGCATTTTAATGGGTAGGGGCCCTCTTTGGTTTATACAAATTGGTAAATTGGAACTATTTACCCTTTGGTTTAAGAATAGTCTTTAAGTGGAGTTGCCTTATTTTATAATTGCTAGTGTTTGCACTTAATTGAATTTATTAAACTAAGTATTTTCTTAGTCTATACTTAGTTTAAATCTAAAGCACTCACACTTCAAAATTTTGGTACTGTGATTTCCTATGTGCGAGAATGTAATGTCCCAACTCCGGGATCAATGGAAAATAGACAATCAACAACCCCTTCAATACACCAATCAACTGAAGATAGCAAAACTTAGTCAAAACCACTTGAACCGTTTGAGTAGGTGACTCAATAAACCCAAAGGTAGGGATTTAATGGCCGCTACTAAATAGCTTAAGCAATTAATTCTCAGCTGGACTAATCAAACTCAGAAAATCAAAGATCAAACAAACACTACAAAAGATTCCCAAATCTGGTCTAAATCCACCAACACAAATCACTAAATAAATATGTATAAATCTGATCTGAACATTCATCCAAAGATCATTGTAAAAGAGGAACTTGCACTACCGTAGCATCGTACCATATTAGAAGCAATACTTAGTCACAAGAGGATATTAAATTGCTGCCAGTATATATACATATATATATATTCTTTTTCAAAATCTGAGTCTCCTAGTGAAGTCGTTGATTTCAGGAAGGTATGGTGGATATTTAGAGGGTGACAAGAGCATGTAATTCACTGTCAAAAAGGGATGAACATTATACCCAAATAACATCACCCGATCGCTGCCCTAAAGAGCCCAAAACATATGCTCAAACCAATCGATTCACTTCAGCAGTGGATCACAATTAAATCTGTGAGTAAGGACCTCAAAAACATGCAAAACATGATTGCCAAAACTGGGTTATTAACCAATAGAGATTGCTGCCGTAATTTCCTGTATCTGCTTTTGCACCACACGATTTTATCCTTCAAACAGCCACCGAATAATATATGCAACTCGCAAGGGTTTAGAGGAGGATTTTAACAAACTATTGCCATAAAAATATCGTTGTAGCTTAGCAAATTAAATCCAATCAATTCGCTGGGCATACAGGCTCTAAACATGCATTAAACTATTCAATATTCACTCCCAACTAAGTCGCTGTTAGGAAGGGAAGAACAGCAGTTTGTTTCAGCCCAAAATCAGCCCTAACACACCAAATGAAGTCGCTTAGAGCTAGAGGACACAATCACACAACCAGCCAATCGAATAACACAGAAAATTGCATTTAAATTAGTCCCAAATCATTATGAGGCAAGTCGTTGAAACTGGAATGAACTTCATAGAACAATTACACCAAAATATGCATAGATCTTAGTCGATTTACTTCAAAGAACAATCTAAATCCCAGCTGGTCGACTTCACACTAGATATGGCATACAAAACAACTCACAAACATCAATGACAAGTCGCCAAAGCTAGAAAGGGAATCACCAACAAGTAAATTTGCAAATCTCATGAAAATACTTCAATTTCAATATCATAACCAGCTTATCAATACAACCTCCCACCACGAGAGAGAGAGAGAGAGAGAGAGAGAGAGAGAGAGAGAGAACATCAATTGACATGCATCCCAACTCCAAAGATGGAGTATCAAATTAATTTCATCATAGCATAAATCTCATAATGATCCTAGCTCTCCTTTTATAAACAAGGAGGCACAAAATTTGAAATCCCTAGGAGAGGGAAATCATTAAATAAAAACAGTTTATCCTCCCTAGGTGTGGCGTCCCCTTTTCAAAGGGTGATTTTAATATTAAAAGCCACCTAAATATTATTTAATTAATTCCCCTTTTTAATTTGCATTTTGAGAATTTAATTAAATAATTAAATACATTACTTGCTCCATAAATATTAAATAATTAAATAAATATTGTTTTATAATGTCAAATGATTAAAATCACTCTCCAGACAATATTATCTAATTATTTAATATAATTTTCCCCTTACTGCAACATCCCAAAAGCCCACGGGGAATGATAGGCTAAGGGTTTTCCTCAACCAATAATAGCAAGCTCATGTGTTGATGAGGGTCAATTTCTCTTCATTAATAATGTCAATCTAGGGTTGGTGTTTGATGATTGTATGCAAAAGGAGAAAGAGATATTTGGAAAACTCCTTCAAACACAATCCAAACTTGCATAAATTGAAAACCACACTTGCGGAAATGGAAAAACACACTTGCAGAAAATGAAATCACACTTGCATAAAAGAAATTGTTGAATTGGAAATAAATATAATAAAATGAAACACCTACAGGTTCACAACAAACTAAATGAAAATGAATATTACAATACGAGGAGAAAAACAATACAACAAAATGATAATCACAGAAAAATGAATAAACATAAACATAAATTATTACAATACAAAAACACAAATACATAGATCCATCTTCCTTGGAATGAGTGGCCAACTCATTCCTTGGAAGAGGATTTAAATCATGCTTCTAAGATCTTGATTCAAAACTTTAGAATATTGGAGAGAAAAGAACAAATTTTCATTGATTGGTAAAAGATTACATATAAGAGTGTGGAAGGTTGCATTTATAATTCATGCATCTAACCAACTCCTCTTTTTGGGGAATACAATCTAATCTTCTCTTTATTCTAATTTACTTAGTCAACACACCAAGAACTAACTACCTATTCTTGGGTGGATTTATTCAAAGCAATAAATCCTAAACAAACTTGACTACAACCATCCACTTATCGTGGAGAATATTTCTACAACTCATCCCTTTAATCTAGGAACACAAAGTGGGAGAGTACTTATTCAACATTCCTAATACTATTCCACTATTTGCTCATCCTTGAAACATGGAGAGAAAATGGAGGAGTGCTAAGTCCATGACTTTGAATTCTTCTTGGAATGCCACATGCATGCATGACTTTGGATTGCCACATGTTTGGATCTTTATTCTTAGTTGATGACGTGGAAGGAAATAGTGGGCTGAATAGTTTGGTGCTCCTTTACATTATTTTAGAACAAATAAAAAGACTTTCACTAGTTGGGCATTTCCGTAGTTGCGTGAAGAATTTCCGTAGTGTAATGCATGAACTTGAAGTAGAGTTGCTTATGACCTATTTTCTACACACTATTGCATTCCAACTTTTAAAAAATATTAGGAAATAACAACAATTAGATTGCAAATAGATTTCTAAAGAAATGATAAGATAAATCCTATATTTTACCTTAAATATGCTATCTGTTATTAAAACTACATCTAAACTCACTTGAAAGCTTTATTTTAAGAGAGAGAATAAGAGTGTTATTTGGTGATATAATGAGACATATTTTGGTCTCATCATTTCCCCCACACTTAACTTCTTGCATGCCCTCATGCAAGCTACTGATCTTCCTGTAGAATCTAATTTTGTCAATACTTCGCATCTTTCAAAGTGTCTTCTCCTTTTTTCATGATAGTAGAAAACTGAGATTCTAGAAGTAAAATTTTTACTTCTTGCTTATTCGTGCTCTCATGAGGTTTTTCGTAGATAATGTAGGAAGATTTTTCTACACTTAGCTCTTTTTTCTACACATGTAGATCTTGACAAAATTCTCTCTTTTTTTCTCTCTATTTTTTAATGTTTTCGAGAAGTGAATCTATTTGTAATTAAAACAACAAATAACAATATTCAAGAATAGAAAATTAGAAGTTACCATACCATACTCAGTAGTTATCCTTGCTTTCATCATGTTTAATATAACCATGATTTTTATTTGCAATTGAACAAAACAAATAGATATAAAGTCAAGGCCTCTGGAACATAGAACTTTTCAGTAGCAAATTATTTCATCAACCAAGTTGGCCTAAGAGAATAGTCATATGTATCCAAGAAAGACTTTGAAGTACAACTTTTTTTTGTTTGGGAAAAGCAACCATTTGTTGGTTTTCAACTTTCTCCATTGTTTTTTTAATAATTGGTCAACTAGTAAACTGGTTTTCTAGCCAATCACTATCCTTTTGAGAAATGTCAACATGATGGAAAATCAGGAAGCAATCTTCCAGAGTGTCTGCAACATCCAACCAGTTTAGAAAGCTGATTTAGAAATTGAGAAACAATGGTAAACTGTTCTGGGAAATGGAATGGTTCAGGGACTTCTTCATTTATTGGGAATGAATGGTTTATTATGAGAGGTTATGGGTATGATCTCGAAATACAAATGGTATGTTGACATTTCAATTAGCATATACTGGTTGAGCCAATATTTTTCTACAATCATGAGAAGGATTAACATTGACTACAAAATATCAGAGGAATTTTTAGTGGTTTCAGTGGTTGGGAAAATGATTAACAAAAACTGAGACAGAGAGGGTGGTAGGGAATGAATCATGTACTAAAAAGGAGGAGTACTAGCAGAATACTTGCATGCATCATAAGATATATATATTTTTAATTAAAAACAATCTTCAACATGTTATTTTTTTAGCAGCATGCATTCAAACTGCGATATCTTGGTCGTTTCTCAACGAAAATGAGCGATTCAAAATGATATGGAAAGCTCAGATCGTGTAGAACAAGACCCATAAATCGTTTGAACTATTTCTTTACGAGCTGCAAGCAGTTTGCATTAGAAAAATTGTAGAATACTTGCATGCATCATAAGATATATATATTTTTAATAAAAAGGAGTACTAGTAGAATACTTGCATGCATCATAAGATATATATATTTTTAATTAAAAAACAAGCAGTCTTAGACAAGATGTTATTTTTTTAGCAAAGATGCATTCAAATTGCGATATCTTGGTCGTTTCTCAACGAAAATGAGCGATTCAAAATGATATGGAAAGCTCAAATCGTGTAGAACAAGACCCGAAAACGTTTGAGCTATTTCTTTACGAGCTGCAAGCAATTTACATCAGAAAACATTGCTATCAAAACAATCTACAACATGTTATTTTCTTTGAGCACTTACATTCAAATCATGATATCTTGCCGCTTTCTAAATGAAAATGAGCGATTCAAAATGATATGGAAATCTCATGTCGTGTAGAACCAAACCCATAAATTGTTTGATCTATTTCTTTATGAGCCGCATCAGAAAATGCTGTTTTTTTTCATGCGCGATCTCTGTATCAGATGAATCTTTTTCCTTTGACCTCCTCTGTAATGCGCCATGTATGTTGATTTTGTACTTTCCTACAGTAATTATGTCATCTAAAAAATAGATGCTTATAACATATAATTAGCTCCTTCAAATTTAAATTTCCAATAATTATTGAAAATAATTTAGAACAAGTCTCTCTCATTGAATAAATAGAGTCAATTTAGGAACACTCTTTTCATGAGAATTGATTAAAAGATATGCAATCTGTAGCATTCATTGCATGCAAATTTATTTCCTCTTTGTATGCAAAATTTATTTCTAAATCAATTAAGTCGACATACAAGGAATATCTTAACAAAATTCGACTAATTCATTAAATAAAAGAGATAAAATAGGAATGCACGCTATGTAATTTTTTCTAACAACTGCATGAGTCATCAGTATGCAAAAGGAATGTATCATTTCATTAAATGTAATTAAAAATAAAATTCTCTTCTTGCATGCTTGAACTTTTCAACCAAACGAGTTGTTATATGAGAGAATAATGCATATCTTTTTGCATTTGTCTACCGTGTTTTAATAGCTTTCATTATTGTTGTAGATTCATTTTTGATTGCGAGGATTTGAGTTGCAGAGATGAATTTTTTTCCTTCAACATGACGCTTTCCTTCCTCCGTGATGAAGCAACTCAACATTTCCTTCAACTCCCAACTGCTTTACACAAATATTCCCAACTCGGGATCAATGGAAAATAGACAATCAACAACCCCTTCAATACACCAATCAATTGAAGATAGCAAAACTTAGTCAAAACCACTTGAACCGGTTGAGTAGGTGACTCAATAAACCCAAAGGTCGGGGTTTAATGGCCTCTACTAAATGAGATTGCTTTCCACTATATATGAAGATCAAACACAACTGCAAAAGATTTCCAAATCTGGTCTAAATCCACCAACACAAATCGCTAAATAAATATGTATAAATCTGATCTGAACATTCATCGAAAGATCACTGTAAAAGAGGAACTTGCACTACCGTAGCATCATACAATATTAGAAGCAATACTCAGTCACAAGAGGATATTAAATTGCTGCCGGTATATATATATATATTCTTTTTCAAAATCCGAGTCTCCTAGTGTTGATTTCAGGAAGGTATGGTGGATATTTAGAGCATAGATAAAATACTCGCCAAAAACTTGGCGAGTTTAGAAAAACTCGCCAAAAATTATGCTAAACGAGTAACTCGCAGGAAAACTCGCCAAAAATGCAAAAAAACTCGCCGAGTATAGTTGGAATACTCGCCAAAGACAACATTTCTTTCCTTTTTTGGATTTTTGGTGAAGAAAACACAAGCATAGAAAAAAATTTGCCATTTTTGGAAAGGGTCCGGGAAGATGTAGCAACAAAAACTTGCATGTGCCATAACTTTCATTCTGTGGCTCTGTTTCAGGTGCCGTTTTCTCTAAAAGTGCATATTTTCTCGAGCTCCACGCAGTGATGGCAATATTTTTCTTATTTTCATAAAATCCATTTTTGCACCTTTTTGGACCAAGCAACTTCTTGCAATCTTCTGAAAGAATCATGAGCTTTGATCGCCTGTAGACAGATTAGTAATTAAAAATATTGGGTAGCTTTCCAAAACTCGGCGAGTACTCGCCAAAACTCGACGAGTATTCTCCCGTGCTCGGACTAATCACACGAAGAAGCGCAACAAGTTGACTCAAAAAAGGCTCAACGACTTGGTTTTTGTGCAATACAATCTCCGGCTTCGCACAAAAAAAGTTGAGGCCACATCAGTGGAGCTCATTGATTTGGATGAGATAGATCCATACAGTGAGTGGACTGGGCAAGAAGAGGAAAGCTATGGAGGGAGAAGCACTAGCAGGACTCCGAGGAGATATTGGACTGGATGACATCTTTGGAGGTGATCTCCAACATGCAGCAGAGGAGCCACCAACACCATCATCTAGTTCCATGATCGAGCCAAATTCGCAGCCTTCTAGGAGGAGCGTGGAGACGCAGCCGAGTGTGGGGACTAGTATCAGCCGGTTGTTGTATTCGCATGATGATGTGATTTTGTATTGTATTTGTATTCAAATCTAATAGAAAACACTTCTCCAACATTTTATGGGCTCATTTGATACATTTTGTAGCTATGTGTTGCTTAAAATTTATGTTTTTTAAAGAAATTTGAGTATTTTTTAAGTTGCCGAGTATTCCCGAGTATTGGCTGAATATTGGCGAGTTTTTTTTTTTGGGGTCCTGGTGAGTTTTTGGATTTGGCGAGTTTTCCTACTATGATTTAGAGGGTGACAAGAGCATGTAATTCATTGTCAAAAAGGGATGAACATTATACCCAAATAACATCACCAGATCAACGTCCTAAAGAGCCCAAAACAAATGCTCCAACCAATCGATTCACTTCAGCAAAGGATCACAATTAAATCTGTGAGTAAGGACCTCAAAAACATGCAAAACATGATTGCCAAAACTGGGTTATAATAGCCACAAAAGAAAGTATATTAACCAATAGAGATCGCTGCCCAGGTATCTATTTTGCACACATATTTTATCCTTAAAACAACCACCGAATAATATATGCAACTCGCAAGGGTTTAGAGGAGGATTTTAACAAACTATTGCCATAAAAACATTGTTGTAGCTTAGCAAATTAAATCCAATCAATTCGTTGGGCATACAAACTCTAAACATGCATTAAACTATTCAATATTCACTCCCAACTAAGTCATTGTTAGGAAGGGAAGAACATCGTTTGTTTCAGCCCAAAATCAGCCCTAACAAACCAAATGAAGTTATTGTAGCTAGAGGACACAATCACACAACCAGCCAATCGAATGACACAGAAAATTGCATTTAAATTAGTCCCAAATCATTACGAGGCAAGTCGCTGAAACTGGAATGAACTTCATAGAACAATTACACCATAATATGCATAGGTGTTAGTCTATTTACTTCAAAGAACGATCTAAATCCCACTGGTCGATTTCACACTAGATATGGCATACAAAACAACTCACAAACATCAGCGACAAGTAGCCAAAGCTAGAAAAGGAATCACCAACAAGCGGATTTGCAAATCTCATGAAAATACTTAAATTTCAATATCATAACCAGCTCAATACAACCTCCCACACTAGAGAGAGAGAGAACATCAATGGGCATGCATCCCAACTCCGAGCATGGAGTATCAAATTAATTTCATCATAGCATAAGTCTCATAATGATCCTAGCTCTCCTTTTATAAACAAGGAGGCACAAAATTCGAAATCCCTAGGAGAGGGAAATCATTAAATAAAAACAGTTTATCCTCCTAGGTGTGGCGTCCCCTTTTAAAGGGTGATTTTAATATTAAAAGCCACCTAAATATTATTTAATTAATTCCCCTTTTTAATTTGCATTTTGGGAATTTAATTAAATAATTAAATACATTACTTGCTCCATAAATATTAAATAATTAAATAAATATTGTTTTATAATGTCAAATGATTAAAATCACTCTCCAGGCAATATTATCTAATTATTTAATATGATTTTCCTCTTGAGCATTCCAAAAGCCCATGAGGAATGATAGGTGAGGGTCTTCAAACATGGGGACATTACAGAGAACATGCACTTGGTTATTTCTTTTCCCTCGCACTCGCACTTCCCAAGTCTCACACTTCAAAAGTTTGACTTTTCCTCGTAGCTCAAAGAGTGAGAACTCACACTTCTCAAGTGCGAGTATTCAAAAGGAGAGCTCGTAGATACGAGTATTCAAAACTCGCACTTTCCAAGTGCGAGTGTTCAAAGGCCACTTTTCAAGTGCGAGTAATAATTTTTTTAAGCTCGCATCTTGCACTCCATGGAATATCAACTCGCACTTCCAAGTGCGAGAAAAGGTAAAAGAAAGTAAAAAGTCGAATAAGTCAAAGACACGTCGCCAATTGAAAAGGGTGAGCCAATTCCAAAGGTGTCATTATACATGGCATCCTACCCGTCATACACGTGGCATCCTACTTGTACACATAACATTCCATATGTTATACACATGGCATCCTACGTATCATATGTGGCTTCTAGGGCTCAAAAGGCAAAAGGTTAATTAAAACTCGACGACTATGATTCATCTTAGGCCGCATGTGTAAAGGCCGACATTCAAAAGGCTCATCAACTAAAAAAACAATGTTTCTAGGGCGAAAAACATCAAGCCAAACATTAGGCCCATTAATACGGAGCACACCATTTTAGATGAAAGATTGCCTAAATTATAAGAACATTGTGTTAACCAAGGAAATTCATTCAAGCCTTGAAGTTGGAAGATTGCCCATGCAGATTCAATCTCGTTTTCGTCCATTTTTAGCAGATTGTTTTGAGGAATTCATCACAGCCTTTGCAAGCTATTAATCTTCAATTATGGCGGGAGAACCAGGGCCTTCCAACATGGACACTTTTTTGTACTCATATTCCAACACCAAGGTAATGCAAGATACTATGTTCGACTCGGCTTCACTCAACCACGAATTCCAACATTATTCAACCGTTTTCTCAACCATTTGAGAGAAAGACTCACACGATGCCATAGGCACGAAGCAGGATGTCTTCGATCAAGCATAGGGCCATAGACATTAGGGCATGGAAAAGGGTCAGCCTCCATCTAATTGCAGCCAAACTTGAGGTATCTCGATGTCCGAAATTGCTCTCTTTTCTTCTTATTCATGCAAAGGAAAAAAATTGGGCTCTATTTTCCCAATCAGAAACAAATAGGGTAGTTGTTTTCACCGGGTATGCCTTTGTCTTATTATAAGCTGCCCGAGGCCAACACTATCTATAATTCAACCACAATTGAATCTTGGATGGCCACACGACAAGTAAGGGTCATTTTGCAGAACTAGGCCAAGGACTCAATTGATAATATGGATGATCCTCACCTAAACGACATCTTTATTCGAAGGTTCGGACTTGGGGTCCATATAGACATGGCCTTAATGAAAAGGGTGAGCCAACTTAAGGTAACCAATAGATATTAACACACGCAATTATTAACACAATGTACATAACCAATAGATATTAACACACGAATTATAAGTAAAGGTAACTTTCGAGATCTAGATTTAGAATAAAACAAAGTTTATAAGTATATCCAAGACAAAAAGCTAGAAACAAATGCATGCACGTGACACAAATTTCTTCGGAAATTTGCTCCTTTCTATTCCTTTGCTTATAATAGCTATCGGGGTTTCAAGCACAAAGTCCGGAACACAAGAATGCCGCTACAAATTTTGATCCTTAATCCGAAGGTTCTTCCTCTACTTATAGAATGTAGAAGGAAATTACCAACGGGAAACTCAAATGAACTAAAACATAAACAAGAAGTAAAGATAACATCCGCAATCATCTTCCTTTAATTTCTTTCCAAGTGACATGCATCTAGATCCATAGTCAAAATTATACACATTTGTCACTTAACTTATAGAATCATTCCACACAACTTAAAGTAATGGTTTTAAAACCAACTTTAAAGTTTTACAATTATATCCAGGAATGTGGAAAATAGAGGAAGAAAGGTTCACACCGTATCATCTACATCTTCTTTTTGTTTTGATACTAAATATACTTGTCGAACATGTAATTCAGCAATTTCCCATCTGTTTTAGCCACAACTTCTTTTTCTCGTCCTGAATTGCAGCAAGCCTTCGTTCAAAACCCCGATGCACGCTTCCACATCCTTCAAGCTAGGCCCGAACTTCTCAATATCTAATTGCAGCGTTACTAGCTTACTGATGGAATCATTCGTGAAAGGCCTAACAGCTCCATCAATTCTCTCTTGCACCATCAGAAAAGATCCCTCCAGGGAATCAGACACTTTACTAGGAATGGTCCTTGTGTATGAAGAAACGTTCCCGACCACTTCTTCATTAGTGAAAGCAATGACATTATCTGGTAAAGATGATGCCATACTCTCAAGTGTCTACATCATTTTCAACATGATTCTGAAGATCTCCAAGCGGAAAGATACTGCAAACTCAAGCTACTTCTCCTTCTCAACTGATCCATCGGGCACAATTCATTCCGCAATCAACACCTCCTCAACGGTTTATTTATTTCACCAAAGTACTCAGTTTACTTTTAGCTACTGTGCTCATGTCTATCGTGCTCGTCACGAGTTTCAACTAAACCGATGCATCCTTCGTAACATTTAGACGGGTTGGTACCTCTCGAGTCGAGTTGTACATAAGCTTGGCGAATGATTAGACTCTTTCATTCATTAATAGTTTTAACCTAGTTACTGTATCTTCCACTACCTCGCATCGATGATCACTCACCGCTTATGTGCTTTGAAATGGGCTGATCGGAAGATTTGACAACTTTGGCAATAATCTTGCACAACTGAGACATCTACTTCTGAAGTTCAACTTTCTCCGTCTTTTCTTTGTCAAGCCTAAGGAATAAAACATCTATCAATGTCTGCATGTCTTGCTTCAATCCTTTTGTGGTGGCTTGACCTATGGGTACTCTGGTCATTGTTATATCCTCTGTTGTGAGCTCATCCTTCTTTTTCCCTTCTGCTGGAACTGAAATCTCAGCGAACTTCTACCTCGACTCCTCAATAATCAACCTTGAAGTCACCTTAGCAACTTTAGGTTTTCTGTCTTTTAGGCCCAAACTTAGGAGCAACTGCAAGTCATGTTCCTCCAAGTTGATCTCCTCTCTAGCCTTTAGGACCAACTGTGAAGCCAACCATTCTAAGAAATTACTTCTCGAAGAATGAGAAGTTTCCGAGTGTACCACCATCTCGCGCTCTGATTCCTCTCCATCCGAAATTGTTACAGTGTTGTGGGCTACCATCCTCTCGTATTGTCCAAAGACAGCCTCTTTCTTTCAAATTCTGCCATCTGCAACTTCAACGCTTTTTTCAGAATAAGTGCTTTGAACGAAGTGGCTGAGGAAAAAACACGAATGTTGCCAGATTCAACGGAGGAACAATAGTATTTTGCTAAGGTGCGACATTCGGTGAAGTACTTGATGCTGGAGAAGTCAGAACTAACACCATAGCAAAGAGAGAAGTGATCTTCTCCCTCGAATGAGAATTTCTATGCACTTTAATCTTTTCAGGCCTTCTGCTGCTTTCTCCTTCGTGCTTCCTTTTGAGGGAATCTCCAAAGGTGGTGAGGTTTTCTGTGATCTCGATTCATCAATGCTTCGTCGAGGCAATATCCCTTTGTCAAGCAATTGAAGTATTGACCAGAACGGCGACAGACCTTTCCTCGATCATATGGCAGCCACCTATGCTCTCCTGAAGTACAACTCTATCTCCTCCCATTTGATGGTATGCGTCAAGTAACACAGGCCCATCATATTTAAGATTTGCAGGTATCCGTGCTAATCCAAAGTCAAACACTTGCCGTGCTAATAACATGCTGAAATCTTTCTTTCTAACTTCATACTCGCTTCTGCACTTCATCCAGAAATCTTCCAATGAAGGCACATGCACGTACTCCAAGGAGATTGTCTTTCTTGCCACCCCATATGGATCAAAGTTGAGCCATGCTTTGGGAAGAACTCTTGCTCGTACTCAGAGAACATCTCCGTTTCAATTCCTCGGGCTTTATGAATGTTTTGACAATTGTAATAGCCCGCCGTGATCGGAAGAAGCCTGTAGACTTGTGTCGTTTTGACTGTAGGTCATGCATCTCCACAAGTTGTCTATTCAACTCCATGATGACCAATCTGTCACTTGATATCTAGGCAACTTGACTGGTTCTCCCGAAAAGCCGGTGATCCTGAGGTATGTAAAGTCCGCAAACTGGATGAAGATATTGCCAATCTTGGACACAGCTTCCCAAGCTTCCTTGCTTACCTTGTTGGCCTTTAGATCGCCGTTCAGCCTGCAAATGAATCTGTAGAAGAATCCATTGTTGACCACCTTGAAATCTTTATTGCATGCGCAGACACGATAGAGTTCGGATAGCACTCAAAAATAGGATCCTTTGAGAGCACACCACATCTATCCAACTTGGAGAAGATACCTTGTGAAGCTGCTGCATATACCAAATACGAAGTCATTTTGAAGTTGTAAGTCCGCCTCACATTCCGAGCTGCTCACCAATGTTGTCACTAATGATTTCGACCAATTGATTATAGAATCAACTTTGTTGATTTTAATGGTCCTGATGAAGGCATACATCCATGAGCGGAAGTTGTGAGCGTTAGCTTCGCCATTTATCTTGCATAACAATTTGGTAATGTCATCCACCTCCTGTACCAGATTGGATCGTGGAAGAGTTCTCGGGAACTTGGATGGAGATTTGGGCTTCTTCATGTATCTGCTGTTCATTATGCCCACACAGTCAACTTTATGCTTTTCTCATCTGTTGCAGGCATCCAGTATGTTAATAGTAGTCACCACCTATCGTGTTGGAATCTTCAGACAATAATTGATGAGTTGTATGTCTAACTGCATTATTGTCTTCCACGCAAAGATCTCGATCGATCTAGATAGTGGGTGGTAAGACTTAGCACACTCCATGACGAATTCTGGCAACTGAGCTGTGAATGGGAATGTTTGAAGCTCTAATGATTCCACTCCTTTTAATTGCACGCATGGGAGAATTCTTTCCGGCTCTAGATCTCACAATCAATTCGTAAAGAGGTTCTCGGACTTGGATCAATTCGGATAGTGGGTGGTAAGACCTAGTACACTCCATGACGAATTCGCAACCGAGCCGTGAATGGGAATGTTGAAGCTCTAATGATTCCACTCCTTTTAATTGCACGCATGTGAGAAGTCTTTCCACTGGATCTCACAATCAATTCGAAAGAGGTTCGACTTGGATCTATATCTCCGATGTCGACAAACCTAGAAATAATGCATGATTCTGCTTGAGCTTTCACTTTCATCCCGCTTTGCCATGGCCGGATCTCTGTCTTTTTTGAGCAACTCTTTTTCTCTTTATTCGGCGAAATTCTTTACAACCGGTGCAGATATGAGGATTTCTTCAGATTCGAAGGATATATTCAATGTATCTGACATTGATTTAAGCTCCCTTTCAATTATAAAAGCACCTGTAATGAATTTTTGCAATTAATTCAGACAAAGATGGCAACTGGAACATGAACACTTGATTTTAATCATAAAAATCTGCATATATAAAGCCTGCTGCCCCAAAATTTGAGGTTTTGTTTGCATGCAAAGCAAGCATGAATTTTGTCAACTTCACCTGAGCACTTGTACCACTATGCAGACAATTAATCAAACTTAAATCAAGCTCCTTCAAACCTAGGCACCAAACTTTGAAGCTTTCTGGCAGTGAAAACACCTTCCTCTGAGCAAAATTCCTCCTTTGGGCGCCAAAATTGCCTGGGCTGCACTTCCTTGCTAAAGAATTAATTACTTCATTAATATGGCAGCCCATGCTTATATAACCTTCATCATTCTATAATTAATTATTGCCTCTCCTATTCCTGGCAATTAATTAATTAATTAACATGTTTTTCTCTTCAATTTGGGCGCCTATTTTGTGCATGCTCATGGCTGCCATTAAATAAATTAAATTTATTTAATTTTAGCTTTCTACTTCCAGTCCACATTGACTTCACACTATGCTTTGACCTCATGCGCCAAAAATAGGAATTAATTCCATCAATTAATACTTTAAAAAGTATTATTTCTCCTCTAGATGGGTCGCACTTTTTTGCATGAGAGAGGGCTGCATTAAATAAATTAAATTTATTTAATTTTAGAATTCTATTTCCAATTTCCTTTATCCTCTTCTCCTGTGTTGACTTTTTCTCATGCTTAGGTGCAAATTTAATTAATAAATGCAATCAAAGCTATTCTTCTATTCCAAAAGGGGTCACACTTTTTGACATGGCTAATTTCTATTTTTAAAAGTCAATTTCCAATGGGGTTATTCAACTTGCACCGTAGCTCCAAAAATCTCATGATCCACTTAAGTTTTTTTGACTTTCATAATGAGATATTTTACCTGCAAGCAAGGGTAAGAAATTCTCATCAATGCCTTAAGTGATTTTCTTTTATTTCACAATGGGAATTTTCACCTGCCAAGGTAGGTAAAAATTTTGTCTCGCCACCGCCTCTAATTTTCACTCCCCGCCAAGGTGTACAAAATTCCCACCTGCCTGCTACTACCAAAATCTCATCAGTAGCTTAAAACCTTCCTTTCCCAAAAATGCGACCTGCCTAGAAGAGGTCTTTTTAGAGAGAACCAAACCTCCTGTGGCAAATTCCTTCTGGCATGATGTTCGTAGATGATCTCCAGATACTCCAGGCAAGAAAATAGACTGAATAGAAAACAAAACGAGAAAAATACCAAAAACGCAAAACGCGCTTGCGGAAGTCACAAATAAAACCCAGGGTTCATTCCTGGTGGAAACCCTACTGGTATATGGGAATATTGACATGTAAAACCTCAATAGGGTTGAACCAGAGCACAATTTACCTCAAACGAGGCTTAAAATAATTAAATAAAAATTTCTCACAGGCAAACCCTAGCGAAAGAATATAATGAGTTTGGGCATCTAGGTATTTGTCGAAATTGGCTTATATGACTCTTTGGGAATATCCTAACATAAAATGATACTTTCGGCAATTAAAACTATGTTGCCAGAAATGGAAACTAAACGGAAACGGAAACGGAAACGCAATGTAAACGCGAAACAAGAATTTTCAAAAACCTCGATACGAAACGTTACGAAACGTCCATGATAATATATTATTAAAATATATATGTGTGTGTGCATAGTACTCATTTTAAAATTGTACTCCATACACCATAAGTGATAAGAATAACTGATAAAACACTCAAAATATTTTGTATTCATTGAAATTATACATTATTATCATGTATACTTATCTCTAGGAGACTAGGACGTTTCGAAGGAGTTTCCGTTTCCGAAACGTTTCGGAAACGGAAACGGGGGGGCCCTAGGCGTTTCTGTAGCAGAATTAAAACACAAACGACCCATTATTTTAAAAGTATAAATTTTTTTACAAGGTAGTCTCAGATTTCGGGTGAAATCTAGGGACACCAATCGGCTCCCGTCTGTGGACATCTTTACCTCTGTCAAAATGACAAGGGCAAATATGAGATCCCAAAGCATCTCTCGGTTTCGTATCTTGTCCTTTGGGCTTGGGGTCGCAAACAAACAAACATGACACAATATAGAAAAACAAGGAAAAACAAAGTTTTATTTATATACATGTTTTACCCTCCTAAACAACTTCAAGTGTTGCCTATCAAAGGCAACGACAATTCAACTCCATCCTCGATGAGCAAGAATGAAGCATCTGCTCCCAATCTTTTTAATCACGTAAGGCCCTTTCCATAAAGAAATTGAATTTCTCGTGCATGACTTTTGTTTCTCTTCGTTTGTCCCATGAAAGGACCCAGTCATTGATCTCACACTTTCTTTCCCTGGCCTTTTTGTCAAAGATCACTTTCACCTTCTTTTAATGCTCTGACAATCTATCTGCGACTTGAGCCGATACCTCTCGTAATTCATCGAATCGTTATCCGTTTTCAATAGCATCATTGAATGTAGAATCCTCCAGGGGTCTAAAAAGTTATAGGGCAGGCAATTCCAAGGTAAGAGGTAGCTTTGTGTCTCTTCCATATAATAGCTGAAAATGGGACATGCCTATAGCCCTCTTTAGTGTAATCCTATCTGCCCATAATGCATCAAATAACTTCTTGTGCCAAGTTCTTTGATTTTCAGTTACTAGCTTTTGCATGATAGTCACCAAATTTTTATTACTTGATTCAAATTTCACCATTCTGTAATGGTCCGTGGTCCGTGGTTCTTTGCGTAAGAGGTTTCTACATTAGAAAAGGGACTCCTGGTTTTAATCCGCTTTATCGAAAGCATGATGCAGCCCCAATGGGGTTCGTCTCCCAGGCCTTCCTCTGGAGTTTTAGTATCCACGGTTATCGAAGGTATTTCTCTTTCTATGGGCCCTCTTATAGCAATTGATCAGGCCACAAAAGCTAAAACTAGATTCATTCATGCTTGTTTCTGTGTCAATGCTTGATGTTAGTTGTCCACTCCCAAAATCGATTGATCTTCTCTCGATTTTGGAATATGGACACAACCCATTGAATATGAATATGTTCCACAAGCGTGTTCCATCTGCAAAAGTATTGGCCATCGAGCAATTGGCTGCCCCACTAAGCCACAACCCAAACCAAAAATCCATGAAGCTTCTCCCAAGAAAAAGGGAAATATATACCAAAAGTGATACCTGAAGAGGCTCCTGTCATCCCTACATCTAACCCCTTTGCTCTCCTTGAGGAAGGCGAAATCACCCTTGATGTTCACATGGAGGCTCCTCTTGCCCCCAGCCTTCCTTCTTCTTTGGTTGTTATTCCCACGGAGGTTCCCCTTGCTTCCCCCCTCCCCTCGTCTTCGGTTGTTTCCCCTTCTGTTTCCTCTCTTGCTCCCTTTTTGTGGTTGCTTTTGAGTTCCCGATTTCTTCTGCCTCCCCTTCTCCACCACCTCCTACCCTCTCTGCCAAGGGATTGCTCACCCTCCCCCTCTTCTAATTCTCTCCTCGGGCTTCCTTCTGTTGGATCCCTCTCCCCACAGTCCTCCTACCCTCCCTCTCTTTGACTCTCCGCTTCCCCATCCACTCAAACCTCTGATGACAGTAATAACCTTTGTCTGACCCGAAGCAGTAGCAAGAAACCTGATATAGGCACTGAGAAAATGCGTGGGCGTACCCTGGGCAGTGTTAGCTTCAACAAGAATCAACTTTGAACGTGGCTCAAGGAACCCAGAGTACCATCCCCATGGTTGTGGGGAGCAAATCCAAATCCAAAAAATGAAAATAATCTCTTGGAACATAAGAGGTCTCAACTCTCTACAAAAACGAAGGGTCCTCAAGGATATGAAATTTAACCACTCTCCTGATATTATTATGCTACAGAAACCAAACTTAAAAATGATGACAATCTCTCG
Source organism: Taxus wallichiana var. yunnanensis (assembly GCA_018340775.1). NCBI lineage: Eukaryota > Viridiplantae > Streptophyta > Pinopsida > Cupressales > Taxaceae > Taxus > Taxus wallichiana. The sequence continues at coordinate 671,969,793 of CM031243.1, read as the reverse complement.
AAAATTTGGCCTATTGCATCCTTTGTGTCCTAGTATTCAACTAGTAATTCAAAGCGGCTTATGCTCTCTCTTGATCCTAAAATCTTAAAGGCGATTGTCTTTTACAGCATCCTAATTTCTTGTGCTTGCTCTTCCAAGAATTAGGCTCAAACTCTACTTGGATCGCCATCAATGTTTATGCCCCAAATCTGGAGACTCATCGTGAAAAACTTTGGCAGGATATTTCAAATTTCATAAGAAGTTGCTTGCGCAATTTCCCTGTGCTTATCATGGGGGATTTCAACAATACTCTCTACCCCTCTGAAAAACAAGGAGGAGCCCCTGCTAATCCCTCCAACATGGAAGCTCTAGCTGACTTCTTACGTTGTGAGGAACTCTTAGATATGGACCTTCACGGAGCCTCCTTCACTTGGTCCAACCGCAAAATTGGCAGAAATCATATACAAAGCAGGCTTGATAGGGCAATGGGATCATTGGACTGGATCTCACTATATCCTGACTTTTTCTCAGTACTTTATCTAGAGTTGCCTCGGACCATAGCCCCCTGATGCTTTGTGCCAACAACAAGATAAATACAAAAATCCACCCTTCAGATTTGAGTTGGCCTGGCTTGAAAATAACCAGTTAGATCCTCTTATTAAGAGTTGGTGGGATATCAAAGTACAGGGCTCTGATATGTTTAAGTTCTCCAGTAAGCTTAAGGAAATCAAAAACAACTTAAGCTTTGGAAGGTCAAAGTGTTCGGTAACATCAAGTTGTGTAAACAAAAGCTGACTCAGGAAATTGCTAACATCTCAGCACATGTTGAGGCAGAAGGCAGAACAGAGCATCTTCACAAACAAGAAATCACTCTTCTTAGTGAATACCATAACACCTTGAAAGAAGAGGAGGCATATTGGAGACAAAGATCAAGAGCTCTTTGGCTTGATCAGGGGGACCGTAATACGAAATTTTTCCACATTACAACATCCAAGCACAAAAGTAGAGACAAAATCAGAGAGCTGCTAACCCCGGAAGGTAATCTATTATCCTCTGATCTTGATATTTCTAATGAATTGGTTTCTTTTTATTCTAATCTCCTACAAGTTGAGGAACCCCCCAATGAAAACGCTATGTCAAAGATGCTACAACACATTCCAAAATTAGTCTATGATGAAATGAATGGCAAATTAACGAAGCCCTTCTCTATGGAGGAAATACACAAAGTTGTCTTCACTATGAAAGGGGATAAAGCCCCTAGCCCTGATGGATTCCCTATTGCCTTTTTCCAAATTTTTTGGGAAATCATCAAGCAAGACCTTTTTAACGTGGTGAATGAATTTCAGCTTAGCAATTCTCTTCTAAAAGAATGGAATACGACTTTCATTGCTCTGGCCCCCAAATCTCTAGGCTCTAAGTCTGTTGCTAACTTCCGACCGATCAATCTCTGCAACACCTCTTATAAGATCATCACCAAGATGTTGGCTACTAGATTAAAACCTCTTATGAATGACCTCATCTCTACGCAACAGAATGGTTTCATTAGCGGTCAGCTTATTCAGGGTGGTATAATTACAGTTCATGAAGCCATTCACTTAGCCTAAAGCAAAGTCAAGCAGGATGATTCTTAAATTAGATATGCAAAAAGCATTTGATAGAGTCAACTGGACTTTTCTCATTTGTGTGCTGAAAAGTTATGGTTTTGACAAAAAATGGTGTAGCTGGATTTTATCTTGCATTGCTACCCCTTGTTTTTCTATCCTCATAAATGGCATCCTGACTGGCTTCTTCAAAAATAGCAGAGGTATAAGGCAAGGAGACCCTCTGTCACCCTTCCTCTTTTTGTTAATGGCGGACACCCTCAGCAGAGCTTTAGAGGTAGCTAAGAGCCAAACAGCTATATCTGGTATCAAAATCACCACTGCGTTCCCCTCGTGTTACACAAACCGGTTTGCGAGATGAAACCCTACTCTTGAGTGCTACTTCGATGATCGAGGCAAGAGCTCTTAAAGAAATATTAGAAAATTATCAATCGCCTCTCAACAAATGATTAACTTCACTAAAAGCAACATATCCTTTTTAAACACCTCTCCTCAAACTCAAAGGAGGATTGTTGATATCTTTGGTTGCAAAATTGTGGACTTACCTTCCTCTTATCTGGGCATTCCTCTTTTCAAGGGCAAGCAAATTAAAAGTCTATGGAACCCGGTCATTGAAAGATACCAGAAAAAGTTGGCTTCTTGGAAGGGAGCTCTTCTAAGTCAGGCAGGAAAACTTCAATTGGTTAAAGCTACATTACAAAGTTTGCCAATTTATTTCATGTCATTACTCAAAATGCCCTCTTCAGTGATTAATGCTATTGAGAGGATTCAAAAAAGATTCCTTTGGTTGGGTGTGGAAGATAAGAAGAGGATCCACCTTGTCTCTTGGAATGAAGTTTGTAAGCCAACCAAACTGGGAGGTCTTGGGATTAGACACATAGCTGATATGAATGAAGCCCTGCAGCTAAGATTGGTGGGAAGTGGCTTATGGAAACTCACACTGGGTGCAACTTTTAAGAGCCAAATATTTGACTCACTCAGAGACTTCCTTCTCTCCTCTCCTCCACGTGGTTCTTGCCATCTAGAACTCGGTCATTAGCTCTCTCCCTCTCTTGCGTGCTGGCACCAAATGGAGGATGGGAAATGGCAGACAAATTGAATTCTGGTCGGATTGGTGGATTGGAGATAAACCTCTATGCCTAGACCCTGTTTGGGATTCTATCAAAAGACCCCTCATTAATCGTCATGGCAAGAAAGTTAATGGTTACTAGAGATCGACGAATTCAATTCCCTCTTGGTATATTCTGGACTGGACGAGTATCAGTGAATCTCAGAGTCAATGTTTGAAACAGTTGAGAACAACCCTCTCCTCACATTATATACCTTTCTCTTTACCTGTTGATGATCGTATTTGGCCCCTCTCCTCTTCTGGTTCATTTACTGTTAAAGTTGCCTATGAATCCAAGCCTCGGACCAGCTCGGCCCTCCTCTCAACAACATTTGGCCCAAAGAAATTATTCCTAAAATGATATTTTTGCCTAGCTCTCATTCAAGAATGCTTTCCTGTCGGGGGAAAACCTAAAAAGAAGAGGCTTCTCTCTTCCTACTCGTGTTCTTTGTTGTAAAGCTTTGGAGTCCTCCCATCTCCTTCTTCACTTTCTCCCAAGATATTTGGAATTGGTTCCTAACACATTTGGGAGTCGTTTGGATTTTCCCCGAATCCCTTCAAGATGCCCTCAATCAATGGTGTTCCCCCTTTTCGCACTCGGTCCTCTCTCTCACTTGGAAGCTTATCCTCTCACATGGCCTCTGGGGTATATGGAAGGAAAGAAACAAGAGAATCTTCAAAGAGAAAAGCATGGACCCTTCTTAGGTTGCCAAATGTATTGTTATACTCTTCCAAGATAATCTTAACAGTTGCCTCTGGAAGAAATATCGAAAAAAATCCAGTTTTGTGACAACAAGGAGTGGTGTCAGCAGATTGTGATTCAACTCAAGGCTAAACCCTCGGCCTTGGCTCGCTCTGAATTTCGTTGGCTCCCTCCCCCTGGATGGATTAAGCTAAACACAGATGGTGCCTCTAAAGGAAATCCTGGGAAGTCTGGTGGGGGTGCGATTCTCCGTAATAACTGGGGTGCCCCTCTAGCAACTACGGCTACAAATTTTTGCGTTGGGACCAATCACCGCGCTGAAGCTTTAGCGATTCTTAAGGGGCTTGAACTTACTCTCCAAATTGGAAATGGCCCTTTAATTATTGAAAGTGATTCTCTCAACATAATAAATCTCCTAAATTCGGAAGACCCAGGCCAATGGACTATCAAGAATATTATTGCTGACATTCACATCCTTCAAAGTAGCTTCTAGAAAATCTAGTTCCAGCATGTTTACAGGGAGGGAAATAGGGTGGCAGATTGCATGGCTAATATTTGTGTCCTCCTTGACAATCAACAAACTTGGTTAGGAAATTTTCCTGATGACCTCCTTCAAATTATTCATAATGATTGTTCTTTTTCTAGTTAATTTCTTGTGGTGGTTTTATGTTGCTCCTGATGTCAACAAAATCAGAAATAAGGATTCCACTCCTTACGATGGCGGTGGACATAATTACCCCATTATGATGATGCGACACTCAAAGGGCCTTGGCACGTACGACGAGAGTTATACCACTCGGGCGGATCTTGATTTAAGATGTGCCTTTTCACATCGTAATCATGACAAGTACTTGACGTGGAAGCCTCACACAAATTAAACGAGCTATTTAAATTCAATTCGAGGCATCTCACCTTTGTGTATCGCCACTGGAATATTAACATGGGTGGTCACTTATAAAGGTTTTCTTTACGCCGACCACCCCTAAGAAGGATGAAATCCTTCGCCAAGTCTAGAGAAGACTTCAACATGGGAGTCTCCACCCCTCGAGGGATCTTTTACTATTGTAAGCTTTATTTCTAGCCCTACGCGAATTTCCCTAAGGTGCTATTTGGCCAACAATTGGAGGATCTTTTTCCTATTTTTTAATGTGCACGCATAATTGCCTATTTTAAGGTGAAACAACCTACTTTGTGGAGTATTTTTGCATGTTTATTGGCTATTCTAAGTGGAGCGACCGGCCTAGCAGAGCATTTCAGTACCGCCTTGCAATAATTTCATGATTCGAGGTTGGAATAATATTTTTCATATTTTTAAAGGCCATGTTCAAGTTCCATCAAGTTTGGTGGTGTTTTCAGCCTCGTGGTTTCAACTAAAAATCAGATCTCTTACTTCCAAGCTTACAAAAATCAATTTTCTTGCATGATATGATTCTTGGTAATTTATAATAATTTTGGAGACTATCTAATAACATTTTCAGCAGTGTTTGAAGGCTCAAAAGCGAGCTTGAAGTCTCCAAAGGGGTCGCTGCCCTAGGAGAAGGTTTGTTGGCAGCTAGTAAGGGTTTCTACATGTTTATTTCAGTCACTAACAACCTGCTAAAAATCTGAAAAGTGTTGTTTATTCTTAGCTTTGCATAGTTTCCTGAGAGTCCCCAAAAAGGGACATTACATAAGGAGTAGATGAATTTAGGAGTTGAGTTGTAAAACTTATTTTTTGGCTAAGAGTTTATTTTAATTTAAAAATTGAGGATGAGTGAAACGAGGAAAAATAGTATTATTTAGTTCATATCATAATTTGTGACCATTTTACCGTTTAATATGTTTCTTAAGTCTAAAAATTCTAGCCAATTTTTGGTTTCATCGCATATAAATTCATAAGCCTTGCTTAATTTTGTAAGCATCCAAATGTTTGTTCATCTCAAAAGTTGTGCATTTAACAAGTGTGTTTTCTGTTTAGTTAAATTACAAGTAGTCTCCAACTATCAAACAAGCACCACAACAGCATATGTTATAAATTATAAAATTAGTTGTTCTACGGTGAAATAACCCATTTGACATTTACCCATTCCCAAAGAAAGTACATAAATGTAGACTCTCGGTGCATCAAATTGTGGCATTTGGATTAAAAGACACCCTAATGCGTGTGTGATTTAAGATTAGCCCTTGGCTCTTTTGAAACAAAGTCCTCAATTTCAAGGCAACCATAACCAAGAGGAATAATCTAAAATGTCACATGTATGCTATGATCATCACCTTACTACATCGAACGACATGTTTTAACCTTAATGATTGTTGTTTCTCATTGAAGGATTAATATACCTTAAGGACCTTTCAATTGAAACCATAAAGAAGCAATTGTGGTAAAGCACAAACACACATTAACAAAACCCATCTCCTAAACAATCATTTGATTTCCAATTTCGTGGACAATTTATAAAGCTATTGATTCCAGGACACGATCCCGAACTCCGGTCTATTGTGCTCAAATTATAGGGACAAAAGATGGCCAATAACTTATTTACATGTTTACTCTAATCATTACTAGTTTTATCCCAAAATAAATTTTAATAAATTAAAAAGGACAAATTGATTTGCTTAATCCATGAGACAGGTTGACTAAAAATGTTGTAGGGATCCTCAGTAATGATTAGATTAGCAAATAACTTTAAAAACATCTAATCATAACCAATTTTATCTCGAAAATAAGTTTCGCTATATTGAAAAGTGGAACCCAAAATTGCTTTTTTACATGTTTACCCTAATCATTGCCGCTTTATCCCAAATTAAATTTTAGGAAATTAAAAAGGACAAATGATTTGCTTAATCCATGACACAGTTGACTAAGAATTGTAGGAATCCTTGTAATGATTAGATTAGCAAATAACTTATTTAAACATCTAATCATTACTAGTTTTATCTGAAAATAAGTTTTACTATATTGAAAAGTGGTACCCAAAATTGCTTTTCTACAATATACTTTGAATAAGAGTATTAGCCACTATGTGGCCTTGTTTTTAAGGGTGAATGACTCGAACCCTTTGTGTTGAAACAAGAATCTCCATTTAGTTTGCAAATTCCATTAAACTTGTAATCGCCATGGAATCCGTAAAGTTCTTGATTGATGTATGCATATTTCGTCAGAAATGAAAACAAATTTGGGTACGGGTCTCGGCAGTAAATACGACTTCAAAAACAACCTTGGGTATGAAATGTCACGAAAACACTGTATATATATATATATATATATATATATATATATATATATATATATATATATATATATGCATAATACTCATTTTTAGTCCATAAAAGATAAAGCACTTAAAATATTTTGTATTCATAAAAGTTCAAAACATTCAACATGCTTAAAATTTCACGTGTTCATGAATCATGTGACATAGTTGATAGTGTGTGTTTTGCCACTGTATGTAGTGTTTCTATATAGGTTTGCATCTATATTTTTATTTACCGATGATCTCTTTAGAGGACTCATCGGTGCATCAATCTCTCTGAGTGCACGTCCTAAGGAGTGTAACGGGAAATGGATAGGGCCGACTCATGGTATTCTAGGAGATTTCTATATGGTTTTCATTGTAACTTGTACCTATCTATTCCTTCTTACTTCAAACCTCCTATGATGTCTCCTTGAAATCTTCAACTATGGCCAAGTTTGAAACCTTAAAATTTGGTCATCTAAAATTCAATAGACCCTTTAAAACCTAGGATCCTTAGGGTTTCCCTTTTGGTAAACTTGTGTTGATATCTTACACCCATCCTTGTTGTTTACATATTTATAAGCACACAACACTTGGGGTTTTCTTTTGGTAAACCCCAGTCAACAAGTACTCGGGGTAGTGTTTTTGCTATGTATCATTACTTATCGACCCAACGATATGCTCATACCTAAGCAGATTATTCTCAAGCATCCACTAGTTCATCCGTCTTTGTGTTCAAGTTGCCCAATGATGATTCTTTAGACAAAGTTATGGACCGTCTTTCATTGGGGGAATATTGTCTTCTCATGCTTAACGCTCTCCCCACACCTCATAGACTTGGCAAACCCAATAAATCTCTAATGTACCAATCTAATGTCGAGGATGTCATCTCTTCTGGTCCACCTCATCTTCGCACCAATCTCATCTATGGTGGCATCAATCGCCCCTCTTTACACATCAACATTCAACCACATACTAAACCATATACCAATGAATTTGATTTTCCGTACAAGAAATCCATTTCTTATACCTATCTTCATCACTCCACATGGAAATAATTTGGAATGGGGCGCTATGAATAAGGCATGCCTGACCTTATTAACAATCAATCTCGCAAACCCCATGAAAAATTCAGCCTAGGATTCAAAGAACAATCTACAGATCCTCTCCCACCATCTTTGGCTCTCATGGACATCGATCCTCCATCTTCTCCATCCCATGAGGTTATGGATATGGATGACACCGTGTCTATCACCTCTAGATTTTTAATCTCCACCATCACCTTGGGACCGGTCGCTGATCAATGTGATGGATAAATTAGGTCCCTCCCTCTTCAATTTTCAAATATGAGAGAGGAAGATTCCTCTACCATTGACATTTTCCAATGCACCAACGATGAAGCCATCCTTTCACACATGAAGGCGGAAGATTCCTATCTTCATAAGTCCTTACTTCTAGACACATCCACCCTTCTTAATGAATCCACCATCAACATCAACATAGGGACTCCACAAGAGCCTCGCATTCTTAAAGTAGTTCAATCCCTTGATCCACAGAGCTTGAATCTTTTACCTTCTTCCTTTCTCGACATAATCATGCCTTCGCATGGTCATACTTTGACATGTCAGGACTTGATCCATCCATCATTGACCATAACATCGTTACCTTTCCTAATGGTAAGCCGGTTAAACAAGCTTCATCGCATGAACCCTCGAGTTGCCCTCCTTGTCATAGATGAGTTCTAACACCTTTCACCTAATTTCATCATTCCTATAGACTATCCACAATGAGTTTCTAACATCGTACCCATTTCCAAAGCTTCTAACAAGCTTTGATCCGCACCGACTTTCGAGATTTAAACCTCATTTGCCCTAAAGATGATTTTCCTCTTCCCAACATTGATCAACTTGTAGACCTTACCGCAGGCCATGAGATGCTTTCTCTTATGGATGGTTTCTCCGGTACAATCAGATCCTTATCGCACTAGAAGACCAACATAAGACCTCTTTCATCACTCCTTGGGAACTTTTGTTATCGCATTATTCCCTTCGGTTTGAAAAACGTCGGAGCCACCTATTATCGAGCCATGACTTATATCTTTTACAATATAATCCATAAGACTATAGAGGACTACGTTGATGACCTCTTAGGTAAATATAAGCATCGACACAACCATCTTGTCATCCTTGAGATCCTTTTTGAGTGCCTTACCCGTTTTCTTCCTCCATCTCAATCCAAAGCGTGTGTTTGGAGTGCTAATTGGTAAACTCCTTGGCTTTATCATCTCTATCATGGGTATTGAAGTAGACCCCGCCAAAATCAGCGCCATGCTAGAAATGACCTCTCCTTCTAACTTGAAGAAGCTTCACAATTTTCAAGGTTGACTTCAATCAGTTCATCGTTTCATTTCGCAACTTTTTGATTGTTGCAACCTTTCATCACCTTCTTCGTAAATATATCGACTTTCAATGGGATGATAACTATCAAAATTCCTTTGATGGCCTCAAGAAGTGTATCCTATATCCTCCGGTGCTTACCCCTTGCACGAGGGGGATCCTTTCTATCTTTATGTCTCTTGCATCTCGATCATGCTTTAGGTGCCATGTTGGCGCATCGTGACGAGAAAGGCAGGGAGCATGTTGTTTATTACAGCAGTCGCACCCTTCATGATTATGAGACTCACTACACTGAAGTTGAAAATTTGTGTTACGTCCTTTTCTTCACTACCTCTAAGCTTCGCCACTATCTTCTCAATCATAAGACTTATGTCATCACTAGCTTTCATCTTCTCAAGACCATGCATTCTAAACCTTATCACAATGATCGCATCACTTGATGGTTCATGCTCATGAAAAAGTTTGACCTTGAATTCATCTCTCAAAATCAATCAAGGGCCAAGCTATTGCAGATCAATTAGTCGACACCCCTATTTTTGATAATAGCCTTCCTCACGAACACTTCCTGCATTTAATCAATCAACAACTTTGAACATGGGTTTTTCCTCTTCAAATGACTCTCTTATTTTATGGCTCTAAGTGTCAACAAAGGCACTGACATCATTATCATTCCTCCTTATGACACTCCTATTCCTATCACCAATAATCTTAATTTCAAATGCAAAAACAATATGGCTGAGTATGAAGCCCTCATCTTAGGCCTTGAAACCGCCGTCCTACTTGGTGTCCAAGTCCTTGACATCTATGGGGACTCTCAACTCATCATCAATCAAGTCAAAGGTATCTATCAATGTAAAAATGAGATCCTTTAAAAGTATAAGGACATCATTGACTTCCTTCTCAAAGCATTTGATTTCTACACCATTCAAACCATCCCTTGTTCATCTAATCATTTCGCAGACACTATGACATCTCTCGCATCTCTCATCCCATGGACAACTAAGGAATCTAAAATTTCTATTGTTCATCATCAAGATCAACCATCCCATGTTCTGAGCTTCTCATATCAACCACATTGATACTAACCCTCATGATCTTTGTATTCTCAAATCTTTGACTATCTTTCTCAATCCATCATCCCTCCGACCTATCTAAAAATGGTAGGAGGTCTTTTCTTCAATGTGCTAACTACTATGTCATCCTTGGCATCATCCTTTACAAGCGTCTTTGATGGAATCTTGATTTATTGCCTTAAATCTCATGAATCCACTTGAGCTATCCAAGAAGTCCACGATGGTATCTGGTGGCCATTTTAGTGGTTTGGTCATCGCCAAGTGCATCCTTCGCATGGGTTATTATTGGCCCTCTCTCAATCAAGATTGTTATGATTACGTTAAGAAATGTGTCAAATTCCAACAACATTCCAATCTAATCCACATTCCTAGTCAGGCCTTATAGCCGACTCAAGATCTTTGGCCTTTCTCACAATGGGGACTTGACCTCATTAGCCTCATCAATCCGTGTTCTTCCCAACGCCATCATTCTATCATCACCGCTACTGAATACTTCACCAAATGGGTGGAAGCAATTCCACTCACATCAACCAAAGCTAATCAAATTGTTAATTTTTCTATCAAAGCATATCATTTCCTGCTTTGGTGTTCCTCACAAGCTCATCATGGAGAATGGAAAGTCCTTCAAAAACAAAGACTTCAAGAAGTTTTACAACTCATTCAATATCAATCTTAGCTTCTCTTCTCCATACTATCCTTAATCTAATGGTCAAGACAAAGCCACTAACAAGACTCTTCGTAACATCCTTGCTAAAACTATTGATAAATCGGGTTGTGATTGGCATCTTCACATCCCCTTTATTTTCTGGGCTTATCGGAAACTAGCATCCACACCTCTACGGGTGTTACTCCTTTCTCTCTCGTCTACGACATTGAGGTCATTCTTCCTCTTTTGAAGTCCAAATCCCATCCTTACGCATGTTTCCCTTCGTGACTTCATCTCTGATGAAAATTATCACCAAGAACATCTAGCTAATCAATTTGAGTTGTTAGATGAATGCCGCCTTCTCGCTCTTGAGCATCATCATGTCTATCAAGAACGCATCAAACATGCTTATAATAAACACATCAAGGAACTTGACTTTAATATCGTGACTTTTTCCTCAAAGAAAATCAAAATGTCACTACTCTAGAAAGGAGCCAACATGAAAGTTTTCTCCCAACTAGATTGGACCTTACATTATCATGCATAAGTATGGATCTGGAGCCTATTGTTTTGCTTCCTTGATGGTAAACCAGAAACATAACCTCTTAATGCATTGCACTTGTGGCCTTTCTATTGTTAACATACCTACCATCGTGAACTTAGTCATCCTTAGTGGTCATCCATCCATCATTAGCCATTTCCATCTTTCATCGTAATGATTTGGAATTATGTAGTCTCACCGTACTTTCCTATATACCTTAAATATGGGTACCACGGCATTTCCCATAACATATTCCTTATGGATAGGTTTTTGCCTTCTCGGTGAGAAATCAACCATCATTACATCCACACCTTCTTATCTATTTATGGGAACCACACTAAGGGTCCATGGGTGTCACTTGTACATTCTTTATCCCTCCTAAGTGGTCTACCTAACTATCCCTAGCTCTTTCATAAAAAGTCAAAATGCATGGATGCTCATTTAAAAGATCTCATATCCAAAAGCAAAAACAAATCATTGCTCCCTCAAAGGACATATGTTCATAAAAGTTAAATGTCAAAAAGTATAGACTGGTCCCTCAAGGACAACTATCATGCATATCTTATCCTGTCATTCATAAAAGTAAAATCTAAAAAAAAGCATAAAGCAAAATATAGACCACTCCCTCGAAGGATGACTACCATCTTATATCATGGCAGCGAAGGCTTCCCGCATTGATCAACCTTCTATATACTCAAAAACAAAAGCAAAAATCTCAAAAGCAAGCATCCTAAGAAAGCTTCCCACATTGATCAACTTTCTCATCCATAAAAACTTCCCGCATTGATTAGTTTGCATCATATTGCTCAGAGATGGGGCATAGACCTAGGAACACCCACCTAAGGAGAACCTATATCTCAAAAGCATGCATCTTAAGAAAGCTTCCCACATTGATCAACTTTCTCATCCACAAAAACTTCTCGCATTGATCAGTTTGCATCATATTGCTCAAAGTTGGGGTATAGACCTAGGAACACCACCTAAGGAGAACCTATATTCCCATGTACAAGTCACATCTAAAACCCCTTATGTTGTGTTGACATTAGGTCTATAAGTTCACCTTTCATACTTTCCTTTGTGACTCATAGGATCACTAACTAGCAATGGTTGTGTGTTAACACATGTTATTGGTTGTAAATGCATTGCCTTGATTGTCCCCTTTTCTTGATTACCCCCAATCCGGTTCAAGCATTCTTTCTTCGTGCGCTCCTTGCTACGATCAAGTGTCGTTTATATCTTTTGGGTCATCACCTATTCGTGTCACATTGTGATTTTATTCCTAATCTAATCATTTTATCCATATTTATGTGTATACTTTTTAGTGTCACATCAATCATTTACACTTAACACATGTCACATCCATCATCATATCCAACAAAATATATCTCGTCTTTTGTCCAAATCTAATACAAAATCCATCCCATTCTTAATTCATAGTAAAAAATCATCATCTACACATCACGATCCAACATCTAAACTTACATCACATCATAATTCAAACATCATTCAATATCTAAATCAATCGTCACATCTATATCTAATCCACAATCCTTAATCCATCATAATCCATCATCATCTACATCTAAATCAAATTCATAATATCATAATTCAACATCCACATCACATCATGATCAAAATACATAATTATCATAAGCATCATATCCATGATCATCATAAACATGTCCATCACATCATGATTCAACATCTACATTTTAATCTATCATCAAAGCTAAAATTCATAACACAATCAAATCCATGTTATCCATCATCAAATATCCATAATCTAATATCTAAGATCACATCATCATAATCACATCATCTGTAATCACATCTACATCTAATCAATAATCAACCATCCAAATTAAATCCATAACATCCATAACCATCACATCTACATCTAACATAAATATCATCAAAATCATAAATCAAACACATGAAACATAATGAACCATGACAAAATCATATATATATATATATATATATATATATATATATATATATATCATCAATAATCCAAGTACATACATATATATCAAGTCATAGGCCACTACGGGTCCTTTCTAAATCTAGATACATCAAAAAAATCTGCGAAACCGTACATCAAATAATCTCAAATCCTACCCTCCTAGGGCAGGTGCCTATATCAATCCAAGGGCCTCGAACACCTCCATCATGGCCCGCACCTCCATCGTGGCACGTGTCTCATTGTGGTTGTGCCACACTCGTTGGACTCCCGATGGCGCGCGCCATCTCGCTTCCTTACTACACATCTAGATAAGCTGCATATCTAAGTATTTGTGGCAACCACAATGTCACAATCTGCTCATAGTACCTTGCCTCGGTATCCAAAGTGCTTTGTATAAACGTATAAATACAGGTCCCCGAGGGCACCATCTACCTGGGCCTCCATGATGCAACCGCACACCACTCTCGACTCGCAGCTAGTATAGGTGCGAGGTCCACAAATCTCGCACTATAGGCCTCATGCGTTGCTCTTATACGATTCCTCTCGCGCAATGGCAACGATCCTCTTCTCGCCAAGAGTCGTGGCCTCTTGTCGAGCTTCGCTTGCTCCCGATCAGCGGTATCCCTCTAAGTCAGCTAAGTCACGCTTTACTGGGCCAACTTTGACATCCCCTCCATCACCATCACCACCTCTGAGTTACCCCTATCCTCTCGCAACATCATCCATGACATTTCTTGCCTTCTTCGATCAATCATTCCTTTCAAATTATCTTTTCTTTCACTTTTGCCTTGAGTGGTATTCTTATCACATCCTTATTGTGTCCCATGTGGGTTTTGTTATCTATCTTTTGCATCCTCGCCTTTGCGGCCATCCTTGTGTTCCCTCTTGGGCACCATTATTCATATTTATTTTCATCCCCGAGCACCATTATCTTATCATCTTGCCTTTTCATGGCCATCTTTGTGTTCCCTCTCGAGGCACCATTATTTTAAGGTTTTTGTCTCACCCCGATGCATATTTTTATCCCACCCTTACCATTTTTGTTGCGACCTTTGTCTTGACCATTTTCACATTTGTTTTGCATACTTGATGTCTGCCTTTGACATTCGTTGGTCCTATGGATTACACATCCATTCGAGTGGATTCACATTGGATTCCCTCCATTTTGTAGTGGTTTTTGCCGACTCACAGGTCTATAAGACATTGTCATCATCTCCATTAAGGTCATACTTTGTTCCCTTCCGAAGTGACTCCAAAATCACCGCCATATTTTTATTTTTATTTTTTAGTTTTTTTATCCTCGTCTAGGATATCTTATCTCATCCCTTTCTTTTTTCATCATTTTCATCCTTTCTTCATCTATCTCTTTCAAACTCGCGATCAACTTCCTTTGTGTCGTTGACCCCTAGTTTGAGGGGGAGCACCGAATCAATGATCTTTTCATCACTTTCTCATTTTTTCTCTTGTTTTTTTCTCATGGCTTGCCCAACGCAAACCACTCATCAAAAAGGGAAATGTAGACACCAAAATTTGGTATCACTACCCTCACCCTACATTCGGTCTTTTTCCTCATGATCACTCATTCAAATTTCATATTCCCTCCTAAATTCAATTTATCCCATTAATCCCATTTCCTCATCTCATTCTTTTATCCTATCCCATTATTCATTCCTAATCATCCTTAATCATCATTAATTAATCATAATCTTCATTTAATCTATTTCTCATCCATAAATCTCCCAATTTGCTATCCCTAGGCCATCATTTAATGTTTTTACCCATCCATGGCCTTTATTTACTCATTTCTACCTCCCACCTATCCATTTATCTTCCCTATGCAACCCTAGCTCATCTTTATCCATCTAAACCCTAATCCCGCCTCCTTGGGCTTGATGCCTCGAGTTGGGCATCATTCCATTGCCCAAATGGAAGGGTTCCCACAATCGGCAAATGACCCATCCGAGTTTCCATCGACCTTATAAAGCCGCCTTCTTACCCTCCTTGTTCAGGGATGCAATTTTGAGATTTCTGAGCTCTTACGACCTCTGCTTTGATTTCCAGTGTGTGCTTGCAGCTATCATCCTATTGTTGAGCCTTCTTGGAGATCTTGTGTTCATTTTGGGAGCTTTGGAGTCCTCTTTTCATTGCATTCTTAGATCCATCACTATCATCTTTTTGCAGCCATCACTATTGTGTTTGTAGGGATCTGCAGCCATCCCGAGGCCTCATTCTTACATCCAGTCACCTCCATCTTCATCTACAAGATGTCATTTTATCCATTTCATTCGTCCAATCTTTGATTAGCCCAAGTTGTCGACCCCCACCTAGTCTTCATCGATTCATCTCTTTGTTTTGGTTTTTTTGTCATCTACCCTATCATATGTTTGATTCTAGTCATCCCACCTTTCAAATCTATTCATTATGGCCCTTCTTTCATCTCGATCCATTCTCGACATCCCCTAGTTGCCGCCGACCTTGATAGCCTAATTCCATCGACCCCATCTATCTTCATATACATTCATTATCATTTTTCATAATTTTTTTCATCTTTTCAATCAAAGCTTGTTCCAACCTTTTCAGCAGTTCCTATCGCCTTCACCTCAAATCCATATCAATTTGCCTCTAGCTACATCTGCAGCTTCATCAGGCTGGTTTTTTTGTATTTTCTTCTCATTCAACCCTTGTTGACTAGCCCTCTGCAATCTCGAGTCACCGTCGACCCACCTAGGTTTGATTTATTTTGCATCCATTTAGATCAGATCCGTATTTTTTCATCTTCATTGCATTTTAGTGTTTTGTTTATCTCCATTTCGTATTCTTCGGTTTCTTGCTCCATCCAATTTATCAATATCTAGTTTTATCTTATCTTATCAAAATGAGGGTTGATATCCATCCTAGGAAGTTCTTACTTCTCAAGACATTGTCAAGCAACCCTCCCATATATTTATTAATCCATCCTCTATTAATTTTGTTTTATTTGTAAGTCACATAGCTCGCGTTGAGGAGGAGTTCATATTTGCACCCATATCCATCCATCCATATCACCTCAAGGTACCATAAACCCTTGCATATTTGAAGTTACTTGTTTCCTTTATTACTAGTTCACTAATCTAAACAAGAACGAAGAAACTTGGTCAACAGCTTTCATTGCTACAAATATCTTGGATTAGATGAAAATGCATATCAAACTACTCCGATGGTAAGATTACTTGAAGCCTCCACCATGGATGATTTATGGAATACTTTTGTCTTATTTTCATAAATGAATATTATTCTAGTATATTTGATGTGAAGAGATCGTACTTGGTTTTCAAAGCAGTGAAGGCTGACTCTGTATGTGATCTTATCCAACCCTCACTTCCCAATCTCTTGCATCCCTTCTTCGCTCACAAATAGCCGACATTCATCCAATTTTATTTAAGTCAATATTGGGGTCTACACAAATTGACTCAAGAAACAATGAACCTGCGTTGCACTCTTGAGTTCCTAAAATTTTATCATTTTTGATGCGTCTAACTTCTTGTCACAAGAAATCAGCCAACATGGTCGCCAATGTTATTGATAAAATTTTACCATCCCCCATTTTTACACAATAATTTACAAATTTCATACTTCTATTACCTCATACTTGGATTGTATTCATAATGAGTCAGGTAGGGGCCACTTTATATTGAATGCACTATTTATTTTATTTATCACTAAGTGGTTTCATGACATTTTTTTTTGCTGCTTACCTTTTGTGAAACCAATATGTGTGTGTGTGTGTGTGTGTGTGTGTGTGTGTGTGTGTGTGTGTGTGTGTGTGTGTGTGTGTCATTTTGTTTACCAAATTGGATAGTGTGATTTCAACAATGGAAATTAAGTTTCATTTTTGATATCCTTTTTGGTTTCCAAACTCGCATTATGGTATTTTTATTCTTCCCTTTCGAAATGATTTATCAAGGAAACAATGGGCAATGGTGATGGTTTAAAGCGACTATTGTTTTTCGTAAGCTTGGTTGATTGATCCTTTTCGCCTAACTTTTTCATTTCGTATATGGTTTCCCTCATATTGATAATGACTATCAAAAAGTGATATAGTTGAAATCACATGGTCAAATACTCTTATCTCATTTGGAATTGGATATTACCATGAGTTCAATAAGTTGGTATTATTTGCATGAAAGGTAAACATGGCTTGAATGACATTAACTCGTTTAAAGGCAATGTTATAAAATAAATTTAAAATTCCTACAATATTATATGCTCCTCATTTGAGCTATAGTGCATGTTTTAATCCAAAAACATCGGTTTTCGAGGAGGTGAGGTGGTAGTTGAGTAGTGGTAGAACTCATAATGGTTTCCAAGCTCGCGTTATGGTATTTTTATTCTTCCCATTCTGGAAATGATTTATTGAAAGGAGATGGTGTCACCCGATTTCACCTCGAAATCTGCGACTACCCTATCCGAAATTTTTCGTACTTTTAAAATAGTGGGTCGTTTTGTGTTTTTATTGCACTCGAAAGTTCTCAGATTACGTCAAGATAATCCTAAAGAGCCATATTAGCCTTTTTCGCCAAATACCCGATGCCCAAAGTTGTTATATTCTATCGTCGGGATTTGTTTATGGAAATTTTGTATTTAATTATTTTGAGGCTATTTGCGCTCCGTTTTAACTCGTTTATGATTGAATATGTCATTACTCTTATGTACTGTAAGGGTTTTAACTTTGAATAAGTTTTGGGCTTTATTTGTGACTTTTGACAATTTTTCGTGTTTTTGTGTTGTCCCGCTTTCGCTTTCTGTTTAATTTCTCTAGAACAATTCCTTTGTCGGGTAACCCGATTTTTGGCCTCGAGCAGCTTTAGAAAACATATACGCACATTATGCTAGAGAAAGTCGCCATCTGAGGTCCGGATCACCGAGAAAAAGTGAAGTCGTGCATGTAAAGCCCTCATGGGATGGGTGCATTTTTGGAAAACAAAGGATTTAAGCCGCAATGGGAAAATAGAAGCCGCAGCAGGTGAGAATTTTATACCTACCTAGCAGGGTACTTTTTCCCGTGTTATAAAATTCACTTAAGCTGCAGTGAGAAAGTTAGAGGCCGCAGGCAGGCGGAAATTTATTACCTGCCTTGCAGGGTGAAAATTCCCATGATAAAATAAAAGGAAAGTGACTTAAGTGAAATCATGGGATTTTAGTGCCTACCTTACAGGGTAAAGAATCCCATTGTGGAAAAATTCCTAAAAATAGAATTATATGTGCAAAAAGTGCACCCCTTTGGTGAGATGATGGCAACCTTTAAGTGATTATTTTAATTAATCTATTCTTTCAAAAAGTGTGCCCAAGTCAAAGAGGGAATTAAAAAAGGAATTAAATGCATTAAATTTAATTTATTTAGTGGCTGCCCCCTTCCTCTCAAAAAGTGCGCCCCACTTGGGAGTTATTTAATGTTTTTAAAGACATTAAAACATTAAATTAATTTCTATTTTCAATGGCTATGGTCAAAGCACACTGTGAAGCTTAAGTGAAGTGATGTGTGAATGATTAAATTAGATTAATTTAATTTATTAGATGATTGTCCTTAAACATGTTATTTTTAAAAGAGAAAAACATGATTTTTAATTAATTAATTGCCTTTAATTGTTAGGGCAATTATTAATTATAGAATTGTGAAGGTTATATAAGCATGGGCAGCCATATGGGTGAATTATTAGATTCACAGGTAAAGAATTGCAGCCAAGTGGAAAAGTGCGCCCCCATTAGAAGAAGGATTTTGCTCAGACAAGGTGACAACAAGGCTAAAAACTTCCAGATTTGGCGCATGCTTTGAAGGAGGTTGATCTTTGTCTGTATAATTGTTTGCATAGGTGTTACAGGTGCTCAAGTGTTGTCAAAGGATTCATGCTCTCTTTATGTGCAAATTAAACACCAATTTTTGGGGCAATGGGTTTGAAAAGTGTAGATTTTTACAATTAAAATTCACTATTCATTCTCTGGTGGCCATTGTTGTCCAATAATAAATTGCAGAATTCAATACAGTGCTTTACAAAGGAAAATGAGTTTTTATCAATGTCCAATACATTGCATATATCCTCCGAATCAAGAATTGTCTAGAAAAAAAAGAAATTTGGCCAAGTAAGAACAATTTTTTTATTCGATTTAAGATAGACAAAGCCATGGCGAAGGGAGATGAAAAAGAAAGCACGATGGAGTCATGCATTGCTTCCAAACTTGCAGACATAGGAGACACGTATCTAGGCCCTAACCTCTTACCGATTTGATTGATAGATCCAGAGCGGGAAAGACTTCACTCATGTGTGCGGTTAAAAGCAATGGAATTATCCGAGCTGCAACTTTTCCATGTACAAATTCAATTGCTGAGTTCGTGATGAAGTGTGCTAGATCTTATCATCCTTCATCTAGATCGCGTGATGCTTCGAAAGACAATAATTCGCTTGGACACGAGTTCATCAATTATTGTTTGAATATTTCAAAGCGAAAAGGTGGTGACTTCTATTAGCATTCGTGATGCGATAAGAGATGGGAGAAGCATAGAGCTGATTGCGTGAGCATAATGAATAGCCGATACATGAAGAAGCCTAGATCTCCTTCAAAGTTCCCGATAACTCTTCCACGGTCCAATTTGGTGCAGGAGGAAGATGATGTCGTCAAATTGCTATGCAGGATGAATGGCGAAGTGAATGCTTACACTTTCCGTACATGGATGTATGCTTTCATCAGACCATTGAAAAATCAACAAGGTTGATTCTATAATCAATTGGTCGGAAATTATTAAGCAACAACATCGGTGAGCAACTCCTAACGTGAAGTGTACTTTCACCTTCAAGATGACTTCATACTTGGTGTATGTTGCAGCCTTCACAAGGCGTCTTTTCCAAGTCGGATAGATGAGGTGTTCTTTTTAGACCCCATTTTCAAGTGCTACCCCAACTATCGCACTCCGCATGCGAGAAAGACTTCAAAGTGATCAACGATGACTTCTTCTACGATTTCATTTGCAGGCTAGACAAAGACTTGAAGGCCAACAGGGTAAGCAAGGAAGCGTGGACGCCGTGTCCAAGATTGGCGCCTATTCATTTAATTTACGATTTCACATACCTCGTGGTTACGGGCTTTTCGGAGAACCAATAAAGATGCCTAGGTATCCGAATGATAGATTGATCGCTATGGAGCTGAGCATGCAACTTGTGGAGTTACACGACCTTCACTCAAAGCGGCACAAGTCTACGGGCTTCTTCCCATTCACTGTGGATATTACAACCGCATTAGCATTCATAGAGCTCGGGGATGGAAGTGCAAATGTTATCCGAGTATGAGCAAGAATTCTTTCTCCGCACGGCCGAACTTCAATCCATTTGGAGTAGCCAGGAAGACAATCTCCCAGGAGTACGCACATGTGCCTTCATTAGAAGGTTTCTGGATGAAGTGCAAAAGTGAGTACGAGGTTAGAAAGAGAGATTTCAGCAAGCTATCAAGAAAGCAAGTGTTCGACTTTGACTAGCGCGATACTCATGATCTTAAAGATGATGAGAATGTAAGACTTAACACTTACTATCAAATGGGAGGAGATAAAGCCATACTGCAGAATAACATAGGAGGCTGCAACACAAATGAAGAAAGGTTGGGAGCTGTGTTGGTGAATACTTCAAACTGGTTGTTGACAAAGGGATATTGCCTTGATGAAACATTGATGAATCAAGTCACCGCAACTTCGCACAGAGATTCCCTCAAGTGAAAGCATGGAGGAGAAAGCAACAGGAAAGTCGAGAAGTTGAAAGTGCATAGAAGATCTCAATCCAAGGAGAGGATCACTTCTACGACCATGACTTTAACTCCGGTTTCTCCAGTACTCAATACTTCACCAACTATTGCACCGCAGCAGCAAGATGCTTCCAGCCTCCACTGAATTCAATGACATTCATCTTCTCCCCTCAGCCACTTCGTTTAGCGTCTGTTCCGGAGGATACGTTGAAGCTGCAGATGGCGGAATTCAAAAGGGCTTTGTCCTTGGATGACTCATAAGATGGAAACCATAACACTATGGCACTTTCTGATGGAGAGGATGCAGAGCGGAAGATGGTAGTACACTCAGTGACCGACTTCTCATTTTCCGAGAAGTAACTTCTCGGAATGGTTGACTTTCAGCAGCTTGGTTCCGTGCGAGAATGGAGATGAACTTAGAGGAGCACGACTTGCAGCCTACCTGCAATCCGGGCGAAAGAGACAGAAGGCCTAAAGTTACCAAAGCAACTTCTAGGTTGATCATCGAGGATTCAAGAGAGAAGTTTGCTGAGATATCAATTCCGGCAGAAGGAAAGATAGAGGAGGAGCTCACGGCAGAAGATGTGACAAAGACCAAAGTACCCCTGCTTAAGCTACCACTAAAGGATCAAGCAGACACGCAGACATATCGATGGATGCTTTATTCCTTAGGCTCGACAAAGAAAAGGCGAGAAAGAAGAGCTGCAGCAAGTATCTCAATTATGTGAGATCATAGCCAAGGTTGCTAAACCTTTCATTCAACCCATTTCAAAGCAAGTGAGTGATCATCTTATGCAGGAAATGGAGGACGCAAGCAATCAAGTAAAAGCTATCGATTTAATGGAAGGATTTGATTATTCGTCAAGTTTATGTACAACTTGGGAAGTGCCACCCGCCTAAAGGTTATGAATGATGCAAAGAAATCAACTAAAACAACCGATGGCAAACATAGAAGACATGAATACAATTCAGAAGACTAACCCGAGTATTTTGGCCGAGATCAACAAGTCACGGAGATGTATTGATTGCGGAACAGATTGTACCGGACGGATCAGTCGAGAAGGGGAAGCAACTAGAGTTTGCAGTATCTTTCCATTTGGAAATCTGCAGAGTTTTGCTGAAGAGGATGTAGGCACTTGAGAGTAGGACATCAAATTTACTAGACAGTGTCATTTCTTTCACTGAGGAAAGAGTGGACGAAGGTGTTACTTCATACGTGCGGATCGTCTCAACTAAGGTGCCTAATTCCCTGGAAGGTTCTCTTCTGATGGTACAAAAGAGAATTGATAAAGCTACCAAGCCTTTCACGATGAATTCTATCAGTAGACTGGTGGCGCTGCAGGCGGACATTGCAAGGATTGGGCCGAGCTTGGAAGATGTGGAAGTGTGCATCAAAGTGTTGAATGAAGGGTCAGCTGCTTTAGGACAAAGAAAAAGCAAAGGCTAAAACAGATGGAAGGATGCTGAATTACATGTTCGACAAGTATATCCGATATCGTAACAAGAAGAAGACATAAATGTTACACAAATTGGTGACATGACTTCTTCTATTTCTTTTTTCTTCTATTTTCTATGTTCTCGATGAAATTGTAAAACTTATAAGTTATTGGTTTCAACCATTACTTAAAGTCATGTGGAACTATTCTATTAGTTAAGTGATACATGTGTCACTTAAGGAGAAGATAGTTGATGATGACCGCCAAATGTCATCTTTACTTGTTGTTTATGTTTCAGTTCGGTTTGAGTTTTCCATTTGTACTTTCCTCCTACATTCTATAAGTAGGAGAAAACCTCCGGGTTAATGATCGATCGAATTTGTAGCAAAGCAATCCCGTGTTCTAGACTTTGTGCCGAACCCTCGAGAGCAACTTGGAGCAAATGAATACAAAGGAGCAGTGTTTCTCGGAGAACTTTGTGTCACGGTTGCACCGTGTTTTTGCTTTTAAATCTTAGATCTCTTAAGTAAACTTTGTGTCATTATAGATCCGGATCTAGAGCCGCCTTTGTTTTATAATTCGTGTGTTCATATCTATTAAGTTTCTTCTATGTGCATGCAATTAGCTCTGCTTATCTATTAATCGAGATGCACATCTTCCCCATTTCTTCTATGTATTTCCTTTACTTCCTTCTTCTCTAACTTTCCTTTCTTAAACAATTGCTTACTTGCTACAAAACTTCTTAGTTATGGTTCATGAACTAAGTGGTTAAAGTAAAACCCCGATAGATAATAACACGTTTTTATCGACAAATTTGACACGGAGCCTCACCGGTTAAATGAGGGAGATTTATCTCATGACCGCCTAGGTTTGATGCTATGCGTAAAATCTAGCCAACATGAGACAATGGGCAATGGTGATGGTTTAAAGCGACTATTGTTTGTCGTAAGCTTGGTTGATTGATCGCATTTTCGCCTAACTTTTTCATTTCGTATATGGTTTCCCTCATATTGATAATGACTATAAAAAAGTGATATAGTTGAAATCACATGATCAAATACTGCTTCATTTGGAATTGGATATTACGATGAGTTCAATAAGTTGGTATTATTTGCATGAAAGGTAAACATGGCTTGAATGACATTAATCATTTAAAGGCAATGTTATAAAATAAATTTAAAATGCCTACAATATTATATGCTCCTCATTTGAGCTATAAGCATGTTTTAATCCAAAACATCGGTTTTTGAGGAGGTGAGGTGGTAGTTGAGTAGTGGTAGAACTCATAAAGGTGAATTGATGAGGTACATGCGCATTGAATTACCACGTATGGGCATTAAACTATGGGAATTCTAGATTTTTGAGTCATTTTTGTCTCAAAGATTTGTGTTGCAAAGGAAGTTTGGGTTTCAAAGCTTGTTTGGTTTTGGTGTTTTGTTACGTTGTTGGTAGCGTTGGTTGTGAGTTCGAGTTCTTCTATTGTAAATGAGTACGAGTCAAAGCATTATAGATATGGAGCTTTTATTTTGAATAGTTGTTACTTCATCCGGGTTAGTTATTTTGCATGCACACAAGTGAAGAATATGTCACTTTGTTGTCGAATTTCATAGTGAAGTTTTTCGAGTCTAAAGCTTATTTGGGTCGTTCTTTCATTTACCCATCCGCGATTTCAAAATTAATAAATAATAAAGAGGATATATTCTACGAAGATAAAAACAGCTTTTTCTAGGTCATATTTGATTCTTGAAAGCATGCATTCGATTCTCACCCAATTTTGAGCTTTAGATGTTAAAAGTGAATAAAAGCATACCATTTTTCTAACCCAATTGTCTATGTGACTTCGGAAAGCTTGATATGCCTTTACCATTGTGAGGTTGTTTTGAAAGCTAGTGTTGTATTGCATGTGTGTCTTCTCGGGTCAAAATAGAAGCATACGTTTTGGCCAAGATAATACGACCTTTCAAATTAGAGTGATTTCATTTTAATGCAAAGATGGTTTTGGAGTTATGATATAAATGAAGGCATTAATAATCGGTTTATATGAAATTGTTTTGATTTAAGCGGCCATTCATCATACTCTCATCGATTATTTAGCATAAGCTTTAAGCTTAATCCTTATCAAGGGTTGTTTTGAAATATGTGCATGTCATTCGATTTAAAAATGTCTTCATTTATTTGATTGAATGGATAAAGGATATGTGTAGTTCGTATTTTCATTCAAAACTAATGCATAATATGTGAGTAAGGACTCGGCGCTTCGGTTTTCTCTTAGTTGAAGTAATATTATTTCTATATATGAGTTTTTTGAAAGAAGTAAAACATGGTTTGAAATAAGTTGAAATAAATCAAGGCAGAGTTGTTGTAAGAAAATGTCTTTTGTGCATGAGTTTTCTTTGAAAATGCGCTTTGTTAACAAAATGTTAAATAAGATAATTCCCAAAATAAGAAATCATTGATTTTACAAAGGAATAGTAGTATTTTAATATTATTTATTTCCTTTTGAAGCATATCGACTGTCAAAGAATGAGTTGTTGGAAATGAGATGTGGTGATTGTAAGAAAAGTTGTCTCAAGGAAATGCATGAAATATTTTAATTTTGGATTCAATTTGATAAGACCTAATGTTGTTGGATAAAGTTGATTGCCTTCTGTTAATTTTAATTGGAAGTTAAGTTCACTTTGTTTTGTAGAAAATCGATGAACTTGTGAATTG
Source organism: Taxus wallichiana var. yunnanensis (assembly GCA_018340775.1). Taxonomy (NCBI): domain Eukaryota; kingdom Viridiplantae; phylum Streptophyta; class Pinopsida; order Cupressales; family Taxaceae; genus Taxus; species Taxus wallichiana. The sequence goes on along the minus strand of CM031243.1, from coordinate 671,944,653 downwards.
GGTCGTTGGTATTTTTCCTTTTCTTTTTAGTTTCTCAAAGATGTCCTGACAGGATGGTCAAATTCTAGGGTCATGCTAGATTTTTTTCATTAGCCACACTAGCCGAGAGACTCACTTAGGGGTGGCCGAAGGGGAGCCAAGACACTCCGAGGTAGGATACCCTTTGCATTATATTGGTCGTACTAGTACACTTTGAGGTAGGATACCCTTTGCAATATTTGGTCGTACTAGTACACTTTGAGGTAGGATACCCTTTGCAATATTTGGTCCTACCCGTGTCTACATGCACTATGATGCAAATGAGGCATGCTTGCATGAATTACTACAAGTTATTGAGTGTTACCCCCTGCTTCAAATGCCTTTCCGCGGTGTCCATAACACCCCCGAACCATAATACCGATTACACCCAAGATGATCATAATCCATCTTCTTCACAAATACTACCCAGTCTACTCCATATCACTTGCCTCCTCGCAATGGCTTGCCTTCCATTGCTTCACCGTTATTACTTAGAAAACCCAACCTTCTCACTTGCATGATTTGCCCCTACCTTCTAAACGTGTTTGGTCCTCTTCTCATGCAGACCTACGGTGACTAAAGCTTTGAAAAGAGTAAAGCTGGAAGTAAAGGAGGATACAAGATTCATCACTCACACTATTTTACCAGTTGAACCCAATGAGTATGTTGAGATGACTACAGAGGATGGGACCCCTTTGTTGGATCTTAGTGACTAGTTATCATGATACATATTGTTGTTTTTGTTGGACATATTCGACTAAACATTTGCAAATACTTAATATTTTTGATAACACTTGATAACATATGGTGGTGGATTATAATATTAAATATGTGCGTGCTTGATGATAACAACAATCTTTGATACGTGGTATTTGATGATTGCTTTATGATTATGGCGATGCATTTATTTTAAATGATTAGAATGTTTTATGGATGTGTTAGTATTTTATTTAATGCATTTATATTTAAGTGGGCCCCTGTCTTATGTCTCATACCTCATGCTCTAAAATGTCATATGTATTAAAATTTGGTCACCCAAGTCCTCACATTTATATTCAAATGAAATATCATAAAGTTTCATTTAAAACATAGAATATTATTTATCATTCAAACTCGTTATTTGAGTAAATCGGTTTATAATTAATTTGGCACAAAAGGAAGATTATAAAAGGACTTGGAAGATACATTTTCAAGGGATGAGAAATTAGGTATTATAGCTATTTGTGAAGCTTATTTTTTATTCAAAATTATTTTTGTGCTATGTGTTGCTAAAATAAGTGATTTTATAGGCATTGTGATGACATTGTTTTGAGGTTCGAGTATGAATTTATGATGCAACAGGTATATCCAATTTTATTATTATTTTTTTACTATATAATTTTATTATTCTCGCATCTCATCTAAATTGATTGCAGATTTTTATCTGTCATATCTAGAGCATGCCATGAATGACATCTTCATTTCAATCTCAAGATAAATGTAAATTTATAGCCATGTTGGTTTTGATTTGAATCATGGCTCTTGTTAAGATGATGTTTTAACGATCATCGTACTTTCATAAATACAAATTTGTTTCTCTTCAACATGTCTATTTTTATTTTTCATCTTATCGATTTTGTAAATATGTCTTATATGCGAATAAGTGTTTATGTTTATTTCTTTTATTCCGATGTTATGTTTTGTCTTCAAGATATTTCATCTTTCAATAAGAAAATCGTGAGTAAGAGATCATCAAAATCATCACTTATAAATTTCACCTTTTCAAGAGGTTGTTTAATCAATAGGCTTCACTCTGTCGGATAAAGGTTGATAATATTTTCTTTATTTGAGAAATCAATTTCATAAATAAGTGATCGTCATTTATACAAAATATTATGAAAAGTTTACAAATAATCTCACCATCAAATCTGATTTAATATTATATGACCTTGTTGTGTCTTTTCTACTTGTTTCTATGTTATTTTGCTTTTATTTTGTATATCCTTCTTGCTGCTAAGAAATAGAAGTTTCTCGAGATCTTAAGTTGGTTCATGATTAGTATATACTTAAACTACCCACACTTAAGCCATTCTTAAGCATCACTACAATTAAACTGGTCTGATTCCATCTTGACCTTTTGCATTAGGCGAAAGGGTTGATTAGTTGTTGGTCTATTTTTTATCGACAACAATATCCTTTAGATTGGTTATCTCGTTCTTGAGAGCTATACTCACATGATTTTTGTAGCCTTAATTTGAACTTGAAAATCATGGTGCAAATCTTGAATAGACTCGAAGATATCCCTAAGAAAGGTGCCATCATTATTAATGGAAGGATTTGAAATATGCTACAAAATTAAATCCACATGGGAAGGTTTTGTAGTATCGTAACATTATTTCTCGTGTGATTTTTGTGAGAATAGTTTTGCATGTGCTATAATATCAAGCAAATCATATAAGGAGACTTGAGAATTTGTAGCATGAGTCATGATGTTGAGGAAAATGATATCGATAACTCCAATAAGATGGAAAAAAATAAGAATTAAGACGTGGAGGGTTGGCAATGGAGAGATCATAGGAGATATGACCCAAAAGTGATGTTGAGTAAAAGTGATCATGTTGTCAAATTAATAAAATGACCATATATAAAAAAGAATTTTAATTTGAAAAACAAAAGAGGTGTTTTTGAACTTGATTATATTGAAGAAAAATCTCCAAGGAATTTTTCCAACATTGTATATTTTTTGATTATGCCCTAATTACTAAAAATAATAATTTTGAATTTCCAAAAAGTGTGCTAAAAATTAGGAAAACAAAAAAAGGTTTTTGTTAAATACATAAAAATTAAGAATAACCTAAAATTAGGGAAAACAAAAAGGTTTTTGTTAAATACATAAAAATTAAGAATAACCTAAAAGGAATTTTAAAATAGAGTTGTTATTCTTGAGATATATAGAATGAAAGGTGATTCAACAATTAGGAGCCCTAAAAAGAGACCCAAAGAGTATAATCAACTATAACACCCTAGGAAAAATTATGAAAACTATATTTAGGGCAGGTGATAGATGAAAACTAGGGTTGAATAGGAATATATAACATAGAGACAAAACCCTAAGCCAACTAGGGTTTAAAAGAAGGATTGAGTCACGAATCGTGTTTACCAAAATGTTTACACCCTAATTAGATTTAACATGGAACTCGATTGATTTTAGTGAATTAGTACACCAAAGGATACGAGTATTAACAATATGTGGATATTCTTATTAATTAATTTTCAACATTAATTATCATAATCAAAGTAATAATGCTTTTATACGTTGTAACTAATATGCTAAATAAGATCTACTAAACACGAGACCTCATAATGTACTAAGTGGGAATTGGAAATTGATATTTATCTTAAGCAAGAGTGCATTGTTAAAAGTAATGGTGTCAAAGAGTGAATTGTCATATTTGAGTTTTTACAAGCCCCCTTCTTCTCACTCTTTTAGGGAGGAATTTGGAGTGATTGGAAAGAGCTATGACACTCCTTGTTTTAGAATGTTTTGGGGCAACTAGAAATCCCTATGACACCCTTTTTTGTGTTGGGTCAAGTTACGCCCAATTCCTCTTGTATCTCTAGCATCTCCATCAATAACTTGGGAGTGATCACCCCAATACTTGAGCATCTTAGTTCTAATCCATCTCTCCAAGCACATATTTAAGGAGCTTCTCCTTTGGCAAGACAAATAGGTGTACTCCTTCCTTGTTTTGTTTATTTTACAAATTTACAAGTTTCAATTTCAAATTACAAGTTTCAATTAGTTTTTCAAATATGAGTTTAAGTTCAATAATTTTAATGGATATCAAACACACTTTGTGTTGTAGGTTTCACTCTAAAGACCATGCCAACACTCAAATGAATCAAACACCTGTTATCTCTCAGAAGTGCACCCTGTGTTGAGGGATAACATGTGTTCTAAGTTTTTCTCCCTCACTTCTGCAGATACAATGGAAACATGGGGTCTCCCTATTTTGAGGTGAGTCTCTGTGGATTACAAGGTCGGTTCCTTTTTTGGATGCCCATCCTAAACTGATTTTTCTGTGGGGTTTAAGCGTAAAAGATGGTCAGAATCGAAATTAAAATGGGGTGATAAACCAAAAATTCTTAAGGCCTTTGATTGAGAAACATGCACAATATGCTGAGAACAAATTAAAAGAAGCATGAACCAATGGGTTTCAACTTAATCTTAAGGCAATCAATTTTGTGCCGAGGACTAATCACAACAACACAACGTTTAATTGCACACTAAAATTATGCGAAACACCAATTTATAACAATGTAAGCTTAATAATTCAGGGAATACAATTCACAAAAGTTAATAAAATAATACACACCATCAAGTGCAATAATTGGAAAGACAATTAACTTGTTCTCATTCAAGGGCAAAACTAGCTAATCACTTCAAAGACTTAGTACAAAAAGCCTTGTAAAAAATCTTCTTGTGCTTTGTTAATGCACACAATAAATAGCAAAAATATTCATCCACCACCCCCCAAAAATAGACTCGCGTCTAACTATACATGCATGATAATTTTAGTCTTTGCAATGAATTAAAAAAGGCATAAAATAACATGTTGTTTACAAGAGGCAAAAAGAGCCTTAATTTCCAAAAATACACTCTTAGTCAACTGTAGTTGACTCCTCTAATTCTCCAAGCATGAAAGTGTACAGTGCATCTTTGGAAAAATAAAGGTATCTTTGGGTGAATAATTTGCTCCAATTTTAATCATTGTCCTCATCCTGTAAGTCACTTTTTACATTGTTGATATGACACTTGTTCTTTCTCTAATGCATGCATGACATGATTTGTCTCATCTATATGATTAAAATAATCAATTTGCCTTTGTCTTCATGTGATCACATACAAAATGAAGTAATATTCTCTTGGTGACATGTACATGTGCAAGAATATTTTTCTTCTCCATCATGGTGAAAGGGGAATAAATAGAAGGGGGCACATGACTTATCTTCACGTGGAAGGGGACCTTGATACATAAAAAGCTTTTGATAATTATTAACATGACCCTAAACATTACAATTATGCACTAAGACTTTGCAAAGGTTAAAAATTATAACATTTGTTTGGTCTTTTTTATCAAGTTTCATGGCACATACTATAGTCCGAACATAAATCATTGATCAAATCACTTGGTCCCCCTCCCATGAGACCTTGACCTCATGATATTATCGTAATCATGCCTAACCCCGGCAATTTAGGGTTTCTTCGAGGCTTGACACATGTGCAAACTTTTATTTTGGTTGGGTTAGCTAACTCGTGGTGAGTTAGGTAGGGCAAAAACAATGTGAACATTAATTTTTTACATTTGCACTTGCTAAGCTCTTAGAGGGCGAAGCCTTGGTGAAAAATTTAGTGGCCATGAATTTGCTTCCAAGCTTCTCTCGTGAAACTTTCTCGGTTCTATGCCTCCAATGCATTTCTCATTTTGCTCATCAGAGCTTATGGTTTTATCAAGTTTTGTTGGAGGCTTCGTAAAAGGCAAAACTTGGCAAAATTGTGTGCGGCAATTGGAGTTTTCGTGAGCTACCGATTCGTTGTGGCTCCATGCATTTGAGTTCTTCAATACTTGCTTGTTGCGATAGATTTGAGAGTTGGAACTCATTTATGGAGATAAATTTCCCGAATTTTGCATTACTTTCCTTTACTATCAAAGCTTGTTGTTCATATGGATTTGGGTTCGTACTTAGTATTTTATTCATACATGTGGCTATGTGAGTATAAGTATCGAGATTTGAATGACTATACTAGCTTTCGTGACCTCCTGTGAGTTTATTATTCTGTGCCTAGGAAAATTTTGCTTTTTCTTTACAAAAGAGTTCTGCCTCACATTGTTTTCACTCATAGATCATTGTACACTTTTGTTGGGTTTGTTGTGTTGATTCGCCATTAGCTATCTTTTATTCTCAACTTGTAATTCGAACTCTATTCTAGCCTTTTAATGCCTTGATTTGGACATTAATTTTCATTTGTGCATTGGTAAGAACTCTTTTTGCCCTTCAAATGGTGTTTGTACTTTGCAAATACAAATGGGGTTTGTGGATTCTCACTTGGTGGCTCATGTTTCTTAAGAAAGCTATGATATTCACTTCCATTTGCTAACTATCATTCACGTGCATTGAGGATTCAACCCATACCGGGTCAAGTTATTCTCGAGTTGAGTTGTCTTCTTCTATGTGAAGCTAATGAGTTTTCCTAAAATGTTGCATTTGACTTTTGTAAAAAAACCTTTTCCCCATGAACAACTTCTTCACATATTTCCCGATTTTGCTAAATCTAGGTGAGTATAAGTGACTGGTATTTATCAAATTGGATCTAGGTGAGTATAAGTGACTGGTATTGATTTCCTCTAAGTTACTTGTTGGATCTTGTACCTTTACAAGTAAGTCTACATAAATGAAAATGCAACTCTTTGTGCTCCCGTACCTTGCTTTGTATTTTATTGATACCGAGTTGAATTTTGACATTTTGTTCTCGCAATTGAGTTACATATATTTGTTTGACTATGCAAATACTTCTTCTTGATCTGCTCGAGATATTACTGAGCCTTGCTAATTGATCGCATATCAGTGTTTGAAGATCGCAACTCAAGGATGTATCGACTCTTGTGTATTAATGATAAAATCTAAAACGTAGTACCTAATTGTGAATTTGTCTATCTAAAACTTCACTATGCATTCAGTATAGTTGAATTTTGCTACAAAATTTGAATTCAAAGAAGATATTCTCTTTTACAAACCTCATTATTTGTCTTGATCATCTTGTTTGCATCTTTGTACGCTAGATGCATGAATATATGAACCGATCTCCATATTCTCTTGTGAACTCAATTACTCATGATGGCTCTAATTTTGCTTCTATCACCTTCATTTATATGGGATGATTCTTGTTTCCACCATTTAGTTTGGATGCCATCACCTTAAAATATGTATAATTCATTGATCTTTGAAACAATGGCCTTGTTAGAGCTTCACTGTTCATGCTTATCATTCCAAACTCAGTTTAGGTTGATTGTTTGAGTCCTGTATCTTGTATCCTTTCCTGAAACATGTAATGTCCCCTTTCCTACGCCAAAAGGCCCAAGGGCCAAGTCGAGTCCAAACCGTGGTCATACCCAAGGGGCTGTGGACGCTGAGAGCTTTTGGAAAGGGCCCCGTGGTTCTAATATCCACGTTTTGCGTTTAGGGGTCACTTTTGGACCATGACGACTCAAAAAGGAAAAAGTAACTATAGTTACTTTTATTTTATTGGCCCCTCCATGGAATGAAATGTGCCTAGGGTTATTGGGGCTCATTTGCCAGGAGAAGTATATAAGGAGCTGGGAGAGAAAGGAAAGACACTTTTTTGCATACATTTTATCCTCCTTCACGTGTAACTGATGTTTGTGCATCTACAACTTGTGGAGTGAAATCCCATAGGGACCCTAGCTTCGGTGGTGAGAGACCCATCCCTAGCTAGCAGGGCATTCTTCGGTAGTGAGAGATCTACCCTAGTCTGTCATTTTGGAGCCACTTTCAGGGCTGTGTTACAGAGATATTATCAGAGGGTTTAGAGGAAGGGTTTGAGGATTTTTGGGGGCATTTGGGGAAGATAATCAAAGGGTCCCAGATCAGATTTACGACAGCCATTTGGGTAGGGCTTAACATCACTTTGAAGGTGCCTCCATCAATTTCCAACCCTTTCCAAGCGAGGTGACTTGCAACCTTTATTTGGAGGGTTTTCCAGTTAGCCACTTTTCAGATCTGAAGGTTGAAATATCATTTCCTATATTTGTTAATGTTATTTCCAAAGTCTCATAATTTATGCTCATGTATTTGGAGAGTTACGAATTTTAGAAGTTTCCAGCCACCTAGGGCACGATGTAAATTTCTCAAGCAATATATTATTCCAAAAATTCCAAAAATGTTTTTCTAGTGTTTATTATTATTATTACAAGCTTCCCTCAAAATTTCATGCACTTTGGGAAAATATTTTGTGAGATATCAATTAAATACCATTCGTTGTCCTAGCTGGTCATTTTCTGTAAAAATCAGAAATTTTACTTTGCTGCAATTTCATATAATTTGTGCATTTTTAAGTGGTATCCCACAAGGGATATTTCAATGGTATCATATTAGAGCAATTGTTTCTCCAGCCTGTTGGGATTGAAAGATGGGGGACAGAGACAGTGAGGATATAGGGGTAGATCTGATGAAACAATTGTTCACCAACATGGTAAAGCAACGGGAGACTACCAATCTCTATTTGAGCCAGCTCACTGAGAGATTAGCACAGACAAGTTTGATACTCATGCGGAAAGAGGAGAAAATAGCAATAGGGGACAACATGGTCAAAGAGGTGAGGGTGGACATTCAGGACAACGGTCCCCCCATTCTTCTACCAGGCCTCTGGGGTTTCACAAACCTTCTTTCTTGAAGGATCCGGAAGTTTCACAGGTATGGAAGCCAAGGGATATTGTAGATGAGGAGTCTTGTTGGGAAAGGTACCAGACCTTAAGTGATGGCTTTCATGACAACATGTCCATTCCAGGAATATTGCAAAATGAAGATTGGCAGCAGCCTAGGAGAGATTACCAGGCACAGGTACCAGAGATGCAAAGGAGGTTGGGACAGATTTCTATTCCACATTTCGACTGGTTCTAAGAAGTGTACTACATAGTCTTGGGTGTAGAAGTTGAAGACATACTTTGACTTGAATCCTATGCGAGAGGAAGATGCAATTAAGTTTACAATCTTACATCTAGAGGGAGACGCTCATGATTGGTGGCATCATGGGTTGATTACACAGGACACATATACATCACGACTTATGCAGAGTTCACAAAGAGGCTAGTGAGCAGATTTGATAAGAGGGACCCCGATAGGTATTTTAGAGAGTTGACTCATTTGAGGTAGACACGGTTCCATGGATCAATATATCATAGATTTTCAAGAGACTATCGGTCATGGTACCTGATGTTACAGAGATGAGGTTGATTTCCCTATTCACAACAGGTTTGATAGACGCTCTCACTGGATTTGTGAGGGCATTTGAGCCTTCTTCGTTGCATGAGGCTATTAGGAGAGCTCATGACTTGGAGTTATCCACTCCTAAGTCGAGGTTTCCACCTCGAGTGCAACCTAAGGGTTTCCCTTCTAGAACCGAGGGTTCACAGCCAAAGGTACCTCCACCTAGGAAAGATACAACTTGGAGACCATTCGGATCTAGAGAGGACAAGGAGGAATTGAGGCAAAGAAACTATGTTTCGATTGTCGCGCACCTTGGGTTCCAGGACACGATTGCAAGGGTAGAGGGAGGGCCCAATTCATAGAGGTCTTCGAGGAGAGTGATGGTGATGAGGAGTTGGACACACAGGGATTAGAGGATGATGATGATGAGGCATTAGATAGTGCGGGTGTTGAGCAGGATAGCGAGACTTTTCCCCAGGAGACTATCACCACCTTGTCTAGTACCCCGAGGTACAAGGCATTCAGAGTTAGGGGAGTTTTGCAGGGACAACGAGTGGTGGTACTCATTGATAGTGGGGCAACCCACAACTTTATTGATGCCTCATTGGTTGAGAGGCGAGGGTTACAGACAGAGGAATTTGAGGGCTTCAACGTGGTTATAGCCAATGGAGATTCTATGAGATGCACACGACGGGTTCCCCAATTGAGCATCACGATGGGTAACTATATAATTACCAATGATTTCTATATTGTTGGTATTGGAGAGACCAACATAGTGCTTGGGGTACAGTGGCTCCATTCCCTTGGTGAGTTTTGGACTAACTTCCAGACGATGGAGCTGAAGTTTAAGTCCGAAGGGAGGAATGTGATCTTGAGGGGCTTATCTTCAGGGGCACCCCGAGTTGTTATGGCCAAGAGGATCGAGAGGATCTATAGGCACGACGGGGTGGATTGGGTAGTACATTGTTTGGTTTCAGACCAAGAAATTAGAGGATGGACAACATGAGTACCATGTGGATATACATGGCTTATTGACAGACATAGTGCAGTGTTTGGTGACATACCTCAGGCATACCTCTAGATAGGGGATTTGAGCATGTGATTGAGCTCGAGGATGCTAGATCAGTGGTTACTTCTCCTTACCATCACCCCAAATGGTTTAAGGATGAGATCGAGAAGACTATACAGAGCTCATGGATATGGGGCATATTAGACCGAGTTCCAACCCTTTTGCTTCTTCGATGGTATTGGTGAAGAAGAAGGATGGGACCCTATGGATGTGTATGGACTACCGTGCCTTGAATAAGAAGACAATAAAGAACAAGTATCCTATACCACGCATTGATGAGTTGTTGGATGAGCTACATGGTGCAATCTATTTTTCAAAAATAGATTTACGCATTCTAGATATCATCAGATCAAAGTCAGGGAGCAGATGTGCATAAGACAACTTTCAAATGCCATTACGGTCACTTTGAGTTCTTGGTGATGCCTTTCGGATTGTCTAATGCTCCAACTACATTCCAGTCTTGCATGAATCATGTGTTCAACCGCCACTTGCGGAAGTTTGTATTGGTTTTCTTTGATGATATTTTAGTCTACAACAGACTTGGGAGGACCATATCAAGCACCTGGGTGAGATATTGGGGATATTAGAAGCTAATTCATTATATGCGAAAGCCTCTAAGTGTGAGTTCGGCATGACCGAACTTCTATACTTGGGATATGTAATTGGTGGGGGTACAATGAAGGTGGATAGAGAGAAGATACGGCAATCCTGGATTGGCCGCCACCTAGGACATTGACACAACTGAGAGGATTCGTGGGGTTGTGCACATACTACCGGAGGTTCGTGAAGAATTTCTCTTGGTTGACTGCTCCATTGACCGATTTGACCAAGAAGGGGGATTTTGCTTGGTCAGACGCAACACAACAGGTTTTTGATCACCTCAAGGAGGTGATGAGTTCGTGTCCCATCCTCGCATTACCAGACTTCTCCCGCCCATTCATTCTAGAGTGTGATGCATCAGGAGAGGGTGTTGGGGCAGTTCTCATGCAGGATAGGCATCCCATCGCCTATGAGAGTCAAAATTGAAACCCGTGGAGAGAGGGTATTCAATTTATGACAAGGAGATGTTGGCCATTATGCATGCTTTGGCAAATTCAGACAAAGACCTTGGGGCAAAAATTTGTGGTTCATACGGATCACAAGTTTGAGGTTCTTCTTGGGATAGAAAGAGCTCAACGATCGCCAACAAAGATGGGTGAACAAGGTGCAAACATATGACTTTGACATAGAGTACACTAGAGGTAAGAATAATATTGTTGTTGATGCTTTATCTAGGAGGCCTTACCTCACTTCTATGCTTAGTTCTATGTCTGAGATTTCAGCAGATTGGAAGGCTCATATACTTGTTGAGTATTCCAAAAATCAGTTTTCATGTGAGATCATGGATGGTATTATACATGATGACGATACAGTAGTAGGATGATCTCATTTTCTACAAGGATAGGATTTTCCTTGTACTAGGATCCAAAATGAAGGAGAAGATCCTTCGAGCAATACATGATACACCACTAGCTGGACATCCTGGGTATTTCAAAACATACAGGTTCATCAGGGAGAGATTTTCATGGAAGGGGATGAAGGACGATGTCCTTAATCATGTCAGAGAGTGTATGGTTTTCCAAAGAAACCAAATCCGAGCGTTCTTTCCCAAGAGATTACTTCAGCCTCTCCCCATTCCCAAACAGAAATGGGAAAGCATATCTATGGACTTTATCACAGGGCTTCCCTTGGTGCATGGGCATAGCTGCATTTATGTTGTAGTTGATCGGTTAACTAAGTATGCTCATTTCTTTTCCCTACCCAAGGGGCACGAGGCAATGGATGTGGCCCGATCTTCTATACCGATATTTTTAGGCTACATGGGTTTCCTAAAAATATTTTCAGTGATAGGGACAAGATCTTCATGAGCACCTTTTGGCAGGAGATCTTCAGACTAGTAGGTACGGAGTTGACTCCTAACACTAGCTACCACCCATGACATGAATGGGCAGATGGAGATAGTCAATAAGTGGATAGAAGGCTACTTGCGGAGTTATGTGATAGGACACCAACGGGCATGGATTAAATGGTTACACATGGGTGAGTATTGCTACAATACCACCTACCAGATGAGCATAGGTATGACCCCTTTCCGAGCCTTGTATGGGTACGATGCCAAGACATTTGTAGATTTGGTATTACTAGATAGCCGAGCTCCCAAAGCTCGAGATTGGTTATAGGAGAACCAAGATATTCTGAAGGCTCTCAGAGAGAATCTTCAGAAGGCACAAAATCAACAGAAGGTATATGCAGATCGACACAGACAAAGAGAGGTCTTTTGAGGTTGGGGATCTAGTATTCCTACGTTTACAGCCATATAGGTAGTCCTCACTAAGCAAGAAGGGTGCAGAGAAATTGAAACCATGATTTTATGGTCCATACCAAGTAGTTCGTCGAGTTGGGGCTGCATATGAGCTAGAGCTACCAGAGCACAATAAGATACATAATATCTTCCATGTTTCATGCCTTAAGAAGGCACTCGACCGCATATTGTACCATCTACAGAGTTACCACCACTAGATGAGGAAGGGAAGTTGGTGTTGAACCAGAATCCATTATTGAAGAGAGACAGAGGGGGCTCAGGAGCAGAGTAATCACCGAGTATTTGGTGCGATGGAAGGGACTGCCACTTGAGGATGCTACTTGGGAGGGAGAGCAGATTTTGTAGCATCCTAATTTGCATTTTCTTGAGGACAAGAAAAATTTGGGAAGGGAGGACTGTAATGTCCCCTTTCCTACGCCAAAAGGCCCAAGGCCAAGTCGAGTCCAAACCGTGGTCATACCCAAGGGGTGTGGACGCTGGGAGCTTTTGGGAAGGGGCCCCGTGGTTCTAATATCCAAGTTTTGCGTTTGGGGGTCACTTTTGGACCATGGTGACTCAAAAAGGAAAAAGTAACTATAGTTACTTTTATTTTATTGGCCCCTCCATGGAATGAAATGCGCCTAGGGTTATTAGGGCTCGTTTTCCGAGGAGAAGTATATAAGGAGCTGGGAGAGAAAGGAAAGGCACTTTTGTCACATACATTTTATCCTCCTTCATGTGCAACTATTGTTGTTTGCATCTACAACTTGTGGAGTGAAATCCCACAGGGACCCTAGCTTCGGTGGTGAGAGACCCATCCCTAGCTAGCAGGCATTCTTCGAGTAGTGAGAGATCTACCCTAGTCTGTCATTTTGGAGCCGCTTTCTGGGTGTGTTATAGAGATATTATCAGAGGGTTTAGAGGAAGGGTTTGAGGATTTTTGGGGCATTTGGGGAAGATAATCAGAGGGGTTCCAGATCAGACTTACGGCAGCCATTTGGGCTGGGCTTAACATCACTTTGAAGGCGCCTCCATCATTTTCCAACCCCTTTCCAAGCGAGGCAACTTGCAGCCTTTATTTGGGGGTTTTCCAGTTAGCCATTTTCAGATCTGAAGGTGGAAATATTATTTCCTATATTTGTTAATGTTATTCCAAAGACCCTTAATTTTTGCTCATGTATTTGGTGATTTACGGATTTTAGAAGTTTACCAACCGCCTAGGGCATTCTGTAATTTTCTGGCAGCAATATATTATTCCAAAAAATTCCAAAAATGTTTTTCTAGTGTTTATTATTATTATTGCAAGCTTCCCTCAAAATTTCATGCACTTTGGGCAAATATTTTGTGAGATATCAATTAAATACCATTCGCTGTCCTAGCTGGTCATTTTCAGTAAAAATCAGTATTTTACTTTGCTGCAATTTTCATATAATTTGTGCATTTTTAAGTGGTATCCCACAAGGGATATTTCAGTGGTATTAGAGTAGTTGTTTCTCCAGCTTGTTGGGATTGAAAGATGGGGACAAGACAATGAGGATATAGGGGTAGATCTAATGAAACAATTGTTCACCAACATGGTAAAGCAACAGAGACTACCAATCTCTATTTGAGCCAGCTCACTGAGAGATTAGCACAGGACATGTTTGATACTCATGTGGAAAGAGGAGAAAATAACAATAGGGGACAACATGGTCAAAGAGGTGAGGGTGGACATTCAGGACAACGGTCCCCCCATTCTTCTACTAGGCCTCTGGGGTTTCAAAACCTTCTTTCTTGAAGGATCCAGAAGTTTCACAGGTACGACAGCCAGGGGATATTGTAGATGAGGAGTCTTGTTGGGAAAGGTACTAGACCTTAAGTGATGGCTTTCGTGACAACATGCCATTCCAAGAATATTGCAAAATGAAGATTGGCAACAGGCCTAGGAGAGATTACTAGGCACAAGTACCAGAGATGCAAAGGAGGTTGGGACAGATTTTGTTCCACATTTCGACGGTTCTAAGAAGTGTACTGCACAGTCTTGGGTGTAGAAGTTGAAGACATACTTTGACTTGAATCCTATGCATGAGGAAGATGCAATTAAGTTTGCAATCTTACATCTAGAGGGAGACACTCATGATTGGTGGCATCATGGGTTGATTACACAGGGACACATATACATCACGACTTATGCAGAGTTCACAAAGAGGCTAGTGAGCAGATTTGATAAGAGGGACCCCACAAGGTATTTTAGAGAGTTGACTCATTTGAGGCAGACCGGTTCCGTGGATCAATATATCATAGATTTTTCAGACTATCGGTCATGGTACCTGATGTTACAGAGATGAGGTTGATTTCCCTATTCACAACAGGTTTGACAGACGCTCTCGCTAGATTTGTGAGGGCATTTGAGCCTTCTTCATTGCATGAGGCTATTAGGAGAGCTCGTGACTTGGAGTTATCCACTCCTAAGTCGAGGTTTCCACCTCGAGTGCAACCTAAGGGTTTCCCTTCTAGAACCGAGGGTTCGCCAAAGGTACCTCCACCTAGGAAAGATACAACCTGAGACCATTCGGATCTAGAGAGGACAGGGAGGAGGAATTGAGGTGAAAGAAACTATGTTTCGATTGCGTGCACCCTTGGGTTCTAGGACACGATTACAAGGGTAGAGGGAGGGCCCAATTCATAGAGGTCTTTGAGGAGAGTGATGGTGACGAGGAGTTGGACACACAGGGATTAGAGGATGATGATGATGAGGCATTTGATAGTGCGGTGTTGAGCAGGATAGCGAGACTTTTCCCTAGGAGACTATCGCCACCTTGTCTAGTACCCCGAGGTACAAGGCATTCAGAGTTAGGGAGTTTTTACAGGGACAATGAGTGGTGGTACTCATTGATAGTGGGGCAACCCACAACTTTATTGATGCCTCATTGGTTGAGAGGCGGGGTTACAGACAGAGGAATTTGAGGGCTTCAACGTGGTTATAGCCAATGGAGATTCTATGAGATGCACACGACGGGTTCCCCAATTGAGCATCACGATGGGTAACTATACAATTACCAATGATTTCTATATTATTGGTATTGGAGAGACCAACATAGTGCTTGGGGTACAGTGGCTCCATTCCCTTGGTGAGTTTCGACTAACTTCTAGATGATGGAGCTGAAGTTTAAGTCCAAGGGAGGAATGTGATCTTGAGGGGCTTATCTTCAGGGGCACCCCAAGTTGTTACGACCAAGAGGATCGAGAGGATCTATAGGCACGATGGGGTGGATTGGGCAATACATTGTTTGGTTTCACCAAGAAATTAGAGGATGGACAACAGGAGTACCATGTGGATATACAGGGCTTATTGGACAACATAGTGTAGTGTTTGGTGACATACCTCCAGGCATACCTCCAGATAGGGGATTTGAGCATGTGATTGAGCTCGAGGATGCTAGACCGGTGGTTACTTCTCCTTACCATCACCCCAAACGGTTTAAGGATGAGATCGAGAAGACTATACAGAGCTCATGGATATGGGGCATATTAGACCGAGTTCCAACCCTTTTGCTTCTTCGGTGGTATTGGTGAAGAAGAAGGATGGGACCTTATGGATGTGTATGGACTACCGTGCCTTGAATAAGAAGACAATAAAGAACAAGTATCCCATACCACGCATTGATGAGTTATTGATGAGCTACATGGTGCAATCTATTTTTCAAAAATAGATTTGTGTTCTGGATATCATCAGATCAAAGTCAGGGAGTAGGATGTGCATAAGACAACTTTCAAATGCCATTACGGTCACTTTGAGTTCTTGGTGATGCCTTTCGATTGTCTAATGCTCCAGCTACATTCCAGTCTTGCATGAATCATGTGTTCAACCGCCACTTGCTGAAAGTTTGTATTGGTTTTCTTTGATGATATTTTAGTCTACAACAGGACTTGGGAGGACCATATCAGGCACTTGGGTGAGATATTGGGGATATTAGAAGCTAATTCGTTATATGTGAAAGCCTCTAAGTGTGAGTTCGACATGACCGAACTTCTATACTTGGGATATGTAATTGGTGGGGGTACAGTGAAGGTGGATAGAGAGAAGATACAGGAAATCCTGGATTGGCCGCCACCTAGGACATTGACACAATTGAGAGGATTCGTGGGGTTGTGCACATACTACCGGAGGTTTATGAAGAATTTCTCTTGGTTGACTACTCCATTGACCGATTTGACCAAGAAGGGGGCTTTTGCTTGGTCGACGCAGCACAACAGGTTTTTGACCACCTCAAGGAGGTGATGAGTTCATGTCCCGTCCTCGCATTACCAGACTTCTCCCGCCCATTCATTCTTGAGTGTGATGCATCGGAGAGGGGTGTGTGGGGTATTCTCATGCAGATAGGCATCCCATCGCCTATGAGAGTCAGAAATTGAAACCCGTGGAGAGAGGGTATTCAATCTACGACAAGGAGATGTTGGCCATTATGCATGCCTTGGCCAAATTTAGACAAAGACTTGGGGCAACAAATTCATGGTTCATACGATCACAACAGTTTGAGGTTCTTCTTGGGACAGATGAAAGAGCTCAACGATCACCAATCAAAGATGGGTGAACAAGGTGCAAACATATGACTTTGACATAGAGTACAGGTAAGAATATGACTAGAGTACACTAGAGGTAAGAATAATATTGTTGCGACGCTTTATCTAGAGGCCTTACCTCACTGCTATGCTTAGTTCTATGTCTGAGATTTCAGTGGATCGAAGGCTCATATACTTGTTGAGTATTCCAAAAATCATTTTGCATGTGAGATCATGGATGGTATTATACAGGACGACCGATACAGAGTAGTGGATGATCTCATTTTCTACAAGGATAGGATTTTCCTTGTACCAGGATCCAAAATGAAGGAGAAGATCCTTCGAGCAGTACATGATACACCACTAGCTGGACATCCTGGGTATTTCAAAACATACAGGTTCATCAGGGAGAGATTTGCATGGAAGGGGATGAAGGACGATGTCCTTAATCATGTCGAGTGTATGTATTTTTGACAAACCAAATCCGAGTTCTTTCCCAACAGATTACTTCAGCCTCTCCCCATTCCCGAACAGAAATGGGAAAGCATATCTATGGACTTTATCACAAGGCTTCCCTTGGTGCATGGGCATAGCTGCATTTATGTTGTAGTTGATCGGTTAACTAAGTATGCTCATTTCTTTTCCCTACCCAAGGGGCACGAGGTAGTGGATGTGGCCCGATCTTCTATACCGGTATTTTTAGGCTACATGGGTTGCCTAAAAATATTGTCAGTGACAGGGACAAGATCTTCATGAGCACCTTTTGGCAAGAGATCTTCATACTAAGCAGTACGGAGTTGACTCCTAGCACTAGCTACCACCCACAGACATATGGGCAGACAGAGATAGTCAATAAGTGGATAGAAGGCTACTTGCGGAGTTATGTGACAGGACACCAACGGGCATGGATTAAATGGTTACACATGGGTGAGTATTGCTACAATACCACCTACCAGATGAGCATAGGTATGACCCCTTTCTGAGCCTTGTATGGGTACGATGCCAGGACATTTGTAGATTTGGTATTACTAGATAACTGAGCTCCCAAAGCTCGAGATTGGTTACAGGAGAACCAAGATATTCTGAAGGCTCTCAGAGAGAATCTTCAGAAGGCACAGAATCAATAGAAGGTATATGCAGATCGACACAGACAGAGAGGTCTTTTGAGGTTGGGGATCTAGTATTCCTACGTTTACAGCCATATAGCAGTCCTCACTGAAGCAGAAGGGTGCAGAGAAATTGAAACCATGATTTTATGGTCCGTACCGAGTAGTTTCGTCAGAGTTGGGGCAGTGGCATATGAGCTAGAGCTACCGAGCACAGTAAGATACATAATATCTTCCATGTTTCATGCCTTAAGAAGGCACTCGGACCGCATATTGTACCATCTACAGAGTTACCGCCACTAGATGAGGAAGGGAAGTTGGTGCTGGAACCAGAATCCATTATTGAAGAGAGATAGAGGGGGCTCAGGAGCAGAGTAATCATCGAGTATTTGGTGCGATGGAAGGGACTGCCACTTGAGGATGCTACTTGGGAGGGAGAGCAGATTTTGCAAAAAGATCCTAATTTGCATTTGCTTTAGGACAAGGAAAAATTTGGGAAGGGAGGACTATAATGTCCCCTTTCCTACGCCAAAAGGCCCAAGGGCCAAGTCGAGTCCAAACCGTGGTCATACCCAAGGGGCTGTGGACACTGGGAGCTTTTGGAAGGGGCCTCGTGGTTCTAATATCCAAGTTTTGTGTTTGGGGGTCACTTTTGGACCATGGTGACTCAAAAAGGAAAAAGTAACTATAGTTACTTTTATTTTATTGGCCCCTCCATGGAATGAAATGCACCTAGGGTTATTGGGGCTCATTTGCCGAGGAGAAGTATATAAGGAGCTGGGAGAGAAAGGAAAGACACTTTTTCACATACATTTTATCCTCCTTCACGTGCAACTGCTGTTTGCACATCTACAACTTATGGAGTGAAATCCCACAGGGACCCTAGCTTTGGTGGTGAGAGACCCGTCCCTAGCTAGCAGGGCATTCTTCGATAGTGAGAGATCTACCCTAGTCTGTCATTTTGGAGCCACTTTTAGGGCTGTGTACAGAGATATTATCAGAGGGTTTAGAGGAAGGGTTTGAGGAATTTTGGGGGCATTTGGGGAAGATAATATGAAGGGTCCCAAATCGATTTACAATGACACCATTTGGGCAGTGGCTTAACATCACTTTGAAGGCACCTCCATCAATTTCC
Source organism: Taxus wallichiana var. yunnanensis (assembly GCA_018340775.1). NCBI lineage: Eukaryota > Viridiplantae > Streptophyta > Pinopsida > Cupressales > Taxaceae > Taxus > Taxus wallichiana. The sequence goes on along the minus strand of CM031243.1, from coordinate 671,925,457 downwards.
AACCCCTTTCCAAGCGAGGTGACTTGTAGCCTTTATTTGGAGGGTTTTCCAATTAGCCACTTTCAGATTTGAAGGTTGAAATATCATTTCCTATATTTGTTAATGTTATCTCCAAAGTCTCATAATTTATGCTCATGTATTTGGAGAGTTACGAATTTTAGAAGAGTTCCAGCTGTCTAGGGCACGCTGTAAATTTTTGGCAGCAATATATTATTCCAAAAATTCCAAAAATATTTTTCTAGTGTTTATTATTATTATTGCAAGCTTCCCTCAAAATTTCATGCACTTTGGGCAAATATTTTGTGAGATATCAATTAAATACCATTCGCTTGTCCCTAGTGGTTATTTTCTATAGAAATAAGAAATTTTACTTTGCTTCTGATCTTCATATAATTTGTGCATATTTGAAACTCTGTACTCTTTATTGAAACTGATGTTATTATTGCACCTTGCCGCATCTAATTTCAGTTTCTCTTTTCCTCAAAATGAGCTTTGTTTATAAACTTTGTCATTTCCATTGGTGGTTGTCATCTTTGATGGAAAATCGTACTTTGCATCATTTTCTTTACCTCTGCAAAGATTTCTGCAATTGATGAACTATACTTGGTGATTCATTCTATAACTTACACTCTTTGTTGTAACTAAATCTTCCTTTTGAGGTTTGTTACATCCTTTCATTTGTTGATCATGCTTTAGAGTTATTCAAAAGTACAAGTGAAACGTAATCTTCTTCTCTGTACCTACACACCAAGAGAACCAATTAGAAAAATAAAGGCAAAAGCCTTTGCTTTTAGTTGTTTTTCCTTGTGTAATTTTTTTGAAAATGATATTATGCTCATGAACTCTTTTATGCACTTCGATTTCTAGTTCATTTTATGAAAGTCCATCTATTTAAAGTTGTGAATAAAACAAGAACGAAATTCAAAGCTCTAATAGTTTTGATTTTTCCTTTTTTTAGGTACAATGGCGAAAGTTTAAAAGATGGTGGAGAGGGAGCAACAAGGATAACTAACAATTTGAATTGCATGGGAAATCCATCTAATAGGAAATGATGGATTTCCTTCTTTCGTATTCATAGCTTTACATATATGCACTTTCATTTATGTTCTTGCTTTTCGAGTTATTCCCACCACTTGTGTGGGTTCACTGTACTTTATAGCTATGAAATAAATGAAAATTTCTTCATGTGATGAGTTGTATCTACTTCCTTTGCATTATTCTTTCATTCACATGATGTAAAATGAATTATGTACAACTCATACACACTAGGAACCTTTCATTTAATCATAATTAATGAATGCAAGATAACTGATAACAATTGAAAAGTGAATAAAGAAAAGCTAAAACCTACTTCATCCCTAAAATGGATTGTCCCTCTGCAAGCTTTGGGCTGTCCGTCTTCTTCTTATTGTGTCCTTCCCGTTTGTGTCAAGATCGTGCACTGTTTCTTGAAGGATCTGGTGCACGATCATGATAGAGATGTGATAGAAATACATGCCAAGTAGAAGATAGGCATTCTGAAACTGGTAAAGTGACATTTCACTTCTTCTTTCTTTCTTAGTTAGGTCCATCACAACAATCATTTCAATCTGAAATGAAGTTTCGAGTTGTCATTTCTGCATGGGTGCAAAAAATGTCAACAACACCTCAAGAAAAGACAAAATTTGCTTACACACTTATGTATCTTATCCATTAAGCATGAAATTTCATTTCATACGTAAAGAGGGAAATATATACTCCTAATTTTTGTAACTTATCACTCGATAATGACAACATCGACTTTATCCCTAAATCATGACTTGTGTGCACATTCTTAGCTTAATTGTCTATCCTTAGTCACATGCATGATTTGATATCCTTAATAACATTGCTTAGTCGGTCAAATATTTTTTGTATCGAGTTTAAAATAGTGAATCACCCCTAAGTATTGTGCCCAAAAGTTTCTAGCACCTCACTCCCTATTTGTATATGACTACCAAATAGGGACCAAACCATTGAGCGATTTGATTAGAAGCTGTTGTTTTTGTCCCTAACCACCCGACGATCACTTTCTCAATTTGTTATCTTTTATGGGTCAATAATTTCCTCATAGGTCGACCTTAAAAAGAAATTATACCTATGAACCCCTATATAAGCAAGTCAAATGCACTCATTTATTCTCCTAACAAATACTTGAAACTTTCTAGAGCACCTATCATGCATATATCATTCTTAAAACACTCCAAGCTCCTCTAAATTCCTAAAAAGTAAGAACACACTCTAGGAGAAACCCCTACATATGTTCAAAGCAGACTCAACTAGGTTATAGAGTCACACTTCCCAAGCTAGAGACCATCCAAGCCAAGACAAGCTAAACATGTCAAGCCATTGTTGCATCATCAAGTGATCGAATCACTAAAGTTAGTTGCATCTATATAGATATCACATATTAGGCAGATAACTATGTGTAGTGTGAGGCCTCTTCAGAGTATTGCCAATGTAGCTAGTTTATGGATTGCACTTCAACCCAACCACTAACCTTTTTATAAGGTCTCCTACTCGTGGTTATGGTTTGAAGCTATTTCATATTATACAAAGGATTTTCACATATGTGCGACACTTAGGGTTTTAGAGCGAAGCACATCAAAGTAAGTTGCGAAGGGAACAAAATGTTGTAAAACATCATTTCATTTATGTACAAAACTGTTCACCATGTACAAAACAACATTACAAGTTTTGTCCTCACTCGAGCACTCCTTGATTTAGAGATGAAGTGCTTGCAAATCATTTCTATCCTTTACAACCATATAACATTGCCAAATCAACTTCATGAGTGTGTACTCAACTAAGTGCACCCTCTTTCTTGTGTTTCACCTTCTTAGAAATTGTTAATAATACTCTATCTTGCAAATTGATGTGTGCATTAATATTAAATAAATAATTTGAATATATTACCTACAACCAATCTTAAATTCAAATAATAAATAAGAACCACATCCAAATGTAAAAACATTTAATCACAAGTAGTCTCAAAATCAAAACATTAGTCCTATATGAGTTTCTATTAGACGAAACAAGAACCTTCTCATTGAAGGCATTAATAATGACTCAAATTTTAAGTTATTTAAAGAAGACACAAAACACACGTACCCATCGGTAGTAGCTGTAATAATGATAAAAGAAGAGCTAAGTAGATGGAAGAACACACGTATGAAACAAAACAACAAATAAATGAATAAATGGAACATTAACATGCAAGAATGCCTAAACACTAATTAGGAAATAAAAAAGTATGTGAGAGATAAACTTAGAACTATCATGTGGACAAATCAAATCGAGAAGAAAACATACTATATCAAAGAGTTTAACCCCACATGAGATCATGATGAAAAGACCCACATATGAGTTGAAATCAAGTGGAAGTTGAAAATGTTGATGGCTCATTTTAGAACTAGCTTTGCATCATCTTAGATGAGAGACCAAAAGGTGGACAACACCTAAGGAGGAGCGGAAATAAGACCTGTTTGTTTTGTAATAAAGGGGTGGTAGAGACATTGGCCATACATCTTGGAGTGCACAAACTATAAAAACATCCTTATTAAGCACAAAGACAACCTCAAGTAAACAATCTAACTACCTGTTCAAAGAGGCGAGGTTAGGTTAGACAAAACAATATTTTAAAAAAATTCAAGATCCACAATAAAAGATCCAACAACAAAAAAAGATTACAAATCTGGCAAGACTAATAATGCAACCTCTATAATAAATAGATATATCAATACATATTTATTTTCTTCTAACTCTTAGTCCCATAGTTCATTCATTTTCTAATCCCCCAAACCAATTATAACCTTCCGTGAACATTAATTAAATTATTACTATTATTATTGATAAATATATAAATCGAAGTCAATCAAAAATCAGTATTGCATAACTTACCGTCAAAGCAAAAATCAATATCACATGACATCTACCAAATCTAAATTTCAATCCACGGTAGAAATAGAAAAAATCACCTGAGTTGCCCCAAATCTCAATTTGCAAATCATGCCAAAAATCGCTTAATCTATACCCAAATCCTTTCTCCAAAATTTCAATGCCAGTTTTGACTTGGCGTCTGTTGGCTGTATCCACTTGCTGCTCTCTGCCTAGCAATGCAGGCATGTGTTGTTATTAATCACGTAACAATAATTGAGGTCTGAATTCATCTTTCGATAGAGTCCTCTGGAAAAGATGTCAATCGATTTTCGAATGTGTACAACCTCCTCATTCAGGTAAGCAGAAATGCCGATGCTTAAAGGGAAACTGTTTTTTTAGCACACCCAGCTGAGAAATATGGCAGATGTTGTCGAGTCTGTATCTTGATTGGCCGGGTTACTATTTCAGTGCACCCTGTATAGAAATCCTTCATAGTTATATGCGGTTGGAATCTCTAGATTGCATAAGTTGTTTTTCAGCTGGAAAATCCATCAAAAATATATTTGGGTATAAGATTTAGATTGCATAAATTGTTTTTCAGCTCACCCTGCTGAAACCATACAAACCATATCTGGATATAATTTTTAGGCTGTATAGAAGTAAAGAAGAGCTAATAGTCCATAAGATGTATCGTGGGCGAGGCATGAAAGGCATAGAAAGAGTTCAGATTCATCTGTTGGATATTTCTGCATTGATTGGACTGTTTGAGAACGATATACAGAGAATGTGAAGCGGGGACGTGAAATCTGCCTATGTAATAACAAGGTTATGAGTCTTATGATTGATGCATAACTCATAGGTGTCTATGTTAGCCTATGCGATCAAATTTTAATGTGGTTTTAGGAGGAAGATCTGTTCTCTCGGTGCCAATTATTGTAACACCCATTTGTTATTTTTCTGTTCCGATTCTTGTAGCTTAGCTGATGTTTTTTAAGAATAATTTTTATTTTATATTTGTTTGTGGTGGTTTAGTGGTTTCAACTTGGCAATGCAGAATTGCCATGGATGAATACCTCTGATCAGATGACAGACACGTCGAGGATATAGTCTCATGGATGCCTTTTGCTGATATCAATTTTCTCCCAATTGTTGTTAAGAGGTGAGCAATTCTCAAGACTATTAATTTTGATCCGTATTGAGAACAGCGGTGTTTTAGCAGTGCACGATTTTGATGTTTGAATTGGGTGCATCATTGATCAATTGTCTAGAATAATCCCTTTTGGTGCCAATAAGAGGCAGAGGTCTTTTCGCAATGCATGATTTTGATGTTTGAACTGGGTGCATCAGTGCAGAGTTTCATCCAGCAATGACAACGAGATGTGCCAGAGAGTTTGTGATTTCTTTGATTGTTTTAGTCTTTGTAAACCAGATCGAGGGCAGGGGATTCAGTAATGACTGGTCTATCATAGACGAGGATCTTATAAACTCTACTGGAACTACTAATGACCATCCCACTTATCTGTGGCCTATGCCTAAAGAGTGGAGCAATGGCAATGTGACAGTTACTGTTGATCCAAACTTAGTCATTGTCATGCAAGGAAATGCTACCAATTCAACCTTGGTTCAGGATGCTTTTGCACGGTACAAAAAGATTATACTTACCCATCACGTCAAATTTGGGCATCGAAACAGTGCTCAAAAAGTTGAATATGATATAGACAAGCTGATCATCAGTGTTTGCACTGCTGATGAGACTGTAAGTTCTGGACTCAAATGGGTTATTCTTATGCTGTATTAATCTCAACTGGAGATGAAATCTATATGTTGGAGTATTTGTCTTATGTCTATCTATGCACACTAAACAAATGATATGAAGCATTTAATTTTGTTTGCAACTAAAAAGGGAATGCATGATAAGCAGAATTTACCTTCGGTGAATGGCTTTAGGAGTCAAAATTTTCATTTTCAGTATTAGAATATGTGCCATTTTCTTCCACTCGGTACTCACATGAGCTTTTTTGTGTGGCAGCTTCAACTAGGAACTGACGAAAGCTATTCTCTTTATGTGCCTGTAGACACTGGAAATCCAATTGTTCAGGGTGCTCGTTTGGAGGTATTCCATCATTGATGTTTTTGGCCCTGCAATTACAGATAATTTGTAACTTTCTACTTTTACCCTTGGCAAAGATTAATTGACAAGCAAAAGCAAAAGAACCAGTTATACTTTTACTTGAATCTTTTAGTTATATAACTCAGTCCGACCTAGTTCCTTTCATTAGCAGCTTATTCAGAAAATGACATTGGTAATTATTGATATTTTCAAGTTGCTTATATCATGTAAAATTATTTCTGATTTCTCAATCAAAATTTTCCATAAAGAGAATCAACATTGTTAATGCTATCTCCATATTCACAGCTCAAGCTATTAAGATTGTGCCCTATGTATAATCATCCAACTAAGTGGGTAAATACGAAAACTCAAAGTTGAAGAACACAAAATGCAATTTGAGATTTGAAAACTGTGTATTAGAAAACAATATCTCCCTAGATGTGGCTAGACTTGACTGTTGAGTTTATCAACCATCCGATTTGTCTCTCAAGGTCCTGACTAAAAATACTCTAGGCTCTTGCTATTCATACATGCTTATAAACCAACCCAAGAGCAATTACATTGTCGGGGTCTTCTGTACTTATAAATTTTGAATAGTGCGTGCTCATGAATGACCCCAGGAGAAAGACTGCAGATCCCCGGTCTCTTGTAGCACAAAGTAAAGATGTTTGGCACCATAGTCTTAAAAGAAAATTTCCCATACAAAATCTTGTATAGACAACACGGTAAATTTTTACGTCGTCCTTGGTTGTCTTTTGCCTGCTTGTCAATTTCAGAAATTTGCTGAAAAAATGGAGAAGAATTGTGTATTTGTTTCCAAGGGAAAAACTTGACATGTTTGAAATGTTGTGAGCTCGTAAAACATTCAACTAATCAGCCTTTTTGATTTTGGTATGCGACCTTAACAATAATATCTGTGTTACAGTTGAGCCAATCCTCCATAAATTTGCCTAATATAAAGATAAAAATAAAAGTAGGTTATTGTTCCCAAAGCATTAACTAGATTGTAAAGAGGACTATGGCCTTCATGGAAAATCAACCGAAGAAAGCATTAGTCTTTTTCATTGTGATCAGAACCCCAACTGGAATAAGATACACGCGGGACTGCAGTTTGGCTTTGTATCTTCAGAGGGTTGTAAATAATGTTATATGGCTAATGTACTAAAGGTTAGGTTTATTCAAAAATTCTCTCAGTATTGCTGTCAACTGCTAGACCTTATCTAAATAAACCAAATTTAACCATATAATGCAGCAATAATGGATAAAATGAAGACTTCCAACTTGATATCAAGTGATGGGACAAAGTTGGAGCATCAATCAAGTGCAACTAGAGTATGTGAAGATGAAATATCCCTTTCTCGAAATTAACAGATTGAAGACCCGTAGCCCATTCATTGTTTCCCGACGGCTAAGGGGTGAGAAAAAGGGAAACTAAGTCCTAATTAATTAATTTTAAAGTGCATAATAAAATTTTATCATAAGCACTTTAATTAATTTATTAGTGACAAAATAATAAAAGAAAAAAATCACTTTATTTTTATTTCCCCTTAGTGAGAAAATGCGACCCATATGGGGATAGAAAGCAAGGGGATAAGAAATATTAAATAAAGTAAAGCAAGAGGAAAACATTTAATGAAGAGAAAAGAGTTGATTGGTCCTTTTGTGTGGCAAATATGCCAAGGAAAGTTATAAAAGCAAGTCACCATGCATGGAGAAGACATCTTTTGACATCTTATATTTTCTAATATTTGGTCTAAGCTTGCATGCTTTCCATTTTTACTCCAAAGGACGAAAACCCTTTGTAGTTTTGCTTGAGAGGACGAAATCCCTCTTTAAGCTAGGAAGAAGAACGAAAACTCTTCTCCCTTTTTGAGAGGAAGCTCTACTTAGGGGTTTCCATTGATTTTCAAGGTTCTACTTCAGAATTCCAACAGAGTTGAAGGTTAGAGTTGCAGATTTGTTTGATTCTAACTAGGGTTCAAGGTAGAAGATTGTTGCTGAGTTCTATCTTTTTATTCCAGCTCGCCTAAGAGTGGTGCGACCTACCTTATGGGTGTTTCGACACGATCTAGGGCACGTTTGAATCCAATCTGATTTTCTATATTATGATCATATTTTTAGAGGCCAAGATCAGTTGAGAAAGATCCATTTTTAGCTAAGTTTGAAATTCTTACTCTGCAGATTTTTATAAATAAAATTCCAACCCTATTTGATCCAAATCTGGTATTTTTCTAAAGTTATTGCATAAATAAAAATAGCTGATCTGTTTTGGTAAAGAATACAATGATTTTACTTCAATTTTGAGTGCCTCTAACCTCTTAGGCAAGTCGCATTTTCCGTAAACAATTCAAATTTGGAGTATATTTTTTTGTATAACTTCTAGAATTTGCTATTTTGAATCAGATTTACTATTGTTCCGTTTAGGGTTAGAATTTGTCCATTTAGGGTTAGAATTTGTCCATTTGGGGACATTACAGTGGTATTAGAGTAGTGTTTCTCCCAGCTTGTGAAGGAGGAAATCAAATTTGAATGCAATCAGGAAAATCACCTATAGTCTGTCAAAGAAGGAATACTCTAAAGAAAGGAACTATGGATGAGTGTAATCGAGAGACTATAGATGAGCTAAGCTACATGCATGAGGTGAATACAAGGAGCCAAAGAGAATGCAACAGACTTTGAGAGAATCTCAAAGGGAAAGCCAAAGAGAAATGCAACAGGTCTTGAGGGAATCTCACAGGGAGATGCGCGATGCATTGACAAGATCTATTATGGACTTGGCTAAGGCTCTACATGGACACAATATCAACAAATCAGCGAACCAGGAGCAACAAATAATGGTGAAGGAAGCTCATCCAATCAAGCAAGGACCTCCATTAAACCTCCTCCAATATTCAGGGCCAAATTCCTTCAAAAAGAGGCACAACCAATTGAGTTAGATCCACCAAGTGATATGGAGGACATAGAGGCATGGGGTGAAGAATATGCAGCCCTTAGTTTTAAGGTGAGGGATATGTTGTCCTTCAGAGATTTTTGCGAGTTGAAGAATAGTAAGGGCACCAAAAAGAATAGAAGATCTCAATAGGAGAAACCCACGGGAGCCGTAGAAGCCCCCATCACCATTGCCAAAGTAGATCCCTTGACTGATTTTCCAAACAACACCATAAAGACACAAGGGTTTGGAGAAATCATGGGGCATGTGTCAAGGAATGAGAAGGAAATTAAGGAGCATGCAACCCAAGGTAAAAATCTTTTATTGTTTGATGATGAATTGTTGATTAGTAGAGAAAAATCAGATATGAGAAATGGTACTCCTCAAGTTGTGACAACCAAGAGTATGAAAAGATCTTTCAAAAAAGGGCAGATTGCATGGGCTGCGGATTGTGTGGTAAGAGATACATCCTCTTTTTTATTACAACAATCCTATCATGATGATATTCAACCTATTTTGGACAAGAATGCTGAGGATTTGGTACAACAAAGTCAAGATATCATGAAGGCAAGAGGAAATGAAGATCTTGATGACATTGCAAGGTATGGAAGGAATGATATTATGTCATATTTATTGCTGCATATTCAGATTTATTTTCCTCATGAGAAGCATGATAAGTTAGAGGATCAAGTTTGCAATATGGAGTATGTTGAACCATTGATCCAAATTCATGTCTATGAGCATCAGGAGAGCTATATATTTTGGCAAGAGCTCTCTCATTTGACAGGTATGGGATCTAGACTTTTGGAGCACTACAACATGTTTTACATCTTAGACATGGCATACGACATTGAGCTTGCAATTGCTTGAGGGCAAACAATTTTGGGAAGGGAGTATTGAAATATCCCTTTCTCAAAATTAATAGATCGAAGACCGGTAGCCCATTCTTTGTTTCCCAACGGCTAAGGGGCGAGAAAAAGGGAAACTAAGTCCTAATTAATTAATTTTAAAGTGCATAATAATTTTTTTGTTATAAGCATTTCAATTAATTTATTAGTGACAAAATAATAAAAGAAAAAGTCACTTTATTTTTATTTCCCCTTAGTGAGAAAATGCGACTCATATGGGGATAGAAAGCAAGGGGATGATAAATATTATATATAGTAAAGCAAGAGAAAAATATTTGTAAAGAGAAAAGAGTTGATTGGTCTTTTTGTGTGGCAAATATTTTTATTTCCCCTTAGTGAGAAAATGCGACTCATATGGGGATAGAAAGCAAGGGGATAATAAATATTATATACAAAGAAAAGCAAGAGGAAAATATTTAATAAAGAGAAGAGTTGATTGGTCTTTTTGTGTGGTAAATATGCCAAGGCAAGTTATAAAAGCAAGTTGCCATGCATGGAGAAGGCATCTTTTGACATCTTATATTTTCTGACATTTGGTCTAAGTTTGTATCCTTTTCATTTTCACTCCAAAGGACGAAAACCCTTTGTAGTTTTGCTTGAGAAGACGAAATCCTCTTTAAGCTAGGAAGAAGAATGAAAATTCTTCTCCCTTTTAAGAGGAAGCTCTACTCATGGGTTTCCATTGATTTTCAAGGTTTTACTTCAAAATTTCAGTAGTGTTGAAGGTTAGAGTTGCAGATTTGTGTTGATTCCAGCTAGGGTTTAAAGGTAGAAGATTGTTGCTGAGTTCTATCTTTTTATTCCAGCTCTTCTAAGAGTGGTGCGACCTACCTTGTGGGTGTTTCTACATGATCTAGGGCACGTTTGAATCCAATCTGATTTTCTGTATTATGATCAGATTTTTAGAGGCCAAGATCAGCTAAGAAAGATCTTTTTTGGGCTTGGGAAGCTCCATTTTTAGTTAAGTTTGAAATTCTTATTCGGCAAATTTTTATAAATAAAATTCTAGCCCTATTTGATCCAAATCTGGTATTTTTCTAAAGTTATTGCTTAAATAAAAATAGCTGATTTGTTTTGGTAAAGAATACAATGATTTTACTTCAGTTTTGAGTGCCTCCAATCTCCTAGGCAAGTTGCATTTTCCTTAAACAATTCAGATCTGCAGTATATTTTTTTGTATATCTTCTAGAATTTGCTATTTTGGATCAGATTTACTGCTGTTCCGTTTAGGGTCAGAATTTGTCCATTTGGGGACATTACGAAAAGAAAGATATTTTACGAGGAAAGTTGAAAGCAAGAATACACATGCATTAAAACCAAGATTAAACATAAGATTAGAAAGATTTGTTGGCTAGATTTTCTGCATAGCACAAAACCTAATCAATGAGATAAATCTCCCTCATTTACCGGTGAGGCTCCCATGTCGATTTGTCATTAAAGTATGCTAATATCTAAATGGGGTTTTACTTTAACTACTCGGTTCATGAACCATAATCAATAGATTCATAAACAAGTAAGCAACTGTTTAAAGAAAGGAAATAGTTATAGAAGAAAGGAATTATATAAACACAGGAAGAAATGGGGAAGATGTGCATCCCAGATAGATAATGAGTTGATTGCATGCAAAGAAACCAATAGATATAAACACGAATTATAAGCAAAGGTAGCTCTAGATCTGATTTGAAATAACACAAAGCTTAGAAACACAATACACCGTGACACAAAGTTCTCTGGAAATCTGCTCCTGTATATTCCTTTGCTTCAAGTGGCTCTCAAGGGTTTCAACATAAAGTCTGGAATACAAGGTTGTTGCTTACAAATCCGATCATTAACCTGGAGGTTCTTCTCCTATTTATAGAATGTAGGAGGGAAAGTACAAATGGGAAACTCAACTGAACTGAAACATAAACAAGTAAAGATGACATTTGGCAATCATCCTCCACTAACTTCTCCTTAAGTGACACATGTATCACTTAACTAATAGAATTGTTCCACATAACTTTAAGTAATGGTTTCAAAACCAATAACATTAAAGTTTTACAATTTCATCCGGGAACGTGGAAAAATAGAAGAAGAAAGAATAAAGTCAAGCCAGCTGTAACATTTATGTCTTCTTTTTGTTCTGATATTGGATATACTTGTCGAACATGTGATTCAGCATATTCCCATCTGCTTTTAGCCACTTTGCTTCCTTCTCTATCCCGAATCGCAGCAATCCTTCGCTTCAACACTTTGATACACGATTCCACATCCTCAAAGCTCGGCCCGAACCTCGCAATATCCACCGCGCGTGCCACCACCTGCTAATGGAATTCATCGTGAAAGGATTAGTAGCTCCATCAATTCTCTTTTGTACTATCGTAAGAGACCCTTCCAGGAATTAGGCACTCTGCTAGGAATGATCCGTACGTATGAAGTAACATCTCGACCACTTCTTCCTTAGTGAAAGAAATAATACTGTCTAGTAAGGACGATGTCTTACTCTCAAGTGCCTGCATCCTCTTCAGCAAAACTCTGCAGATCTCCAAACGGAAAGATACTGCAAACTCCAGACTTCCCCTTCTCAACTAATCCGTCTGGTACAATTTGCTCTGCAATCAATACTTCTCCCAGCAGCTTGTTGATTTCGGTCAAAGTACTCAGGTTACTCTCAAAGAAACGTGTTCATATCTACTATGCTCGTCACCAGTTGCTTCAGCTGATTTGCCGCATCATTCATAACCTTTAGGCGGGCCGACACCTCTCCAAGTCAGTGCAGAAGCTTGACGAATAATCGATTCTTCCATTCGTTAATAGCTTTCACCCGATTGCTTACCTCCTCCATCTCCCATATAAGATGATCACTCACTTGCTCCGAAATGGGCTGAATGGAAGGTTTAACAACCTTGGCTATGATCTCGCACAATTGAGATACTTGCTTCAAGCTCGCTTTTCTCCGCCTTTTCTCTCGCTCAAGCCTAAGGAATAGAGCATCTATCTATCAATGTCTCGTGTATCTTACTTCAATCCTTCCGTGGTGGCTTGACCAAGGGGTACTCCATTCTATGTTACATCTTCTGTCGTGAGCTCATCTTCCTTCTTTCCTTCCGCCGGAATCCGACATCTCAAAGAAACTTCTACCCCGACTCTTCGATGATCAACCTTGAAGTTACCTTAGCAACTTTAGGTCTTTTGTCTTTTCCGCCTAGATTCCGAGTAGCTGCAAGTCGTGTTCTTCCAAGTTCATCTCCACTCTCGCTTCTGAACCAACTGCGAAGCCAACCATTCTAGAGAAGTTACTTCTCGGAGAATGAGAAGTCGCTGAGTGCACTACTATCTCCCGCTCTGTTTCCTCTCCATTAGAAAGCACCACAGTGTTATGGCTGCCATCTTCCGAATCATCCAAGGACAAAGCTCTTTCGAACTCTGCCATCTGCAGCTTCAATGTCTCTTCTGGAACAGGTGCTGAACGGAGTGGCTGAGGAGAGAAGATGAATGTCACCGGATTCAATGGAGGCATGGAAGTGTCCTGCTGAGGTGCAACAGTCGGTGAAATACTGGATGTTGGAGAAGCCGAACTAAAGTCATGGCCGTGGAAGTGATCTTCTCCTTTGATTGAGATCTTCTGTGCACCTTCATCTTCTCGCACCTTCTCGCTTTCTCCTTCGTGCTTCCTCTTGAGTGAATCCCCGTGCCAAGTTGCTCGTGATTTGATTCATCAGTGCCTCATCAAGGCAAGATCCCTTCGCAAAGACCCGGGCTTTGAAGTATTCACCAAAACAAATGCTGACCTTTCTTCAATCGTATGGCAGCCCCCTACATTATCCTGAAGTACGGCTCTATCTCCTCCCATTTGATGGTAAGCGTCAAGTAACACATTCCCATCATCTTTAAGATCCGTAGGTATCCGCACTAGTCCAAAGTCGAACACTTGCCGTGCTGATAGCCTGACTGAAATCCTTCTTTCTAACCTCATACTCACTTTTGCACTTCATCCAGAAATCCTCTAATGAAGGCACATGTGCGTACCTCTTGGAGATCGTCTTCTTGGCTACTCCAAATGGATCAAAGTTCAGCCGTGCCGGGAAGAACTCTTGCTCATACTTGGATAACATCTCCGTCTCCATCCCTCGAGCTCTATGAATGCTCTGGCAGCTATAATGTCCCACAATGATCGGGAAGAAGCCCGTAGACTTGTGCCGTTTCGACTAAAGGTCGTGTATCTCCACAAGTTGTCTGGCTCACTCCATGGTGATCAATCTATCATTCGGATATCTGGGTAGCTTTACCGGTTCTCCGTAAAAGCCGCAGAACCCCGAGGTATGTGAAATCTGCAAACCGAATGAATAGATCTGCCAATTTTGATACAGCTTCCCACACTTCCTCGCTCACCTTGTTGGCTTTTAGGTCCTGTCTAGCTTGCAAATGAATTCGGAGAAGAATCCATCATTGACCACTTTGAAATCTTTCTACACGCAAGTACAAAGAAGTCAGTGGGTAGCACTTGAAAATGGGGTTCTTAGAAAGAACGCCACATCTATCCACTTGAGAAGATGCCTTGTGAAGTCAGCAGCGTACACCAAGTAGTAGAAGTCATTTTGAAGTGAAAGTACACTTCACGCCCGGAGTTGCTCACCAATTTTGTCACTAATGATTTCCAACCAATTGATTATGGAATCAATCTTGTTGACTTCAATGGTCCTGATGAAAGCATACATCCATGTACGGAAAGTGTGAGCATTCGCCTCGCCATTAATCCTGCATAACAATTTGACAATATCATCTACCTCCCGCACTTTGATTGGACCGCGGAAGTGTTCTTGGGAACTTAAAAGGAGATCTAGGCTTCTTCATGTATCTCGCTTGTTCATTATGTTCACGCAATCAACTCTATGCTTCTCCCACCTGCTGCTAGCATCCTGAATGCTAATGGAAGTCACCACCTTTCGCGCTGAATCTTCAAATAATAATTGATGAACTCTGCGTCCAACCGAATTATTGTTTTCCCCAGTCAGATCTCGCACCGATCTGGATGAAGGATGGTAAGATCAAGCACACTTCATAACAAATTCTCGACAATTGGGTCATGTATGGAAAGGCCGCAGCTCGAATAATTCCACCGCTTTTAACCGCACGCATGAGTGAAGTCTTTCCCGCTCTCTGATCTATCAATCAATTCGGAAAGAGGTTCCGACCTAGATTTGTGTCTCCTATGTCTCGCAAATTTGGAAGTGATACATGACTCCGTTGTGCTCTCTTTTTCGTCCCTCTTTGCCATGGCTTTGTCTATCTTTGTCTAAACAATTATTTTTCTTCTTATTTGGCCGAATTCTTCAAAATCTAGTGCAATCTCGATAATTCTTCGGATTCGAGGATATATTCAATGTATTGACATTGATTAAAGCTCCTTTCTTTTCAGAAAGCACTATAATTCAATTAATTCAGTATGGCAACCGAACATGACATTTTAATCATAAAAATCTCACTATTCAAGCCTCTTTGCCCCAAAATTGATGTTTTATTTGCATGCAAAGTGAGCATGAATTTTTCCAACTTCACCTGAGCACCTGTATCACTTATGCAAACAATTATGCAAACACAAATCAACCTCCTTCAATGCATGCGCCAAAATTGGAAGCTTTTAGCATTGATTTGATCTTCTTTTGAGCAAAAATCCTCTTCAAATGGGGCGCACTTTTCCTCTGGGCTGCACTTCTTTACCTGTGAATTAATTAATTCACCCTTATGGCAGCCCATGCTTATATAACCCTCATAATTCTATAATTAATAATTGCCCTTCCTATTCCTGGCAATTAATTAATTAAAAATCATGTTTTTCTCTTTAATTGGTGTGCTAATATTGCATGTTTAAGGACAACCATCCAATAAATTAAATTTAATCAATTTAATCATCCACCCTTCACTCCAATTAAGCTTCACAGTGTGCTTTAACTTTAGCCACCGAAAATAGGAATTAATATAATCATTTAATACTTTAAAAAGTATTATTTCCTTCCCAAAAGGGGCGCACTTTTCCTCATGAAGGGGCTGCCATTAAATAAATTAATTTATTTAATTTTAGACAATCTATTTCAACCTCCTTTATTCCCCTTTGCTTTTGTTGACTTTCTTCCATGCTTGGGCGCCAATTTTAGAAGAGAAATTAATTAATTTAATCACTTTAAAGGCTGCCCACATCTCCCTAAAGGGGTCGCACTTTTTGGCTAAAGAGAATTCTATTTTTAAAAACACATGACAATGGGAATTTTTACCCTGCAAGGCAGCCCCGAAAATCCCATTGTCACTTAAGTCATTTGACTTTCATAATGGGATTATTCACCCTGCAAGGCAGGTAATAAAATCCCATGATTCACTTAAGTGACTTTTCTTTTATTCCACAATGGGAATTTTTACCCTGCAAGGCAGGCAATAAATTCCCGCCTGCCTGCTGCCTCTAATTTTCCCACTGCAACTTAAGTGACTTTTCTATCATGGGAAAAAGTACCCTGCTAGGTAGGTACAAAATTCCCACCTGCCTGCTGCTTCTAATTTTCCCATTATCCACTCTAATTCTTTGTTTTCCCAAAATGCAACCAACCCAGAAGAGGCTTTTTGGTGTGCGACTTCGTCATTTCCTAGTGAATTGGACCTCCGATGGCGACTTCCTTCTGGCATAATGTGCGTATATGATCCCCAGTTACTCCAAGCCAAGAATCAGGCCAAACCGGCAAAGGAATTGATCTAGAGAAATTTCACAGAAAACGAAATGGGAAAACACAAAAACACAAAAATTGCCAAAAGTCACAAATAAAGCCCAAAACTTATTCCTAGTTAAAACCCTTCTGGTATATAGGAATAATGATATGTTCGATCACAACAGGGTTAAATCGGAGTGCAAATTGCCTCAAACGGGCTCAAAATAATTAAATACAAATTTCCCGTAGACAAATCTCGATGACAGAATATAACAATTTTGGGCATCTGGGTATTTGGCGAAAATGGCTAATATGGCTCTTTGGGAATATCTTGACACAATACAAGAACTTTCTGGCAATAAAAACACAAAACGACCCATTATTTTAAAAGTACGAAATTTTTTCGGATAGGGTAGTCACAGATTTCAGGATGAAATCTGGGGACACCAAGATTGTAATCATGGACTATTCATCACAACCAGGCCATTCTTTAAAAGGAAGCACCCCAACTTATAGACAAATTTATTTTGCTTTTAAAACAAAGTTTTGAATTGTAATTGCTAAAAATATTAAAATAGTAAGAAATCACAATCCATCCAATACCAAATATAAAACAATTTTGTAGCTTTGTCCAACTCAATCTTCATTGTATTCTTCACTAACTTCCATTTGCTCTGTAGAGGTCTTTATCCTCTTCAACGTTTAGAGGTGGCTATCACATTGGCTGAGGAAATTAAGTGGCATGATTGTTCAGCTTTTAATTTAGTTTCTTTATCTTTTTTCTCTTTTTTTGATATAGTTGATATTATCAATATGAGAGGTTTTCCTTTCCCATTTATAACGTGGATTTCAATTTGAGTATCCATGGTCTGTCATCCATGTTAGTTGTCCTATTTATACTTTGTACAGCCTTAACCAGCTCTCTTTTGCTTATATGGCAATATGGAAGCTAAAATTTGTTCCAACTTTCAACCTCTAAAATATAAACTTCCTTTGACTTGTTAAGTTGGAACTATCTTAACCTCTTCTCTTTTGCTTATATGACATTACGGGAACTAAAATTTGTTTCAAGTTCCAAAATTTAAACTTTCTTTGACTTGTTAAGTTGGGGCTATTATGCTGAGAGGCATTCCTATAATGGTATCCAGGGGTGGTAGAAGGCTGTAATGTTGTGAGTGTGTTTCACTTTTAATGGCCGAGATAACAAAAAATAAAACTAGTATGCCGAGAGAGATCAATCTCGAGATTCTTATCTTAGATTTTTCACATACTACATTGATTAATAACTTCATTATCTTTTCCCCCAACTTCTTTTTGATTGGTGAAAAATGGTATTGTTCTAGCTGCACCATGCTATCAGGTTTGAAATTTTTTCTTTGGCAAAAGATATGCTTCAAACTTTAGTTTTGATGAAAAGCTATAAGTGACTATTAAATGGGAGTCAAATTTAAGGTTGAAATTTCACAATGACAGTCAAATAAACGTCAAGTTTAAACTCATACATGAAATTAATAGCTTCCTCCATTACACTCCACCTGACTGCCATTGTAGAACGCCTATCGGAATAACAAAATTATATGAAATAGAGCTGACTAAATGCATGAAAAAAATTAAACATATAAACATAAATAACAAATAACAAATGAGAAATGAAATCAATAAAATACAAACAAAAAGAAATAGCAAAAAAGCGAAAAAGGTAGAGGAAAAATTGCGGAAAAGAAAGAAGCACTATAGAAATAAGAGGTAAGAACAAAAACCCTATTTTTAAAAATTTCTTATTACCGTAAACTAAAAAAGCCCAAGTCTATATTGGATTTCAACATATAAATAGACATTCAAATTCTATGCCGAGAGATGCTTTTCTCTATTGTATTCGATAGTATAGAGATAATACGAGGTAAGAACAAAAAACTTCAATTTTTTAATTTCTCATTAACATAAAATAAAAAAACCTAAGTCTTTGAAATTAGATGAATAGGTTAGATATATTGGATTTCACTATTTAAATGAATATGTTAGAAGTAGATTAATCAAATAGATATTCAAATATTATGCCGAGAGATGTTTTTCTTTATTGTATTTGATAGCACAGAGATAGTAAGAGGTACATAGGATAGAGATGGTAAGAAGTAAGAATAGAAACCTAATTTAAAAAAATTCTCATTACCATAAAATAAAAACCCAACGTCTTTTAAATTAGAAGAAAGTTAGATGAATATATTAGAAGTAGATTAATCAAATAGATATTCGAAATTTGAATACTTTTTTTGGATTAGGGTAAATGTGAGGGTTTTGAAAGGACCCACAACCTTGTACAAAGAAGAAAGGGATAAGGAAAAGATGAGGAGCCCTCCCACATAAAAGGAGAAAAGAAGAAAAAGCCACTAGATAGAAGAGAAGAAAATGTTGCAGTCATAGAGTCAGCATCCGAAGAAGATACAAGAAGGATATAAGGAAGAACATCCTTGGCTGTAACCGAAGACATCAAGGACTAGTCAAGTAGGGAATAGAAGATGCAACTCTAAAGTAAGCTGCCGAATGAAGAGGTGGAGGCAACTATGAGGTGACCACAAAAAAGAAGCAGAAGAAGAGAGGAGAAGTTGAAAGATTCGACTATCAATGTTTACCCTTCTTTCCCTTCTTCGAGTGTACCAACTGCCAATTCTCTGGAAATTGTTCCTCTGAATCCAGCGTGTTTGTTAAGGCTAGAATCGGAGGGGATCCAATCTGTAATTCCGTGTTCAGAGAGATGGGACCCTCCTTATCCGAATCAGAATGATCGGATTCATGAGGCCTCTTGATTCCCGGAGTAGGTCTCTCCCGGGTGGGAAAGTGCTACTTGTTGACTTGCTGCAACACACTCAGTTGCTGCAGTAGGTTGAGTAGCAACCAGCGGATCTACTCTCTTAGCTTCTTGAACTTCCGCTTCTGAATCCGAATCCTCCTCAAGATCAGGGATGTTCCACCGTTTGGAAGACTTTTTCTTTGCAGATTGAGCTTTCTTATGAGGGCAGGCAGACTGTAGATGGCTTGTAGACCTGCAGTTCCTGCATTTGAATGCTGTATTTTCGTAGTCTAGAGATTGAACGTGGGACACATCACCCATTTTGAGGGTCATTTTATCCGGTAGTCCTTTATTGAGGTCAACTTCAACACAAATTCTAACATAAGTGAGTAGCCCACCATGGAATTGTGAATCATCTTGTTTTATGAATCTCCCTAAGCAATTCCCAATATCCTCCGCAACAAGATAAAAATTGAGAGGGAGGTTGGGTAGCCTCACCCAAACCGGGACACGCGAGATGGAGAAGGTGCATGGGTCAAATTGTGGGAACCATGGTGTAGTGAACAAACCAGAGCCCCAAAACCAAGGGCCCTCATTAATGACCCTGTGATAATCATCCTGATCAATGAAAAGAATGATGAAAAAGCCTCTGGCATAGAAGAAATGATCACAATTTTTGGTCCAATTGGAATGGATCCACATGATAAGGTCATTCGTTGAAGGCCAAACACCATTAAACCTGCAGATGAGAGCCTTTTTCTTTAGATTTGTTTGGAAGGTCAGAGAGTCAGCACTGGTGATTTCCAAAGAAGGGGTATCCACAACTTGTTCCACAATGTAGGTTGGGGAGGGGTAGCAGCCGCAGAAGCTGATGCAACATTTTTAAACAGAGCTTCTTTGAATGAAGCAGGGTTACGAGCTCTGGCTCCGCCTCTCAAAAAGCCCGTCATGAAAATAAGAGAATCCCTTTCAACCCCATAAGAGCTAAGAAGAGAGTTATCCTCTAGAAAATTGTCTCCAAAGGCAAGATTAATGAGATC
This sequence comes from Taxus wallichiana var. yunnanensis, assembly GCA_018340775.1. Taxonomy (NCBI): domain Eukaryota; kingdom Viridiplantae; phylum Streptophyta; class Pinopsida; order Cupressales; family Taxaceae; genus Taxus; species Taxus wallichiana. The sequence goes on along the minus strand of CM031243.1, from coordinate 671,905,111 downwards.
AAATCTACAACACATTTTGAGGGAAATAGCAGATTTAAGATCCATACCCTTGGCGTGTGGGGGCAACAAAATACAGAGTGTGGTCCCATTCCACGTGCAAACGAGAACCTGGGAAGCGAGGTCAAGTTCCTGCTCTGTAGTCTGTGGAAATAGATCGCAAGCCGTAGCCCGAATCGCCACTTGTTTTATCCATTTCTGGTACACCATATTCAGATGTGGATAGCCACGCCCTGAAGCGTACCCGAAAAACTCGTGTAAATGTCTAAAGAACTGCCTCCCCGCAAGACGAACCAGGTAATCATTAATAAAACTCACGCTTATGGCTCAACACGGTAACTCAAAACCATCTCCTCTCGAAGGAGATCCACCGCGATGGGCGAGAAACGTAGAGCTAGGGTTTTGTGGGAGAAAAACGCGATTCGCATTTTACGTTTTCACTCCAAAGTCCGTGTTCATTCAAAATTCGAATACTATCTGAGAGATGCTTTTATTTAAATTAGAGATATTTATATTTCTTCAATTTTAAAGAAAACATTTTAGTTTTACTGACAATGTACTCTTAATGCTAAATGTTATATTTTTGCTTACGTGTATGTTGGCTAGATTTTCTGCATAGCACAAAACCTAGGCAGTCATGAGATAAATCTCCCTCATTTAACCGGTGAGGCTCCCGTGTCAGATTTGTCAATAAAAATGTGTTATTATCTATCAGGGGTTTTACTTTAACCACTTAGTTCATGAACCATAACTAAGAAGTTCTGCAGCAAGTAAGCAACTGTTCAAGAAAGGAAGTATTTTATAGAAGAAGGAAGTAAAGGAAATACAGAGAAGAAATGGGGAAGATGTGCATCCCAATTAGTAGATAGTAGAGCTAATTGCATGCACATAGAAAAAACTTAATAGATATGAACACATAGAATTATAAAACAAAGGTAGCTCTAGATCCAGATCTAAAATAACACAAAGTTTATTAAGAGATCTAAAGATTAAAAGCATGAAACACAATACACCGTGACACAAAGTTCTCCGGAAATCTGCTCCTTTGTATTCCTTTGCTCCAAGTTACTTTCGTGGGTTCAAGACAAAGTCTAGAACACAAGATTGCTTTAACTTACTTAAAATTCTCCTCATTAACGAAGGTTCTTCCTCTACTTATAGAATGTAGAGGGGCAATTACAAGTTGGAAGCTTTTAGTTGAACTGGCACATGTGGAAGTCGGAAAAGAAACAACTAACAATCTCTCTCGACATGTATGATTTGCAACTGAAAATAGAACCTTCTATTTTGCACGTGCCACCTATTTCCAAGTAGTTGATTTCTTCAAGTAATGGCTTTTAAACCAATCACTTAAGTTGTATAATTTAATTGATCGCTCAATTACTTTGTCGGAGGAAAGAAGGAAGAGGAAAGCTGCAGTCTTGTCCTTTTTCATGTCCGCATGCAGTTGATTCTTTTGCCTTTGATTCTCACCAAATTGGACCTGGGAGCAGCTGGATCTAGAAACAAGCTGGAATTGGAAGCAGCTGGAATTTTACCTTCGCATTGTCTTCTCTTTTATCCTTGAAGCTTTTGCAGTTCTTTTCTTTGTACATGCATCAGTGCAAGGTTGGTCGTAAATAACTCATCATCCTTATTTTTAATTGCATATGAGCAATTAAATATTCTGGAAAGCACTCGGGGTGAATACAAATTCAATGAAGGCTTCAACTGGAAGATGAGAGCACATGCACAAGATCTTGGAAGGAATTTTCCACGCACCGACTGACTTCTTCACAAAGCATTCAAACAAGAGGATGATGCCTTTGTCTTAAGCCTTTGCAACTATGAGATCTGGATCTGCATATGGATTTGCATCCGCATCTGCATCTGCATCTGGATATGGATCTGCACCTGCATAACAAACTCTGGCAACTGGGTTGTGGATGGAAAAGCTGCAGCTCGAATAATTCCACTGCATGAGTGAAGTCTTTCCTGCACGCATGAGTAAAGTTTTCCCGCACACATGAGTGAAGTCTTTCCTGCTCTGGATCTGTCTATCAATTCAGCAAGAGGTTCCGAGCCTAGATCCGTGTCTCCAATATCTGCAAATTTAGAAGTGATGCATGACTCCGTTGTGCTTTCTTTTTCATCTTTCTTCGCCATAGCTTTGTCTATCTTTGTCTGAACAATTTTTTTTCTTCTTATTTGACTGAAATTCTTCAAAACTGGTGCAGATCTGGATAATCCTTCAGATTCGGAGGAAATATTCAATGTATTGGACATTGATATAAGTTCCTTTTCTTTATAAAAGCACCTGTATCTAACTCCTGCAATTAATTCAGACAAAGATGGCAACCGGAGCATGCACAGTGAATTTTAATTGTAAAAATCTGCACTTTTCAAGCCTGCTGCCCCAAAAATTGATGTTTAATTTGCACATAAAGAGAGCATGAATCCTTTCAACAACACCTGAGCACCTGTAACACCTATGCAAACAATTATGCAGACAAAGATCAACCTCCTTCAAAGCATGCGCCAAATCTGGAAGCTTTTAGCCTTGTTTCCACCTTGCCTGAGCAAAATCCTTCTTCAAATGGGGCGCACTTTTCCTCTTGGCTGCAATTATTTACCTGTGAATTAAATAATTCACCCATATGGCAGCCCATGCTTATATAACCCTCACAATTCTATAATTAATAATTGCCCTTCCTATTCTTGGCAATTAATTAATTAAAAATCATGCTTCTTTTTAATCGATGTGCTAAAATAGCATGTTTAAGTATAGCCATCCATTAAATTAAGTTAATTCAATTTAATCATCCACTCTTCACTTCACTTAAGTTTCATAGTGTGCCTTAACCATAGCCACTGAAAATAGAATTTAATTTAATCAATTAATACTTTAAAAAGTATTATTTCCTTCTCAAAAGGGGCTGCATTAAATAAATTAAATTTATTTAATTTTGGAATTCTATTTTTAAATTCCTTTTGTCCACTTGCCTTTGTTGACTTTTCCACAAGCCTGGGTGCCAAAATTGGGTGAATAAATATTAACAAATATTTATTTAATGCATTATTATTCACCCAAGGTGGGTCGCACTTTTTGGAATAATAGAATTCTATTTTTAAGAATTTATGACAATGGGATTCTTTACCCTGCAAGGCAGCCCCGGAAATCCCATGATCCACTTAAGTGATTTGACTTTGACAATGAGATTATTTACCCTGCAAGGCAGGATAATAAAATCCCATGATTTCACTTAAGTCACTTTTCTTTTATTTCACCATGGGAATTTTTACCTGCAAGGCAGACAATAAATTCCCGCCTGCCTGCGGCCTCTAACTTTCCCACTGCAACTTAAGTGAATTTTATATCACGGGAAAAAGTACCCGTTGCGGTAGACAAAAAAATTCCCACCTTGCCTCGCTTTGCTTCTATTTTTCCCATTGCAGCTTAAATCCTTTGTTTTCCAAAATGCGCCCAACCCCGCAGTGCTTTTCATACACGACTTCGCTTTTTCCCGTGATCTAGACCTCCGATGATGACTTCTTTCGGGCATGATGTGCATATATGTTTTCCACCGCTCCGAGCCAAAAATGGGGCTTACCCGGCAAAGGAATTGTTCTAGAGAAATTTCACAGAAAATGAAACGGGACAACACAAAAACACGAAAAATTGCCAAAAGTCACAAATAAAGCTCAAAACTTATTCCAAGTTAAAACCCTTCTGGTACATAGGAATAATGACATGTTCAATCATAACAGAGTTAAAACGGAGCACAAATAGCCTCAAACGGGGCTTAAAATAATTAAATACAAATTTTCCGCATACAAATCCCGACGATAGAATATAACAATTTTGGGCATCTGGTATTTGGCGAAAAAGACTAATATGGCTCTTTGGGAATATCTTGACGCAATACAAGAACTTTTAGGCAATAAAAACACAAAACGACCCATTATTTTAAAAGTACGAAATTTTTTCGGATAGGGTAGTCGTAGATTTCAGGATGAAATCTGGGTGACACCAAGATGTGCTTCTAAATTAAAAAACTAGTGTAAAGGTATTTTTTTTTATATATTATGGAATTTTAATGAGAGCAAATTTAATTTAGTGGGGTCCTATTCGGAGATGACTTTTGGTAATAAGAATGTTTTAAGTTTTTTTAATTGCTATGTATATAAAATGTAAAGATATATTTTAAGATACGGGAAAATGATAAACAAAGGTAATGAAATTGTTAACTATTGTGGTATCTTAAAAATGTAAGATAAGAGCCTTGAGATTGATATCTTTTGGCGTTTTCCAGATAAATGTATATATCCCGTGATATCTGTGCTAGTTTATTTTGTTTGGAATCATATCCCGTGACGCTGATTTTTGTGCCATGTTGCAGGCAAAGACTGTATATGGTGCATTGCGTGGTTTAGAGGTAAGGTGCTAAGTATACTGACAATGATGATGTCTTTTTTATGTAATATGTTTGCATTTTTGATTTCTTTCATAGTGGATTTCTTCTGCAGTTATTTCTCTTGTTGCATAGTAAGCAATGCATATGTTGGTCCCGTTAACACAGTCTTTCAGTATCTTTCCGTTGACTGAGAAGAGTATGTTTGCTCAACGAAAGGCAGATTATAATATTTAGTTATGAGTCTCAAAAACCAGTTTTTGTTGAGAGAAAAACCATGAAGTGTTTCTTCAGAAGCACAATTTCTTCAAGGAGTGTTTCATATTTCTTGCTTGTATTGATTTTGCTCATATAGCAATCCACATTTTGTCAAGCGACAAGCATCTTGAGGAGCACATGCTTTGTCACCGAGTTTGTAATCTGTTGTTTACTTTGATCTTTATATTTTAATATGGTTAACTCTTGAATTATTTCCAGACATTCAGCCAATTATGTGCATTCAACTTTATGACAAAGAATGTGGAAATATCTAATGCACCTTGGTTTATCCTAGATGAACCTCGATTTGCATTTCGTGGGCTACTCATTGGTTTGTAGTTCAATCTTTATCGTTTGTTTGCATATTGTTGATATTATTTTCTTTATCAGGCCAGAGGATGTGACTTGCTAGCTTTGGGACTTCTATCCAGAATGATAAGACTTAAACTCTCTGAATTTTTGCTTATGCAGATACTTCTAGACATTATCAACCTGTGGAGATCATCAAACAAATAATTGACTCCATGTCATATGCTAAACTTGTAAGTGAATTTCATGCCCTACTTGTGTATCATGCAACTTCGAGAAGAAAAACAGCCTCCCTAATTCCTATTTTTCACAGTATTTTGTTGTTATGCATGATATTAGGGTACAAAATAATGCGCATTTAATAGTTTTCCAATGCCCACCTTGCTTATTCTAGCCAATGTGCAAGATGAGAAAATTGGTAAGATAAAATTGCTCTCATGGATTGCAGAATGTGTTGCATTGGCATATTGTAGACGAGGAATCGTTTCCTTTGGAGATTCCTTCATACCCTGGTCTTTGGAAAGGTTCTTACACGGGATGGGAGCGCTATACATTTGACGATGCCCGTGACATTGTGGAGTATGTTACAGCCTTTCCTCTGAATGTTTATGTTAAAGGGTTGCTTTTTCCTTTCTAATAACTATTGTAAGTAACCAACCTGGAAAACTCTATTCTCAAACACCTTCCGATCGTCTTTCTTCAATCATGTCAATCCGCATAATAGACCCATAATTATTTTTTATGTAATAGCATGGTGCTACAAAAGGCATAACTGTGCAGAATCTAGGATGGACTAAATTTGGCTTACATCCGTGCATAACCCACGCAAACCATTTTATTCTTATTAGTGCAATGATATCGGCCATGAAAATTATATCTGCAGTGTCAAGAAACACATATATTGGCTCAATATTTGCTCAAGTTTTATAATTTGTGCATTGCAATAATTTTTTTGGGTCTCATCACCTTTGCATGATCATTGGACTTTCTATTCCCGGTGAATCAAAAGCTTGATAAGTTTTATAATCTCATATTGCCAGTAACCTTTCATAAGCTTGATAAGAAAAATATGCTGATATAATCTTTTATTGTTTGAAGTTAAAGACGGTAAGCCTTTAATTTCACAAAGACAACTCTTATGATGTAATTCTCTGCCATTTTAGAAAACAGAATAGCTGCTTCTATTTCTGACAACTCATTTTCAGAGTTTGTTCTCTAAATAAATTATGTTTTCAAGGTAGAAAAAAATTGCTCAGATTTCTAAACTTTCAGATTTCTTTCAAATCTTTTTCTTCTTTATCTGAATGGGTGAATTATCTCATGGACTGTCATTTTAGCTTTTCTGATAATGTGACTGGTCACAATGTGAAGGTTTGCAAAATCAAGAGGTGCGCATCGAATCCTTATCTAAGTACAAAGCACGTCACATGCTGGTATAGCTGTTTTGTGATGTTTTATTTTCATTGCTGGCTATATTTTGTTACTGTCTAGCTAATCATAGAAATAAAATAGCATCTATCCATGATATTTAACTTGAAAGAAGTATGTATTTTGAAGCTAAGTATTATTTGGCTCCTCCAGTCAGGTCATGATTGATTTTTTCTTTTGCACTACTTAACTGACTGGAAAGTTCAAAACATTACATAAGTTACAAATCGTCAAAGGCTAAAATATTCCCCAGGCTATAACACTCCTGTTCTCTTTCTGGATAAGATACGGTTATTCATGGTTTAGGCTGCAGCCCTGCTTCATTGTAATTGCAGACACAAATATATATTCTATCTCACTTGGAGCACAGGTTTTCAAATTGGTAAACGACATCACAATGATCTTTCCAAATAGTGGGTTTGGAGAAATTACTATACCCAATAAAATCCTTCTCTGTGGCGATTACTGCATATTTGTATGTTGAAATTCTAATACCACAGTTGGAAAGGCGCTATGAAAACCGAGAAAAAGAGGAATGCTATAAAAATTTCTTTGCCTTATCTAGCTTCTGGAGTCTCTACAAATCCATTACCTCTGCTTTACTTTCAGAATGGCAAACCGAACTAAGAAAAGCAATTGAACTATTATATAAAATAAATGGAATAGAGACTTGCCCAAATAAGCATGCTATGACATGGTGTCAGAAGAATATTTTTGCTTCAGCTGAATAGAGTTATAAAGCAATTGCACTTCTTTGTTTCCTGGTTAAGGAGTTCAATGTGGAATTTGGTAGGTTTTATTAATTTTATAAGAATTAATTTGGACTCCTGAATCCTTTATAAATTATATAATAAATCTTAAATTTGAATTCCTTGCATCTCTTACACTGGAAATGCTTAACATCATCCTACATTTTTAAGAATATAAGGAATTTACATTAACAAGTCCTTAGAAATGTCCATCTGGAAGTTGAGCATGATTGCCGCTTGGTAGGGCCTTCTACTCTATTCACTTCTATTTATACTTGTTAAATTGATTAAGAAATGCAAATTTTCTGCTTGGTACAATGTTCTTGTAGATTTGAGCGGTTTGCTTTGGCAGTGATAATCTTCTGTCTTCTGAGAATTATATGGCCAAGTTTGACACGAATGTATCATGAAGACTTGGTTTTGAAGGTCGCCTGTGCTATAGCCATCATTTGATTATTGCAGGAAAAATTAGTGGCTAAAAATGGGTGTAATATTTGGAAGTGAATTATAATATCATCAGGCTTCATGAGTTGCTAGCATCATCTGACTAGACCATTCATTTCTATTTATGCTCTTTTTGGTCTTGACTCTTGATCACTATTGTTCCACTGATAATCGTAAATCGTGTGCACGTTTTAATTATTTCTTTCCATTGTACCATCTTCATCCCTGAAACAGAGGAATGAGAAGTTGTTTCATTTATGACAGGCATAAATATAATGGCAGAGATAGATGTTCCGGGTCATGCAGAATCATGGTGAGATAATCATACATTCTTGAATATTTCAGTTCATTTGCAGCTATAGTAGTTTTCATTTTCATGTCCATCGTATATGCTTGGTGTGTTTTGGTCCCATAAATCACCCAAGTTAGATTTTTACGATAAAATTTAATGGGATTTTCTAGGAGGCCAGGGGTTAAAAAATATGCACTGTCTAGATGAACCATTAAAGATCACACATGTGGACAGGTGGGTTTGTCGTTAGTACATTTTACTTTAATTGGTGACACGTTTAATTTGGATTATGAATTCTAGTCTGATACTGGATGCAAACCTTAGGCATGTGCATTGTGTTTTCCATTAACTCAAAATCTGTTACAGGAATGTCCATGCTACAATGCTAAACTACCATTGTGTTTTCCATGAACTCAAAATCTGTTACAGGAATGTCCTTTCTACAATGGTAAACTACTCATTGTTATTCAAGAGATAAAGTTTAGCAAACCAAAATGAAGATGTTAAGAAATGGTTACTACTGTACCAGGACACATCAGGGCAAAACCCTGCCTTCTAGGACTACCATGCTATGGGGTCTTACACAGACGAATACGGTTTTGTGATGATTGTGCTCCACATGACAACAATTCATAGTTTCATAGAGACTCCTTTACAAATTGTGTAAAGTGTAAACATAATAATACAGGGACTTATGCCAATGGCACAAACACTCTTCTTTCCCCTGTTGGTGGTATTTTTCTGTTACCCAGTACAATAATATGCCCCATGGAAACTCCTGTCTCTGTCAATACATTCAAAACACATACATAGCAAAACCACAAGTTAAGCCATATGAGAGATGCATGCAAGATTTCTCCAAAGAGAAAAAATAACCCTTGGGTTGTTAGCCCTTGTGACAGAGTCTTCAGTTAGGAGTTTTGTGCATAGAATTATGAAATTTGTGCTGTGTTGATATGAGTCTATTTCTGAGTTCTCTCGGTTTGTTAATTTACATTTCTGAGCTCTCTCTGTTAATTTACATAGAAGCAGCCTATATTTATAGACCAAAATCTTACAATATGACTAGAGTTCCAGCTGTCGTTCTTCTAATGTATTCCTATCTTTCTAGCTGTTCCACTTATTACAGTGGATGATGTAGAATCCACCAAGCCACTTGTCATAGTGGATTATGTAGAATCAACGGACCCATCTATTATAACGTATGATGTAGAGTCCACTGACCCATTTATAATGGACGATGAAGAATCAACCCACATATCTTAATGGATGATGTTCTCATCATTTTTCCTTGCATTTAGGAAAATATCCCCAATTTTGCTAGATAAATCGAAGTTGCATTGTAGCTGTGAAGATAAGCTAGGAGAAAATGGAATCTTTAGGCATACGAAGTACATGCAACCCACAAACAGTGATGACAGAGTCCCACGATTGATATAACCTAAATGTCAAACGAGAAGGGTTGGAACTCTTGGGAATGAAACATCTTGGAGACTAAAATGCTTTGTCGATGCCAAAAGGTCTTCATATGAGGATCCAAGCTCTGGAAAGTGATGCTTTGCATGGTAGACCTCCATATTGAGGACATGGTATTTTTGTGGCGAGAGGGTTGGATCCACGGTGAGGAGTTTTTAAAGTATAGCCGTTGGGCATCCTCTTTGTGTAAATATGGAAAAAACATGAGTCAATGAGGCAGGAGAGGAAAATGCCGACATTGAAGTTGTGAAGAGTTCATATTTGAGCTGCAAGGAAGGTTGCTCAGTAGCAAGTGTTGCTGAAAACCATAGTTATCATGTTCGAGAAGTTAGGGTAGTTTGGAATGGGGAAAAAGTTCGAATTTTGTAAAGGTTTGGTTTGGTTCAGTTCAGCAAATTTACAAATTATATATATATGTGTGTGTGTATAATACAAGTATGATTATGTAGGGTCACACCCTTTCATCCAAATTAGCTCAGCCTCAAGTAATGACTAACTAATGAATGTAAATATAAATCTTAAGTGTGCCCACATATATCTCAATATATGCTATAAGCTAAGGACCATAGTAAGCCACCTCAAAATAGAGTGATGATGGAAATGGATCGATTTTTAGTAAGGGGTAAGAGTATGTCTATGAAATTTTAGGCAAAAGCGGTAAGCACAACTGTCTATATTCGTAGTAGAATCCCATCCAAGGCATTGTAAGGGATCACATTAGAGGAGGCTTGGTTAGGCAAGAAACTAAAGGTACATTTTATTAAAATCTTTGGTCGTTTTGCACATGTTCATGTTCCAGATCAGGTTCACAGTAAAATTCGTCTTTGTTGGCTATAACGAGAAATCAAAAGCATACAAATTCGTGGCCATATCTATCAGAAAGGGAACTATCAAAAGGGATGTAGATTTTATTGAGGTTGATAGGTTTTTCAGTTCTGAATTTTAGATGCAACTAGCAATAAAATCAGATTCTCCATGTCTTCTCGGTACTGATTTTCAGTTACAACTAGCAATAAAATTAGATTCTCCACATATTTTGTAATGTCCCCTTCTCAAAGCTAGTTCGCCAGAAGACCCTCAGCCCAAGTTTGACTTTCCGTGGGCTCAAGGGGTGTCATAAGGGGAATATTTAATGTTATAACTTAAGTTGCCAAAGTGACTTTATATTATTTTTATAAAAGCAACTTATGATTATATCATTAAAATAGAAAGTGGCTTTTTAAGAGGCAAAGTCAACATCAAAATAGACATGATTAGCCATAAAGTGAAACATAACAGCCAATTAGACATGGATCGACCCCCTTTGGGAGTTCTTCCTTGGGATTTGTGCCTTGCAAATGCATAAAAGAGGTCGATGGGGGTCATTTTGGGCACTTTTTGATGATATCATTTCCTATTTTGGAGTGTTAAGCTTGTGCTTCAACATTGCAGCTATTGAGGATGAAAACCCTCTTTGGCCTATAGATTTTGGGGACGAAAACCCTCAATTTCTCTTTGGTGATTTCATACAGAGGTCACATTTGAGCTTCATTTAAGTTAATTAGAGTTAGGGCACCCACAAGAGGTTAGATTTTCAGTCTTATATCAGTTAGGGCAGCCATCATTCAGTGGTAGCAGCATTGGAGGGCATTTTGAAAGTGTTTTGAGGTCTTTTAGAGTTGATGGAAGCCCTAAGGGAGTGGATCAAACCCTTGTGGGAGTTGTTGCAGGGGTTTTGGGTGGTGCATTTGGTGGTAGGGCTTGCACAAGGCCCTAATCTACCCTAGGACAGAAACTACAACCCTTCTCTTCAGATTTGGCATCAAACGGTCAGCTGTATTCCTCTTTTAATTTCAGTTCAGAAATAAATTGAAATAAATTCATCTGCTGATTGTAAAAATTATTTTCTTCCATATTCATGTGCCAAGTGGATTTCTAAAGGCTTTGCCCCTTGTGGGTATCTCTACTTGTTGGTTTTCCATAAATAAAAGCAAGAAGTCAGACTGCTGTACTTTTTATTGATAAGGGTTTGAATAAAAATCTGTTTGTTGCATATTTGGTATAAGGGTTTATGTGAATATCCAGAATTCATTATTTTGTGCCCTTAAGGGACATTACATATTTTGAGTCCCAATGAATTGGCTTTGGATAGTACTCAAGATGTGTAGGAGGCTCAAGATGTTTTGGGTGTTGATAGACATGCTGAAGGACCAACTGGAGAGGCTGATTTGCTTTTTGGCCAGGTTGGTGGTGATGCCGATTCAGATTTGATCAGACTAGATTCACTGGAGTAGGTTGCACCAATAAGGATACCAAAGTGGTATCCTACTACTTTAAGGGTTTTAAATTACGATAAGTTGGACATGTCTAATATTGCTTCAAGACTAGAGAGAAGTGTGAATAAGGTATATGAATCTTACATTTGTTGTTGGTGGTGATTCCACTTTTGTTACTACTGGCGTGAGTGAGCCTTCTTATTAGGGAACAGATAGAAAGCTAGACTGAGAGGCAGCGATGAAGGTTGAATATGATGCTTTGATGTGGAACAATAGTTAGGTGCTTCCTAATTTTCCTCCAGGTAAAAAGACAGTTGGCTGCAAATGGGTTTATAAAACTAAACTGAAAGTGGATGGTTTACTGGAAAAACATGTAGCAAGGCTTGTAGTGAAGGGGTTTCCACAGCATGAAGGGATAGACTATGAGGGAACATTTTCCCCTACAACCAAGATGAAGATGACTAGGTTAGTGACTGCCATTGTTTCTCAATTCCATTGGAAAATGTTTCAAATGGATGTTAAAATTACATTTTTGAATGGTGATTTGATTGAAGTGTACATGATGCAACTATAAGGTTTTGTGGTTATTGGTAAGGAAAAAATTGTGTGGAGGTTGGTGAAGGCCCTCTATTGGCTGGAGCAAGCTCCAAGGGCATGGTTTACTAGAATGGATCATTGTATATTAATTTAGGGTTCATAAGTCCTTTTGATCCCAATCTTTAAATCAAATTTTCAGTGGATGATTTAGTCATTCTTATTCTTTATGTGGTTGAATAAATCATCACAGTGAGCGAGACCATTTATATTTACTAGGTAAAATCAGTTCTTTGCTTTACTTTTGACTTGAGGCTTAGGTCTCGTACACTATTGTTTAGGAGTTGAATTCTTGCAAACAAATAAAGGTGCGTTTATTTGTACACAAAAGTATGCAAGAGGGCTACTTAAGAGATTCAAGATGGCAGATTGTAAGCCAATGATGACCCCTATGGAGGCTGGTTTGAAACTGGCAGCTTCAAGTGGTTATGTTAAGGAGGTTGACGAAGTACTTTATCGAAAATCGTGGGTAGATTGATATATCTTTCTTCCACTATGCCTCATATTTCCTTTTCTCTCTCCATGTTAGTAGATTTCTTAGTAAACCCAGTGCAGATTAGTGGAGGGAAGCAAATAGGATCTTGAGGTACATCAAAGGTACATTGGATTTTGGATTTTGTTACTGTGGTTTTTGATGATTTTCAATTGGTTGGTTATACAGATTCAGGCTCGGATGGATCAGTCAATGATAGGAAGTCAACTGGATATTTTTCAGTCTTGGAGCAAGTGCTATATCTTTGGATGAATAAGAAACAAAAACTGTTGCTTTTTTCTTCAATAGAAGGAAAGTACAAGGCTGCTTTTTCACTGCATGTGAGGTGATTTGGCTGATTTACAATTACATCAAGAACGACCTGCATATATATTTTGTTAATATTTGGATGTACTCAAACTGATCAAAAATCAACTTTTCCATACGCTTACTGTTTTCCAAAATAACCCCCTGGCTATTTGGCAACTTGCATCTTGATTTTGGGAGTTAGACAATTTTTTGGTTTAAAAGGCTACGAACACTAAAACTTAGTCTTCCGCAGAATCAAGGAACTTAGTGTTCCGTGGGTTCTCCTAACCGTGGAACAAGGGAGCGTTAGTTCGGGGCTAAGGCGAAATCCTGTGATCTTAGACCTTCGCAGCATATCAGTCTCTTGCGGGTCGAAGGTAAGTTAGAGCAACCTTTGCGGGTTTCGTGCCCGCAAAAAGTTGGAAAATTGGCTAAGGACAGAATCTGCAGAGCAAGCAAAGGGATGAGAAGCTTGGTGCTTCACGACAATGGAAATAAGGTTGAAATGCGATCAAGGTTGGAAACCGCGAGTCTCTATCTTAGTGCCCCGTGGGTTTCCCAATTATAGTGTTGCGCGGTTTCTCAAAGCTGCGTAACGATGGAACAAAGCCGCACGGAAATGCTGCGCGCGAAGAAGAAAAGTTCTTTGCGGCATAGCAAGACACATGAAAAAACCCGCGGAGGTCTATTATGCCACACAACGAGAATCGAGTCTTCCGCAACGCATGAGGAAGTAGACTTGCGCGCGGGTATAGAGGTTAAAAGGCCGCGTGACATTACAAATCCCATGAAACAAGCAAAAATCCGCCTAACATTGAAAGAGGCCGTGTAACGAAGAAAATGCTGCCAAAATCATGAAAAGCTGCCAAACAAGAGAAAACAAAGCAAGAAGTCATGGTAATGCAAAATCACTATTTTGGGCATAACTTTTGCTGCGGTTATCCAAATTGGGCAAAATCGGTCTTGTTGAAAAGGTCTTTTTTTCGCCTTCATTATGGAGCCAAAAATTTCTAGTTTTGATCAAGTTTTTGCAAACACGGATTCAAGCAAGAAAGGGCATTTTTGGCATGTAAAACGTCAAATCACCTTCAACCACCAAAATTTATGAGGAAGGGCGCTCTTATCTTCTCCCCGCAGGTTGGATAACGTGTGGAAATGGTCTTTTAGAGGCGCCCATGTGCTTTGCAGTGAATTGATGATTTTGGCCTTCTGGTTGAGCGTAAAAACCCGTGCCCTACCCCTCTTTCCCTCTTTCTTTCCCCCTTCTCTATATATTCTCGCAACTCACTCATTTGTAAGGAGGATGTTCTAAAATGCAAAGGCACAATGTCAAAATGTTTTCCCAAGCAACTATGAGTTGTAGACCTCCTTTTGGACTTGGCAATGCGTTCTTGCGCCTCCTTCTTCACATGTAATGGTCTATGCATACTTCTATTGCAATAAAATCTGGTTTTGTGGTGTTTTCTCAACCTTGACTTGTCTTTTACTTGCAACCTTGCCTCTCCATTCTTCTTGTTGTATTGTTGTGCATGTATTTCTCTTTTGCAAGTTCATTTGGTTGTGTTTCATGTGAGAATAGATGGTAAAATGCAGTTCTGGGTCTGTGTCACTTATGTTTGGCCTCTCCCTTCTCCATTTCCTTTCCCTTCTCCCTCATAGAATGTTTGCCCCCTTTCTTTGGTGCTATCACCTCTGTTTTAGCTTAGGTTTTTCTTTCTGCAGCTCTCTCCCTATCTCTCTCTCCTTGGTCTCTTGGAATGTTTAGGTTAGGAGTAGATAGTCTAACACTAGATTTAAGAGTAGTTTTAACACTAGATTCAGGTAGAGGAACCAACCTTCTCTAGAGGCCTGTCTCAAGATGCAAGTCCCACACTTGGAAACAGTCCCATGTTAGCAAAGAGTAGGGATCTGTCATGTGCAAATCCTAAGGGTGCTACTTTTTTGTGATAACACTTACCAAGCACATAGAGATTCATTTCCGTTTTATTTGTTGCTGGTTGGAAAAGGAGATACTTTGTGAGTGGATATATTGTCCAATTCAGGAGAAAGCAGCAAATACTTTTACAAAACCTCTATGGATAAACTTTTCATATTTTCATATATGACCATCAAGGAAAGGTGTTAAAATATTTAGTATAGTAGTCATAAGTGTAAGTCAAGTACTTACTATTATAAAAGTATGTCGACTTAGGAAATGAATGTACAATAAGAAAATATAATGTTATGCTTTATAAAACTTAGCAATAAGGGAGATGCATTAGTTAACCTTTTAACCTAAGTAGCTGACACGTTTCAGATATGGTAAGGATACGAAGAATCCAATACATGGATATGGCGAATTCTGCTATCCAATACAAGGATACGGCAAATCCTGCCACCGCTCCTCCAACCCCGGATACGGCAGTACAAAAACATATAAAAATGAAAAACATATAAAATCGAGCTTGCTAAATAAGAATTAACTGGTACTATGCATAAAAAAACAAAGTAACCACAAAACACTACTGATAATTTATATAATGCCAACTGAAAGCCAACTGAATGCCAAATGAAACATCACAAATGTCATGATAAATATTAATTTTTTTATTACATCAAAATTAGGGTTTAATTTGTTTATGGGAGAATGCAGCAGGGTCTGAATCTTCATGTGATCATTAAAACAGAAGATGCATGTACATCAAGAGCTACTGATCTTATTTTCTGGTTTTATAGCAGCACAAAACTGAAAATCAGATTTGTGGTGGGATTTAGATTTATCGTCACAATCATTCCTTGTCCAGAATTGAATATCTGCCTGTAAGTGATCAGATAAAGAGTATTTGGGTCAATTGTGCTTGTTCCCTCCTAGTCAGATTTGTTCCCAAGATGGATAGGATGATCATGTGAAGATTCAGACCCTGCTATTTTTTAGGGTTTCATAGTGTTTTTTAATTTTTCTGGGTCATTTTATGTTTTAACGTTGAAAAAGTTAGAAAAAAATTAAAAAGCTTGTTCATCGCCCCAAAAAGGTGCAGGGTATGGCCTGGATGGTCCAGATACGTCTCTACAGACGTATCTGGCCATGTCCGACCATCGAGGCTGTATACTTGGTGTATTTGGGGCCGTATTCGTGTCATATCTGTATCCTACCCTGTTTTCTGCCGTACGGTATCTTAGCTTTCAACTAAAGGGTAGTTAGAATTCAGTTGGCCATCTCTCTCACTTTATGTATTCATACATTCCATTTCTGATTTGAATTAGAAACAACACAACAAAACTTTCTCTCTCTATTTTGAAGTTTTTCTCCTATCGATGTTTTTCTCTCTCAGGTGATTGTATAAAAACCATATGATCTCTATGGTCTCATTAATTCATTAAAATCTGTCATTTTATTACTAACTTGTGATTGACTTTTAAAATGCAGGGGTGTTGGTTACCCAGATTTATGGCCATCTGCTGATTGCAGAGAGCCTCTTGATGTGAGCAAGAACTTTACATTTGAGGTGATTGGAAGCATACTTGCTGGTAATGTTCCTCCTTCCTTTCAATAGCTTTCCCCTGCTTACCTTCTTTCCTTTGCCTGTGGTATTTTGATTAATGCAACTTCTGAACAAAAAATCTGCCCACGTAACTTAGGTTGAACTCCTCTAACTAGGGCATTCTCCAAGCTGAAGCAGGCTAATGTTGGATGCATTACTTAGAGAAGGGAGAGATTATCCTCCTGAAATAGCTTTGTTGAAACCTTTTCAGTGATTTCTCTTCTTCCCCAGTTGTCGGATTTGTCGAGAGGGATCTTGTTGGATCATTAATGTATTGGAGTGCTGCAATTATCCTTGATGCACGTATAGGGGATGCTAGACACAAGTCTCATATTTTTTTGTCTTAGCTTGTTTTTGCAGTCTACACTTTCTTCTTAATGACCATTCTAGCCAGTTTGCTTTGTGTGCATGATTTTTTTATCTGCACAAAATCAGAGATCTTTAGTTTTCGAGGTAAATGTCTGAGCACCCTCTGTAGGGACCATTACATCCAAAGTTTTTATGTATTGATACTTGTGACCACAATATTGCCCTTATTATTGGATTCCCTGTCAGCTACAACTGTTTCAGGTTTGTCTTTATTAAGTTGCAATGAACCATGAACTGGAAGAATACTGAAAGGATATCAGCTGGTCTGTTAACGGACCAATTGTTCTCATGAAAATTTGAATGTCTTCTGCTTGTTTTCAATTCAAGTTATTTTGTTGTTCTGGATCAATCATTAATACCTAATGCTTGGCAAAATATTGCTACTAAAATTAATGTCAAGTGTCATACTTTTCTGTTGTCTCTTTAACTGAAAGAAATGCTTTGATTTTGGTTTTTATGAAGTATCGAAGCTTATGCTATGATTCAGGCTTGAACCATGTGCTACTATGCTTGACAAATGACTTAATTTGTTTAAAGGTGGATATAATGCTTGCTATAATTCAGGCTTGAACTATGTGCTACTATGCTTAACAAATGACTTAATTTGTTTAAAGGTTTGTTTAAAGGTGGATATAATTCTCGATAGTTAATTCATAAAATGTCCAAAATATGGCAATCTTTGACTTAAAGCATCCTAATATGATATTTTATGATTTGCATCTGATCATTATAACTATGTTTGAATTACTATACTTGAAACTGTTGTGATGATTAATGTAAGGGCTTTTCACTATTCAGAGCATGTTAGAAAATTATTTCTATAGTTATGTCAAATAATTTAATCAAAAGGACATCTAAAAGGGTTTTGTCACTAAAATCTTATGTTTTAAAAGTTTTGAAGAGCAAATGGCTGAATTTTTGGGGTCCTTTTCGAATTTCACACATATTTATATAAACTGGTTTTTCTAATTTCTGCATGGCAGATTTCCGAAAGATCTTCCCTTTTCAACTTTTCCACTTGGGAGGAGATGAAGTCCATACAGGTGGTTCTCTTAAAACATTACAACCTTCTGCTTATTCTGTAGTGTAAAATTTGTCAATGCACCAGATACAATGGTATTTGATCCATTAATTGGAGTTCTGCATGTTTGACTAGGTATAGAATAGCCAAAACCAAAATTCATTCTTGTGGTTTCTCTTGGTAGTGTGAATCGTTATAAAACCCTATCAAAATATGCATAGAATTTGTAGGGCTTGTGCACCAATGGCTGCTTTACACTTTCTCATGGAACCTATGCATCAGAAGCTGTTGTAGGTTTGAAGTCTATCATATTGTATCCCTGGCATAAGATTTCATCACGTCCATAGCTGTTCTGAAGGAAGAGTGCCTTATTTCAACATCATATCAGTCTCTGATCCCGCTCTCATTTAAAATCCAATTATTGCTTTTTCATGCATGTGTACTATGCTAACACCACCTTCATTTTAATCCATCTTTGTTTTCATTCCTTTGTCAATATTGTCCATTTCCCCCTCCTTTTTGTCAATTTTTGTTAGTCATATGCCACATGGTTAAGACATTTCTTAAGATTGCAAGAGTTGAAGAATTTCATGTAGTTTGTTTTCAAACCCCTTTTTATATTGAAAAGTTTACCAACTATATATGACCATCAGGTCAACATTACAAACCATATATCCAGTTTAAGAGCAAAACAAATAAAGACAACCCAATGGGGCAGGACTTAACCTAAGTTGCCGAAACGGCAGGCAGGGGCCTCGGGAGTGGGAGCGGGCAGGGAGCGGGAAGAAACGACAGGAGAAAAAAATTTCCCATTTTTGGAAAGGGTCTGGGAAGATGTAGCAGCAAAAACTTGCATGAGCCATAACTTTCATTCTGTGGCTCCGTTTTAGGTGCTGTTTTCTCCAAAAGTGTATATTTTCTCGAGCTTTGCGCATTGATGGCAATATTTTTCTTATTTTCATAAAATCCATTTTTGCACCTTTTTGGACCAAACAACTTCTTGCAATCTTCTGAAAGAATCATGAGCTTTGATCGCCTGTAGACAGATTAGTAATTAAAAATACAACTATGCGAGTATTCCAACTATGGTATATACAACTTATACAGTATACTGTACATTGTATACATTTATATAAAATACATTATTTAATTTTATACAATCTATAACATACACTATAAATTTAATTTTATTCATTTTGTATATACTGTACATTATTATCAATTTATAGTTAATAGTATAACTTTCCTTTTATCTTGTTTTTCATATACATAATATGTGGTTTATAATTAAATTCCTATTTAGAAGGCTGAGATTTATATATTTTTTAATTTTTATATAGTTTTTGTACTGCCATATCCGGGGTCAATTTTTTTTTTGCCATTTCCGCGTATCGGATACCCCGCTCCCGCTCCCGCTCCCGTATCCAAAACGTTTCGGCTACTTAGGACTTAACCCACACGGGGTGCCCAGCAGTATAAGAGAGATCACCACAGTCCAAAAACAGCCCTACTCAAACAAAGTACCATTAAAGAAAAACACAAAACAACATTTTTTTCCTTAAAAAGGCTCAGTCAGAACCGCTCCTCTGATTTCTTTGGTTGACACTAGGATGATCCAGGACCAACTTGCCCATCTGGAGCCCTGCAGTGCAGTCACCAACTGATTCTTCCAGGCCCAGTCTTTTGATGTCCACAATTCCTTCTCTTGCACCTCTTCCACAATTTCATTAATATATCCAAGGAGAATTCGATCCAGTTCTTTACCAGGCTTACTATTTCTTGTGCTGCAATCACCTTTATCTTTTCTACGTTAAAGTCCATCTCAGATCCTAACAGGCTCTGCAAAACATGCGTAGCATTCACACTGGCTTGAGAGACCTTCAGTCTGGCTAGAACTTCATGGATAGCTCTTACCACATGCCTCAGGGACGACAACTGTGTACCCCCTTCCTGTTTTCAAACTTTGTTTTGGTCTATTCCTATAACACCATAACAAGTAACTTGTATCCAATTCCCCAACTTCTAGATCATGGACAAAAAGTTGAATTAATCATTGATATGGCCAAGATGACAAACTTCGTGCTAAAGAGTAGAGGTAACTACAGCAGTATGCTTTTGTTTTTACCCTTAGTATAAAGTCTTCACATCATTGCACAGGGAAGCATGTATGTAGACTCTTTTAAACGCGAGGTCAAAGTTGAGACAAATAGGGCAAATAGATAGCATGTGCTCCCAAAAACAAGGCTGGGTTTGTTGCTTCACAAATTAAACATCCAATAGTCAATGGAGGATATTGGCTTCACTTAGGGCTTGAAGTGGAGGAAAGTGGAAACATTACGGTAAACAAGTACCTAAGAAACATATATAGCAAACATAATAAATATAAGCTCAATCATTGGCTTTGGAGAATTGTATAGTTAAAAACTAGACTGCATGGATACGGGTACGGGTATGGATACAGTACGGGTTCGGTGCGCTGAAATGACATTTTTAAAAACCTCGGAGGTGCAGTACGCTTTTGGTACGTTTATATATATATATATATATATATATATATATATATATATATATGCATATAAAATTATAAATTTAAAGAAACATTTGCATACTTATTGAAATTTAATACTCATACAACTTAAAATCATTCATAGAACATGAAAACAAATTTCCAATACTTTGAGAATTGAGACTTGAGTTTGTATTGATTCATAGTGTTCAAAACATAATAGTTAATAACATAGACTGTATTATAGATTTGATAATTCATTATTAATGCCTTAAGCTTGAGTTAGATGTATCATTGGACATTAAAAAAATATTTAAAGTCATGAAATATTTTAATTCCTTTCTCAAACCGAAGGAGGGCAGAACAGCCTCTTGTCAAGGCAAGGATCTTGTCATTATATTTTTGATTCGACAAAATCGATTTGTAGGCTTGGCACCTAATGTCAAATGAAGAGAAGATAGGCTGCCCAACCACCAAGTGCTTCACTTGTTCCCATGCCTTCCAAATTGACTGAAGAATAAAGGACCCATGAGGAGCAACAAGAAAGCCCCCAAATAGTAAGTCAACCAAATGAAGTCCTTTTCATCTCTCTCAACCCTTCAGAGCCTATTGGCAATATTGAATCTCACACGAACTTTCCAAAGTTCAATTCCAATCAAAGCCCTCATGTTTTATTTATTTTTTTGCACTTTAAAAAAAAAAAACTGTGGGTACCCTCTGGTACTCGTGGAAATGTTTTAAAATCGGAACCGGACTCGGAACCGGTCGAGGTTGTCGGACCGGACCGAACCGACGGACCGGAACCGGACCGTTCACTAAAAACACATAAAAATTACATTTTTAAAGAAAACAATATATTTGAAAAATTAGAAACCATGATTCCAACAATTACACACAAAATATGCAAGGTTTGCTCATGTATATAGTGATAGTTGGAATGCTCGCACTTCATTAGACCCCAAAAAAAAAAAATTCGGCAATATTTGCCCGGAATACTTGTCGAGTTTTGGAAAGCTATCCAATATTTTTAAATACTAAATTGTCTACATGAGCAATCAAAACTCATGATTCTTTCAAGATTGCATGAAGAAGTGCTTGGTCGAAAAAGGTGCAAAAATGGATTTTATGAAAATAAGAAAAATATTGCCATCAATGTGTAGAGCTCGAGAAAATATGCACTTTTAGAGAAAACGACACCTGAAACGGAGCCACAAAATGAAAGTTATGGCACATGCAAGTTTTTGTTGCTACATCTTCCCTACCCTTTCCAAAAATGGCAAATTTTATCCTATGCTTGTGTTTTTTCCACCAAAAATCCAATAAAGGAAAGAAATGTGTTTTACATGACTCGGCTCGGGTTCGGGATGAAACCGGACCGTTTGACCGGTTTTAGCCAAACCGTCAACCGATCCGGTTTACTAAGCGGTTCGTGCTTTAAAATGTTAAACTGTCAAATCACTGGCCTTCGGTTCCGGTTTGACCGGTTTTAAAACACTTGTGTATATGTGGGTACTCTTTTTATTTATTTTTTCGCACTTAAAAAAAAAAAAAGCTGGTACTGGGTGATGTGCGTACAACGACCTGTATGCATCTGCCATCTACCGTTCCCAAAATGTACCCAGCCTGGTACGAGGGGGTCCAGGCGTTTCTATGCAGTCTAGGTTAAAAAAGAGTGGCATAAAATGTGTTCATGACATTACCCATTATAGCTAGATTTAACAATAGCTATTAAATATAAATTCTATTGCAAAGCAAAAAAGGTCCTTATTTTTGATATTTATGCTAGTGAAAAAAGCACTTGTGGATATAATGTACAAGAAGGCCATTGAAGTGAGTTATGATACAAGTAATGCCCAATGCAAATTAGTTATCTCTAGGGCCTAAATTCATAAATGAGCGTTTCTTGTAGATGTAGGATCATTCAAGCAAATGCTAAAAATATCAAAGTGGTTCCATGTTGAAAACAACTTAATCTTGGTGTGGTTACGTGTCATATTTCTAGATTATCGAATGAATTTTATTTCTTTACCTTGTGTGTCCAATCAAGGGAGTAGAGATTCAGGTTTGGCCAGTCACTTAGTGTAGGGACTTCATTCTATTAATTTCTATAGATATATTTGGCTCCATTCTCAATAATATTGAGTGGGAAGGTGTTGTGGCGCTGATCTTTGAGTAGAACAATTGTTCACTTGCTTTCAGATCATCATTAGAGTTATTTGGTTGCTGACTACTGCATGGAATCAAGTTATGGGATCTTGACACATGACATTAACTTCTTTGTGTGTCCGGGGATGCTTGATGAATTGAGGAACAATATACATTCCGAGTGTGGATGGACTTGCTAGATAGTGCTGGATTATTGTGAATTTGAATCTGGTTGCTGGTACTCATTTCCTGTACTCTATTGTTGCTGAAATATTATTGGCCCCAGAGCAGTGTTGTGCCTCATTTTGCTCGCCTCTTAGAAAACACCGACAGATTTCCATCAAGAGAATTCCCTAACGTCCCACCCTAAGCTTCACCCATATCTTCAAGCTTGGTTGGCATTACTCTTAGCCAGAATGCAACAACCGAAAGTTGATGGGTGATTTCCTAAGGGCCAACACTTACTCCAAACCTCACTCAATGTTGGGAGTTGGATCTTGCGTAATAAACTAAAATGATGAAGAGCTATGCCGAATAAGATTCTAAACAATGCATAAGAAAATGGTACATGGAATGAACATAGTATTTCACGTGGGAAAAGGATATCAGATAAAAGAATAGCAGAGAATAACTTTGGTTCTATTGTATATAAACTATTTACAATACAAAGTACTTCAAAGTTTTTGTATCTAACATATAATCCATACACTATACTTGTGTAAATGTACAAATACACTTGCTCTTAACCGAACATAACCAGTTAAACTTAATCGCATAACTAACTCACTCCTTCAATTAAGTCCTTACTCTTAGGATGTGAGTACGTGCTTTTATACCCGGACCTTACTTTGTAATCCTCAAGCAACAGAAGAATTCGTCGTCTCACCAACCGCGTGAGAAACATGATCATTGCATAATGGTCCTCCACCAATCATGTCGAACATTATCAAGACGTTTCTTGCACATTTCCGGTCGATAGATACAATCGACAAGTGTACGGTAACCTTACAACAAATATACTTTGCATTAACATGTTGTGCTACTCCCACTGCGCACCACTGTGCAGCTCTCTTGCGCTCTGATTAGTTAGCACACAGCTCTATGCACCACCTTCTTGCGCACATATGTACCACCCCATTGCTTATAACCTGCACAACGCAACTATGCACAAGTTTCGTGTGGCTGTGTCCTGTGTAGACCTTCCTGCACAGTAGTGTTGCGCAAGCCTGTGCAACAAAACATTTGTGCATAACCATCCTTCGCAAGACCATGGAAAGTAGAAACATTCCCAACATTCTCTCACTTGTTGGACACTCTTGCATATAGATGGACCCATACTTCATCATCTATGAGCAGCCATGCCCATTTCTTTCTTGCACCAAGAAAACTTCTCAAGACTCACTTGCATTTATTAATGAATCTATAGTGATCTCATCAATGTTCACCTTCTCTAGCAGTATCTTCTTCTCCACCATTTCCCTTACAAAATGGCATTGCACATCAATGTTCTTTGTCAGAGAATGATACTTAGAGTTCTTTGCTAGACAGATCACACTTTGATTGTCACAATCTATCCTTCTGAACCCGAACGGACGCAACAATGGCACACAACCTTTAAGCCAAACTGCTTCCTTTTGGCATGAGTAGCTTTCATGTACTCATTCCCTGTGGTGAATATTGCAACACCCGCTAGTTGTTTTCTCATACAACTTACAGCTCCACCAAACAAGTTGGACATATACACACTAGTAGATCTTTGGAAGTCAACATCTCCACCCCAATTAGAGTCCACAAAGCCATGTAGACTCAAGTTTTTGCTCTCACCAAGATTTCCCGATAGCAAATTACATACTTAACAAATCTCGCTCGAGATACCTAAAGATCCTCTTCATTGTAATCCAATGCTCTTTTCCTAGATTGGACATGACTTTGCTTACTACTCCCATTGAATGTGCAATATTACATCTTGTGTAGACCGTTGCATACATTACGCATCCCACTTGACCTTGTATACAAACTTGAGTCATGTATACAAAACTCCTTTTGTGTCTTTGGACACTTTGCACACAAATCGTTGATAATTAACCGGAAAGAGTGTGCACACGGGCTTGTTGTCCGACCTCCATAACTTCTCCAACATTGTTTCAACATATTTTGTCTAATATAATCAAATTTATCTGTTTGCGCAATTTTTTTATTCCTATGCTAAAAATAAATTTTGTAGCACCAAGATCCTTCATATTAAACTGCGAGAAACCGCTAAGACTTAATTTGCTTGATCATTGTTTTGCAATTTTCGATCAACATATCTACATGGAAGACTATGATGACAAAGTTTTCACCTTCTTCCTCGAAGTACACACAAGGATCAACCTTGTTGTGCACAAGACCAAGTTTCAACAAATACATGTCAAACTTTTGATTACACATCTTTGGTTATTGTTTGAGGCTGTACAAGGACTTTTTTAGTCTGCAAACAAACTCCTCTTTCCGGCTGCGCCATTTAGATTTCTTCTTCAAGCTCTCCATGCAAAAAGGCCGTATTATGTAATGTCCCCTTGGGGCATAAAATAAAGAAATCTGATTTCTTAGGGAACCCTTAAAAAAATGATAGCAATTTGATTTTTATTTAAAAACCTTACCAAAAAAATACAGCAATCTAAAATTTCACTTTATTTATCAAAATACCCACAACCCACAATACCCAAAAGGCTTAAAACATCTAGGAGACCTCTAGTAACATCAACATGGAAGAAAATAATTTTTCTAACAAGGATATGAATTTATTTCATACTTGGAAATAGCTGAAACTTCAAAATTTCATATCTCCCAAAATACTTGGAGTGACAATGCAAAGGATAGCTCAAAATGATCACAAAAATAACAGCTATCAATTAAAGCAAACCTTAGATTTTTCCACCCATGGGAAGACCCCAAAAATGATCTGAAATCTCCAAATGTGTAGTAGATCAAACTGGAAATGGATGCGAAAGCCATGAAAATGGTTGCCAAATACAGCCCAAAACTATCACAAGTGATTCTCCACTCACAAGTGAAAACAACCCCAAAACGTGCCCTAGATCTGAAAAACAACCTTCCAAAACCCGAAATTCTGATCAGAGCACAATAGTGAATCCCGGGTGGATTCACTTCACAAAGTTGAAAAGTTTTTTTTCCCCAATCTTGAAACCTCAGAGGTTTTAGTCCCCAAAGCTCCTTTTCCATAAGGGTTTTCGTCCTTAGAAGATTTGATGCAAGCAAATAGCTTAACATACAATGATAGAAAATAGATTGGCAAAAGATGCCAAATGAACCCCTCTTCACCTCCTTTTATACTTGTTGTCTCTATTTTTCAAGTGTGGCGTTCTATGTGGGATTAATAAAGTAACTTTTTTTTAAATTTTGATATTACTTTACTTTTCCACCAACCTTTAATAATTAATTAAAGTACCAATAATAAGAATTACTTTAGTACTAAAATTGGTTTATTAATTTCTCCTTTATTGTCCCTTTAGCCGACTGAATACAATGGAAAATAGGCTAAAAAGGGGTCTTCTACTTGCCAGTATTTTTAAACATACATTTTATTCTTATAATAATATTAATAAGTTGCCCCTAGATAATGAATTGACCGGGCCCAACTTAGAAATATTATTAATGTCCATTAATTTGAAAAAGGGGACATTATAGTCCTCCCTTCCCAAATTTGCTTTCCCTCAAGCAAATGCAAGCTCATATGCCCAAGTACCATGTCCAAGAGGTAAAACATGTTGTAGTGCTCCAAAAGCCTAGATCCCGTGCCTGTCAAATGAGAGAGCTCTTGCCAAAATCTGAGTTCTGAGTTTTGAGCCTTGGTTTGTATGTAGCCCTCATGATGCCCAACTTGGAAAGTCTTTGAATCTTCCACAATTTTCTGGTATGTGTTAGAAAAATCAGAGAATTCGTACCAACATGAATTCGGTCTGACAATTGGATCTTTTCACCAATGTATGCAAAGTTGCAAGTAGCCTTCTTCTCCGTCATTCTTGGACCTGCACAAGGAACAAACGTATCAAAGAAAACAAGAGTGTTTAACAACACTTTTACAATCTCTTCATGCCTTATGGACATGATAGCTAGCTCCCTTCTTTTTCTTGCCATCACCTCATAATTTCCATTCAAATGATGGATTCCCAAAAATCTCTCACTAATCAGCAACTCTATGACTGAACTCACTTGTACAACTACAATTTGGGAATTGTAATGGCTGGACATGGTCTTGTATACACCTGATGAAGTCTCTTTTTCCTTGACTACACCCATAACTTGTTGATACATGCACGTGACACCTTCATAGGCCTTAACGAGGATGTAAAAACCATCAACTTGCCTTTTATTGCTTGTTGTTCCGAAAAGTACAGCAGACTGAACATTAGCATTGTTACCCAATAAGGTTCTTTTCTCACGTGCAAACTCTCCAATAAGGTTGTCCTAAAATTTAGTCACATATGCTCCTTCTTTGACACTCTTTTGTGTGCCTTGAATACTAGCAATTTGGCCCAAATGCTTGGCACCCAACTCCTTGTCTTGTCTATCTATTATGGGTTGAATACCCACATTACTTGACTGCTGTTGTAAAACTTCAGACCTGCAACTCAACAGACAAAGGGCTGCCCATTGGCCATCATCAAATCGGTCCACCTAAATGCCCTTTGTATTCAAACCAAAATTTCTCTAAGTACTACTTTCTAAAACTTGTACCAAGCTTTTCTTACATTTATCCAAAATCAATTCTGATTTTTTCCTTTTCCCAATGACATTAACAACATCAAAGATATTGAAATCAAAATTGCTACCCTTTGTAGAACTCAGAATATTACTAAGATCCCATACCCTTTGGTGCCCATAATTATGAACTTGGATCAAGGAGTCCACATGCCCCATATTGCAAATTGTATCCTTTATTTTATCACTCCTTTTAACATGCTTCTCATGAGGACAACAAATCTGAAATGGTTTAGTATGCAACAATAAATATGACATGTTACCAATCCTTTCATACCTTGGAGTGTCATCAAGATATTCATTTCCTTTTGCCTTTGCTCCTACAATTGGTGCTTTCCCTTTTGCACTACCTCCATACCTTGTTCATATATGTTTTGAATGTCTTCATGGCTCTTACTGAAGTCTAATCCATCATCATTTTGCTCTTCATTGACTGCTGTTAGGATAACTCCAGCAGGCTGAGAGTGATTATGGGCACCCAGAAATGCCCTTTCTTCATGGGTATGGCTTCCAACAATGCCATCCCCATGTTCCTTCCCCAAATCTGATTTTTCTCTACTTGTCTATGCAATCATTGGATACCAACAATTCATCATCAAACACTAAAATATTTTTACCTTGGGTTGCATGCTCCTTAATTTCCTTCTCATTCCTTGGCACATGTGCCATGATTTCTCCAAACCCTTGTGTCTTTATGGTGTTATTTGGAAAATTAGTCCAGGGATCTACTTTGGCAATGGTGATGGGGGCCTCTAGGGCTCCCATGGGTTTCTCCTGTTGAGATCTTCTATTCTTTATGGTGTCCCTACTATTCTTCACTTGGCAGTAATCCCTAAAAGACAACATGTCTCTCACTCTATAACTAAAGGCTGCATATTCTTCACCCCATGCCTCTATATCTTTAATGTCACTTGGTGGATCTAACTCAATTGCTTGTTCCTCTTTCTAAAGGAACTTGGCCCTGAATATTTGTGGGTCTTTGCTGGTCCAGATGAGCTTCCTTCACCATTGTTGGTTGCTCTTTGATTTGTGGATATATTATGCCCATGTACAGCCTTAGGCAAGTCCATGATTGAGCCTATCAATGCATTAGACATTTTCCTTTGAGATTCTCTCAACACTTGTTCCATTTCTCTTTGGCTTTCCCTATGAGATTCTCTCATAGCTTGCTATAACTCGCTTTGACTCCTTGTAATTACTTCCTTATGAAACTTAGCTCATCTGTTGGAGGAGCTCTTTGATCTTGCTCATCCATTGTTCCTTTCTTTGGAGTTTGATTCCTTCTTTGATAAACTTGAGGTGATTTTCCCGTGTGCATTTAGATATGATCTCTTTCATAAGATGGCAAGGAAAACCGCTATGATACCAATGTAATGTCTTCGTAGGGCATAAAATAATTTTTTTTGGATTTCTAGGAACTCTTAGAAAAATGACATCAGTTTGATTTTTATTTTAACACCTTACCAAAAAAATAGAACAATCTTAAATTTCACTTTATTTATCAAAATACCCACAACCCACAATACCTAGAAGGCTTAAAACATCTAGGAGACCTCTAGTAACATCAACATGGAAGAAAATAATTTTTCTAACAAGGATATGAATTTATTTTAATTTATTTCAGACTTGGGAATAGCCATAGTTTCCTAAGATTTCGGGACGATGGGATGGGGTTTCTACGGGACGGCAAATTTTTTGAAAATTTCGGGACGGTGGGGGGACGACAAGAGGACGGCTAATAAAAAATACATAAAAATATATATAATTTATTAATTTTACAAATATAACATGAATAATTCAATAAACTAAGACTTAAAATTGAAAGTTTGAAGATTGAAACCATTAATGATTAATCCAATTAATCATCACATAAGACAAGGCCCAAAATGCTATAAATATTATATTCAATGTTCAAAACTTCAATATGAGAATGAATGACTAAAGCTGAAAATTAAAAACAAGTCTTAGTCTTACTCTTCAATAATCAACATGAGAAGAGTACAACTACACCCACATTACATAGGCTATGAAGTATTATGTCATGACTCATAACCAAAATGACAACTGACAAGTACAACTCAAAAATCGCTATTAGAGCCCTCCGAAGGAACAGTTGCAAACCACTCCTCCTCACTAGAAGTATCTGTATCAACATCATCTGCATCTGAAAAGGAGATATCAACCAATCCTCATTGCTCCTGATCTTCATCAATCTACCTTGCATCCTCAGGATCCACATCCCACCGCAATGTTGGGCCCTCCTCAGACGTAGGTGTCTTGCGATCCATGAGATGCAAGGCACTATGTACAGCAACAAGTTTCTCTACTCTCTTAGAGGTAAATCTATTCCTCTTAAGAGAGTGGATCCACACATATGTTGACCAATTCCTCTCAGAAGCAAAGGAACTAGAGAACACCCGAGAAAAAGACGAATAACAAGTGTACGTAGCAATCCCGCATGTCCATACAATCGCTACCAACTAACTGGACTCTCTTGTGCTAATGTGGTCCCGCTCTATCTTTGATGATTTTTTGCAGCCATCCGGATAAGCAAACTTGAGCCAATTAGTTCGACTCATGAAGCATCCTCTGCATTATACATTTTTTTAGGGCTTTCAAGAAACCCTTCCTCACCTCCTCATCATCTACTCGGAGAACTCTACCAGGCCTCTCAACATACCACTTCGGATTTAGTGCATATGCATGCATGTGTAAAGGAGTGTTCAACTTCTCCCATCTCCGCTCAATGATAGGCTGAATATGGTGATGGTAGAACTCCAAGATGGGGTCCCTTGGCCGAAGAACAACCTTCATCTGGCCAAACATACTATCAATACATTCGTATATCTCACCAAGGCTAGGGTTCTCAGAATCCCCATATTTTATCACACTTAAAACTCGGAGATATTATGGATGTGATATGTCTCACATCTATCCAAAATGTTTCATTCACCACAATTGCTTTCACCTTCTTCCCCTACTCTGTTTTCAACCCATCCCACCTAGACCACTTTGATGTCATGACCATACACTACATGTAATGATTCTTGCAACTCAACCATCCTATCCAGCAAAATAAAATATGATGCAAAAGGTGTGTCCACTGGCTTGAGGAATTCCTTCCTCGAAAAGCTACGAAAAGAGTGCTAATGACATATGGTGGTTGCAGATGAACATCTACACATCTCTAGGATCAAGCACTACTTTTGACCCAATCAATTTTTCCAATGTCTTTTAGTGCATTGTTCATGGCATGCACACAACATGGGGTCCAAAATATATGTTGGTAATGAGCCTCAACAAGCTTACATACGTTGTCCTGCACACATAAGTTGCATCTGTAATAACTTGCACAACGTTGGCAGGGCCAACCTCCTCAATGGCATCTCGCAAAATGGTGAATTGGAACTCTACATCCTTCTTCTTCCTTGAACAATCAATTGCCCTCAAAAATTAAGGACCCTCTCTGCATGAAACAATGATATTTATGAGTGGGTGGTGTCTGATATCTATCCACCCATCCATGATGATCTTTTGCAACCGTGAGAGACCCATGTGCACCTCATTTCCTCCATCAATAAATTAACCTTGGAATAGTTCCTATCCAAGATTGTGGTTCTCAACTTCGTGTCTCCTGGGGGCACATAACTCACACTTGCTTTGGCTACCTTAGCCATAGCCTCCTTGAAATAAGGAGAGCGAGCAACATGAAATGGAATGCCAGTAGCAAAAAGAATTTTCCAATGGCATCATCAGCCTCTTCTCTAGCCTTTGTATCATACATGTCAACAATTGGATTAGAGGCCACAACCTTCCTCTTCCCCTACTACTACCAAAAGCATCCAATTCAAACACCTCATAAGATGCACTGCAGCACTACCAATATTAATTCTCATAGAACTAGAAGGGGTGCCAGTGCCACTAACATGACGACCACAAACTTTTGGAACCTTTTCCACCATATCTCCATTATACAACCTCACCATTTTTGACCTCTCTTCAAGTGATAGCTGTCCACACATGCCTACACCTTTCCCCGAGATGTGCAATAAATGTGCATTCAACCTAGTAATGTTGCCTGACCAAGATAATGAGCATATGTTGCATTTCCATATTTTAGTGCCCCTTGAAATGCTTGATCTAGGACCCTGCATAATTTGACCAAATTGTTTCAAAGGTTTTTCTTATCAAAAAACCCCCTAGCATACTTTTTCAACATTTCGGAGGGGCAATTGAACTTGTCCACACTACCTTGTGAACTAGCAAAAGTATTAGGTGTTTTTGATTGTGTTCCTTCTCCTTGCACACCCATTTCAACCTCACATTCAGCTTGATAATCACTATCTAAACTCATTTTGAAGCTGCAATAATTAAAAAACAAAACAATATAACTATACAATACAATAAAACAATGAATACACTTAAAAAAAACAACGATGAATACATTTAAAAAAAAACAAGCAATAAAAATGCCCTCCCTTTATGCTTTATCTCATTCCCTCACTTGCTAATCCAAATAGGAAAAAAATACAAGCAAATGCAATGCCTTCACTTTCAACTTTGCATTTGGAAATTAAAAAAAAAACAAAGAATGGTAGTAATGGATGTACATACCTCTTCCTCTTCCTCCTTGCTCTTCCTCTTTGCACCTTGCTCGTTGCTCTTGCCTTCTTTTTTTTGCTCTTGCTTGGTGTGATTAGAATGAGTGTGAAATGCTCTTTTTATAAGTTTTTTTGTTGCTTTTGGTTAGAAAGTATTAAAAGTTAAAAAAAAAAAAAAAACATTAAAATCATGAAATACGAGTTGTTTTAGTGTTTGGTTGGTGGTTATGACGTTGGGGACGTTTTATGAGTTTTTTTGTTGTTTTTAGGGTTAGGGCATGTTGCTTTTAGTTAGAAAGTATTAAAAGTTTAAAAAATATAAAAAACACTTTAAAATCATGAAATACGAGTTGTTTTAGTGTTTGGTTGGCGGTTCTGACGTTGGGGATGTCCCGCGACGTCCCCAAAGTGCCCTTGCACCCGGGACGTCCTGGGTGCGTTCCTGGTTTGTGGGGGACGCCCCCTTTTTTTCTCTGAAATTGGGACAATAAACGTCTCATCTCCGTTCCCCAGTCCTCAAGACGTCTCGGACGTCAGGACGTGATGAAAAGGTCAGGACGCGTCCCCGCATAACACCGGAAATAGCCAAACTTCAAAATTTCATCTCCCGGAATACTTGGAGTGACAATGCAAAGGATAGCTCAAAATGATCACAAAAATAACAGCTATCAATTAAAGCAAACCTTAGATTTTTCCACCCATGGGAAGACCCCAAAAATGATCCCAAAATCTCCAAATGTGTAGATCAAACTGGAAATGGATGTGAAAGCCATGAAAATGGTTGCCAAATACAGCCCAAAACTGTCACAAGTGAATCTCAACTGATTGTTGGCTGACCCAACACAAAAAAACCCTGAAAATCAGACCTGCAGATGATGCCCTAGCTGTAATAAATCTGAAAACAGCCCCAAAACATGCCCTAGATCTGAAAAACAACCTTCCAAAAACTGAAATTCTGAATCAGTAGCACAATAGTGAATCCCGGGTGGATCCACCTCACAAAGTTGAGAAGTTTTCGTTCCCCAACCTTCAAACCTTGGAGGTTTTTGTCCCCAAAGCTCCTTCTCCTTAAGGGTTTCGTCCTTAGAAGATTTGATGCAAGCAAATAGCTTAAAATACAATGATAGAAAATAAATTGGCAAAAGATGCCAAATGAACCCCTCTTCACCTCCTTTTATATTTTTTCTGTCTCTATTTTTCAAGTAGGGCATTCCATGTGGTATTAATAAAGTAACTTTATTTTCTATTTTAATATTACTTTACTTTTCCACCAAATCTTTAATAATTAATTGAAGTACCGGTAATCAAAATTACTTTAGTACTAAATATAAATTATTAATTCCTCTTTATTCTCCCTTTAGCTTATTGAATACAATGGAAAATAGGATAAAAGGGGTCTTCTACATGCCGATTTTAAAAATACATTTTATTCTTATAATAATTTTAACAAGTTGCCCCTAGATAATGAATTGTCAGGGCCCAACTTAGAAATATTATTAATGTCCATGAATTTGAAAAAGGGGACATTACACATTAACATCCATTTGATTATCTACAAATCAAACACAACAATGTGGCTGAAAGAAACGTAATAGAAGTCAACTTCACAACAGGAGAAAATACCTCACCAAAGTTTATTCCTTCCACCTTAGAGAGTCCCTTTGCTACTAGGCGAGCCTTGTACTTCTCCATTTTACCTTTTGTGTTGTACTTCTTGAAAACCCGATTCTGACTCGAGGTTTTCTTCTAGGAGGGAGTTTTACCAAAACTCAAGTCTCATTCTTAGCCATAGTCTCAATTTCCTCCTATGCAACTTCCTTCCAAGACACTCTCTTTTGATTCAAGGGCCTCCTTTAACATCTTGGTGTTGTCACCATCGATTCTTGACCGAAAGAATGCAAAATGAATATCCATGGGCGAACCTTTAAGGTATTTTGCTCACCCATTTGGATTTTCTAGCTGTTTTCTCATAGAACTTACAGCTCCACCAAACAAGCTGGACATATACACACTATTAGATCTTTGGCAATCAACATCTCCACCCCAATTAGAGTCCAAAACCATGTAGACTCAAGTTCTTGCTCTCACTAGGATTTTCCTGATAGCAAATTGCATAGTTAATAGTCCCGCATGAGATACCCAAAGATCCTCTTCATTGCAATCCAATACTCCTTTTCTAGATTGGACATGAATTTGTTTACTACTCCCACTTTGCATGTGCAATATCATGTCTTGTGTAGACCATTGCTTACATTAGGCTTCCCACTTGACTTGCATACAAAACCTGAGTCATGTCCTCCAACTCCTCTTGTGTCTTTGGACATTGCACAACAAATAATTGATAATTAAGTAGAAAGGGTGTGCACATGGGCTTGCTGTCCTGCCTTCATAACCTCTCCAACAGTGTCTCAACATATCTTTTCTGATATAACCAAAGTTATTTGTTTGCACGATTTTTGTTTATTCCTATGCCAAAAATAATTTTTGTAGTACCGAGATCCTTCATATCAAATTGCACAAACCGCCAAGACTTAATTTGCTTGATCATTGTTTTGCAATTTCTGATCTACATATCCACATGGAAGATTATGATGACAAAGTTTTCACCTTCTTCCTTGAAGTACACACAAGGATCAGGCTTGCTCTTCTTCCTTGATGCACACACAAGGATCAACCTTGTTGTGCACAAGACCAAGTTTCAACAAATGGCTGTCAAACTGATTCCACATCTTTGGTGATTGTTTGAGGCAATACAAGGACTTTTCAGTTTGCAAATGAGCTCCTCTTTCCAGCTGCGCCATGCAGATTTCTTCTTCAAGCTCTCCATGCAAAAATGCTGTATTAACATACATTCGATTATCTACAGATCAAACGCAACAACAATGGTTGAAAGAATCTAATAGAAGTCAACTTCACAACAAGAGAAAATAACTCACCAAAGTTTATTCCTTCCACCTTAGAGAATCCCTTTGCTACTAGGCAAGTCTCGTACTTCTCGATTTTACCTTTTGCATTGTACTTCTTGAAATCCCAGTTGCAGCTGAGAGGTTTTCTTCCGAGGGGGAGTTCTACCAAATTCCAAGTCTCATTCTTAGCCATAGGATCAATTTCCTTCTTCGCAACTTCCTTCCAAGACACTCTCTTTTGATTCAAGGGCCTCCTTTAACGTCTTGGGGTTGTCACCATTAGTTTTTGACAAGAAGAATGCAAAATGAAAATCTGGAGGGAAAACCTTTTAAGGTATTTCGCTCATCCATTCTGATCTCCTTAGTGTAAGGGTTATAGGTTCTTCCCGCTCCTGTGCTTCTTTATTGGTAGCCTCATACTTAGATACAAGCTCGTCAACATCTCTGTCAACCCACATCTTTTCTAAGTCTTCTTTAGCTGTTGTTTTTGCAGATCACCATTGCATAGACCCTCTTTTGTAGGAATCATCGTGATCCCCCTAGAGATCACATTTCGGCTATAGACTGCCTTTTCTGTTTATGGATTCCATAGCTTGGAACCCTTAACACCATTCCCATATCAAATAAAGATACATTTTGCAGAATTATAGTCATTTCTTTTTCCTTTGGAATATGAACATATGGTTCACATCTAAAAATTCTCAGGTGTTTAAGGGATGGTTTCCTACCAGTCCAAGCTTGCTGTAGAGTCAGGATGATCTATTCACGGAGTAGCACATAGTAGTAAATGCTTCTGACCAAAGCTTCTGCTCCAAGTGTGTGCCACTAAGCATACTCAAAGCTTTATCCGTTAATGTTGCAAATCCATTATGTTGTGGTGTGTACAGAGTTGTTTTTCACCTTTCAATCCCACATTGCTTGCAAAATTCCTCAAACTCATTTGAGCAGTATTCTCCCTCACTGTTTGTGCACAGGGTCTTTATCTTTTCTCTTTATGATTCTCCACAGGGGCCTTGAACTCCTTGAATTTCTTTAGTACCTGAGACTTCTTCTGGAGGAAGTGCATACAAGTTTTCCTATAAATTTTATTTACGGACACGTAGAATACAAACCCTAGTGATGGCACCTTGACAACTCCAAACACATTACTATAAATTACTTGCAAAATCCCATTTGCATGCACAACAATTGTGGGGAACTTTACCTGACTCCATACACAATTTTTGTAGAATTCAAAATCTAAGGGACAATCTGTCATCCCTTTTGCCATTCCTTTAGTCTGTAGTGCGTGTAGAACTTTCTCACTAGGGTGACCTAACCTTTGATGCCAAAGCATTGTCTTCTCCACTAGAAGCATGCTGATTTTCTTGTGTTTTCCATTGGCCTCAAGAACAACAATGTTGTTGTGAAGCAGGAGCATCCGGGTTCACAGGGAATCCACATCAAACCAGAAGCAAACAGAATAGATTTTTATGTTTTCATTGTGTTTGTACTTTGCAGTATGTTCAAAGGAGCTTACTAGGTTCACAGTAGCTTCTAGATTCCAAAACAAATTTCAGAATATGGCACAAACAAGTATTTCAATGGTGCCACAAAGAAATGCTATTGTCAGAAGAAAAAGCTATTGCAAGAAATAGAGGTTCAGAATGCATCTCAACATCTTTGCAGCATTCATACATCTTCAGATGGATGGCGCAGCGCTTCGATGCTTGGAGCTATGTTGGATTACTTGGTGCAAGCGCTAGAGACTTCAAATAGTTACTTCACATCACACTTGAATTTGTAGAATCACTTCTATGTGTGGCAAAACGTACTTCATATTCTGGGATTCACATTAGCAGAAAAAGGTTATCTCAATGGCACGCATCTACTCTTGAAATCATGAGGTCATTGGAATTCATTTGGGCAAATGCACAAGGGTTCACTTGGATGCTTAGTGTGCAGTCTTGTGCGCAATGGCAAAACATATGTGTAATCATTAGAGTTCCAAATACAAAATTGTTGATCAATGCATAGAAGGCACTAACAAGGATTTGCGAACCTAATTGTACTAATTAGGCCTTGTATGCATCGCATTGTGCTATGATTGTAAATGCATCAAGGAACCATCTGGGTCTTATCTTGCACAGAGCACTATAGCACACATTTAATTAGGGAGGCATTAGTAAATGTCATTTGAGTTGCTTGTAGCCTCAAGGCAATGCTGTAAGTAGGTGGGTCTTGCATCTATATAAGCATGCTCCTACGCTTGTGTTAGCAAGTCAGCAACAAGTGAAGTACTTCCAAGTTCTTCTCGGATTGACTCAAGCTCGGTAATCTTTGTAGGGATAGTAGTTACTAGATAGTTGAGTTGTTAAGTGTTATCATAGCTCGATCTACTAATATCGTAGTTGTTGTATCTCCTTAGATTGTATCCTTGCCGATTGGTCTAATTTTTCTGTTTTGCTGATGATCAATAAAGTGTGGGAAATTAATCCTACTTGCTTTCAGGGTCATGTTGTTTCATTTCTATTGTGTAAATTTGAGGGCACTGGTGTCACTTAGATTTCACCCTGAAATCTGCGACTACCCTATCCGAAAATTTTTCGTACTTTTAAAATAATGGGTCGTTTTGTGTTTTTATTGCCTGAAAGTTCTTGTATTGCGTCAAGATAATCCCAAAGAGCCATATTAGCCTTTTTCGCCAAATACCCAGATGCCCAAAATTGTTTTATTCTGTCGTCGGGATTTGTCTGCAGAGAAATTTGTATTTAATTATTTTGAGCCCCGTATGAGACTATTTGCGCTTTGTTTTAACTCTATTATGAGCGAATATGTTATTATTCCTATGTCTGTAGAAGGGTTTTAACTTGTTTTAAGTTTTGGGCTTTATTTGTAGCTTTTGGCAATTTTTTTGTGTTTTCGCGTTTCGTTTTCTGTGAAATTTCTCTGGAACAATTCCTTTGCCGGGTAAGCCCGATTTTTGGCCTGGAGCAGCTGGAAAACATATACGCACATTATGCCCGGAGGAAGTCGCATCGGAGGTCTAGATCACTGGGAAAAAGCGAAGTCATGCACAGAAAAGCCCCTGCGGGGATGGGTGCATTTTTGGAAAACAAAGGATTTAAGCTGCAATGGGAAAAATAGAAGCCGCAGGCATGATGGGAATTTTATACTTGCCTAGCAGGGTACTTTTTCCCATATTATAAAATTCACTTAAGCTGCAGTGGGAAAAATAGAAGCGTGCAGCGGCGGGAATTTATTGCTGCCTTGCGGGTAAAATTCCCATGGTGAAATAAAAGAAAAGTGACTTAAGTGAAATCACGGGATTTTATTGCACTGCCTTGCAGGGTAAAGAATCCCATTGTCGAAAAATCTTAAAAATAGAATTCTATTATGCAAAAAGTGCGACCCACATTGGGTGAATAATAATGCATTAAATAAATATTTGTTAATATTTATTCACCCAATTTTAAGCACCCGAGGCTTGTGGAAAAGTCAACAAAAGCAAAGGGAATAAATCAATTGGAAATAGAATTCTAAAATTAAATAAATTTAATTTATTTAATGCAGCCCCTTTTGAGAAGGAATTAATACTTTTTAAAGTATTAAATGATTATATTAATTCCTATTTTCAGTGGCTATGGTCAAAGCACACTGTGAAGCTTAAGTGAAGTGATGTGTGGATGATTAAATTGGATTAATTTAATTTATTGGATGGTTGTCCTTAAACATGCTATTTTTAAAAGAGAAGAGCATGATTTTTAATTAATTAATTGCCTTTAATTGTTAGGGCAATTATTAATTATAGAATTGTGAAGGTTATATAAGCATGGGCAGCCATATGGGTGAATTATTTAATTCACAGGTCAAGAATTGCAGCCAAGTGGAAAAGTGCGCCCCCATTAAAGGAAGGATTTTGCTCAGGCAAGGTGGAAACAAGGCTAAAAGCTTCCAAATTTGGCGCATGCTTTGAAGGAGGTTGATCTTTGTCTACATAATTGTTTGCACAGGTGTTACAGGAGCTCAGGTGTTGTTGAAAGGATTCATGCTCTCTTTATGTGCAAATTAAACACCATTTTTTTGGGGCAGCAGGCTTGAAAAGTGCAGATTTTTACAATTAAAATTCACTATTCATGCTCCGGTGGCCATTTTTGTCTGGATAAATTACAGGAATTCATTACAGGTGCTTTCTGAAAGGAAAAGGAGCTTTTATCGATGTCCAATACATTGCATATATCCTCCAAATCGAAGAATTGTCCGAGATCTGCACACGAGTATTGAAGAATTCGAGTCAAATAAGAAGAAAAAGATATTCGAGACAAAGCTATGGCGAAAGAAAGATGAAAATGAAAGCACAACGAGTCATGCATCACTTCTAAATTTGCGATATTGGAAACACGGATCTAGGCTCGGAACCTCTTGCTAAATTGATAGACAGATCCAGAGCAGGAAAGACTTCACTCATGCGTGCAGGAGAAACTTCACTCATGCGTGCAGATTAAAAGCAGTGGAATTATTCGAGCTGCAGCTTTTCCATCCATAGCCCAGTTGCCAGAATTTGTTATGCGAGTGCGAGATCCATATCCGAGATGCGAGATGCGAGATGGAAATCCATATGCAGATCCAAATCCAGATCTTATAGTTACAAAAGCTTAAGCCAAAGCTTCATCCTCTTGTTTCGAATGCAGCCCATGAAGAAGACAGTGCGTGGGAAATTCCTTCCAAGACCTTGTGCATGTGCTCTCATCTTCCAGTTGAAGCCTTCATTGAATTTTCATTCACCCTGAGTGCTTTCCAGAATTTTTAATTGCTCATATGCAATTAAAAATAAGGATGATGAGTTATCTACGGCCAACCTTGCACTGATGCATGTACAACAGAAGAACTGCAAAAGCTTCAAGGATAAAAGAGAAGACAATGCGAGAGGCAAAATTCCAGCTTGCTTCCAATTCCAACTGCTTGCAATTCCAGCTTGTTTCTAGATCCAGCTGCTTCCAGATCCAGTTTGAATCAGCTGCATGCAGACATGAAAAAGGATAAAGTCAGCTTTCCTCTTCCTTCTTCTTTCCTCCGACAAAGTCAGCTTTCCTCTTCCTTCTTCTTTCCTCCGACAAAGTAATTGAGCGATCAATTAAATTATACAACTTACGTGATTGGTTTAAAAGCCATTACTTGAAGAAGTCAATTACTTGGAGATAGGTGGCAGGCGTACAAAATAGAAGGTTCTATTTTCAGTTGCAAATCATACATGTCATGCAAAGAGGAATTCCAGGAAGGAGATTGCCAGTTGTTTCTTTTTCGACTTCCACATGTGCCAGTTCAACTAAAGCTTCCAACTTGTAATTGCCCCTCTACATTCTATAAGTAGAGGAAGAACCTTCGGGTTAATAATCAATCAGAATTTGTAAGCAGCAATCTTGTGTTTTAGACTTTGTGCTGAACCCCTGAGAGCAACTTGAAGCAAAGGAATACAAAGGAGCAGGTTTCCGGAGAACTTTGTGTCACGGTGTACTTTGTTTCTTGCTTTGAATCTTAGATCTCTTGATAAACTTTGTGTTATTTTAGATCTGGATCTAGAGCTGCCTTTGCTTTATAATTCTGTGTGTTCATATCTATTAAGTTTCTTCTATGTGCATGCAATTAGCTCTGTTATCTACTAATTGGGATGCACATTTTCCCCATTTCTTCTCTCAGTAATTCCTTTACTTCCTTCTTCTATAACTTTCCTTTCTTAAATAGTACTTGCTTACTTTGTGTAGAACTTCTTAGTTATGGTTCATGAACTAAGTGGTTAAAGTAAAACCCCGATAGATAATAACACATTTTTATTGACAAATCGACACGGGAGCCTCACCGATTAAATGAGGAGATTTATCTCATGACCGCCTAGGTTTGATGCTATGCGAGAAAATCTAGCCAACAGAACCACTGCTATAAGATAGCTCTTAAATGAGACCCCTAATCTGCGGTTGCAACAATTTGGTACTAGACCCCAACGTTTGCAATTCTTGTATTGTCGTGCATCATTTGGTGTCATCTAGTTCAAGATGTTCTTGAACTAGATCAGCGCATGAGATTGATGGAAGGTGTAGAGATCAGCGCATAGGGAACTCTTTGATTCAAAAGGAATGGCACAAAGAGAGAGGTAACAATGGAAGGAGACCATGAGGAGGTAGCCACGAAGGAGCCACCGAACTTGTAGATTGGGCATGTTTGATTAGAGATTTACAAGTCTCGTATGGAGGCTATGGAAACAACACATTGCCGAGGCGTTGTGGTTGTAGATGATGCTAGTGATATTGAAGTCAAAGAAGAAGCACCTAAGAACTAGAATGCGAGACAGAGAAGAAGTTGAAGAACATAAAGGAAAATTCTGAAAGCTATTGCAAGAATGACAAACAAACCAAACTTGGATCCCTGAAGCTAATCTGCAAGTTTTAATCTGAAGAACTCATTGATTGGATCATGAGTTCGAGAAATATTTTGAATATGAGAGTATGGAAGATCCTACGTGAGTTAAGTTCACTGGTGCAAAATTGAAAGGTCTTGCATCCGTATGGTGGGAGCATGTGCAAGTTGAAAGGTTGTGCAGAGGCAAAGAGAGAATCAAGACTTGGAATAGATTCGTCATGAAACCGAAGGCGAAATTTATCATGCGGAATTATCACATAAGTTTTTCAAGAAGCTTCAAAACTTGCAACAAAGGGGATATGAGTGTAAGTGATTACACGGATGAGTTTTATAATCTTAGCCATTAGAGTTGGTTAGGTTGAAGATGACGCTAAGAAGGTCTTGTGTTATGTGATGGATTGTGCATGACAATTCAATATGAATTTGGGATGATCAGATTGCATTCAGTTGAGGAAGCTTGTTAGTGCACGCGTAAGTTGTAAGAAAAATATCAAGAAAGATACAATGCGAGGAAGAGGAAAGTTTGCACATGGTTGTGGACAAGGTGGCTGTAGAGGAAATTCTGTGCAAGAAGATGAGGCAAGCATATCTCATTGCAAAAATGGTGACCAAAGAGCATCATGTTTCTTGGGTTTGACATATTCTTATAGGAAGTTTGTACTTGGTTTTCTCATATAACTAGGCCATTGAACCAATTTACCAAAGGTGGTGCCACAGTAAATTTCACCTAGACAAACACATAACAAAGAACATTTGATGAATTGAAACGTAGACTTTGTTTTGCGCCAGTGCTTACTTTACTCTTTCTTCAACGATCATTTGATATTGATATTTATGCCTCTAAATATGTGCCCTTTGAGTCGATCTGCTCAATTTGACTACCCAGTTGCTTACCACAGCGAGACATTCATTGTCATGGTAAGGAAATATTCTACATGTCTGATAGCTTTATGTGATTGTCCAAGCGTGTGAGCATTGAAAGCACTACATATTGGTAAAGAAGACCATCATCCTCAAGGATCACAAACTGTTTCTATTCTTGCCCATGCAAAACAAATTGCAGCAAGCACCATTAAAAATGGCCTTCATATAGGTAGTACCATTTGAACATCATGCTCAAGAAGGAAGCACCAATCTGGTAGCTGAATCTTTGAGTTGACCTCCGGTTCAAGCTCTCCCGTCCATGCTTGATGCATGTGGATATGAAATCAATACTTGGCAATAATTGCACAAATCAGATTTAGAGTTTGCAACAATTTATCAAGCATTGCATGGCGGAAGTCAATTCTAGATTACTACTTGTAGGATAGACTCTTGGATCATTTGGGACACACATGTGTACCACACAAGAAAAAACTTCAGAAGTTGATATGGGAGGCATGTTTCAAGTTTTCAACAAGGTGGAAGGTCATTTTGGAGTTTAAGAAAACCTCATATGATTGAAGAAATATTTCTTCTGGCCACATTTATGGTCTGATGTTGCAAACTACATCAAATTCTGTACTGCTTGTGCTTAGCCAAGCTGACTAGCATGAAGCAGGGAATGTATACTGCTTTGATGGTAACTAACAAGCCTTGGGAATCAATTTCTATGGACTTCCCTCTAGGTTTACCTACTACCAAGAATGGCACTATTTATGTGTATGTAGTAGTAGTTAGGTTCTTAAGGATGGCAATTCTTTTTCCTCGTAAGAAGATTATATCAGCTCTAGAAGCAACTTAAATGTAAGTTCAGAATCTATGGGTTCACTTTGGATTATCATCCACCATCATGTTTGACAGAGATAGGATTCTTGAGCCAATTTTGGAAAGTACTTTAGTCAATTATGGACACAAAGGTAGCCAAGTCTATTGCATTTTATCCTCAGACTATTGGACAAACCAAAGTGGTGAATAGGGTGATCGTGTATCTTCTCAGAATGTAGAATTCCAAGAAGCATCACACTTAGGGATGAAAGGCTATCTTTAATTCAACTTAGTTACAACAAATCTTTACACAAGTCTACAACAAACAACCCTCTTCAAGTTAGCTTGGTTTTCCAACCATTAGCACTCATTGATGTAGCTTATCCTATACTGCCATCAGTGACAACTCCTTTAGCTTCAAAAGAAGTTGGTAAAGCTTCCAAGTTCAGTGAGCACATCCAACACATTAAGTAGCAAGTGTAGACCATACTGCGAATGTCAAATGGCAAATACAAGCAGTGTCATGATCAACATTGAGCACTACACACATTTAAGGTTGATGATAGAATATTGATTCATTTGCAGAAAAAAAGAGCACAAGACCTTACCGTTGGATCCATTCTCTTCGCTATGGCCCCCACACCATCACTATGAAGGTTGGAGATAACGGCTTTGAGCTCAATTTTCCAACTTATCTTGGTCTACATACAGTTTTCGATGCAGATCTCTTGTGCCATTACATTCCGGGTTTGTTGGAAATACTAGATTTTGTAGAAGAACTAAGCCAATAGAGATGAAACCTGATTATAGCATGCCAACAAATGTGAATCGAGTCCTTGATGGTAGGGTTAAATGCTCAAGGAACTTGACCTACTGTTGCATAATATTGGCACAAAGGAGTCTTGTCACAATTGTGCAGACAAATGTCGCTTGGGATAAATTCAGACCAGTTGTTGTTTAATAGGTAGACAAGACAAAAGGCATCAAACAATAGTGAACAAAGTTGTGGTTATGGGACTTGTTTGATATTATGTGTGACAGAGGAAATATGGAAAATGGAATGACAGTGATTTGGAAGAGATGACACTTTATATTAGGATTCTAGGAATCATCAATAGAAGGTAAGTGGGAAGGAAAATTGAAAATGGATGAAATATTCTCAACAAAAATGGCAAAATGGTATAATAATAGAGGTAGAGAGAGATGTATGAAAAATAATTAAGAATGGAGATAAAAAAAAGAGTGCTAACATAGATGGAGATAGAAAGACAAGATGGATGACAAATAACAAGAATGTGGCATAATGCCATAAACGTACACACACCTTCTTTCCCGCCTTCCAACTTTAGTCCAAAGACTCCAAACCAATGCCCAAATTCAATCCTTCGGGCCCAAACAAGACAAACTTGGTTGACAATAAACCGATAAATAGGAGGTATAGATCACCGTAGCATTAATCTGGAAAATTTTGCGATTAATTTTGAGTAATTGACCCACCACATTTGCCTTGCCATTTTCTGAGTTTTTAACAAGCTGTTATATATATTTTTTCTATAGATACCTGTCTTTTTTGGCTTCTTTTACACAACAAACCAAACACAAGAAGACTGCAGAGTTTTAGTTTAGTGTTAATGTTAGGCATTGCAGTTTTCTTTATAAGTTTTATTTTGAATGAATTTATTTTACAATTTAAATTTTAAATCCTTGTGAGGTTTTTTGATAAGTTAT
Organism: Taxus wallichiana var. yunnanensis; assembly: GCA_018340775.1. Taxonomy (NCBI): domain Eukaryota; kingdom Viridiplantae; phylum Streptophyta; class Pinopsida; order Cupressales; family Taxaceae; genus Taxus; species Taxus wallichiana. The sequence continues at coordinate 671,860,497 of CM031243.1, read as the reverse complement.
ACTCCAACGAGGGTTTTAGGTTAAAAAACACAAGGCTGCCCCTAGAATATCAGGTCGTGTTCCACAACGACAAAAAACTTGTAAGGTAAAAGTGAAATATAGTTTCTAACCCTATGCATTGTTTTTTGTTATTGTGATTTTTTTAGTATTATGTTTACTTATATCTTTTTGCACTGTATTTGTGATTGGCATTTTTTAACATATTATGTTATTTACATCTCTATAGTCTACACTCTGTAAACAAAATGAAAAAACAAAATCAGTATTTTTATGAATATTATATTGCTATTTAGTTTCTTGATTTTTTTAAATTTTAAAACCGGGAAATTGAATTCCATTTACACTTTTGCCTTGCCATGTCAATGCTGTGTAACTTGAATGTGATTATAGTACAAATAGGCCTATTTGGGGCACATATCTAGAGAACTATTAAATAATGTCACCTCGAGCTTAGGTAGGGAGGTTCATATACGGAGGCATCTAGATGACAAAGAGCACATATATAACAACTTTGAGATATATTATAAGATGTGGTTAGGCTCAACATATTCATCCATCTCTTTAGGATTCATGCACTCTCTTGATTGCCAAGCCCAAATGCAAACGACATACCACCTTGCAATAGATGCACACATTATCATTGTGTGTCTGTCATTTTATTATGAGAGAGATGGTTACAAAATGGTTGATTTGATTACACGGTTTATTAGCTAATACATAACCAATATTAACTATCTACTAAATTATAAGTCTTATATTTTAATATCCCCTCTTAAAACTTACACTATAGAAAGAAGATAGAATTATAATCTTTAGAAGCTTTTGTTTTGAACAACAGTTCTTGGACCAAGTAGAACTCCATCAAGCTACCTCCCTAACCCTCATAAAGGTGTAGTTCCCGAGCAGAAATCCCGAGTTCTTGGATTCCACCTCCCCGAACTCTGGAATTGTTGGACAACTCTCCATGTTGAGCTACTCCCATAGTGCTTCATCAGGTTGTCTCGTGTAATGTCCCCTTTTCGGGACATTAATTAAATAAAATTTTGAAGACCTTTAATCCGCCTTTCCCATGGATTAAAGGATAAAAATTGGGAAAATGTCGTAACTCCTTTATTTTTTAAATTAAATATTAATTCTCCTCTTATATTTTTATTTGAAATGATAAAAAGGGGAAATTAATGTTCTATTTGGAGTTTGACTTTCAGGAAAGAAGACCATGTTTAAAAAGTAACTCTCCTACATAAGGATTTGCACCAAAAAGAGGAGGGAAACTTGGAGATTTCAAAAGTGAAGATATAAAAGAAGATGAGGGCAACCTCTTGAAGACATGCTGCTGATTATATTCAATTTATCTTCATGCTTGAAGAGGGATGTATGCCCATGAGTTCTCATAACAAAGGTGTTTGATCAACACCACCATATTTTGGAGAGTGTGAAGCCTTCTTGTGTCATTGTGGAAGTGTTATTGCTGGTTATGCCCATTTCTAACCCTAGCGCATGGTAGTTGAGTGTTTTTATGCATGATAAATCCTCCTAAAGCTTGGCGAATTGATCTAGAGGTTGGCACATTCATTTAGAGGGAAAATCTGCATGTTTCTTGCTTATTTTAGAAGTGATCTTTGAAGGGTTTGAGCTATTTTTCTACTTTGCTGTTCACTGCTGTGTTTTTCCTAGCTATGGCGACTTGATTTGGAGGTTATTTTGGCATGTTTTGATGGTAAATGAGCCAGATCTGAAATCTGATTCATGTTAGCATTTATTTTTGAGCAAGGGGAGTTTATTTGGTGTGTTTGGAAGCTAGAAAAGGGCTGGAATAATTTAAATCATTTTTCCTTAACCCTAACGCCTAGATCTGGAATTTCTGGGCCTATTTTGGAAGGGTTTTCATGATCAGAAAAATATGATTGTTAGTGCATTGGAAAGATCTAAAAATCTAGTTTATAATGCACTTTGTTTCAAGTGAAAAGAAGAAGTATTGATTAAGTTACGGATTTTTGAAGTTTCAGCTGTCTGCAAGCTCTTTTAATTTAATATTTGCTGTCATAAAAATTAGAAATAGAAAAGATTTGAATTCCAATTGATTCTCCCATCTCACCCATCACCTTGGCTACTTCCAACCCCATCTTGGGTTGTAATTAGCTAACATTGGGTTATTTGAGGTTGAATCAAAAGGATCTAATCCTTCTTGATTTGATTTGTGTTGAAGTTTGTTGCAAATTCCCATCTGTACAAAAAGGGGACATTACATCTCGTGCCCCTTGTAAGGGTAAATTCCGAGATCCATTGACTCTGAACTATCTAGACAATCTCCATGTCAAGTTTTACCTACACTTTGGATTCCTTCATGCCATCAAAATACGACTTCATAGAGTATGTATACATCTCCTTCATCAATAAAATCTTTAGCATCCGGTGGATTGTCAACAAAGGCCACATTTGCTTCTTGCGGGTTATCTTTGAGTTTGCCTTTGAAAACATAATTAGCACGAATGTGACAATTCTACGTTGTATGACTCCTTTTCTTGCAATAATAACACTACACTTACTTGGTGTCTTTATCTAATTTTCCAATGATTATTCTTTGTGCCGGAGTATAGTGCATTTTCATGTGAAGAATTACCTTCCGTATTGTCTGCAATTGTTCTCTTTTCTTTAGCTAGAAGAGTTGAAATCATATCTTCTAGGCTTTGCGATGGCATCTAACTGAGAGTAAAATTGACATTGCTATATGAAGAAGGTAAATTGTTTAATAGAATGACTTTAAAATCTTCATCATCTATTGGAGCTTTAACCTCTACTAACTGTCTAAGAAGAGATCTCAAATTATTTATATGATTGGACATAGTAACATCATTAGCCATCTTGAATTGAAAGAGTTGAAGTTTTAAAGAAAATTTAGTGTTCACTGCTTTTGCCCCAAACAACCTATTCAGGTTATCTTAGATATCTTTGGATGATTTGTCTAAATCTATATGGAGTTCAGATTAGAAAGAGCAAGCCCGATTATAGCTTTAGCTTTATCATTGTGGCTTTCCCACTCTAACAGTTTGGCAACATTAGTGGGTTGTGTTTCTTTTCCATTAACAATACCCCACAAATTTTTGTTCATTAATTGCATTTGTATTTTAACTTTCCAAGTGTGAAAGTTAAAGCCAAAATATTTCTCCATTGGGATTTCCATTCTGAAATATTTATTTAAACCAAAAATAAACGAGTATAGATAAATACCGGATGGTGCCCTAGGCCACTTTGAATGTCCTTGAATATTGACTTTCTTGACCGATTTTGTGTCTTTTGAAATACTTGTGGTGATATTTTCACGATTAATGAATTTCCCTTACTGCAATGGCACATAAATGGCAAATGTATTTATTTGCAAACAGATTTATGGCCTTTCATTACTGCTTCACGATTTGTATTATTCATGTTTCTGCATGCCTTTCATGACTAATTTATGGCCTTTCGCTATTGTTGACAACTATATTATTCATGTTTTTGTGTGCCTTTCGTGATTGAAATGTGCCTTCCGTACTTTAAAATGGCGGCGGTTTTGTGCCCTAAACAAGTCCGGGTGACTTTATTTGATTTTGAAGAAACCCTCATGACTATAACTCTCTTGAACTTACGATTATGACAGCGACCAGTGTTTTTTGATTGTGCCCTCGAAATTCTATTCACATTTTAGCACATTTTGATTTACTTTGTGCCCTAGCTTCAAACTTGCAAATGGCAACTTCTTCGCCTGCCCCATCGAGCACCAAGCTTTGATACCAATGTTAGAAAATGTGCACAAAGAAGAAATGAAGAGAAACCGAAATGCACACATTATCATTGTGTGTCCGTCATTTTATTATGAGAGAGATGGTTACAAAATGGTTGACATGGTTACAACCATTTATTAGCTAATACATAACTAATATTAACTAACTACTAAATTATAAGTATTATATTTCAATACACATCAAACCCTTGGAACTGATTGATAATAGCAAGGATTTGTAAGACAAAAGAAAGAAATATAAATGGAAAGAAGGGAAAAAAACTAGGAAAATAGTAGTTATATTAATTGCAAAGTGCCTAACAACCGGAAGGATACTCCCCCACACTTATGACCTCTCTTTTCTTCATTTTTTTGAAATGATTTTATACATTGCTCACGAAGCCTTGAATTAATTAACACAAATACATGTTTGGGTTGTAAATGGGCCAATCATGCATTGGTAAGAATTGTGAGACAAGGGTGATGTATATATAAAAGCTTTGCCAACAAGGAAAGAGGCTAGAGGGTGAGAAGCCCAAAGCAGTGGATCATATCCATTGTTGCTATACCTACCAACATATGCTTATGGTGTTTGTGTGCTAAATGGGTCCCCTTACCTTGTGATTATTACCAAAAGTACACGAGGAAAAATGTCATTAGGGTAATGAGTACTCATGGGAGTCATCTCGAGCTGACTTTAACATGAGTAAAATACCACAAAAATTATAATTTGATTTTATACATTTAAAAGTAGTTTAACACTTGCCAAGGGCTAACTACTAGCTAAAGCAATGACCACAACTACTTGTACAAAACCTAACTACCACTTAGACTCATGACAACTTAGTTACAAATTCACTCTAAATGATACGCCTCAGCTTTATGATCAAAGATAGCCGCCTTTTCCTGATCTCTCTCAATATAAAGGTGGGCTTACAAATAAAATGTCTCCCACCATAAATATTTTCGCTTCACTTAAAGTTTAAATATTTATGTGAACCCACCTTGGACTTTGGATTGTTTATGACCTCATAACCCTACAATCTTTAGTAAACCATTCAATAACAAAGTGGGCACATTATAATTCAACCTAGGACTTTAGGACACTGCATTGACTTTAACAACTAGTTTATGATTGTGACTACACAATTTTAGACTTGGGCTTATCATCACTTATGTAGACTTAAATGTGATTTATGTAAACAAAGTTTAAATAAACATTATTATAATAAATCTTAGAATAGTACAAGTCTCTGTAAATTTTATCACCATTTGACTTGAAGATTTGTTTTTCATTTCACAACATTTTGGAGAGATAAAAAAATGAGTGTTAATGCTAGCGACATCTATTGGTGCTCTACTTGTAGCAAACCGAAAACCAAAGTGGTTGAAGTCTTTCACCCATATTCACTTCAGCTACCCCATTGGCCTAGAGAAAAGGTTTCCCAAATAGAATTTTTCATCTTTTTCAATTTGCCGATTTCACCATAGTTACCAAATCCACCCGTTTAGATTTTTCAGATGGCCCGGATAAGTTCTCGTCGTGTTGGCCTTTTTTTTAACATCTAATTTTTTTGTTAGTTTTTTGTGATAAAAACACACCCGACACCCTTATATATTATTTATATTATGTAAAATTTTATATTATGTAATCAATGTTTTTCGTTGTATTTGTCAATTTTTGCATAATTATAAATTATGTTCATATATAATATGTACATGTTTCGCACTCAATTTTTCTCTCAACCTTTTCTAGAATTCTATGTTTCACACTGAAATTTTCTGAACCTTTTCAAGAACTCTATATTTTTTGGATTTTTCCCCTCTCAAATGGATCTAGATCTCCAACTATGGATATAGTTGGTCTGCCCTTATTCTTACCATTACTAACCTAGAGTGGGATCCTTGCAAAAGCGTTAGGAGAATAGGCTATTATCAACCGTATCTCCCTTATATCCCATCTATTGTCACAATCAAAATAAAAACAAGATTACGAACCTCTCGCATAGCATACTCTTCTCATTGCTACATGCATTTCAATGCTAAAATGGTGATAAATCCACGAGGATCGGTGATAATTTTATAGTACAGTTAGTCCTCTAATCCCTTGTTTTTGCCCTTCACAAATATGTTAGTCAAAAGACAATTAAAAAAGTCCTCTACTTTTTATATACGGATAATCAACGATGAAAGTTAAGGCTGAAATGGCATTAATTGGCTTAGCCAATTGTACCATCATAATTAATGTTGTATTTAATTCCCATTCATTCAATAAAGAAAATAGTTGTCACAAGGAGACATGGTATACGACCATGAAGATTGGGACATCATGTTGAATAGGGTACGAATGTATATGAGTAAGGGTGTGGCTATATTAAATTTAAGTACAATCACCAAGATATACAGGGTTCCCGTCATTGAACCTCAGTTTCTTGGACTATGGACAATAGGCTCATTTATATCTAATAATTTTCATAATTAATGCAACGATGATGTCATCCACCCTTTTTAGGTCTACTTTGTATATTAAATTGTCTTTTTGATGTCAAACTATCGTCCTAGTTGTTGAGTGCATAGTTGATTGATTCTTTTGTAATGAAGGCCTGATTGGTTTTGTGGCCAAGGAAAAGCTTGACCTGTTTCTATCGATTGAGTGTTCCCAATGAACGGAAATCGGTAGGTTAGGCCTTTTCCCTTTAGTATATGCCAATGCATCTGTATCACTTAATATAACAATTTCTAAGCTTTTAGTCGAATATATTGGTGAAATCAATTAGTGACGTGGTTTTAGGTCTGATAGATAGTAATCTCAATCCTATGATTTCTTAGGTTATTGGCACTATTATTTATAATTTTATACATGTTTTTACCTTTTATTGACTCTTTGTGTTCATTCTAGGACATTAACATGCGTTCTTATCCCCTTCTTGACAAAGACCCTTAGCCCAATTTTGTTTCCCGACGGCTAAGGGGTGATAAAAAGGGAAACTTTAGTCATAATAAATTTTTATAAAGTGCATAAAAAAGAAATATGTTAAAAAGCACTTATATTAATTTATTATAGACTAAATAAAAAAATAAAATAAAATAATTAAGGAAAAGTCACTTTCTAATGTTTATTTCCTCCTAGAGAAAATGTGACCCATATGGTGGAGGAAACAAAGTGAAAAAAGAATTAAATGTGGAAGGAGGAAGCTGATTGGTAGTTGTGGGTGGCTAATTAGCCAAGTTCTTCTATAAAAGCAAGTTGATTTGCTTGAAGAGGCATCCCTTTTTATTTTACAAAAATTTGAATTTGCATGTTGAGCTTTGAGCTTGCATCCAAAATCTCCTAAGGACGAAAACCCTCAAGGAGAGGAAATGTTGGGGACGAAAACCTCCAAAGTTTCAGAGATTGAGGAACGAAAACTCCTCAATTTTGAGAGGTGGATCCATCCGGGGTTCATCATTGGGCTGCATTTTTGTTGTCAGTGATTGGGAGAAGTATTTTTAGATTTGGGCATATTTGGGCTGATTGCACTCCAAGGATCAGTTGGGCATAAATCAGATTTGAGTTGTTGGTGTTTGATGTGTGTTTGGACCAGCCAAACAGGAGAATTTGTAAAGGAATCAAATCTGCACATTTCTGGGCATTTCTACACCCCAAGCGACCCAGTTTGGGAATTGGAGCCTTCATTTTGGGGTTTTTGGTTGCTGTTGGATCTGCAACTTTTTGGAGCTGTTTGGGCATCCTCAAAGACAATATTTTCATCATTTCCAGCCTCATTTGTGGTACACATAAATTAATATTCACTGCTGTATTTTCTGGGTGTTTTCAGCCCTATTTTATTTTTATAAAATCAGTCAAGGGTTAGAAAAATCTGATTTCACTTGTAATTGATTCTAACTCACCCAAATCACCATTTTTGGCCTTGTGGGTATGTGGAAAAGTGAATATTTGAGGAATAAAAATTAATTTTCAGTTGGCTGTTCATTTTGGCATTTTTGGGTATTTTATTGTAAGTGGAAGTTCAGATTTGTTGTGTTATTTCAGTCTATTTTCAGTTTTAGAAATTGGGGACATTACAGTTGATTAGGTACGAAAGTATATGAGTAAGGGTGTGGATATATTAAATTTAAATACAATCACCAGGATATACAGGGTTCCCGTCATTGAACCTGAGTTTCTTGCACTATGGACAATAGGTTCATTTATATCTAATAATTCATAATTAATGCAGTGATGATCTCATCAACCCTTTTAGGTCTACTTTGTATAGTAAATTGTCTTTTTGATGTCAGACTGCTGTCTAGTTGTTGAGTGCATAGTTGATTGATTCTTTTTGTAGTGAAGACCTGATTGGTTTTGTGGTCAATGGAAAAGCCTGACCCTGTTTCTATCGGCTGAGTGTTCCCAATGAACGGAAATCAGGTAGGTTAGGCCTTTTCCCTTCAGTATATGCCAATGCATCTGTATCACTTAATATAACAATTTCTAAGCTTTTAATCAAATATATTGGTGAAATCAACAAGTGACGATGTTTTAGGTCTGATAGATATTAATCTTGAATCCTACGATTTCTTAGGTTATTGACACTGTTATTTATAATTTTATACATGGTTTTTACCTTTTATTGACACTTTGTGTTCATTCTAGGACATTAACATGCGTTACTATTTCTTTCTTTTTCTTTGGCCTCCAAAATAAGGAAAAATGCAATCAGCTGAAGATTTTTAATGTATTTGAGTACTTACTTTTAAAATTCATATCTAAAAGGACGATGATCCTTATTGTTAGCTATAAATTCATGCTTATCCATGCACCAAGCATAAGAAATAGGGACACAGTATAATAGCATCATAGAAATTATAGCTCGTTGTTAAAAGTCATGTGGACAAGTTGCAGATGGATGTTTCAAGGAACTATTTTGATGGTATTGCAAGTCACATTATTCTTTTCATAACTTTAAAGTATTATAGCTCACTGAACATTGCTAGTAAGAGATTTCCTCCATTGTTGGAGAAATAGTTGATTAAGATGTTAACTTGTGCAGATTGTTGGACCAACACCCCCAAAATAAAGGAATGGTGAGACTGTCTCTCCGGGTTGTAAATTTGTATAATTATATTTATAGTTTTTGAAGATTCTGTACTCCAGCTTTTGTGTGTTATATTCTACCTGCAGTCTAATGGATAATAAATAAAAATTCCGTTCATTCTCTTTGTACACACATTGATATGGTTGGGAGACAAGCATGTATACAATGGAAAATTCCATTCATATCTTATTTTTCATACGTTCTTCCAATTATTAAAGAAACGTTCTTGCATTTCCTTATTTTGAAGGTATTTGGGTCGTTACAATCTTTGTTGCATAATTCATGTAAAACTTGTCCTTTCTTGATTACAAGATATGAATTACTTAAATCATCAAAAGGGAAATCTTGGAAGGATAGCAGTCCACATAAACAACGACCCTTTCATTTAAGTAGAGGGTTTATCTCTTTCCAGTGGTTATGGGCAAATGTACACAGTAAGAGATTTTTTTCTTTTCAATCGAAACAACACATTCATTATATTACAATATAATAGGTACTTTTGACCAGCAAAATGCTTCGTGGAACTAGATGTTGGCATATTCTCCAATTGGATAAGATAGAGGACATAAGATTTGTGTATAACAAAAAATTAGTCTTGTACAAATCAAGGACTTAAAATTACAAAAGAAAAAGATGCAGAAAACTGGCAAATTAAAATTACCTAGAATAATAATTTCCACCTGTGGTTAACTGGGGACTATGTACCCAAACCCCATAAGCATCTTAATCTATAGAAACAACCCTATTTGCACACAAAACAACAATTATCAAGCTCCTTTAGAGGATAGCATAGTGTCACTGCCTTCAACCCAACTGCAAACAATAATTGCCCCAAACTAGGCAAAAACAGATACACACTCTAGGGTTTGGGAGAATGAAGAAAATATTAATGTAATGAAGCAACTACAAAAATAGAAGGCAACTGCCGTTGCAACTTCCTTCTAGAAACTACCATACTACAAGAAGTGTTTTTGCACTGTTGCTTCTATAGAATGGGAAACCAAAAAGAAGAAAGTAGAAACCCTTCTCATCATGAAATCGATCATGGCATGACTAGGCATGCTCTCACTGTCAAGCAAGGAACAAATAGAAAGAAGAAAAAATTACCTTTTTCTCTGCCAAACCCATTAGACAAGTTCAACATCCTACTTTACCCTAGTCATTGCTTGAATGAAGGCAAATAAGTTAATAACCTTTTATAGACGGGAGATGTAATGCCCAAATTGATGCTGTCCTAACCTTCAAGTCCAACTAGATTTTCCTGCCACCAGTAATTTTCATGACTTACCAAGAGCAAGCTGAACTGTAGAAGCAACCACTACTAAGAGAATCATCATGATTTTGACTTGAGGAAGAACGATCCCAACTTCAACACAATGAAACGATTAGCACAGACTTGACCTCCTTGAGAGTTTCCACAATGTTAATGATGGCACTAAAAGCCCTAGAAAAGGTGAAAGATTCAATCAGAAACTTCTTCCTTAGTTATCATTCAACCAACATATATTTTATTAGATTTTGAATGTAAGGTCACTATGAGGTCCTAACATCCTGTTTACAAATATTTAGCTATCAACGTTGGCTTTTTTTTTATAATTTTGGTGTTAAAAACTGTGTTATCTTTGATCCATCAAGGTTCAAGTAGGATGATATGAAGTGTAAAACCACATAGACAACATTGCAACTTAAAAATATTTTTAAGAACCTTTGGATCTCTTTTGACGGTAAGCCTCCCAGCTGCTGCCACCAGCACCACCAACACCACCAGTACCAGCATCAGCACCACCCCTCCCTCCACCACCCCCACAAAAGGGAGAGGGTGGTCGAGCATGGGGGTTGTAACTTCCTCTTTTTCTCGAGCGGTGATTGGGAAAGCCATGGCCAAGACCTTGAGGCGGGAGCGGTGTCAAGGAAGATCTGGTGATTCATGGCTGACCATGTAGGTACATTGCCTCATGGTTGATGAGTGTCTGCACATGTTCCACCTCCAAGTAGACTTTCTCCACATGGACCTAGATTTGGAGTAACACATTAGCAATGATGGAAAATTTATTAGAAATAGAAAAAAATCTATCCATTTGAATATGATTAAAAAGAGCATACTTTCTATCTTTCCAAATATGAAAAAGAATATCAGCTCGAAATTATTGCCAAAATTCATTGTATTTTGTAGGTAGTGTGGTTGAGTCCCCTAGCAAAACCATTTTCTAGGTAATGTTTTTTGGAAGGAAAAGTTGAAACAAGGAGTGAATCCATTTCCAAAAAGATTGGGCAAGGGAGAAAAACCAAAAAGGTTCTTGATACTCTCAACATGGTTGCAGCCGGTGGCAAACTGGGTTTGCAATTCCCATGTGCTTGAGCCTTTCTCCAATCGGGAGCCCTTGGTATATAATACACTAGAGAAAATGAGCCTTCTTAGGTTTAGTGGGGATTTTCCAAAGCTTGTCAAATCGCCTAGCCTTGACGTGGTCAGAGAACTTGAGATTCCATCAGTGCTTTTAAAGAATCAATAGGAATTTTGTGAGAAAGTAATAGGTGGTACCCAATATCGACGAAAAGGGGTGGCATTGACCGGCTCAATCTCTCCACCAAGGGACCGGGGAATAAACCCCAATTTTATGGTGGTGCTCATCTAGGATAGCAAGGTATGAATCTCAGCGATAGGAATGGCATCTTCATTGCTTAGCTGAAAGTTTTGCTTAATATTGTCCCAAGAAAGCCAACCCCTTGTTTCTTTGTAGAAAATATCATTGAGAGTATGAATTCCCTTTTAAAGAGTGAAGGCCTTTGATTAAGGGATCATGCCAAGAGGAACACTTTGCAAGTTGATAATGGGTGACCACCAAATTGAGTGGAATATTGATGGAAAGCCCATTTTTGAATTCATTACCCACCTAGATAAAGTGGGGTTTGTGCATCTCCCAAGCTGTTTAGATGCTTTTAGCAACAAAGGTACCTCCAATTTTGATAGTTACAGGGAGCGAGGAGGAGAGTTTGAAAACCCAGGACACCCCAAGCCTTATTTCCAAGGGGGTTCCTTGTAGAATTTAGTTTCTTATTAGGATCCTCCAAGCTTTAGTAACTCCCATGCCTCGGATAATCCATTTAGCTCTAAGAGCATGACCTTGAAGTTTGATATCAATAAGTCCAAGCCCCTCCTTAGGTCTACGACAAATGTCTCAAACAACCACTGTAGAAACCTTTTTGCTGCCTTCAAAGCTAGCCCATAAGAAGTCCCTCAAAATTTTCTCCAGGTTTACCATAGGCGCTTTGGAGGGTGCCTAGCAAGAAGAATAGTACACATCGGTGGCAGCAAATACTTTGCAACAAATATGAAATTTACCTGCCAAAGAGGATCTTGGTGATCCAAAAGGGTATTTTTGTCTCCACTCTTTGAACCACATAAGACCGCAACTCAACAGGAGAAGCTTGAAAAGCAAAATGAATGCCATGGAATTTGAATTGCGCTCTAGGCTAAATCTATTGCCATTGGTACTTCTCCAACTAGGATGGAGTAGGAAAAACTAATTGCCTCTGAACATTAGGTTTTTAAGCCATTGGATGAAAGAGCCGAGAGGCCAAACAAAAAATGTCAAGACATTCCATAGTATTGGCCACTATATGTTCTTCTTCAGGAGAGTAAGAAAGGAGTCATCTGCAAAATGGCCATTGGTGAGTTGTTGGTCAATGTTAGGGAGGGAAATGTTAGAATATGTGGAGAGAGAGAGAGAGAGAATAAAGAAATAATAGAATGTACAAAGAACAAATGAAGAGTAATCAGAATGCACACATTATTCATTGTGTGTTCGTCCTTTTATTATGTGAGAGATGGTTACAAAATGGTTGAAGTGGTTACAACCATTTATTAGTTAACACTTAACTAATATTAACATAACACTAATTTATAAGCCTTATATTCTAATACCCCCTCTTAAGGCTTACACTATAGAACATACTGACAAAACATTGAAGTAACATAACAAAAAAACCAAACATTTTTTAGAAGTTTTTCCATTTGAAAACAATGCTTTGACTAGGTAGAACTCCATCAAGCTGCCTCTCTGACCCTCGTAAAGGTTTAGTTCTCGAGTTCTTGGATTCCACCTCCTCTAACTCCCGAATTACAAAATCTCCCGAATTGTTGGACAACCATCCATACTGAGCTACTCCCATAGTGCTCCTTTAAGTCATCTCATGACCCCCATAAGGGTAAATTCCCGACATCCACAGACTCCCGAACTATCTAGGCAACCATCCATGTCGAGTTTTACCTACACTAGATCCCTTACTATCTTCAAAGTGTGAGGCTTCTTTTAAAATATGTATTCTCTATTAGTGAGTTCATCACTTTCAGCATTCGGTGGATTTTCAACAATGGCTACATTAATTTCATTTGATTTGTTTTTCATCTCAATTTTTACTTTCCAAGTATGAAAGTTGAGGCCAAAATATTTGTCTAATGGAATTTCCATTCTATGAAAAAATACCTCAAAAAATAACCCTTTTTCCCAAAATAAAGAATGACAACAAATTATGTGGCAAGATTTTAAAAACTGAATTATATTTTTTTAAAAGCAAAGAAAGGAAACTATACCAGGCAAGTTTGTACCCTAGATAATTGGCTGACTGAAAATTGAAAAACTGTGTGCCCTAACAGTGAATGACCCTTGAAAAATTGCAAATCTAGAAATGCATGTCTCTATTTTCTTTGTTTCGAAAATCACATTTTTTTCCCTTTTGATTTTGGATTGTTGTTTGCTAAAAAAACGTGTCCTAAATAATGTTTTGCTTTGCTGCATTTAGTCTGTCACATTTTCCCCTGAAAATGTCTTTTTCGTGCCCTAACTGCACGAACAACCCAAATAATTCTTCAAAAATGGCAAATTCTTATTTTTTGTGCCCTAGCACTTTGAAATGTCCTAAAATTTGTCTGAAAATACAGCCAAAATTGTGTCCTTGAATTCTTTTTTCATAGTGTTTTTTTTTAAATCACACCTTTACGATGGCGTGCTTATGTTTGCTATACGTGCCCTCGAACTGAAATTGGGTTGTTTTCTACCCTTTTTATGACTTTTTTTTCCCTGTGTTATTGCTTGTTGCCCTACGATATTGCTCTTGCATCTAGTGTTCGAACTGGTCTTTTGCTCTTTCGTTCCATAACGGGACTGGTTTGAACTTCTTCCCTTCTCTTTCTCATTGCTTGCCCCACTTTGATACCAATGTTAGAATATGTGGAGAGAGAGAATAAAGAAAGAATAGAATGTACAAAGAACAAATGAAGAGTAAACAAAATGCACACATTATTCATTGTGTGTCTGTCCTTTTATTGTGTGAGAGATGGTTACAAAATGGTTGAAGTGGTTACAACCGTTTATTAGTTAACACTTAATTAATATTAACATAACACTAATTTATAAGCCTTATATTCTTATACCCACTCTTAAGGCTTACACTATAGAACATGCTGGCAGAACATTGAAGTAACAAAACCAAACAAGACCACACATTCTTCAAAAGTTTTTCCCTTTGAAAACAATGCTTTGACGAGGTACAATTCCATTAAGCTTTGCCTCCACGACCCTTGTAAATGTGTAGTTCCCGAATTGAATCCGCGAGTTATTAGATTCCACCTCTTCAAACTCTCGAATTATAGAATCTCCAAACTATTGGACAACCATCCATATTGAGCTACTCCCACAGTGCTCCATCAAGTTGTCTCATGACCCTCGTAAGGGTAAATTCTTGAGATCCACAGACTCCCGAACTATCTGGGCAACCATCCATGCCGAGTTTTACCTACATTGGATCCCTTATTGTCTTCAAAGTGTGAGGCTTCTTTTAAAATATGTATTCTCTATTAGTGAGTTCATCACTTTCAGCATCCGATGGATTTTCAACAATGGCTACATTAACTTCATTTGATTTGTCTTTCATCTAGATTTTTACTTTCCAAGTATGAAAGTTGAGACCATAATATTTGTCTAATGGAATTTCCATTCTATGTCAAAATACCTAAAAAAACCTTTTTCCCAAAATAAAGAATGACCCTCAAATTATGTTGCAAGATTTTTAAAAAATGATTTTTTTTTAAATCAAAGAAAGGAAACTATATTAGACAGGTTTGTGCTGTAGATAATTGGTTGTGATTGAAAATTGACAAACTATATGCCCTAGTAGCGAATGACCCTTGAAAAAATTACGAACTGTAATCGTATTTTCTTTGTTTTGCACTACCTTCGAAAATCACGTTTTTTTCTCTGTTGCATTCTGCATGTCACATATTTCCTTGAAAATGTCTTATTTTCGTGCCCTAACTGCACAAACAACCCCAAATAATTCTTCAAAAATGGCAAATTCTTATTTTTGTGCCCTAGCACTTCAAAATGCCCTAAAATTTGTCTGAAAACACAGCCAAAATTGTGCCCTTGAATGGTGTTTTCATAGTGTTTTTTTAAATTTCACACCTTTGCAATGGCGTGGTTATGTTTGTTGTATGTAATGTCCCTTTCTAGGGCTGAAACTGAAAATAAGGGTTTGGGCTCAAACCCAAATGAGAGTAATCTGATTTTTACAACAGCAGCTCTGAAAATATATATAACCCTAGCAGCTGAACTGAAACTACCCTTTTAGGGCATCAAACACCCTTCAAAACAAGCTGAAAATAGGTGTATAAATCCTCCTATGGCAGCGAACTGTAATGGCATCAATTCCCATGCAATCACAAGCTGAAAATGACATAGAATGCTTCCAAATATTTTATTCAACCATGGAGATATTTATCCAGTCAATACACTTCAAAATAAATAAGAAATGAAGAGATAAATCACAACTGTAATTAATTAAATAACAACAGAAGTACAACTCATATTAAGGGCTGGAAATGAGGATTCCAAAACCCCAAAAATATCAATAAAGTATGAAATCAACCTTATAAATTATGAGGAAGGTGAATATCAACTCCAATTGCCCAAATGTGCCCTAGAAGGCACTTAACTCTTCCTCCAACCAAGTCGCTACCCTAGGAGAGGGTCCAAAATAAATGTAGAAACCTTAGTAGCTCTTCCTCTCTCAAACCCTAGCTGCAAACCAACAACATCACTTTCTTTGAAGCCCTTAGGAACCACCAATTAGAGAGTTTTCATTCTCCAACTTGAACAAGGAAGGGTTTCGTCCAAATTTTCACCCTCTAGTGGAAAGGAATTGAGCAATCAACCCAAAAACCAAGTAAGTATAATTTTTTGAAAAGATAGATGCCCAAAATGAGTCCAAGCGACCCCTTTTATATCCTCTTGGTGGCGTCAAAGATCAATTAAGGAGTCTTCCCCATAACCGACCTCATAAGGATGTTTACTTTTAACTTTAACTTGGCTTTTCACCTCTTCAACCTAGTGGACCTGCCTTATAAGAGAAACTATGAAAGAAGAATGTAAATGCTCACAAAAAGACTAAAAAACAAAGCAACATATTGACAATGTGCACAAATTTGGGACGAAAGCATAGGGCTTGCAACATGTGGATGATGAAAGACCATTCGGTCCCATCATAGGCTTTCTCAAAATGAATTTTGATAAAAAGTGCTTTTTGATTAGAGAGTAGCCCATTCCATACCTTCTCGAACTGCACTGACATTATCAAGAATATGTTGATGTTGTATGAAGCTAGTTTGTTAGGTACTGACAACGAGAAGAAGTAAATTTCTTGATTTGAGTGCCAAAACTTTGACAATGATCTTGTAGGACACATTCAACAAAGTGATAGGTTGCCAGGTTGGCTTAGCTTTGGATCTCTTGCCTTGGGAATGAATTCAATATCACCCTGGTTAATAAGTTCTCCCAGTGTTATTTTGCGAGCTTCCAAGTAGATTTTGTGGAGGTTAGGTCCCACCATATCCTAGAGGGTTCTATAGAATTCACATGGGAAGCCATCAATGCTAAGCTCTTTGTTAGTGGCTATTTACATGGCAACATCTTCGGGGTCATTCACAATGAGGGTTTGTCACAAGCCACTCTTTGGATTTCCGAAGCTTGCGAGGGGACAACTTGAAGGTATTGAGAAAAAGCATTCTCATGAGTAGGAGAGGAGGCTTGAGCGACAAACACTCCGTTGTAAAGGTGAATAAAGTCGTGAGGATCTCGGGTAATATAGTAATTCTATCATTAGAATGCTTAATAGCCTTGATTCTGTTAACATATTGTATAGAGTGGAGGAGAGCAAAGAATTCTCTGGTGACTTTGTTCCCCACTTTTAACAAATGCATATAGGCCTAGAGTTGGGCTCCTCGAGCTTTATATGCCTCTTCCACCTTAAGCTTATGCCTCTAGAAGGTAGCTAGAGTTTGTAACTCGGAGGTTGAAGGGAAAGTGATCAAGATCCTATGAAGCTCTTTGAAATTCACGGTATGCAGCATCATGCACATGTTGTCTATGTAAGGCAGCTTGGTTGCCATGAGTTCTAAGAAAGCTTGATTCTTCCCACCAATCAATCTAACCAGAATCTCCTTGACGGTGAGGGACTAAGTTCCAAATCCTTTCAATGTGTCCCACAATCTTCTCATGTTAGAGATGAGTTGTATTGAGATAAAATTGGGATTTATGCTTCTTTGGCTGCAAGGTAGCCCATTCAAAATTGAATGGGGAAGGATATGACAGAGTAACCCCATCAATGATTGAAATAAGGAGGCCATTGTCACAAGAAAATGAGGAGATTTTGCTCGGCTAACAACCAATCCAATCTCTTAACCGCTTTATCTTGACCTCCTTTGAAATTGGACCAAGTGAACTAAGTTGAGGTAGAAGAGCCTTTCAAATGGTGGTTAGGATCAAAGAGCCCAAGTTTGTTATGCATAAAGAACCAAGCTTCCCTTTTGTTTGTGCACCAACACATTGGGAGGCGACCTTCCTTATCATTGTAGGATTTCGGTGTGTTGAAATCCTCATAAACAATCCAATGTCCATTGAGGAGGGATTACGCAACAATCTCCAAAGTTGGCTTGTTTCACAACATCATTGGAGGCATAAAGGTTGGTGGGCCCAAGAATACGGCCATTGAAATCAAAGAGGGTCCACACAACCTGATGGGTAGGGTCAAATCCCCAAAAAATGACATTTTGAGAAAGATTTGGTTAAAGCAATGTGATAACACCTCCTCTGCTAGGGTCGTGACTAGACATCTAGCAAATGGCACCCGACAAAATAGTGTGGTCCACATATTGGAGGAGAATTTATGTGATTTTAACTTCCTCTAAACAAAGAATTTTCATATTCCTAAAATACGACAATTTGTCCTTGACCATAAACTTGTGGGTCGGTTCAAGAAGGCCTAGAACATTCCAAGAGTGTACAATCAATCATTGGAAACTATCAACGTGTATATTGAACCCCACATCTAGGTCTTAGAGTGCGGAAAACTTGTTAGCAAAGGCACTCTAAAGCACAAATTCGCGAGCTGCATAGGGTGGCATTTTCCTCGAGCATAATCCTCGTCTCTAGTGGGTGAGGTGCTGCGGGACTGACGTAGTATGGATTTGTAGTCAAGTGTCACTAAGCTATCCAATGATTCTCGAGGACCTACCTTGGAGTGAGGTTGTGATGGCTACGAGGCAATAGCAATTGTCTATGAGGGCATAATGGTGTAAATAGCTTGCCGGGCACAAGGGATGGATGATGCCAATTGGGGTGGAGGTTGCACAGTTGGTTTATTGGTGGCAACAAGATCACTTTTTACACACCCAACTGTGGGTCTATACACAACAGTTGGCGGCTATAATGTCCCTTTTTGGGGGGACTCAAGAAATGGCAAAAGCTCACAAATCAGATTTATAGCACTGCTGTTATAACCCTGCAAAATCTGAATTTCAAACCCTTCCTAGGGCAGCGACTTCCCTAGGTGAAAACAGCCCTTCAAAAAGGGGTTAAACCTTGCAAAAATCCTTCCAAACTTATGCCAAAATTATTAGAAAACCCTTAGCAATCAATTGCAGCTGTTAGAAATCAAAATTGTATGTGGAATTAATTAATTATGAAACCCTAACCAGCGAACATCATCAAGCTTGAGAAAAATAGTAGATCACCTCCAAAATTCACCAAACTCAGAATCTTGGCCTTAGAAAATATAAGGAACAAGAGAATAATTTCAGATTTATCAAAATTGCATCACACATACCCAAATTCCACTCCAAGGTAGGTCGCTCCACTTTAAACAAATACAATATTGCACCAAAGATACCACACATGTAAGAAAAAGATATTTTATTACTTCTCAAATCAGCTTGCACACCAAAAACTCGGTGTTTTAAAAATCGGAACTGGACTCGAAACCGGTTGAGGGTTGGACCGGACCGAAACCGGACCGGTTCAAACTTTATGAACCGGTTTACTAAAAACACATAAAAATTACATTTTTAATGAAAACAATATATTTGAAGGATTAGAAACCATGATTCCAACAATTACACACAAAATATGCAAAGTTTGCTTATGTATATACTATATAACATGTAAGAAAGGTGTTTATAGCAAAATGACATGAACTCCAAGTAAGAAATGTGTTAAAAGCAGAAATTTTAATTAAAAATTGAATTTTTATACTCAGCGCCGTATGCATGCATCTTTACACGACTCGGTCGGTTCAGGTCGGAACCAGACCAGTTGGTCGGTTCCTTCTGAACCGGCGATTGGTTCGATTCTACCAAACCGGTCGAACGGCCCGGTGTTTTAACCGGTTCATGCTTTAAAATGTTGAACTGGGCAAACCGGCCGGTTTTAAAACAATGCAAAAATCTCATCAAGGGTTTTCATCCTTCACAAGTTTCCCAACCGAGGGTTTTTCGTTCTTGGATGAGATCCCCAACCCAAGAGGTTTTGTCCATGAGAGAGAGAGTAAAAGGGCTACACTAGCCAACTTTCACCAAGATAAGAATAATCTCCAAAAACATGAATCATTAATACCCAAGCGACCTCCTTAAATAGCCACAAGGAGTGCTTAAGAACATAAGAAATGATGGCCGACCCCTTAAAGTAAGTGCTTTTAAATATTTAAATGGTATTTGGAGCCTACATGCTCATAATACCTTTATTACCTAACTACTTAAGTTCCTCTATTGGAGCGCTAGGCTTCCAATAGGATATATGAAAATAAATGAAAACAACTATCTAATCAACAATAAAGACACAATTTAGATCTTCCCCTTGCTTTTCTCCTTAGACCCACGGGAGAGAATGGGTTAAGGTCTTCAAAATTCAGCCTCCAAAAAGGGACATGACAGTCCCCCTTCCCAAGATTGTTTGTCCTCAAGCAATGATGAACTCCGCTGCTCCAAATCCTTGACTCCTCCTTGTGTGTATCCCTCTTGTGTTCCTTCTTGATTCCCATGAAGAGCTGGTTTTCGTGACAAGGCATCCACTGTTGCATTGTTTTTCCCTTTGACATATTCGATGTCAAAATCAAAAGCTTGTATCTTGAGTTTCCTACTTTCAAATGCCATAGGACGCTGATTTTGCATTAGGACAGCCCCTATTCCCTCACCGAATGCATCCCATTCCACCACAAATGGAAGAGAAAAATCAGGTACAGCAAGTACTTGGCATGAGCACATGACCTCCTTGAGTTTATCAAATGTTCTTTGAGCTAAAAGTGACCAGCTGAATGCCCCTTCTTAGTTAAATCAGTTAGAGGGGCTGCAAGATGAGAAAAGCCCTTCACAAACCTCATGTAGTAGCTGTTGCTGCTAAGGAACCCTCTACGTTTTGAAATGGAGATGGGAGGAGGCAATCAAGTATGGCTTGTATCTTTCATTGATCCACACGTACCCCTTAAGAGTTTATGTTATATCCAAGGTACAAAATTTTGCTCAAACCAAATCCACATTTGGGTTTCTTTGCAAGTAAGGACTGCTGTTCTAAAACTCCCATCATCATGTCAAGGTGTTGTAGATGCTTCACCCATGT
The DNA here is from genome assembly GCA_018340775.1 of Taxus wallichiana var. yunnanensis. Lineage (NCBI taxonomy): Eukaryota > Viridiplantae > Streptophyta > Pinopsida > Cupressales > Taxaceae > Taxus > Taxus wallichiana. The sequence goes on along the minus strand of CM031243.1, from coordinate 671,839,714 downwards.
TTTGCTATATCCCAAGATATCATCAAAGAAAACAAGCACAAATTCCCTTAAGTACTCACCGAATATGTGGTCCATACATGACTGGAAGGTGGTAGAAACTGAAAATTTCTCTAGAAGGACTGAGAATATGCAATCAACTGTTATATCCACTCTAAAATATGTAAAAATGGTACAATCTTTCTTTGCACGTGTGGACGTGATTGCCCAATGACTATGTTTCATTTTTTCTTCATTCCTTATCCTTGGTCCTGCATATGAAATAATATTAGAAAGAATAAGGTCTCTCCAATTTGTTGCTCCTTTGTGTCCCATGGGTATGTGGGGTAACTCCTCATTTCCTTTTAACTCGTGCAACTTATCACAATGGTAAATCTGATTTACCCTTGCCAATTTTAAGGATGTAAAGGTTAAAATCTGCCTAGTATCATTTCCTTCTTTCCATTCATAATTCAACTCTTTACACAAGCAATGTATGCCCATACCCCTATTTACCTTTTTAGAATTGTTTCCCAATGAGAACATGTACAACCCAACCTCAGAAATTGAAAATAAAATTATATCATAGCTGTAATAATACCTTCTCAGCTCTAGAATGACAAGGGTTGGAGACCACCATGCATCAGCTGAAATCACCTTGTCTGTGGCCCAAGATGGAAGAGGCATTTTTCTTATGAGCCGACCTGTCTTTGCCACTTCAAAAGGCATGGAGTAGAAACCAAAGTTGTTGAGGATTGCAATCCAACAATGTGTAACAGCCCTTTTAACAAAATTTTTGAGCAAGAATCTCCCTATTCCCCATGCATCAATCTTGCCACTTTGGGATGTCTTCTTCATTATACCAGCCACTTTGATCCCAAACTTTCTTCTCAAAATCATATGTATCAGCTAGTTCATAGACAATATGGGAAAAAAACTTGTTACCTTTTTCAGTAAGCCATAGGTCTTCCCCAGAAGACAACTTCTCATCATTTCATTCCTATTCCATGCATAGCTCAAAAAATCGTTATTGGCTTATTAATCGGCAGGCAAATTTTGACTTGGGAATCGGCATTAATCGCAACTTTATCTTTACTTTTAAAAACATTTAAATTCATAAAATATACTTAAGTTAAATGTAAAAACAATGTTAAATGATGCGAGAAGTGACTCTTTACAATATACAATATACGAGTATACTATTATAATGTTAAATGATGTCAAATACTGATATACTATTATAATGTTAAATGATGTTAGATGTTAAATCGTTATGATGTTAAATGTTAAATTGTTATACAAAGGTATACTATTATAATTTTATAGTGTATACTATATAGTTAACTATAAATTTATAATAATGTATTTTATATAAATGTATACAATGTATATTTTATCTTGTATAAGTTGTCTATACTATAACTATTAAAAAGATTGTAATATATTAATTATTAAATATATACAAAACAACAAAACGAATTAATATATTAAATAAATAATATTAACTATTTAGTGTAAAGTTACAGGCCACGAAATAAATAATAACTATAAGTATTAAGTATTAAGTATTAAGTATTAACTATTAACTATTAAAACGAATTAATATATTAAATAAATACTGTAATATTTACCCTGCTAGGGCCACGAAATGGCCACGAGTTGCTAGAAAATAGATCTGGAAACCACGGCGAATGCACTGTGTATTTACGTGCCCTCGAAACCAGGTCGAATGCCCACAAAACCACGTCGAATGCCCTCCTACGTGAGTCGAAATGGAGGAAATACAAGTCGCAGAAGCAAAAAACGATTCGAGCAGAAGAAAACAGGAGAAAAAACAAATCGTTTTGGTCTTTTTCGCATTAAAACATAAGCCATGTTTTCACTTCATTATGATTTTGCACTTTGTTCCCATACGATTTTCCACAAATTTTGGAGGGTTTTGTATTGCCAAAAATCGCCGGTTAATCGGAAAGCCAAGAATCGCGATTTTTGGAACTTTTAATCGTTTTACCTACGAAAAACAATTAATCGCTATTTTTAAAACTATGATTCCATGCGCACGAGACATCCTTTACCTTGATCCTCCTAGAATTATTTGAACTTCCCATGGTAAGGTTTAATTCCACTTTTGTTCCCAAACATACAAAGATGAGATTACCAATAATACTGATTTTAAAATCAGACCTCCTTTTTCAAAATTCACAACAGCACCTATCTCCCACATGCGGAAACAATATTGAGGTTGAACCCAACCATCCATCTCCTTATGCTGATCATGAGGACATAAACATGGCAGCGACATGGGAAAGAGTAATGAAATCAAAACATGGTTATCATTCCCAACCAGTTGTGCATGATTACAACATACCTGATTTGACATACTAGTAGGTAAGGAATTTGGGATACCTTTGTACCATGGGCTGCCCGTGACCTTCGTAGGACTCAAAATTCTGAGTTAGAATCAACACTCAGAAAATATGCCAAAGGTACCTTACTTCCATGGATTTGCTTCTTCATAATGTCATCCTCATAGGCCCTTTGCAATTCTTGCTGGACTGTCTTCCTTGTGGGTCCCCAATCAGTGGTTTTGGACTGAATTATTGGTGCCTTGTGTGGCTCATTGATGGCTGGTCTGTTTGAATCCTTTCTCAAGGCATCCTTTGCTTGTAGGCCTGTCCTAGGGACTGTAACTTTGATATCAACAGGCTGCTTGTTGGTTTCTTGCAATTTCGGAGGATCAATTGCCCTTGCTACCCCTTTCAAGGGTCCTACCATGTTGTTGATCTGAAAATCAGTCTTGGCCTCAATTAATGAAGCTCCTTCTATGGCTTTACTTCTCTCTATGACTGCCGTTAGAAACATTCCCACAGGAGGTTTGGTTTCATCCACCAATTTCCTTTCACAAGGCTGAAGTTTGGCTTCTTCTTCTCCTTCTAAGTGCAGACCTGATTTTCCTTTTTTAATTCTTGGCTCATGCTCCCAAGTTCCCTTAATATTTTTCCACATGCAACCATTAGAAATCAAGGGAATATTATTAACAGCAAAAAGTTCTTTACCTTCCATTTTCCTTGGTCTTTGCTTAGCATTTTCTCCATCCTCTTGTGCTCTCATAGGGCGGAAAGGAAAATCAGTCAAGGGTTCACCTTTGGCAATGGCGGTGGGTGCTTCTAGGGCTCCCAAAGGCTGATCCATCACCCCAAACAACTGCTGCGATGGTTCTTCCTCCTTAGCATGGTGGATATCTTCCTCTTTTGTCACCTCGGAAGGGTGGCTATAAAAGGAAGTTGCATCTTCAATCTTCATCATGACTTCTCCACCTTGTAGCTGATCCGCCACATGCTCTTCGACTTGCTTCTTCACAATGGAGGGTTTTCTTCCCTCTATGGTTGAGACCTTTTTGCCACAGTCCTTTGATGAGGTTCGACATTATGCCTTGTGCCAATTCCCACTCTATGATTTTCTATTTCCACAAAATCCTCAAAGGAAAGGGCATCACACATCTTTTCCGAAAGAGCTCGATATGTTGTTGTCAAGTTGTCAATCCTTGAAACCCTTTCTTCCTTGAGTGAACCACCACCTTGCATATTTTGGATGGCTAGGAAAGCCTATCCAATGCATCCACTATTCCTTCTTGGGTCTTCATGATCATCTCCAATTTTTCCATGCTTCATAGGCTGGGAGGATGATGCTTTGATACCACTGTAATGTCCCTTTTTGGGGGACTCGGAAATGGCTAAAAGCTCTCAAATCAGATTTATAGCACTGTTGTTATAACCCTGCAAAAACTGAATTTCAAACCCTTCTCAGGGCAGCGACTTCCCCAGGTGAAAGTAGCCCTTCAAAAAGGGATTAAACCTTGCAAAAATCCTTCCAAACTTATGTCAAAATTATTAGAAAACCCTTAGCAATCAATTGCAGCTGTTAGAAATCAGAACTGTACGTGGAATTAATTAATTATGAAACCCTTACCAACGAACATCATCAAGCTCGAAAAAAATAGTAGATCACCTCCAAAATTCACCAAACTTGAAATCTTGGCCTTAGAAAATATAAGGAACAAGAGAGCAATTTCAGATTTTTCAAAATTGCATCACACATACCAAAATTCCACTCCAAGGTAGGTCGCTTCACTTTAAATATATACAATGTTGCACCAAAGATATCACACATGCAAAAAAAAGATATTTTATTACTTCTCAAATCAGCTTGCACACCAAAAACCTCATGAAGGGTTTTTGTCCTTCACAAGTTTCCCAACCGAGGGTTTTTCGTCCTTGGATGAGATCCCCAACCCAAGGGGTTTTGTCCACGAGAGAGAGAAAGTAAAAGGGCTACATTAGCCAACTTTCACCAAGATAAGATTAATCTCCAAAAACATGAATTGTTAATGTTCAAACGACCTCCTTAAATAGCCACAAAGAGTGCTTAAGAACATAAGATATCATGGCCGACCCCTTAAAGTAAGTGCTTTTAAAAATTTAAATGGTATTTGGAGCCTACATGCTCATAATACCTTTATTACCTAACTACTTAAGTTACTCTATTGGAGCGCTAGGCTTCCAATAGGATATATGAAAATAAATGAAAACAACTATCTAATCAACAATAAAGACACAATTTAGATCTTCCCCTTGCTTTTCTCCATAGACCCACGGGAGAGAATGTGTTAACGTTTTGTAAATTCAGCCTCCAAAAAGGGACATGACAGCGGCTTGGGCGCTCGGTTTTCTTGTTCGAAACCGTGGTCCAACCATCAAATAAGGAGCTAGAGGCTTTACAATGCATGTGGTTTCTCTTGTGGTGTTGGTTGTGAATCTGCCATTAAGGGGCATACCTAATCATAAGACTTGAGGATTGGCATCGAAAACATGTATTTGAAAGGTTGATATAAAGCACCTCATGTAAAGTAGATATCATTGACTTGAATATCAATGGTTTCCTTGACTCCTTGGCTAAGTAAACTTACACACATCCTTTTTGTGAGCAGGCTGAATAAAATTTGGGTTTCTTGTGGAAAAAAAAAACATTTGAGGGGTTGAATGAAATTCTTAACAAAGCCCTAAAGGGGGATAGGAAGCCCTAGAAATTCCACCCAAATAGGTATATTGAGTTTACCTGCTTCAAGAACTTGGAAGTCCTTGGTCTAATGGAAAAACACCACCGGGGTGTTTTGAATGAACCATGATCCGTGATTAACGATGGCTTTGCAACGTTCGGGGTTGGAGAAAATAAGAGAGAAAACCCTTGGTCATAATTTGCACCCCTTTGAACTTGATGCCATGGGGTTGCCAGTGGTTGTGTACCCATTGTTTGAGCATACGTTTAGAGGGGACTTGACCAACAAAATAACCAACCGGAGTAAAATTTTAGTACCAAAGTGAGTGAGCTTGTCAAATTAAGGTAAATCTAACACCACATTAGGAAGAGGGGTATCGGGGTGAAACATTACCTCGTGAAGAACTTTCGGAACAAACTCGGCGGACAATTTGGTGTCATTGTTCTCTAGAGCTCTGTTGGCATTTCTCGCATCAACTCGATGGATTTTTGTGGAGGTGGCCATTAATAAGGTGGCTGGCCATTCACCACCCCAAGGGCGGGATGAGCGACCAATTCAACGCTCTAAATGCATGGTTAATTTTTAAAAAAGCCACTCCTACCTCGGTGTATGCGAGATTGGTAGTGTGACAATGCGAGATGAATCACAAACCCTAATACATTCCTTCAAAGCCAAGAAAACTTAGAGCCAACGTTGCTTGAGACATTTTTTAAAGGATGTTTCCTATATTAGATTTTGATATCATAAACATTGAACACGATTAAGAAATATACAAAATGCATTAAAAAGTTTTAGCACACCACATGAGATTATGAAGAAAGTAGTAACTATAATCACCACACCCATAAAACTTAGTCTTTTAAGCTTATAAAACATGAGTGTCGAGTACATACTGATATATGTGCCAACAAATTGGCATGTGAAAAACAAAAAAAAAAATTATGAATCACATTAAAAGTATGAACAAATCTGAATTCTATCATCTACGTGATCAACTTTTTGAGGGACATTCTTCCCCATCTATAATTCCTCTACTAGGATACCCTCTAGATAGTTATCACTCTCAAGCTTCAGCTTCTCTATATGCAATTGAATTGTGGGTAAATCATTGAGGCCATCCATTTCAACCATCACATCCTCCAAACCCAACTCGTGCACTAGATGGAAGTTGCTGCCATTTCGCTGAAGGACCATCTTGATACCTTGAGTCTTTACGAGACAAAAGCCAAAGCATGCAATGAATATAGATTAGGTTCTTTGCCTTCTTTGATCCAAGTCTATTCCTCTTCAGTGAATGAATGAAGTTATAAGTACTTGAATTCTTAACTTGAGGAAGAGCTACTTGTGAGAGTGACCACATTGCAAACAACTGCAATTCAAGTGTTTTAGTGCCATGGATGTAATTGGGTCATTCTTTTTATGCCTATCATACAAGGCTTCAAGGTAGGAGATGTGTTTTTTTAGGAGACTTCAGGAGGAGACGCATAGAATTCAAATGAAGTCTGCGAGGCTTGGGGAACTCTCCGACCGCGTCTCACATGTCCGAGATGCTTGTACCTGGAGACATGCCTCCCGATTACTATGCTTTTTCCCAACAATTCAAGTTTGGCCTCCAAATTATTAATGGATTTGACTAAGAAATGTAGATTCTTGTGACATACAAGGGATGGCCAATTTCTTTTTCATCATGGGATTCAAAGTGAAGCGGGCTTTCCCTCTTCTTTGGAACCTTCAGACTAATGTGGAATAGTGAAAGGGAAAATATTTGTTGTTTTCTATAAAAGCTACACTACTAAGAGAATACTATTGCAGAAATATAAGTATATACCAAAATAACAAACATCCTAACGTAAGAGAATAACAGCTTTATTGCATAAGGTGCTGTTAAATAAAAATGCTCAGTACAAGGAGGAGTTATCAATCAGCACCCTTACCCCAAAATTCATATTTCTTTTTATAAGACAAAAACTCAATAATTGTCGGTTAAAACACAACTGCCTACTTCAACCATTCATAACTAAAGAATAATTAAGATACTACGGAAAGCTGACAAATGAATAATAACATAATAAAGTTGGCTACCAAAACAATGCTAGTATATAAATCAAGGGTCTACATTATCCCCTCTCAAAAAATAAGTCGGAGTCCCTTTGCACAAGACCTGGGTATGAAATGATAAAGAAAGAGATTGAAGAGGAAGACATAAGACATTCACGAAGAAGCTGCTATTGTTGAAGAGGTTGCTGCTGCCAAAAACTTTCAGATACCCTATCTTACTGAAAAACCAAGAATAAAAAGCTGATTGCTTTGTTCTGCACTCTGGTTTTATCCACATAAAAAAATACTTGTCTGAATTTGTTGATGAAAACCCAGAAATAGCACTTTGAAATTATTCCAAAAACATAACTCACAATCACAGACCGCACATTTACTGTAGCAAACATTCTAATTGACAATATGACCATTGGAGCAGTCACAGTAGCAGACCACACATTCTAAGTAGTAGATTGTATGGTCAATGTAGCTAACAGTACAGTTACTCCACTGTAGAAGTTGTGTGACACTAGTGAAAAAGGGCCGTAAAAACTCTATGAGGCCATATAGTCTGGATGGCTGAACAATAGAGGTGTACGACACATGGGTGAATAGTGAAGAGTGAGTGTGTACGACATGCACATATGGATGTAACAAAGGGGTGTACAGGCGGATGCAATGAATTGCGAGGAATAGCTATACAATTTAACAACATTTGCAGAAGGTGTATAGTCATACGATGAGGTATTGCAAATGGACATACTACACAATTGTTTTGAAGGACTGCAAGTCTGCAATGCATGCTCAGTAATTTGGTCAAACCATGATGATCCTTGAAGTTGGGAGTATGATAGGGAGTTGAACATACAAATGGTATTGGATGTATGATGAAATAATCAACTTGTCTATGTGTTTTTTTGTTTTGCTAGCATGAAGCTCTTCATTAGCACTAGCCGTACCTTTATCATTTTTCCTAGTGGGTGGGTCTCAATAACTCGAGTACTTTGATTTCCATACTTAGAAGGCTCAATATTAATAGTATTGACATTTTTATCCTCAGCAGATTTAATTTAAGTTGGAACCACTAAGTATACCTTTGAATGCTATCCCATCCAAGTTCTCAAGCTTGATGTTCTAGGTTCCAAATTCATTGAACTTTGCTATCATTGAACTTTGCATCCTTGACTCTATATTCGGTGAACACGGGTAGGTATTTCGACTGTGATGTTGATGGTTTAGAAGGAATTACTATTTCCGCCTTTGTTTCTTGTTGGCAGTGGTCTCTAAATTCCGCGTCAGGACATGCTAAACTTGTAGTCTGTTGGCATACAAATGTGCAACAAGAAAATTCCCAATTTTCAAGCATGACAACCATACCCTACCTGAAAATTTTATTCAAAAGTCATCTTGAGCCCTCCTTCATGTCACCCTAACCCTCGAGTCAATCCTATCCCATCTCTCTGAAAGCGAGTCTCATGTGTTGTGTTAGGGTGTCCATAGGTGATTTAGGTCTATCCAGTCATTCCATGTTCTTCCAATGCAAGATCCGCCAAGACAAGCTTTTTGACAAGCTTGGGAAGGGTTGTTCTCAAGTCTTCTCAAGGCTGGTGCACACCCCTCAGAGCAGAACGAAAGGCTGAAACTCATTAAGAAGGTGTACTGGGGAGCCGAGAACATTGTGCAATGAAGTTTGAAAGATTTTGAGAGGTTTCATAGGTTTTGGAGCAGTTTCAACAACAGTGGGTCTTGGAGGCTTAAGCGGTGCATAGTGTGAAAATAGCCCCGAGCTTCGAAGCGATTCCGGAGCTCTGTAAGGAGTTAGGAGGCAAACAAATACTCATTGGAAATCTAAGAGAATCCTCTACAAGGTGGAATCATCAGATTTTTCACAAACCCTTGGCGCTTTTTAGGGGAGCTCATTCTTCGCAGGGACAGCTAGTGATCTTGAACAAAATGGGGCAATTTCAGGAAGTTTCAGACAGAATCAAGGCATGAGACCACCACCATTGGATTCAGAAGGCCTTTTACATGCAAATTCCACCAAAAAACTTCTCTGGGAACTCAAGATACAACCTCGACAAGTTGCTCCACAAGGTAAAGGAGTTAGTCATTTTTTTGTGAAAATTTGGACCAATGGGAGAGTGGCGCACTTTTGTGCACCAAGTGCACCAAGGCCTTGGTGCAAGAAAATGTGCCACCCTCCCATTTAAGCCCCTGGACCCCAATATGACCAGTTTTGAGCCCCTTTTACAAGTTTAAGCCCCCAAGCTTCTTTTCCATGCTCACTCGCTCCAGCCAATCACGAAGCGCCACATGGCTCAATAGGGATGGGGCACACTTTTTGCACCAAGTGCACAAAAGTGCACTCCTTCCAAACCATTAAAAATATGCAAGTTTTTTCATATTTCATGTTGCTTCCAGTGCTTTACCTGTGCGCACGCCCGTGAAAAGCTCCTCTTTGCCGGAATTTCTTCACCTTGCCATTTTTGTTGCTTCCACAACCTTTCTACCACCTTCAACATCTTTCTTCCATCATTTCACGTTGCTGCAATGTGAAGAATGAAGACTTTTGAGCAAAAAACCATAACTACATGTTGCTAGAAACCCTTGACTCCAAAACCATAAATTGCTCATAACTAATGAACCGGTGATCGAATCTTCATGAAATTTTGGGAAAACATTCTTCATCCAAACGCCTTGAAGCTGCAAAAAACCAAACCTTGAAAGACGTCCTTGATTTTTAATGGTAGCCATTTGAATTTTTGTGCCCTAGGGTGTTCTTCCTTCATTTTTCGTCAATCCGAGAAGCGGTTTGACTTGAAAATTTGTATAGAGCATCCAAATAAAAACCCAGAAAGAATCCATTGAGTTTTTGCCAATCTGACACTCAGAAGTTCAGCTTCCAAAAATAACAAGTGTCATTGTTTCACACTTGCCATTTTTGGTAAGCTTCCAAACACGGAAAACTCCCTAGAAGAAAGAACCATGAAAATTGCACAAACAGAAAATTAGGGCACATGGGTGAAAAAGTCAAAAAAGCAAAAAAGCAAAAGAAAAAAAGAAACTTTCAAAAATGGAAAGTTCTTTAAATTGACCCCTAAGGTATATCGTAGCGAAAGCTTGGAACATGAAAGAAACACCTTTGTGCAAGCAATAAAGGTGAAAAAAACACCGCCCAAAATAGCAGCTCCTGGATCCCGATGGCTAAAAATGGAAAGTCCCAGTGTTGAATGCAAAAAGTTGCAGTAGGCCCTATTTTCAGTGATATCGCTGCTTTTTGTCATCCTCTCAAGGTTTCAAGAAGGTTTCATAGCTCGAACAAGTCCAGTGAGTTTGCAACCTGGAGGAACTGAGTATGTCTTCTCAAGGTGATCAAGAGTGGCTCCATGGAAAGCTTCTAAAGCACTTCGGTGATTGACCTTGCGGTAACTCCCAAAGATCCGTTTCCATGGATTCAAGAAGTGCTTAAGAGTGGGCCAAGAACAACGCAACTTGCTACCATTCCCAGTCTCATGGAAATCTCTAATGTTGAAACCCAAGCGAAGGAAGAAGGCCCAGGTAGCTTCGCTTCTTTAGTGGCACCTCAAGTAACCAATATGTTGAAGTTGCTAGGCCTAAGACCAACAAGCCCATGGAAGAAATGACTCCATCTAATTATGAGTTGACTTGCATCTCATTGGGTCAAGCTTCTCACGAAGGCAACATTCACCTGTTCAAAGAATCCTCTTCCCGTCTTCGTGCTCGAATCGAAGGATACAAGCGAACCATTGTGCAATTGGAGGAACATGTAAGATCTCTCAGTGTATACATTTAGCCCTTCTCTTGAACCGAATCAACACCTCCCCTTCCAATCAAAGATATTCCCGATCAGCCAGTGTATCGACCCCCCAAGGCAATGAAGAAAGCACATGAATACATGATGTGGGAAAATCCTATGAAAAGTGGATTGAGGAAATCATTGAGCAAGGAAAGGCATTGTGTTCGACATCATTTCTCTCATCCAGTATGCTCGTGCAACATTGTCAAAGTAAACAAGACGGAGGAGTTTGCAAAAGAGGTCAGTCATTTGGAGGAGATACTCCCACTGGTATCCGAAATGAGTTCTTTCGATTCTCACACCCTCGTGAGCAAGGAAGTGTTTGCATCAATTGCCGAAGACTTGTCCTAGGTTTGGATCCGCATCATGGATGCACGGTATGCAATGCTCAAAAGGGCCATATCCAAATTGGGCTCCCACGGGTGTCAGGTTTCTGAATCTTGAACAAAGTCTACCATTGTGTTCAAAGGTTTGAGTTCCCTCCACTCACTAAGGACTCATCATCGAAGAACTCATCATTGCATTTCAAGAGATGGTCAAGAAGGAGGTAGGTGACTCTCTTTCCTTCAATAAAGACAACTTAGAGTCCCTGGCCGACATCAGGAGTTGCATTGTTGCAATTGCAATGGATCACAAAGAATGGCTTCATCAATGTAAAAGGATCAGTGGTGTCCTTGAGACATGGACCAAGGTGTTGGGCTGCGTTTGCATTCCAGGGGAAGATAAGATGATAGCTGCGATAGCTCAATTTGTCAAGGAATTCAAGGAAAAGGAACCCGCCTCGAAATTCACCATCAAGAGGCATGATTCAGTAAGGTTCATCTTAGCAGGAGGTTTCTTCATCAGATGTGGCAACTTTTCCTTCCTTCTCTCTTTCTCCCTCTTCTTTCTCTCCCCTTTCTAATTCTTCATTGGGCATAATCATTTTATTTTGTCTCATTCACTTAAGTGACTTCATAAAGTAACATTGTAAAAGTCCCTTTAATTTATAAAAGGGAACTTATTTCTCACTTCCTAGGAAGGTGAAAAGTCACGAGTTGAATGAGACAACGAAGAGTCATGTGGGGGTAGGCAAAGAGCCAATTTACATTGCTATAAATTGGGATGGCCTCTCCATTTCAAGGGATTCCGATTTTAAAGAACTTCTACTCAGAGCATTGTGAATTGTGGTAGCTTGATTGAAGCTTTGTATTCATCACTACACATGGAATAAAAGTTACACTTCTTCTATTTCGTTTCCTTGTTTTTCTTCTATTTATCTCCACCTTATGCACTTTGTAAGCATGGTGATCAAAGAGAGCTTTGTATCTTTGATAAATGAGCCTCAAAGAATTGTGTGTCTGTGGTTTTGTTTGTCTCACTAACCGCTTCATTGTTGTTTTCTTCTATATTGGATGTTGAACTACTTCGGTTACTAGGTGTGAGTTTTGCAATCTACTCACGACAGTAATCTTCCTTGACTAATTTCCCCCTTTCTCCTCAACGTTGTAATTTCCTCCCTTATACCCCCGTACAAGCACTTTGTCACAGGTTCAATGGAGTGTCCCTGTGTGATCCCCGACCAATTTGGCCACCCACAACATTTAGATAGGATTAGGATTAGTTATATTCAATAATGGGAGCTGTACCATTCAATGCAGAGGGGCGTAGCCCCATGAACGTTGGTGGAGACACCTAATTTGTCCACCCGACAAATTTTCTCACCAACAGATTTTAGAAGAATGTTCTCTCTCTTGTATTGCTCAATAGATCTCTCTCTAGAGTGTACAAAATTGACAACTTGATAAAAATGCCAATAAAGAAAGGGATTGTTTCTTTTCATGACTTATGAATGTGTGCAACTTTGTGTGCATGGTTTCCTCTAGTCGTTGGCATAATAAACTTGTTGTTTCTTTCTAATTAATTGTGAATGTGAACTTTCTAATCAACCTGGCAAGAATATGATTTTCTACTCGCAGAGTTGGTTTTCCTTGTCTAATTTCCCACTCCCCTTTCCCCACATTTCAGCAAATTCTTCCCTTACAATTCCTTGTAAGCATTTGCTGCGGGTACAATGGAGTGTACCTGTTGGATCCCGGCCTCTTGGCCAACCACAAATTTCCCATTTCCGTCATTCACAATAAATTGGAGCTGCACCACCCAAGCAGAGGGACCTAGAGTCCCAGAGACGTTGGCAAGAAACCCACCAATTTGTCACGGACAATTTTTCTCACTAACATAGTCAAACGGAGTTACTCTATTATTGTAGGAAACAAGTATTGGAATACCGTTTCGCAAGAAACTTATTGTCACCAAACATTCAACTAAACTAAAATACATTCCTTGATTACTGCCAGCCAGTAGTAAATAAATATACATCTACTTCCGTTCAAGATAATGCACAGAAATGTCGCTGTAAACTATTTGCATATATTGCAAAGCTAAGTATACAAGGTAGGAAACTACTACAAACCATTATCAATGATCAATGAACAACCTTTCTATGTACAATATTCTACAATGTTTATACTATTATAAAGACGTTCATTATTCATGACTTATCATTTCATCTTCCTTTCTTAGGAAGCCTTCCAAAGTATATTTGGATTTTCTATATTGTATACAAAATTACGTATTTATAGAGATTATTGCATACACAAACATTTAATAATACTTACTGACACATGTGTTCCTATGCCCCACTAACAATGTCCTAGACTTAAATAGTTGTCTCATCCTGAGACAAAAGACATTAATCGCTGAAATTGTTTTGTGCGTAGTTGATCAATGGTTTTCTTCGCTTCCTTCTTTAGTAGCTCGGCTTTGGAATTATGGTCACGGTTTTGTAGGAAGTTCTGTTTTTCGGTTTTCATTTCATGTGTACTACTTAGCCACCCTTGTGGGCTTTCAACTAAGTATCGTACACACTAGTATATCTTTTTCCAGTTTAGCTTTCAATTTGTGCCGTTTGCATCGAATTTCCATAAGAAACATTTTTTTCATGCTTCTTGTATGTGATTACACCCATGTCCCTTAATGCGATTTCTTTAACTTCAATCCGTGAATCCCCAACTTGTTACATTCCAAGCCGTAGAAACTATCTAGGTAACTTTGGATGTGTGGGTACCTTGTCTTGCATGGGTGGCTCTTGTGCAATGGTACCCTTAGTTTGTCTTATTTTACTTTTTTTGTTGAGGGGCTACTGTTTGATGCGATTCTTGTTCTTTCCTCTTTTGCAAGGTTTGTTGAGTTATATCCTATAATGGTGGCATTGGATTTTGTGGCGGACTTGTACACAAGGGTGTTACATGTGTTCCAATCATGTTGTGCTATCGGCTAAAATTCGTTTATACTATCTAAAGGTCCACAAAAAATGGTAGCTTGAGGTTCTTTCTCTACCATGCACCTGTGTGATTCTTTCTAGGGGTGCAAAGTATTTCCTCACATCCTTTGGAATGTGCTGGTTCTCTCTATAATTTTCTTAATCTCCTACAACCATGTCCTTAATTTTTGTTGTTGGTTGTAGGCCTCCTATCTCCTTACGAAAACCCATCGGTTGAAATTCTCCATTATATGATAGTTGTCTTCTATCTCCATTATTGCCTCGACAATTTCTTGTGCGTGAAATAAACAAGGAATACCAGAAATGATAATGTAATACCTTTGTAGCACTTGTGAAGACCTTATGTGCATTCAAGTTAATCTCATTGGCCAAAATTTTTGGTCAATTGAACTCTTCGTTCTTTTGAATCAAGTGCATTGCGATGTCGACAACCCCAAGCAATATTTTCTTGCATCCCTTAGTGGTTTGCTAGTATCTTTCCGAGATAATCTCGGCCATTTCTCCCATAAATTTATCGGAAATTATCACGATAGATATTCTGTGTCCTTGTGTTTGATCCCTATATCAGCGCTTTGTTTCTGGATATATCGGCATATTTTTGGTTTTGAAGGATAGGGGTAATGTATGCCGGTGTGGTAGTTCAGTTGCCTCTACTATGGTTGTGGCTTTATTGGAATTACTTCCTATGTAGAGAAGTGAGCTGCGTCATCATATCTGCTCAAAGGATTCTACATTAATTTTGGACAGTCTCCGAAAATTGGCAACCACACCAACTTTTCTACATCACTTTCTTGGAGTGGCTCATGTTGTGCGAGTGTTGTCATTGGTTTCACTGAAACTACCCTTGGCGGATTGACAAACCATTATCTCTCAGCATTTACTACCAAATCAAACAGTTGTAAGTCATTCCATTTGGTTTTTCTGAGTGTCAATCCAATATCTATTTCTTCTTTTTCAAAATCCATCAATTCTAGGAAGTTTTACCCTCGTTCCTTCATTATGCCCTGTACTGTATGTCCAATTGGTTTTGTGAATGAATCTGACATACTCTTGTGCTTATGTGCCCTAGTTTTAATGAATTCCCACTTCTTTTGCTTTATTTGCTCCCTTCCTATTTGCTAGGTCTGATGTAACTTAAACTTTTAGGCCCTTTTCTCTTCGCTTGCTGAACCTTTTCGCTTGAATCTCCATTTTCACAAATTGCTTGTCTGCACTCGAGTTCTAATTGAATGCAAAGTGTTTGAGTTGGTCCCTTGACCTTATTTTATCCCTACTTCTCACCGCTTCCAAATGGATCTGTTTGATTCTATCTACTCCTGCGCCACTTGCTTTTTCATTAATGTACCATCCATTTGAGAAGTGATACTTACTCATTTTGTGGTTCTTTGCTCGAACCATTCTCTTTGTGCTTTATTTTGTTGCCCATCAAATCTTTTACCTTCTTATACTTATTTTGTTTTGAATTTGAAATGGAACCAATATTTGCACCATCTTCTTCCTCGTTTTCCTTTCTTGAGGGTTGAAGTTTTCCTCTTACCATGTGGTACCTATACTTAATTGATTTGTAGGGCTTCAAATATTTGGTCCAACCTACACTGTGAACTATAGTACTGAGAATGCCTGATATTCTTCCATGCTTCTACTTTACTTCACCTTCCTTTACCGCACAACTGAATTCTTTTACTATAGACACTACTACTTTACCATAATTTACTGAAAAATCAAACACCTACTCTACTTGTGCTGATTGGCAGTTATTTCTTGCAATTTCCTTGCGTTGTGCTTAGTGATGGTAGAGTTCAAGCCTATTGCCTTTCACCTTCCTCAAAAGTATATTTTTGTGCAAATCCTACAGCACAATTGTTCCCTGATCTGTTGTTTAGTGGATCACATACAGTCACTTCTATTTAATTTGCAGCTTGCCTGGGTTCACCTTGAATTTTCTTTCACATAGAAGAATCAAATTCCGTTACAAACATTCCTATGTGCACAAATTCTGATCATGTCATACTTTCTGGCCACGCTTTTGCACTTCTTGATTCCAATTCGCCATTACCCGTGTCTCTTCCATCCTTGTAAGCTCCAAAAGTCTGTTTTCCAGAGTCTTTACCGCAAACCATTGTGACCATTGAAATGTGCAAACTAGGAGCAATATATTCCATTGGCATGGCTGCTTCCATGTTGTATACGCATTAGAAAAGTGTGTTTCCTATAGCTTGCTTATAGTTGTTGTGATAAGCCCAATAGGATTACTTGAATCTTGTCTTCCCAATCGTCTCTATGTGTAATAACCCTTTCAAGGGTTTCACACTAAATGCAGATCTGAAAATAAAATTGCAGCAGACTGAAGAATAAAATCAGCGACTTGTACTTGCACCAAAAATACCAAAATCACCATAAAACACCACCAATCAATTTGCCACTATATATATATATATATATTTTATGGAATTTTAGAAGCCAAAATAACAAAGAAACACTGAAGAATACTCTGCTGAAAATTAAATATGCACTGGAAATTGCAGCCACAAGATAAATATGAAATATGGGTCT
This sequence comes from Taxus wallichiana var. yunnanensis, assembly GCA_018340775.1. NCBI lineage: Eukaryota > Viridiplantae > Streptophyta > Pinopsida > Cupressales > Taxaceae > Taxus > Taxus wallichiana. Next base: position 671,822,956 of record CM031243.1, on the reverse strand, counting down.
AGAAACCCTCTAAATTCATATAACTTCAGATTCCGGCCTTTAAAAATATTACAAATCAGATTGTGAAACCAAATTTCTCAAATTCTTCACCAATGTCTCCAAACCCTACCCAAGGTAGGTCGCTCCACCCTAAATAATTCAAATATCAGCTGGAAATTACAAATAGATCTTCAAATCAACTCTTCACATCAAGACCAAACAATGATGAAGGGTTTTCGTCCTTCACCTAAGCCACATGAAGGGTTTTTCGTCCTTCAATGAGGCCTCACAAGAGGGTTTTCGTCCTCAAGTGGATGAACAAGGAGCAACTAGCTCTCTATGCCCAAGTATAACAAAATGCGCCAAGACTAGCTGCAAATGATGCCTCTAAACTCCTTTTATATCTTCCTTTTTGGCGCCAAAGCTTAATTAGAAAAGGCCGACCTGTATAATGCAAGAAAACACTAAAGGAAATATAAAAATATTAGATAAAATATATTATAAAGATGCTCAAGGGTCTTCTCCTTCATTTTGGCTTCTTTGCCATGGAGAAGGGATGGCAAGAAGACCAAATATCAGCTCTTAAGTGGGAAAAAGGGACATTACAGTCCTCCCTCCCCAAAATTGCTTGTCCTCAAGCAATTGCAAGTGCCCGGATCCCAAACAAGTTTCAGCTGCTCCCTTTTTGTATAATCACCATCCAAGCATTGGTAATCCACCATCTCCTTCCTGTTGTCCCAATCACCAATAGAATCTCGCTCTTTTCCTTCAAAATTCAAGATGAGAGGAGCTAGAATCCCACCTCCAATTGTACAAAATAGTGCAAGAGTGTCATTGTGTAGAAAATACAATCTCCGGCTATAGAAATGTCTTTTTAAGAGCCAAGGCTTCAAGAAGAACAAACTGAAAATGAATAAATCAGCAGACCCCTTTGGTGGAACCATCTTCAATTTGACCCTTGGGTCAAGGTATTTGCCATCCCATCTTTCTCCCATGTTTAGACCATTGATTCCTTGAGAGAAATAACACCATAGTGACTGAATGAGGGCTGCAAAATGACTACAACAGCCATGAAGTGTTCGGTACCTCTTCAACCATGTGCTTAGAAGCTCCTTCTTTGGTACCTTATAGGTAAACAAATGGCTGGAAAATTTGTGATCAGCAGTAGAAAGGAGAGTACAATAGATGAAATCATGACATACCTTCAAAGTCCCATTTTCCATCCATACTACGAGAGTTGGCCACAAGATTACAGCTGATAAGAATTTGGAGAGATGGCTGGAAATGCTCATACAAAAGCTTATGGCAGCGTTATTGGAAATAAAAAATATGGTAGTCTTACTACCTTCCAACGGAAATCTTCTTTCCTCATTTTTCCTTGATAGAATGCTCTCAAAAAATGAAAACATACTGCTGTTCATGACTGGAAATGGCAGCCCCAAATCTGATTTTTGCAAACTCAGCCCTAGAACCATAGCATAACAACTACCAAACTGAAATCTTATGGAAAAAACCAAATTTGTGAATAGCATAAGGACTAAAATTTGCCTTACATGGGGTTGGAAAATGAAGATCAACAAGCTCATGATTGAAATCAACAAACATGTTAGATCTGAACACAACATTCTTGCATTCCTTTCTTGCCCCAAAAATAAATGCTTGGAATACCAAAATAAGTATTCCGGGCTGCATACTTACTGCTGTCCATAACCCCCATGATTTGTCCAACTCATGACTGAAAATGTGCATCCTATCATCCAATGAAGTGACGACAACTGAACATTCATCACGAGTGATTAGAAGAGTTTTGAAAATCTGAAAATTACCATCTTAATGGCTGCATAGTGGAACATTTTCCCAAACTTCTCCAATGATTTGTTGGGTCTTTGGAACCCAAACCTTGACCCCAAGCGACAAAACATTATGCATTTGTGGCACTTCTATATCTTGCAAATGGGTTGTCCTATGATACTTTGAAATGCACACCATACTATTTTCCATTCTTCCACAATAATCAGCTTTAACACACAAATGAGGAAGCAACAAACAAGTGTGTCTCAAAATTGATGAATTGAAAAGATTACCTTGTTGTAGAAGACCTTTTGGTTGCCCCAAGTGGAGTGTTTGGAACACCAAAACTTGATTTCCAGGCTGCATATCAACTGTTGTACCTAACCTCTTCGAATTGCTCAATCTATGCCTGAAAATATGCATATCACTCCCAATTGAAGTGACCATAGCTGAGAGTACTTCAATGGTGACCCATAATGCCTTGAAAATATGAAAATTATCTTTCATTATGGCTGCCTTCTTGTGCCAATCAACAAGTATGATGAAATGAGATCTGAAAATAATGTTCTCCATACTTATGTTACAAACCATATCCATTTCTCTAGCATACCTCTCATGTTGACCCACAAATTGACATGTTGTAAGCAATGAATTTAAAAGACTTTCATACCTTAAGCTGATCTTAAAATGTTCATCTCTCTTTGTCACAACAACATCACTCAAACATGACATGTGATCCTTAACAATTTTCCCATCATGATATGAGTATGGCAGCGATATAAAAGGAGATAAAATGTCATCATACCTTGAGTTGTTCCCCACATCTCCCATCCTCCATTTTTCCAATCTTGTGACTCAGAATTTCTGAGTTGAAATCAGCCTTCTTCTTCTCCTCAGATTCAACAAGTGAAGCCTTTTCCACTTGGGCTTCAACCACATCTTGATGGTGTTCACATAGGGCATCTTCGTAGCTCTTACCGTGCTCATGGACACCATAAATCTGCCTCTTATTGTCTGCTGTTCTGAACAGACCAGCAAGCTTATTGCCATCATTTTTCATTGGAGAAGGGTTTCCAACCAGCCCTTCCTCTTCCCCAACATGCTCAACACCCCTTGCTTCATTTCTGGATTCATCACATGTCAAAACATTTTCAATATTAACCACAAAATGAGCAATATTTACCTTATGAAGTTGATTCTTCGGAATGGGTGCAAGTGTCATGGCCTTAGATCTCTTGATCACCAATTCATCTTCCTTAATGACTCCATCTTTTATTGTCATATGAGAATTGCTTGAGCTATTCATTTCACCCTCTTGTTTCTCAAGATTCCCTTCATTCTTCCGCTCATGCTCCCAAGTGCCCTTAGTATTTTCCAACATGCAACCATTAGAATTCAAGGAAATATTATTGACAATTAAAAATTCTTTACCTTCCCTTTCTCTTGGCTCTTGCTTAGCCATTTCTTCCTCTTCTTGTGCTTCCTTAGGGCTGCAAGAAAAATCAATGAAGGGTTCACCTTTGGCCATGGTGGTGGGTGCTTCTAAGGCTCCCAAGGGCTGCTCCCTTTTAATAACCAACTGCTGCAATAATTCTTCCTCCCTCTTCTCCTTAGGGAAATAGGTATCTCCATCCTTGCATGGCGAACTTGGGGTTTTGGTCCCCTCTTCAACAAACTTCGTGCTTTCTTCCTTTTGCTTGTGTGGCATGTGATGTCTAGGCTTGGGCCTAGGTCTTCCTTGATTCACTCCTATGAATTCCGCAAGTGAAATAGCCTCAGGAATCTCCATTGGCAAGGCCATGTATTCTTCATAACTCGCTGTAATATTCCTTCCACCCATAGGTCTTGCTTCTTCCAGAATGGTCTCCTCTTTAGGAAGGAAAGTGGGCTTCAAACTCGATCCTCAGGCTGATCCAATGGGTCGCTTGGCCTTGTTGGCTCCATTTGAGTTACCTCCAACATTTGGAACCCTAGATTCAATCATCCTCTAGAAGACTTGAATGGGTCATTTGGAACCTTGAGTGCAACGTGCAAGTCTCTCATGTGTTTCATTCAAGGTTGCACGTTCATGCTCTAGTGCTACCTTGTGTAACACATCATCTTTTCCCAACTTGTATAGAAACCCATTCAAGATGGTAAACAACAGTGCCCTCATGACTAACTATTTCCTTTCCTTCTTAAATCTGATACTGCTCCGAATGTTCCATGATGGAGAAATGTTGCGATTTATTCTAGTTGCTCTTGAATGGTCATTACTTTGAACAAGTGCACGTGGGGAGTTTACTTCTATTTCTCTAGGCTCTTCTCCATTTTGTATTCTACTAAGGTTACTAGGGTTGAGGTGTTATCTTCCTAGTTTGACATTGATTTTGAATTTGTACTTTGGAAAGGGCATCAACCATCATGAAATCGAGTCTCCCAACTATGCTTCTTTACTAGGTATTATAGCGCTTGATGCTCCGTGAATAACTCAAATGGTGTGGCGATGCTTGAAACGGTGTTGGAATTTTTGTAGAGTAAACACCTCTGCCAAGGTTTCTCTTTCCATTGTGGTGTAGTTATTCTTAGTGGGCGATAACTTGTAACTTACAAAGTGAAGGGCGTGATCCGTATCACCTTCTTTTGGCTGTGCGAGCATGACCTTAATCGTAGACCCTAAAGTGTCCACATGCACATGGAATGTTTCGCTCTAATATGGAAATACTAAGATAGGATTTGTGACCAATTTTTGCTTCAACTCTAGAAACATGGCTTGGCATTCGGGGTCCATTCAAACTTGAATTCTTTGTGCAATAGTTGCTCCATGTGTGCTGCAATATTTGCATACCTATGAATGAAATTATAGTTATAGTCTTTATGCCCAAGAAAGTATCACACCTCAAATTGATTTGAGGGTGGTTTGAGGTTGATGATTACTACGATCTTAGCTTGATCTACCGAATTCAATCACTAAATGCCACATGTCCCATTAATACCTCGAGGGTGTTAAAAACAAGCACTTTTTCAGGTCCAACGCAATTCAAAAAGCTTTACATTGTTCTAACATTAAGCACAACTTGGACAAGTCTTCCTTGAAAAGGGAGAACACTCATCCCGAAATCGTCGAGTAGACCTCCAAAAAGTCATGAATGAAGTACTTGAAAGCTATGACCACCTCTCTAAAAAGTCATGAATGAAGTGTTTAAAAGCTATGACCACCTCTCTAGAAAACAACATAGGAACATTCTTCAACCCAAATGGCATTACTTTGTATGCCAATGATCCCCATTTTGTTGTAAATGTGGTTTTGAATTGATCTTCTTCTAGGATCGAGATTTGGTGATAGCCATTGAAGTCATTGTGAAAGATTAGACCTCATGTCCTACAACTACTTCCAATATTACATCTGTGATGGCATTGGAAAGGGATCGTTAACACATGCGTCATTTAAGGTTTGTGTAATATCCCCTTCTCGAACATCACAACTCGAAGACCCTTAGCCTATTCTTGGTTTCCCGACAGTTTAAGGAAATGGAAAAAAGGGAAACTAATCCTAGTAAGTTAATTAAAAGTGCATAATAATTTTATTATAAGCACTTTAATAATTTATTAGTGATAAAATAATAAAAGAAAAGTCACTTTATTTTTATTTCTCCTTAATGAGAATATGCGACCCATATTGGGAGGGGGGGATAAAAATATTAAATAAAGTACAACAATGGGAAAATATTAAATAAAGTGAAGGGAGGTGATTGGCCTTTGTGTGGGCAAAGATGCCAAGAGAATTTATAAAAGGAAGTCGCCACACTTGAGAAGGAATCACTTTTATATATTATTATAGTTGAAATTTGGTTGAGCTATTTGCTTTCCATTTTTACCTCAAAGGACAAAAACCCTTTGATGTGTTGCATTAGAGGACGAAAACCCTCTATTGCCAAGGTTGAAGAACGAAAACTCTTCATCCTTTGTGTGAGGAAGCTCTATTCAAGGGTTTCTATTGAGCTTCAAGGAGTATTTCAGAATTTCAGCAGTGATTGAAGACCCAATATTGCAGATTTGAGGCATTTCCAACTAGGGTTTGAAGACACAAGTGTTGGGGCAAATTTCTACCTTCAGATTCAGCCAGATCTAGGGTTATCTACACCCTTGTGGGTGGAGTTTGACACATTCTAGGGCACGATTGTCCCGGATCTCATCACCAACATCTTTGTCATAATTTTGGAGGCCATATTCAACTTTGTTTCAGTGGATTTGGGCTTGGGATCACTTCCTTCCGGCCATTTTTGTAAGTTGTACTTCTGCAGATTTTTAATAAATTTCCAACACTTATTTTGGGTCCAAAAATTATATATTTTGGTATTCATACATGCATAATTAATTTTGATTATTTTGGCCAAGATTTGGTTAAGTTTAGATCAGATTTGAAGGTTGTTCATCTCTAGATCAAGTCGCCATTTTTAGGAAAATTCAGATCTGCATAAAATATTTTTATTTTATTCAACCAGTTGGCTGTCATAAATCAGATTTTATAGGTGTTCCCTTTCGGGTTTGAAAATCCTCCATTGGGGACATTACAATTTGATAGTCATCGCAAATTTTGAGTTCTCTTGTTTTATTTTGGCTATATTACCATAGAACTTACCTAATCGGATTTCTCAATGAGGTATATAAGTCCGACTTCCACCATCCTCACTAGTTCCGCTTTGATTTGACCTTAATATTTGGGTTCAGCTTGTAGGGATGCTTCTTTATAGGCTTCCCACCTTCTTTCAAAGACAATGTGCATTTATCACAATGAGGGGTTGATTCCTTTGATCTCAATGAATTTGGTTCAAAAAATCTTCATAATCCCACAACTATACCTCCTCTAGTATATCTATTACATCCAAGAATCACCAATAAAAGCCATCTTGGCTAACTCCTTAGGATCTCATAATATTTTCCCGCCTTTTTTGCGATGGCTCATTATATATCTTGCTACATTCCACCTTCATGGAATGTTGGACTTCTCATTGGCCCTTGTGCTCCTTTATATTCAGATTTTTAACCCTTATGCATTTCTAGCAATAGTTTTCTTCTATGGCGGATGATCCGAATTTTGGATTAGTAATGTTAGCATCATGAGCTAACAAAATCACCATTGTGATTATGTAACTTTTTATCACTCAACACTATTCCTATGGCTCTTGTTAGATGTAACCATTGAGCAGGATTCAAGATGAAGTTGTGAAACCGTGAGACCTCAAAGAAGATAGGTTTTATTCAAAGGCTTAAACACTATGAAGATGTCATCAAAATCAAAATTTGATTGCATATTTGTGTTCCTCTCAAAAGATTATGCAAGTCTAAAAAAAACGGCACTCGATTTCGAGTTCGTATGCAAAAGTTATGGCCTCTGAAGGTAGCGGACTTTATATGGTGACGAAATCGGCTCTAAAGAAAGATTGGTGGTTTCAACTCCCACAAAGGTTTTGTAGCTCAATGGAATTTTTTAACCGATCTTTATGGGAATTTCAAGTAGTAGTTATGTCACACGGGAAAGTCTGGGAAGAGTAAACAGGATTAATAAATGGTTTCTCTTCGACTTCTGAATCTTTTGAGCTTCTAATTCGAGGTTTCCTTCGTGTCAAACTTGTATATATATGTGGGGAAGGTCTTTGTAAGGAATAAGGAAGAGATTCCAAGCAATTTTTCTTCTTGATCATATGTGGTTTTCTGAATTGGAGTGTGAAAGGAAGGTGTGAGTGAGTGAGTTGCAAATATTGTATGAGTGTTTGAACATCATAGTGTTCATGGAGGCCTTGAGAAGGCGAGATAGCTTGTATTAAAAGACATGATAGTGAAGATGAGGAAGCATTGCTTCACTCTTGCTGGGGTTTTCTCAATTTGAGTTTCTCTAGGGTAATCTTGTGTCTTTCATAATCTTTTGCTCTCTTTCATTGCTCGAAATTTCTTTGATTAGGCGATCTACTCTAGTTCATTTCTAAAGCACATTTAATGACTATTTATGCAAATTGAAAACAAATAGTATATTGATGAATGATGGGAATTGTGAGGAATGTATAGGATCCGTGTTGGTGAAAATTTGTGTGTAATATCCACCTAGTTTATGGATTAGATTGGTATTAGAGTTAGTTCATGTTCCATAGTGTGTGGTTTGTTTAGTGATCATTTTGCATATATATGCCCATTACAAGAGAAACAAGTGCTAGTGGAAAAGGTGATTTGGTCTCTTTGCAACAAGACATCTCCATAAGGAAGTGGAAGAGAGAAGTGAGAAGTATGGCCCATGAAGATGAGAGGAGATGTCAGATGTGTTGGCTAGATTTTTGCATAGCATAAAACCTAGGCGATCATGAGATAAATCTCCTCATTTACCGGTGAGGCTCCGTGTCGATTTGTCAATTAAAATATGCTAGTATCTATATAGGGTTTTACTTTAACTGTTCAGCTCATGAACCATAGCTGTATAGTTCTGCAACAAGTAAGCAGTTGTTTAAAGAAAGGAAATATTTATAGAAGAAAGGAATTATATAAACACAAAGAAGAAATGGGGAAGATGTGCATCCCAATCAATAGATAACAAAGTTGATTGCATGCACATAGAAGAAACCAATAGATATAAACACAAAATTATAAGCAAAGGCAGCTCTAGATCTAGATCTAAAATAACACAGTTTATTCAAAAATCTAAGATAGAAAGCTAGAAACAAAATACACCGTGACACAAAGTTATCCAGAAATCTGCTCCTGTATATTCCTTTGCTTCAAGTGGCTCTCAAGGGTTTCAGCACAAAGTTTAGAACACAAGAATGTTGCTTACAAATTTTGATCTTTTAACTCGTAGGTTCTTCCTCTACTTATAGAATGTGTAGAGGGGCAATTACAAGTCGAAGCTTTTAGTTGAATCGGCACATGTAGAAGTCGGAAAGGAAACAACTAGAAATCTCTCTTGGAATTCCTCTTTGCATGACATGTATGATTTGCAACTGAAAATAGAACCTTCTATTTTGCACGTCTGCCACCTATCTCCAAGTAGTTGACTTTTTCAAGTAATGACTTTTAAACCAATCACTTAAGTTGTATAATTTAATTGATCACTCAATTACTTTGTCGGAGGAAATAAGAGAAAGAAGAAGAAAGAGGAAAGCTGCAGTCTTGTCCTTTTTCATATTCTGCATGCAATGATTCTTTTGCCTTTGATTCTCACCAAGCTAGATCTGGGGAGCAGATGGATCTGGAAACAAGTTTGGATGAAGCCTTTGCAATTATGGATCTGGAAACAAGTTGGATCTAGAAACTTGCTTACGGGTGTTGCCTTTGCCTTGTCTTCCCTCTTATCCTTGAAGCTTTTGCAGTTCTTCTCCAGTACATGCATCAGTGCAATGTTTTCCGTAAATAACTCATCATTTTTATTTTTAATTGCATATGAGCAATTAAAAATTCTGGAAAGCACTCCGGGTGAATGCAACTTCAATGAAGGCTTCAACTGGAAGATTGAGAGCACATGCACAAGATCCTAGAAGAAATTTTCCACGCACTGACTTCTACATGGGCTGCATCAGAAACAAGAGGATGAAGCCTTTGTGCCGGAAGCTTTTGCAATTATGAGATCTGGATCTGGATCTGGGCCTATTGACTTCAACAAATCTAGAAGCTACGCATGATTCCGCTGAGCTTTCTCTTTCATCCCGCTTTGCCATGGCTGGAGCAATCTTTGTCTGAACAATTCTTTTTCTTCTTACTCACCGAATTCTTCAAAACTGGTGCAAATCTGGATAATTCTTCAGATTCGGAGGATATATTCAATGTATTGGACATTGATTTAAGCTCCTTTTCTTTTGTAAAGCACCTGTAATGAATTCCTGCAATTAATTCAGACAAAGATGGCAACCGGACCATGAACAGTGGATTTTAATCATAAAAATTTGCATAATTCAAGTCTGCTGCCCCAAAAATTGATGTTTTATTTGCATGCAAAGCAAGCATGAATTTTACCAACTTCACCTGAGCACCTGTATCACTTATGCAAACAATTATCCAGACACAAATCAACCTCCTTCAACCTGTGCGCCAATTCTAGAAGCTTTCAGCATTAATTTCACCTTCTTTTGAGCAAAAATCCTCTTCAAATGGGGCACACTTTTCCTCTAGGCTGCACTTCTCTACCTGTGAATTAATTAATTCATCCTTATGGCAGCCCCTGCTTATATAATCCTTATGATTCTATAATTAATTAATGTCTTTCCTATTACTGGCAATTAATTAATTAATTAATAAGCTTCACTCTTCAAATGGGGCGCCTATTTTGTGCATGCTTATGGCTACCATTAAATAAAATAAATTTATTTAATTTTAGACTTTCTGCTTCCACTTAACTTAAGCCTCACAGTATGTTTTGACCTTAGCCACTGAAAATAGGAATTAATTTAATCATTTAATAATTAAAAAAGTATTATTTATCTCCCAAAAGGGGTGCACTTTTTGACATAAAGGGGTTGCATTAAATAAATATTATTTAATTAATTTTAGAACAGTCTATTTTCAACCTCCTTGTCCATTTACCTCTTTTGACTTTTCCACAAGCATGGGCTCCAAAATTGGGTGAATAAATATTAACAAATATTTATTTAATGCATTTATTATCCACCCAAGGTGGTCGCACTTTTTGGAATAAAGAATTTCATTTTTAAAATTCGATGTCAATGAGATTATTTACCTCCCTGCAAGGCAGCCACGAAAATCCCATGATTCACTTAAGTCATTTGACTTTCATAATGGGATTATTTACCTGCAAGCGATGGAAAAAAAATCCCATGATTCACTTAAGTGATTTTTCTTTTATTCCACAATGGAATTTTTACCTGCAAGGCGGTAAGAAATTCCCGTGCACTCTTTGCCTCTAATTTTCTTATTGTGACCTAAGTAACATTGCTTCCATGGAAAAAGTACCTGTAGGTAGGTACAAAATTCCCACCGCTGCTTCCCAAAATCCCATGATCCACTTCAAACCTTCTTTTTCCAAAAATGCAGCCAACCCAGAAGAGGCTTTTTGGTGCACAACTTTGTCTTTTCCCAGAGAACCAGACCTCCGATGGCGAATTCCTTCTGGCACAACATGCGTATGTGATCTCTAGATACTCCAAGCCAAGAATCAGGCCAAACCGGCAAAGGAATTGATCTAGAGAAATTTCACAGAAAACGAAACGGGAAAACACAAAACGTTGCCAAAAGTCACAAATAAAGTCTAGAATGCATTCCTGGTTAAAACTCTACTGGTATATGGGAATAATGATATGTACGATCACAACAGAGTTAAACCGGAGCACAAATTGCCTCAAACGGGGCTCAAAATAATTAAATACAAATTTCTCGCAGGCAAATCCCGACGACAGAATATAACAATTTTGGGCATCTGGGTATTTGGCGAAAATGGCTCTTTGGGAATATCTTGACACAATATAAGAACTTTTGGCAATAAAAACACAAAACGACCCATTATTTTAAAAGTACAATTTTTTTTCGGATAGGGTTGTCTCAGATTTCAGGATGAAATCCGGGGACACCAAGATGGTGAAGAAAGATTCCATAGATTGGAGGAGGATTTTGCTCACATATCTCACTCCATGGATCAGCTTGGGAAGATTATGAAGGTTGTTATGGCAAAGTTGGGAGTTTCTATGGATACTTTTGAAGCAAGTGAGGAGCGTGAGTCTTCCCACCATGAGAAAGAGCAACCCCATTCCAACCAAGCTCCACTTCCATTCAAAGCAGAGGAAAAATTGATATTCAACCATATGAAGGTGAGGTGAATGCGGATAAGCTTGATCACTGGTTAGCACAATTAGAGGTAAACTTTCATTTGCATAAAGTTAGTGAAGAGCAACAAATTTATTTTGCAAGGTTGAAGCTAGCAAGTCATGCTCTAAATTGGTTTGAGAGTTATCTTAATTACTTGGTTGTTAAAGGTTTACCCCCAATTACTAAATGGGATGAATTTAAAATTTTGATTAAGAGGCAATTTTATCCTATTTGTTATGAATAGGAAAGGTCTATTAATTGGCAATATTTGAAGCAAAAAGAAGGTCAAAGTGTGCAGGTCTTCACAAGTGAGTTTCGGAAAAAGGCGTTCCAAATGGGAAAAGATACATTTGACCGTGAGATCCTCATGAAGTATGTTGGAGGGCTGCATAGTCACTTAAGGAGGCCTGTTCTACTTGCAAAGCCAAAGGACATAGATGAGGCTTGTTCTCAAGCCCATTATCTTGAGATGGATGAGAAAAAGGGTCCATCTCCCTCTTCAAATTCTTCCAATGCTCTAAAGAAGAAAGGTGGGGTCAATGCCACTTCTACAATTGCCAAGAAAGATATTTGACCAAGCATTGTGGGCATTGTGATGTTGATGGTCACACCGATGAGACTTGTTGGAAGTTGCATCCGGAATTGCATCCGTTTAAGAACAAGAAAAAGAAAAAGAAGTCCATGCCATCACTTCAAGGAGAACCGATATATATATTGAGAGTAGCGAAGAGGTGGATGAGCAGTTGTGTTATACCAGCCTTGAAAAAGGTATGTTTGGGTAATGATGATACTCAAAACAAAGGTGAACCTTCTAAGATTTTTCATATCAAGGTACAAATTAAGATGGTAAAAGTTGATGCTCTTTTTTATTCTTGCTCACAAGTAAATTTGATTGGAAAAGAGTTAGTTGATAGACTTGGTTTGAAATGTATGATCATCCTAATCCTTATGCTCTAGGATGGGTGAAAAAATGAGTAGAGATAAGGGTTTATAAACAATGCAAAGTCAAGTTTGCAATAAATGAACATTTCATTGATGAAGTTATTGTAGATGTTGTACCTATTGACATTTGTGGTAGAGAGTTTGGAAGCCTCTATCTGTATGTCAGAGATGTTATTTTCAGGAGGAGATTGAACCAATACCGGTTGGTTAAAGATGGGGAAAACTACACTAAAAACTCCTATGAAGGTAAATCTAAGCTCTCCTTGGTAATTTCCACTCAAGGTAACCAATTGTTTAATGTTAATGGGAAGGTTTCTTTTCTCATTTTGAAAGATAAGAAGAATGTTAAGATCTCTAGAGTTGTTCTTTTGTCAAGGTATGAGATGCAGTTGCCACTAGGTTATCTCCACGTAGGGAAGGACCCACCTCAAGGGCATGAAAAGGTGGACCAAGAAGTTCACATGACAAATAATGTATTTCAGCGTATGCACCTCCAAGTACAAGAGAGGTTCAAGAAGTGGGGAAAGAAAATTCCTCACCATATGAGTTCTTAAGCTTTTGGGGACCAAAAGCCTTTAATGGGGAGGCATGATCCGAATTTTGGATCAATAATGTTAGCATCACGAGCTAACAAAATCACCATTGTGATTATGTAACTTTTTATCACTTAACACTATTTCTATGGCTCTTGTTGGATGTAACCACAAAACAAGATTCAAGATGAAGTTGTGAAACCATGAGACCTCAAAGAAGATAGGTTTCGGTGCAAAGGCTTAAACACTATGAAGATGTCATCAAAATCAAAACTTGATTGCATATTTGTGTTCCTCTCAAAAAATTATGCAAGTTCAAAAAAAACGGCACCCGATTTCGAGTTCATATGCAAAAGTTATGGCTTCCGGAAGGTAACAGACTTTATATGGTGACAGAACCGCCCCTAAAGACAAAATGGCGGTTGGCAGCTGCACAACGGTCGGTGGTGGTTGCGCAACTGACCGCGGCGGTTACGCAACGGCACCGGTCTATGGCAAGGCGAGTGGTTACGTAAATGCGAAAAGTCAGGGAAGAGTAAACAGTTGCAGACGGTTCCTCTTCGACTTCCGAGTCTTTTGGGCTTCTAATTTGAGCTCTCCTTGGTGTCAAACTTGTATAAATGTGGGGAAGGTCTTTGTAAGGAATAAGGAAGAGATTCCAAGCAATCTTTCTTCTTGATCATATGTGGTTTTCTAAATTGGAGTGTGAAAGGAAGGTGTGAATGAGTGAGTTGCAAATATTGTATGAGTGTTTGAACATCATAGTGTTCATGGAGGCCTTGAGAAGGAAGTAAGCTTGTACTTAAAGACATGATAGTGAGATGAGGAAGCATTGCTTCACTCTTGCTAGAGTTTTCTCAATTTGAGTTTCTCCAGGGTAATCTTGTGTATTTCTTTGACTATGCAGTACTCCTAGTTCATTTCTAAAGCACATTTAATGATTATTTATGCAAATTGAAAGCAAATAGTATATTGATGAATGATGGGAATTGTGAGGAATGTATAGGATTCGTGTTGGTGAAACTTAGTGTGTAATATCCACCTAGTTTACGGATCAGCAGATGCTCTATTTGTTCTAGTTCAAACATACCTTTTAGTTGCATATCTTCACTTCCTTCGATTGAGAAACTATTTGAGGTACTTCCAATTTTTTTGTAGGTTTTAGGAACAAATCCTTTCATAGATCTGTCAGCACTTTCAGATGTTTTCATCAATACCCTTGCTATTGCCATCTTTTTCCGCGTCATCGTTTGCAATGATAACCCTATCTAGTCCTCTGCAGCACAAAAAAATCTAAATTTTATTTAGGGCTGCCTGAACCATAGAATTTTCATCTTCAAACGCAAATATCTGGATGAAATCTTGTTGAATCTATGGCCAAGTGTTTGTTTCCTTTAGTTCCTCATGCATGTACCAAATTTTTGGCAATATCATTTGAGCTCATTGGAAGACATGCCTAGTAACAAGGATCAATTTGTTGTTCTTTTCGCATGTCCATGCAAGAGTGAACATGTATCTCTAGACATTGTTCTACTTTGCAAGGTGAGATGTTGAACTATGCTCACAACATTTTGCAAGTTGTCTCCTAGTCTAAGTCATCTACGTGGTGCAATGCCTTCCACGTAGCTGCGATTCCCTTGAGTGCATGACTCAATGCGCTCAGCCACCTTTCAACTTGTGGGACATGGTTATGTAGCTTGATGATAAAATCATCTAGATCTCCTATGTGAAAACATTGTGCGATTTTTCTGTTTGCTATGAACACCTTTCTCATAGCCCCTTTTTCATGATCACCGCAGCTCCAATTTGTCATATCCATGTTTGAATCCCTGTTGGCTGATAAAGTGGATGCCCGTGGTACTCAGCCTTCCACATTTGGTTTAATCTTACCCTGATTGGTCACAACCATATGACATGGCTTGCATATCTCTAATCTGGTGGGTAATCGCATTGATGGTGAGTCGTGACTTATAACTATTTTTGTCCATTTTTTTGGCATCTGTGGGATTCTTAAGACTTGCATTTGTAATTTCTCTGGTCTACTTGGTTCTCATGTAACTGTGAAACCTGCAAGATCTGCAGAAATGGCCGTCCATGTTATGTTTCTTGCTTCGCCCATGGCTCACTTTATATCAAATTTTTGGATGTGCGCATAGGGTGAATGTTTTCCTTCAGATTGTGTATGGTCTTCCTTCTTATTTATCAAAACGACAATTATAGAATCATCCTAGTGTGCCTCTAATTGTTATTCAACTGTGTTGATGGTCATGTCACCATTATATGCCCATTTCTTTCTTATTAATGTAGGGTAAAGCATTTCATTGGTTTTCATGTCAATCACTTCAAAATCTCCTCACTAACTTAACCCCTTTTCAAACTAGCTTCAATTGAATAACTTCTTGCCATTCTCTTCCCGTGGCCAAGAAGAATAAGTGAACAAGGGAAGTAAGTGAGCTTCGTTTCTGTTTTCTTTTATTATTTTTAATGTTTTTCTTTAGTGTTTATCTCCCCTAGGCAGGTTGGCTGGGATTATGAGTTCCCAACAAAGAATTAAAAGATAAAGTGAGCTTGGAGGTCAGTCCTCATCTATTTGGCCTTTGGCGCCAAGCAAGGGGTATAAAAGAGGTTGTATGACCTCATTTGGAGATCATCTTTTGGTGCATTTACACTTACACTTGGTTTGTTGGGCTGATTGCTCAATACCATTCCACTTGAGGACGAAAACCCTCTTGTGTGGCATCCAAGGAGGACGAAACCCTTCCTTGTGGCTTGGTGGAGAACGAAAACTCTCCATGTTGGTGAATTGAAGATATCTCTTGAAGACTTGCTGATTTGGATCAAGGACATCAAGAAAAAGGATTACAAAAGCTTTGCATGATTTTTAGAGCTTTTCCACTTGCCAAGGGATGAGAAAAAGGAAAGTAAGTCCTAAAAATTAATTTTAAAGTGCATAATGAAATTTTATTATAAGCACTTAAATTAATTATTAGTGACAAAATAAAAAAGAAAAGAAAAAAGTTACCTTATGTTTTATTTTCCCCTAGAGGAAAAATGCAACCCATATGGGGATGAAATAAAACAAGGGAAAAACATTAAATGAGGTAAAGTGAGCTGATTGGTTATTTTGGGTGGCTAATATGCCAAGACAAGTTATAAAAGCAAGTCGCCATGCATGGAGAGGGATCTTTTTGCATATCATAATTTCTAAAAATTGGTATAAGCTTGCATGCTTTCCATTTTTACTTCAAAGGACAAAAACCCTTTGTAGTTTTGCTTTAGAGGACGAAACCCCTCTTTAGCCTTGGAAGAAGAACGAAAACTCTTCTTCTCTTGTGTTTTCCATTGAATTCCAGCAGTGTTGAAGGTCAGAGTTGCAGATTTCTATTTGTTCCAGCTAGGGTTTGAAGGTGGAAGCTTGTTGCTGATTTCTACCCTTCATTTCCAGCTCTTCTATAGTGGAGCGACCTACCTTGTGGATATTTCTGAGTGATCTAGGGCACATTTGGACCAGATCTGATTTTCAGTTCCATAATCAGATTTTTAGAAGCCAAGATCAGCTGGTTTGCATAATTTTTGGGCTTGGGAAACTCCAATTTCAGCTAAGTTTGTAACTGTCATTCTGCAGATTTTATAATTAAATTCCAGCCCTCTTATTGGTCAGAAAATTGGTGTTTTTCTCAATATTCTTGCATACATAAAATTTCTGATCTGTTTTGAATAAGATTCAAGTGGTTTTACTTCAGTTTTGTGGAATAATCACTCCTAGAGCAAGTCGCATTTTCCCTATAAAATTCAGATCTGCAGTATTTTGTCAAATATATGTTCTATAAATTGCTATTTTAGATCAGATTTGCTGTTGTTCCGTTTAGGGGCATAAATTGTCAACGGATCTGGGTGATCTACTGATTTGCTTAAGAAAAATGTAACCTGTTTTTGTATATTCCCTGTACTTCTTCTAATTCTTTTGTACATGCCCTTGTAAATATTTTTCTATAAATATATGAAGCATATATTCAAAAAAAAAAAAAAAAAAAAAAAAAACTATTACAGCTCCATTTATCTCATTGTTATCCATTTGCATTCACAAATAAATAATACAAAGCGGGATGCATGTCACTATATTGAATTTGATTCATTTTTGTTACAGAAATTAAAATATATTAATCTAATTATCTTAGTGAAAATTAGTGTCTCCATCTCAGCAATCTATCCTGGTCCCTGCCCCTGTCTCTTGGTGATTGGGTTTTCAGATTTCCATAGGTTGACATTTTTGGATGTTGATTTTCTGGATAGTGTGTGTTTGATAAAAAGGACATGACACAATATCCAGAGAATCAAAATACAAAAACATTACTGCTAATTCCATCATTAATGGGCACCATCATAAAAGTCAAGGAATTCCTTGGTGAATGCTTTCTGTAAGGCACTACTGTAGAGTCTATTCACACCATATGTTTCTGGCATACCTGGGCTTCCCATGATTAATTCCAATAAAGCTTTGCTACATTATAGATCCATGGTTTTGGTTCTCAGAAAATGCTTTACTTGCATGTCCATTTTTATGGAGGGTGCCGATTTTCTGTACAGGCTTGATGAACACAACATGACAGCACGCGATGCATATCAATATTTTGTTTTGCGAGCACAAGAAATGGCAATTGCTCTAGGATGGACTCCTGTTAACTGGTATCCTTTTGTGATAGTTTCATTGTGTGCATATTTGTATTTTACCTTCAGATATTTAGCAAAAAAATTCAATTACATTTCCATTGAAGACCATATTTATTCTTCATGATCGTGTGAACCTTTTCAGGAGGAAACATTTAATGCATTTAGTGAAAAGCTTAATCCAAAGACTGTTGTTCACAACTGGTAAGTTCTCAATCACCTAGCCAGAGATATGTACTCATAGAAATCCATATTTTTCATGAGAAGTTCAATGTTGGGAATTGTAAATAGATTTTATTTGGCTTCTGTATATGTTAGCTTTCTGCACTGAACAAGCTGAAGGAAGTGAAGATGTTTACAACACCTGCTATTTTGTTTTAGGTTGGGTTCAGGGGTTTGTCCACGTGCAGTTGGTAAAGGCTTCAAGTGCATTTTTAGCAATCAAGGTGTATGGTATCTTGACCATCTTGATGTACCTTGGGAGAAGGTCTATTCTAGCGATCCCCTTGAAGGAATTGCTGATTCATCCCAGCAACAACTTGTAATTGGTGGAGAGGTTTGCATGTGGGGTGAAACTGCTGATGCTTCTGATGTTCAGCAAACAATCTGGCCTCGTGCTGCAGCCGCTGCAGGTATAAACACAGTACAAGTTCTTGAATTATTTACTGTGTTTTAACTTCTGATTGGTTTGGCTTCTGACTTTAGTAATGAATATGTTTAGACTTTTTGAATTGTTAAATTTTCAACATTTCAATAGCCATTATTGGGAAATCATCTCTCAAGTTTGTATGAGCTTAATCAAAATGTTGAAGGTATCTTAAGTGATAGACAGTGAGGTACATGTTTCCTAGTGTGTGGCCTTGGTTTCCTATATTGGTTGTTTCTCATTTTGTATTGGTTGTTTCTCATTTTGTATTGGTTGTTTTCTTTCTTATGGCGGTCATTTCATTTGAAATGTGTTTTGAAGGATTGTTTGGAGATGTTTATCCTAACCACCATAATCTTGGGATCATTTGGAATTACCAGTTCTCTAATGTTGGGTTGAATCCATCTGTGAACCTAACATTTGATATTTCTCGTGTTGGTCAAGCAGTGTAGCTATAATCTATTATGTTGCCTATTTCTCTTAAACCTCGCATTTGTCTGAAGATTAATGTCTTTTTGTAGTGTAGATCTTTCTTCAATTGCATGCTTTAGTTTATCCCAAGTACCAGTGGGTTCCTTGGTAAAAGAAAGTTCGTGAAGATTATTAAAAATTTGAATCATTCAATTGTTGATTCGTTAAGATGAAGTACTCAAGCTGCTCATGATCTAACAGGGACATTAACAAGTTCTGTACCAAGCCTAACTGAAAATATATTAGCCTAGACATTATTTGCCATTTGGATCCCACATCCATTTGCATAGACACCCTTATGCAGTAAATATAGCCAATGTGAAAATAATATGAAATACAACCCACAAAAAAATATTATCATGGCAGTTGCAGTCCCCGCATGTGCCTGTGTGCATAAAAAAGAGGCTGTGGATATAAGTTTCCTAATGAAATGTCACATGTTGACTTCTATATAAGTAAATTATCCACATTTCTGTGGTGCTAAATTTTTCTTTGAAAACCCTCCTTTTCATCATCATGCTTTTTAGCATTTAATTTGTGAAATTTTTGGACAGCTGAAGTCTTGACGCTTGTTGCATCTGCTGGAAAAAGACATTTACCAAATATTTAAGAATTGTGCATTCTTTATTTGATATGTTAGAGAAAGCAGGTCACTGTCTGTGATCATTTCATGTAGAGTTTAAACAATAAAAGATTGGCTTAAGGTATGCGATTGTTAGAGATTGGATTTAGACTGATTTGTAAGGATTTTTTTCATGGTTCTGTATATATACTATATGAATAAGACGTCAAGAATGCTTTGGTGGTGTAGATATATACTGTGTTTATTTCTAGGATTCACCCTTCCATTCTGATGATTTTATCTGTGTTTGTTGAACCTCATTTTTGATGATCTAAACATTACTTCTCATCTCCTCCAACTTTACATGAATGTGAAAGAACTTCTTAGTTTTTTTGTAGTGCTGTAAGCATTTTCAACAGCTTCATTTCTATTATAATTTATGGTGCAGAACGCTTATGGAGTAGCATGGAGGTTACTTCCAATGATTTGGTCACTGTCTTACCAAGACTAGAATATTTCAGATGTTTACTTAACCAACGTGGGATTCCTGCTGCTCCGGTGAAAAATAAATTGGCAAGACGGCCACCCAATGGTTTCGCTCCTGTTATGTGCAGTAATTTCTACCTGGGTCTCCCTTGGTAATGTTCTTTGTCGGCTTCCAATTGGTTTGAATTGGCAAAAATTGTATTGTGGTATATATAAATTGCCTCCTCAATTAGCTTATCTTGTTGGTGGAACAAGCATCAGTTTCTTATGATTTTAATTTTTCATTTATCCTTTGTCACTCAAAGTATAGTAGTAGCAGATTCGATTGCAAAAATGAATAAATGTGAATATGCTTTTTCTTGATATGCCAAAGATTGATTAATTTTCAGTGCAGTTTTCATAGGTTATTTCAACATGTTTTCCATCACCCATTCTCATGAGAGGGCTTTTATTGCAGATTTCAATTTCAAATTTCGTACATGTTTGCAAACTATGTTGTTTGATGACAAAATGGAAGTTTGAATTGTAAAGGAAAGAAGGAAATGATTACATGCACAAATAAGTAAACTCAGATCTTACTTTGCATGCAAGAGAGGAACTCATATGTGAACTGACAATTTAACATTGCATAATTATGTATAAAGAAAGACAATAAATAGGATGTATTAAACAAAAGAATAATACACGACAGACAAAAAGATACAGCGAGACACAAATTTTTTACTAAACTATCATTGTATTATCTTGGAAATAAGCATAAAATCTTCTTTTGAACTCTCTTTACAAAATTTATTGCTGTGTCAAAAGTCCTTTAACAATAAATTTCGCTCTTATTAATATTTCTAATAAGAGGGTGTAACCATTTTATAACTACCTTCTTGAGTTAAGTTTTCTATTTCGACATTTTAATTTTTCATTTCCTTTGAAAGTAAGACATCTTAAATTAAAATCGGATTACAATAAGTGCAATGAAGAAATTAAAGAAGATAGAAAACAAGGAAGTCTGGGTAGAGAGAAGATTTGCCAGGTTGAGCACCCTCTTGGCTAGCTGCTGCAATCTTGCCTCGTTCTTCAGCTGGCGATGATTTCAACATGTATGCTCTGAATAAGGTTGCGGCAGCAACTATTCCTTATTGTCGGGGGATAATGGTGTTGGACAAATGTGTCAGCCATGTGCCCATTACTTTGGTCATTTCTTGATTCCCTTTGAAGTTGGAATTTTTTTGTTGGACTTGCTAAGCGCGGCATGAATGTTGCTCAGTTTATTCATAGCCTCCAATTTGAAGATATATGTCCCAAACAACTCTTCTTTGACCGCCTTTTGCAATTTTTCTTTTATTTTTGCTGCTGAGTACGATTTGAAATTTTCCTCTTTCAGCAGCTCACAATTGATTGCCCAAATGTCTGCACGAATCTCAGATTTCAAATCAATACATATTTTGTCTTGTATGAGTAAATCCTTGAGGACATCTTCTAAAATACTTATTTTCCATTTGACACTTTGTGACCATGTACAGGAAAGATTGTCATCTGTTTGACTGAAGACTCTTTCTGATATCAGGACTTTTGTATAGACCATCTCTTAAATCTCGGGTTAAGGTATCCCATAATCTTGATTCTTATTCCATTGCCTTTATTTCCTCGATTTGGTTTGATCAACATCCAAGAATCCATAGGCTTTTCTTATTTCATCAATTAATTTTAGTCCATCAATAAGCTCCTGTTCTAACCGAGTCTCCATTACTTTCCTATGGTTATTGTATCTGCGAATGTTAGCTATGGCTTCTTTGTTGACAGTAGATACCTTCTGTAGGAGTCGAATCCAGGATGGAGGACAAAGGGACAATATCCTGATTAATGAATGACTTGATATATGCAAAAAGTGTGTGCACCTGTTCTTCAAGCTGCTCCTGATTTGTTTCATTTTCTGTCCTTTCTATCAGTCTTGCTGCAGACTCTTGAAAATTGTAAATATCTCCTCTATGGCTCGGCTCTCCTAAAGGGTTTTTGCTGAGATTGTAGCCAGCCAAAGTTATCTCTTTGTCATATTTGTCTGTTGTAGGTTGGGCTATCTCTACAAATTGTGCTCCCAATGAATTAGATACCAACCTAGAAGTAACTTTAGCTTTATGCGGTGGAAGGCCTTGCAAGAGGTTTGCTACTGCATTGAAGTCAGTGGTGGCGGCTTTGACAGTGGTCTTCTTATTGTTTAACAATTGATGAACCCAAGTGAAGGAAGGGCCACTAGAAGAATTGACTACCTAGGTGTCATGAGATGTTGAAAATTCCACATGAGGAGTAGTTTGCTTGAGAGGTGGTGGTGGAGGTGCATGAGATGGAGATGAAAACTCGCAAGTTTAGGAGAAGAAACTAGAGGCATCTTAGCTAAGCCTTGATCTGAAGCTGGGAACTACACGGTAGTGGTCATTCAACATAGAGGAGTCGAAGGTTTTGTAAAATGGCGCTTCATCTTTTTGAGTAGGAAAGGAAGGAGCTCTTCTGACAGGGATTTTTTTTCTTGAAGAAGAGCTATCACCACAAGTTATCTCAGGCAGTTTATTTCCGTTGGGATATTCTTCATCACCTCCACTACCTGTTATGACATTTGAATGCGGAATTTTAGATACGCCTCGGTACAAGATGGTTTTGTACATGATGTAGATGCTTGCTTTTTCCCTTTCCAAGGTTCTAAACCTTTAGAACTTCTGTCACCAATGAATTTGGCCATTTTTTTATCAAAGAAGCCTTTGATATTTGTAAAACTAAGTGTGTGCGTTCATCCAAATTTGTTATCTCCCTGAAGGACCAATCTATTGCGAACAGTTAGAAAGTAAATCCTTTCAATGTACATGGGATCTTCCACGTCACTTCCATTATGTGCAATTCTTTCTGTGACCCTTTCAAGTCTGTACGGCTTCAACTGATTCAAAGTCATTCTCATATAATTTCTCTTTCTTGCTTCAAAAGCATTCTCAAACTTTCCAATAATCTTTCATTTTAGGGTCTGCTGATAACCAGGTCTAAGTTTGAGATGGATTTTCACAAAATCTTTACTATCAAAAGCAAATCACTTCGTATGGGGCTGTATTGAAAAATGAACCATTGTTTTCTCAGTATTCTGTGCGAGTATTGTTTTGCAGGTGTAGTAACTCAGTTTGACAAGTAATTGAACTCCACCAACATGTTTCTCTCTGCATTTCTTATGAAGTTCACCTAATTGTCTGCGAAGTTCAATGAGCACCATTTTGTCATTTGCATACCTTGGCAGCCTATTTGGGTTGCCCTCAAATGCACCATCTATGATATAAAGGGAAAGGGATTTGGATGAAATAACTACCATGATGCTTAATCAAATTGGACTTCTCATTTGAGATCCACATTGTGGTGTTACCTTCCAAAGTTCTTACTACCAATATAGAAAATGCATTATTTGCTCTTCTGAAATGTTTCTTTGTTTTCTCATGAGTGAGTTGAGAAAATAATCACACACATCAACCTTCTTGGGGTATATTTCCTCTCCTTGAATAGATTTGGCCACACTCTCAAGTTGAATTGAATGTACCAAATATTAAGTCATGTAAAAACTGTGCGGGTAATAGATTTATTAATGGTTTGTGAAGGTTGTCATTGATGATTTGACCCTAATCAATGAATTGTTTTCCTAAACAAATGATATTTATGAGCATGCACATCCATTAATGAAATTCGTTTGTGGTCTAATGGTCCATCAGCTAAATGGAGCCAATGGGTCAAGAAGTCAAGGCAAAAGGTTTGGTACAAAAACACATCAAAGAGAAATTTTTACATGAAGGCGCACATACTTATATATAGCTCAAGGTATGCCAAAAACCCATGTAAGCTCTACATCAGGGGGGTGAGATCATATATCATTCATAAAATCTTAAGAGGCAGGATGTGAAATTTATGATTGCTGGATGGAGAAATGCTACAAGCACATTCCAATGGAATTAGATTAAAATCCTACCATTTGTAATCACCGAAAAGTATGACCAATAAGGCTAATAGCCAAATTCTTATCCCAAAAATATTGCCTTCAGTCACTTATTTCTGTTCTTTCTTTTTGTAAACATTTCTGTTTTATCATAAGGAGGCATTTGTGCTCGAGATTTTGTTTTGTGCATTTTTTAATGCGTATATAAAATATCCATTCATAATGTATAGTATTTCAGAATGCATATGAGTGAAAATACCCAAGTACGAAAGTATGAGTGCAAAAAGGAGTTGTGTGGATTCGTGCAACATTTTAAGGAGAATGGAAAGTCCCATTGGAAGTTGCTTTAAGTAGACAACAAAATAGATTTTCTATGTGGTATCAAGACATAATCCAAAGTATGCGGTGGAGGACCATGTGCATAATTTGTGTGAAAAATAAGAGATCGGAAAAGAAGCTTCAACACCTTGGGAAGTAATGCAAGGTTGGGCAGATGTGCTTGCAAAATTGACACAAATATCGAGATACATGAGGACTATAGGGAAAAGGAGTGTACAAAAGTGGAGATGCATGAAACATTTGATGTAGACATGGTTAGGGAGCCTAATTAAGAGTAACAATCAACCACGCAACCTTCAAAGTTGACATATGAAACATAATATAATAACAAAGAAACACGTTTGTATTATTGAATTGCGAAAGATCACATAAACATAAAACAATTGTGAATGGTACAACCTCAACAATCTTCGGAAAGACAAATGCAATCATAATCGGGCATTCTTTGTTAGAGAACTCGCCATCACCAAATGTCTAATAACCCTCAATTCCTAAATTCTATCTATTGTCATCGACTCTCTTGCCATACTTTGAGGTTCATGGGTTTATTCATATGGGCATGAAAGCCACCCAAAGGAACCCTTGAGCGTATGTCACATCTCATTTTTGGGTTCCTCAAAATTGATGTCTCGAGGACATCATTACATTGTATTAATTATTAAATGCAATTTTAAAACTATTAAGACACCAATCAAAGGTGTGACTTTGCATTCATTGTTGAGTTAATAGTCAAGAGTCTTAGCACACACCAACATCATTTAAATGGCATATCATTGTGCACCGCCATGACATTAGGCTTGAGACACAATAACAATATAATGTTTTAAATATGTTCGCATTTGAATATATTTCCCAACTTGAAAATGATAATTGCTAACAACTAACAGCTTATATGGATTTGACTTGTTATATAGACCTCGGGGCCTCGACCTTGTGATGATAAAATAACTTAATGACACTTGACAATTGATGCATCTTTCTATAGATTACAAATCTAACTTTATATTCAATTTTATCAAGAGTCTTTGGTTGATAACCCATGAGGACCTTAGTGGGCATGTACTAGTAATATTGGGCATTGCTCTAGCATGATGCTTATTGACCTCTTAGTCATTATGAATACAATGGGTATCTTGGACTTGGTTCTTCTTGTTTGTGTTTTTGAGGATTTCATTGTGAGGGAGACATCTTGGCATTTCACAAGACATTAAGAACTATGAGGTTATTCAAGGTTATAAAATTATATGATAATCATAAAGTGCATGGCATTTTGTTGAGGCCACGAGGTTACAAAAGGTTATTAAGATCCTTTTTGTGATTAGTACATGTTTACTTTAAGGATTGTATTTTTATTTTTTCTTTGAAAATACTTGCTTCATGTGTGTGCTCATGGGTGGGCGTGTGTGTGTGTGCACGTATACGTGCGGTGTAGGCATTTGCGTGTGTGGGTGTGGGCGTGTGTGCGCGCGCACGCGTATACGTGCGGTGTAGGTATTTGCATGTATGAGTGTGGGCATGTGTGCATGTGTGGGTGTGGATGTGGGCGTATGTGGGTGTGGGTGTGGGCGTGCATGTGCGCGTGGGGGTGGGTGTGTGTGTGTGTGCGTGGGGTGGGGGTGTGTGTGGGTGTGCGTGGACGTGTGTCCGAATGTGCGTGTGCATGTGTGCGCGCACGTGAGTGTGCTCGTGTGCATGCATTTGCGATTTTGTACGCGTGTGTATGTTTGTTCTTGTACAAGTGCACATGCGTGTATTTCTTCCTAAGCTTGCGCACACACGCGCATGTGTGGATTCTCTCCCTTATGCCTTGTTTTGTTTTTATAAGCAAATGCTTTATTTTTGGTGGAAAACACTGGTAGCATGATGGTTTTATGTGGAGTTCTCTATGTTTGACAATGTGTATGTATACACCTATATGTATATGGAAACATACATACAAAGTTGTATGTGTGTATATATATATTGATGTATATGGCATCCTCTATTGGAATTCAATGTATATAACATGTGAATTTGGTTTTGTATCTTATTGGGACATACTTGCTGAAAGAAAGTGTTTGTAAATAAGTGGGAAATAAATGAAACTACTTTATTTTGCATGATTACTTACCGAAAACTCAATTTAATGGGTGTTGCCATGATGGCTCTATGATTGCGTCTATTTGGGTGAAAAATTATTAATATAATGTCTTGCATGAGATTGTGTTTCTACTTTGAGATCTTGGAAACTATTAAAGAATATGAAGTTTATGTGCATGATGCATTTATTTTGTTTGATAAATTTTGAATCGTATGTACAAATAATCAAATGTTTGTCATATCAAATCTTGGCTTAAGAGATGGAGCCCGTGTTAGTTCATTTTTGGATTAACTCATAATATCATGTAGGTATCACATGCTTTATGAAGAGCTTGGGTAATTTGAATGTTAAGCATATTCTTTATTCAATTGATACTTTGCATTATAGAAAAGAATGGAAAAGGAAAATGAAAAGAAGATATATAATAGCTATTATATTAAGTCTTCTTTATGAAAGTAACTTACTCCTTTCCGGTGTTTCTATAGTAGTTTAGATAACTTCTTGTTGTTGGAATGTACTTTACAATGCTCTGTAACAAAGTCATAAACCCATAACCTCGTAGGCCTAAATAAGCTAGTTAACATCATTTCATTTACTCACATAAAACACCTAGAAAGCATATAGAAAAATCATTTGGCACACTCATTACAATACTCATAAAAGGTAATCAAGGCTCCTTAAATCTTCCTAAAGCTGATGTACATCCCTAAGGGCAGCCACTACTATAGTCCTCAAGCACTCAACCAGGTCAAGGAGTCTAGCTTCCCTCATTTTCAAGCACACCAAGTTCCCTACTTCAAAGTCTTAGTAAGAGAACAATCATCTCAAGCATGTTCAAAGTGGTTCAAGTTGCTAACTAAATGCATTCATGTAGATTTTACATGCTAGATAGAGAACTATGTGTGTATTGAGGCCTCTTTAGAGTAGTGTCGATGTAGGTAGTGCACGTATTGCACTTCAAGCTAAACACTAACCTTCTTGTAGGGTATTTGACCCATGGTTAGGGTTTGAGCGTGATTCAATTTATTACAGATGGTTTCGAGATTGTGTGAACACTAGGGCTTGACAGGTTGTTGGTTGTCAAATAAGGACTTTATTGAAAGCAATAGTCAGGGGACAGAAAGTCCCTCCTCTTTAATGGGAGAGGTTCCCTTATTTATAGGCAAAAACTTATTTACAAATGTACAACGTTTAGCTTTAATGAGGAACTCTGATATCATGGAAGTGTTTGATATATCAGATCATCAATACAAAAAGATAGAAGAATTAAGGAATGGGATGATGCAAGAAAAACACTCTCGGAAATATAGATAACAAAATAATTCCTTACGCACACCAGAATGGAATCATGTAGAACATAATCATTTACATTTAAAAACCATAAGATGTTATTTCACGAGACACAAAGTTCCGAGATGACATCTACAAGAATACAAAGCTTCTTGAAGTGAAACAAACTAATGATTCAATAACTTTTAACAAATAGCAATGAAAGAATAAGAGCAGATGGAAACAGTAAGAGGGATCTTCTTGTATTGATAGCTTTTAACCGTTTTACACTTTCAAAAATAAACAGAGTTCCCCATTAAAGCTAAACATTGTACATTTGTAAATAAGTTTTTGCCTTTAAATAAGGGAACCTCTCCCATTAAAGAGGAGGGACTTTCTGTCCCCTGACTATTGCTTTCAATAAAGTCCTTATTTGACAACCAACAGTTTTTGGCGACTCTACTGGGGATTCATTTTGAACGTATTCCAGTTTTATGAACAATTTCTTGATCATTCTTTGATCTGCGACTCTACGATTTACTCATGGCAGGAGAGCCCTTGGTATTGAAAATTCTCGGTTTCAGCTCTTGAGTAGCAAGGTTTCCCTCTTCCTTCAACAAGGAGAAATAGAAGAGCTCGTTCCACAAGTACACCTCCTGTTGAAAATAGAACCCCTATGAGTGGTATCCCTCCAGAGCAACTCACCCTAATCTTCGTGCTTTAGTTCTTGCTGGTGTTTCAGTTCCCCTTCAAGCAGTCTTTCTAAGGATGGTAGTTCCATTACCTTGGGGCCATCGTGTTGGGCCTCTTGCCCTTCCTCAGCCTTTGCATGAGTTACCCAGGGGTAACAGAAAGAACTTCCCCAAGTTCAGAGGTGATGGCAAGGTACACCCTGATGAACATATTGCAGCCTTCATAGTTGCATGTGGGGTCCTCAGAGTTGAACATGAAGATGTCTCGGTGAGGCTTTTTGTAGAAACTTTGCAAGATAATGCAGCAGATTGGTTCTATCATCTTCCTGCTGGGGCCATTACCAGTTGGACCACGATGAGGACAAGATTTGAGAACTGTTTCAAACTTGCAGAGGATGTGCATGCTTTGTTGGCCTAGATTTCTCAAATAAAGAAAGAATCACAAGAGCCCATGAGGGAATTTGTGGCCAGGTTCAACAAGTTGATTAACAAGATCCCACCAGATACTCAGCTTGTAGATCAAATTCAAAAATGTTTCTTCCTGAATGCTCAATTGCCTGAAGTTAGCTACGCATTGAGAAGAGCCAACCTTGCAACATTGGCTGAGGATCAGAGATTAGTTGTTAGCGTTGAAGATGACTTGATCATGTCTGGTAAGTTGAAAAGAGATCCTTCCAAATCTAGAGCTTCTTCTTCTTCTTCTATCCTTAGAGCTAATACAGATCCATTAGTACAAAAGCTTGCTAATGACCTCATTGCCATCAAGAAACAATTGGCTCAGCACGCTCCTTATGCAGATGTTCCAAGGAGGAATTTTCAGCCTAGAAATCGTTTGCCTTCCTCTCAGACAAGGCTGGCAATTGAGGGACCACCCATCAAGGTCCCTGTTAATGCAACTTGTGAGGTTGAAGAACCTGAAGATGAAGAGATTAATGAAGATTGTGAAGAACCTGAAGAAGAGGCTGATGAAGAACTGGAGGAACTTGAGGGATCTCGAGTTAATTTCTTCACCACTGAAGGTGTTGATGAAGAGGATGATTATGATGAAGTAGTAGCAGATATGAATAGCGAATCATACGTTGTCATGACTCGGGAATAGACAAATAAGGAGAAAGTGATGCAGCCTGCTAAGAGATCCAAGGAGCATCCCACTGAACTATCCCCGTTGTTGCAAAAAGAGGATCTCCTATTCCCACTGCATCCACACAGAAGGTGAGTTCTGCTAATTCTTCTTTTCCTAATTCTACTGCTAAAACTTCTTCTTCTCTAGCTCCTAAACCTGATAAGCCTAAGATTCCTAGTGATGATAGCCCATCCACCTCTGGATCTTTTGATATCATTGATCACCTTAAGAAAACAAAGGTTCAAATTTCAGAGGCTGAGTATTATCAAACCCACCCTAAAGCCTTTGCCAAAATGGTCCACTTTGTCAATTCCCATTCCAAAACTACCTCTAAAGGCCTTTTACCTACTCCATCCTCCACACCCCAACCCAACCTTGTAGCTGCAGTCACCTCACCTAATGAGAAAATCAAACCATTTTATGTGACTCTTCTTATAGCAGCCATAAACTTAGCAACTGTGTCATAGATTCAGGAGCATCAGATAATGTAATGCCTGCCAAAGTGGCTCATGCTTTGGGTCTTACTCTCACACGCACTTATGGGTCCTGCTATTCTATGGAGAGTAAGGAGGTGCCTTTGGTTGGAAGGATTAAAGATGCACAAGTAGCTTTTGCTACTTTACCAGAGAAGAAGGTTTTGGCTACTATTCTAGTAGCTGATATCCCTCCTTCATATGGTATGTTGTTAAGTAGGAATTTTTGTAAGGATGTGGGAGGAGAGATTCAAATGGATTGGTCACATGCCCTCATACCAGTCAATGGAAAGATGAAGAAGCTATTGCCTGAGAAGCAATATGAGTATATTGTGCAAAAATGAATGATCCCAAAGCCAAATACTCTATGAGGACATTGGACATGGTAACTATATGATTATGTCTCCAGAGGAAACTAAACTTCCCAAAGAAGTACTTCATGATCCTAATGGTGTTTGGAATCTAGAATTTGATGGAAGCTGCTCCTCAACTAGTTCTGGAGCAGGTGTGGTGTTGATATCTCCTGAGGGAAAAGTTCATCCTTTCTCATTCAAGCTACAGTTTGAAAATACCAATAATACGACAGAGTATGAAGCCCTCATCCTTGGACTTAATGTGGCAAAAGAAAAAGGTGTGAAGAATCTTTTGGCTCGTGGAGATGCAGAACTAGTTGTTAAACAAGTCAGAGACCTTTTCCAAGTAAAGAATAGAAGGTTGAAGCATTATCGGAATCAAGTTTGGGATTCTATTGAATTTCTTGATGCCTTCTCCATTGAAGTTGTGCCGAGAGAAAAGAACACCAGGGCTGATTCACTAGTTGTCTTAGGATCATTCTTTGATACCTCACCCTGATTTCTCTCAGGATAAATTTACCATTGAAATGATCCATAGGCCAAGTGTGCCTGATAATGCAAGTAACTGGAAAATTTTCAACGATGATCAACATTTTCTTTCTTTCTTAGAGCTCAGGGATAACTTTGAACAATTGTACTTTGAAGGAAGTGATAATTTGCCTCGTGAGAGTGTATCTTCCAATGAGGAGGGTGTCAAAGAGGAGACAGATCAAGATGGGTGCATCAAACTCAAAGGTAACAAGATTCCTAAAGGGTTGGTGAGTTTGGAGGAATTGTTTGATAAACATGACAGGTATGTTAAGTCTAAAGCTTCTACAGAGTGCGGCAATCTGAGTATGAAAAGATTAACATTGGGAGCTCTGCTGACCCCAAAATGGTGAATGTTGGAACATGTTGTACACAAGAAGAAAAGAAGAAGGTGGTGAACCTCTTAAAAAGTATAGGGATGTTCTTGCATATTCATATGAGGATCTAAAAGCTTTCCAACCAAAGGAAATGCAACATTTCATTCCTCTCAAACCTGGGATTAAACCTTTCAAGAAAAAGCAAAGGCAGTACAATCCAAAGATTGCTGACACCATTTTTCAGGAAATACAAAAATTATTGAAAGCTAAAATTATCTTCCCCATTCACCATTCGACATGGATTGCCAACATTGTGCCTGTCAGGAAGAAAAATGGTGAGATTCATATCTGTGTTGACTTCAAGAATCTGAATCAGGCCTCTTTAAAACAACTACCCTCTACCCATGATGGATCAAGTTTTGCAAGTGTTACGGGTCTGAAATGTTGTCCATGCTTGATGGCTTCTCAGGGTATAATCAAGTGGAAGTTAATACCACAGATCAACACAAGACGGCCTTCACCACCCCCAGGGTATTTTTCCTACAAGAGGATGCCTTTTGGACTCATTAATGTCGGTGCCACTTTTCAAAGGGCTATGGACTTGGCTTTTGGAAGTTTGAAAGGGAAATGTATTGTTGTGTATCTAGATGACCTGACTGTGTTTTCCAAAACTAGAGCAGATCATTTTCAGCATCTGGAAACAGTTCTCTTGAAATGCAGAGAACATGGGGTTTCTTTGAATCCCAAGAAATCTATCTTTTGTGTCACGGAGGGAAAATTGTTGGGGCATGTTGTCTCTAAAGATGGAATCAAAATTGATCCTGAATGAGTTCAAGCTATTCAACAGATTCCTCTTCCCACAAGTAAGAAGGGAGTGCATTCTTTCTTCGGTAAGATCAACTTCCTGAGAAGATTCATTCCTGATTTTGCAGAGCTAACTTTGAATATCTCTCAAATGATGAAAGGAAAACAAACATTTGGCTGGTCCTCTGAAGGGAAAGAAGCTTTTGAAGGTATAAAAAGGCTATTGCTAGGACTCCTATCTTAGCATGTCCAAATTTTAGTAAAGATTTTATTATTTATTGCTATGCCACAGAAAGCACCACAGCTATATTAACCCAAAAAGATTTGATGATCATGAGCTCCCAATTGCATTCATGAGCTACATTCTAAAAAATCACGAGTTGAAATACACCATGATGGAGAAGCATGCTTTCGCAGTGGTTAAAGTTGTCAAGAAGTAGTTTTGATTTTATATTCTTAACTCTCACTCTGTGGTGCTTGTGCCTGATACAACCATCAAGTCTATTCTTACGCAACAAGAATTTGGAACTAAGAGAGGAAACTAGGTAGCAAAGGTTCAAGAATATGATATTGACATCAGACCAACCAAACTAGTTCGGGGTAAAGGCTTGTGTGAACTCATTGCTGAAGGAGTTGGTCATGAATTACCTAAGGAGGAGGTTGATGTTCCTATTGTTCTATTTCTCAACTCGATAGATGAATGGTATGCTGATATCACTCATTTTCTCACCTATGGGGAGTGTCCCTCTAACTTGACTACCAAGGAGAAGAGAGCTATCAAGCTAAGATCAGCCCAGTATGTGTTGTGGGAGAATGCTTTGTTCAAACGTGGAATGGATGGAAGATTTCTGAAATGCGTTGACAAAGAACAACAAAAGAAGCTTTTCTCAGCTTTCCATGATCAAGCATGTGGAGGTCATTACTCATCTATTGTTACTGCCCACAAGATTCTTCGTGTTGGATACTATTGGCCTACCTTGTTTAAAGATGCATCAAAATGGGTTGATAAATGTGAAGCTTGTCAGACTTTTGTGGGAAGACCCAAATTGGCTGCCTTGCCACTTAAACCAGTTGTGATTGAAGAGCCCTTTCAACAATGGGGTTTAGATTTCATTGGAACACTCAACCCATCTTCAAGTGCAGGACATACTCATGTGTTGACTGCCACATGATTACTTCACTAAGTGGGTAGAAGCCATTCTAGTAAAGAGTACTACTTCTGAAGTAGTATGTAATTTTATCAAAGAAAACATCTTGGTAAGGTTTGGAGTGCCAAACAAGATTGTGACTGATAATGCTTCAAATTTTTCTTATTCTTTGAGATGATGGATTTTTGTTATGGATATGGCATTTCCTTGCTCACTCTTCAGATTATTATCCTCAAGGGAATGGACAGTAGAATCAACAAACAAGAATCTGGTGGCTATAGTAAGGAAATTGGTTAATGAATCTTAGAGGAACTGGCACAAGAAACTCTATGATGCTCTTTGGGCAGATAGGATTACACCTAAAAGAGCTATTGGGATGTCCCCTTTTCAAGTGGTGTATGGTGTGGAAGCTCAATTACCAGTAACAATGGAGCTACCAGCTTTGTACTTAATGAAGGCCATTGAAGACACTAGCTTCAATGATTCTTTAGATAAAAGGATCATGTATCTTCATAAGTTGAATGAAGATAGGCTATAGGTTGTTGATAGAATATCTTCCCACTAGCAGAAGGTGAAATCTTTGTTTGATAAGAAGGCCAATCTAGAGATTTCAAAGTTGGAGACATTGTTTTGCTGTGGGATAAAAGACATGAGCCTCGAGGAAGCCATGGTAAGTTTGATTCTCTTTGGCTCGGTCCTTTCAAAATCAGGCACTTTTCTGGTGAGAATTCTTTCTATCTTGATTACATGGATGGTTCCTCTCTCCCACTTCCTTATAGTGGGCAAGTACCTAAATTGTTCAAGTCCTAGGTGAATAGGAAGTCTCTTTGTATATTATGTATAGGGTGTGTTTGCTTTCCCTTGCCTTTTGGTGTGTTTCTTTTCCCTGTTTTTGTGTTTGTCTTCTTATTTTGGTTTGCTTTTGGACTCCATGGCCCAATGGATAAAGCACTAGTCTTCTTCCCCTAGGTTTTCTAAAGTTCTTGCCTTGTCTCATTCTTTTGATCTAGCCAAGTCATCCCCAGAAAGAGCCAGTTGTCCTCTCAAAATTTCCCTCTTTTGAAAGTCAAAAATTGAAAATTTTGAGTTGACACCCTTTAGTGATGTTCTAGTGAAGTGAAAAGTTGAGGAGATAGTAAAAATTCACGTTTTTGGAGTCATTTTGGTGATTTGTGGGTCTGTCGGACATTTTTGTCCCTCATGTCCCAAGTCCGTCGGGCCTTCTGTTCCCTAATCGGCCACATTCCCTGAAAATCTTTTAACTTTCGGTTATGTCGAACTTTTTGGTCCGTATGTTCCAAGTTCATCCCGGGCTTTCTGTTCCCCGATCGCCGCATCGGCCGCATTGGGTCCTTCACGCGTACTTTTTTTGTCCCATCTGTCCCAAAAGCATGTCTGTGCCTTTATCCCCGCTTTCCCCACATCGCATGCATCGGCCGGATCACGTCTTCACATCCCTCACATCCCTCATTTCCAAGTTTCTAGACTACCTGTGCTCATTTGGCCCGACCCACATCACCCGTGTCGGCGGATCGTGTCTTCACATCCCTCATGTCCCAAATGTACCAAAGACCATCCGGGCCAATTTTTTCACTCTTCCCGATTCTTATCTTTTTGAGTTGGTGCAATATGAATTTAATGCACATTTAATGACCTTCTCTCTCCTAAACAGCTATTTAATGGGACTATCCTCTATGCATTTGACACATTGCTCACTTGCCATCATTTGCTCGAATCCCTACAATTAAGATCATTTTCTCGTGCTCCCATTCCCTTTTGCATTTTCATTGTGAATTCGATCCTTGAAGGTTGTTTCTCTTGTACACTACAAACATGAAGATTAAATTCCAAGGTCAAGAACAGGTTTCACCTCTTGAGTCCTCTGTTCCCGATATCGGGGATAGTGAGGTTCGACACCTAGATTTTGGGGATTTTGGAACAAATTGACTAGCCCTAATCCTTCCCCCATGGCACAAATGATCAATGACAGTGGTCTTGCATATGCGGCGGGCTTCCCTATCTCTGTACAATGTGCCAACACCGTGCTCACCTGTGGGGCTCATTTTAACTCGGACACCAAAGAATTGTCTAATGTGCATGGGGAGCTGATTGCCAAACTAGATGTTGCTGCCATTTCTGCTGCTCTATGGATTCCAGAAGTTGAAGACTCCATCGTTATCACTCAGGCTCAAGCTCAGACTCTATTCGAGCAGGAGACAATGATAAATATAAGGCAAGGATAGCAAAATCATGGTTGAAGAACCCTAAGAAGGGAGCATCCCGACTTTCCAAGGCATTATTTAGGGCTGATTTCAATGAAGAGCTATCTAATTTCATCATCTTGCTAGCTCGTGTCATGGGATTTCCCTCTACCAATGAATTTCACTTTTGGATGTGCCCTCTCATCAACATCATCTACTGAAGGTAGTCAGAACATAAATTGGGTAGAAATCATTTGCATGAATTTGACCGAGCAATTATCTAATGTGCAGCAGACTAAGAAGTTCTATATGACTTCTTATCTCATGTATTCCCTAGCAGCATCCTGACAAAGGGTTTGGATTCACATACATGGAGGGCCAGAAGGATGAACCCATTTATGCATACTGCCCTCAATTCACCCTTGAAACTAGCAACCACAACTTCAGGAGGGTTAATGATGCCTTTACCATGTATATTGTGAGGCTCTTAGAAGGTGATACTACTAGAGATTTTCTGATGAGGCCATGAACCTGATAGCAAGTATGGAGCTTTCTTCATTCAGTTCAGGAGGTTTTCATATATCAAGTTGGTTGGTTATGAAAACACACCTCTCAAGCTCCCCATGTTTTGTAATGACAAGATGGCTCTAATTGAAGTGTGCAGGCAATTGGATAAATTACATAGAACCTACAGGGACAAGAAAATATCTGGTCTACATTTCCCTATTTCCTTGGGTAATTATACATGCAAAACAACCTTGGATGCTCAAAATATAGAAAGGGCCCTTGCTCCCATCACTGTCCACTTTTTCAGGCCTAGGACCTATTTTGATTTGAAGAAGTTCATTGAGAAAAACCTTAGAATTAATTATCATCACAGGTCAGATACTGAGGACTACTGGGCCGATTGTGCAGATGATTTTGAAGCAAGGCGAGGCACTATGGCAGATTCTCTCTGAGTGATAAAGGAGCTCAATCTCTACCAAATTCTTGAAGGGTTCCAAGATGATAATGAAGACTGGTTGTCTTATGAATATGAGACATTAATCAAGCATACTCCTTTGGAAGATCTAGATTGGTACAAGAAGGAGAAGGATGACTTGGTTGAGATTTTGGCCCCTATCCTTGTAAGAACCAAGGTTTGGTTTGATAGAAAGGTTCAAGAGCTTAGGAAGAATCAAAGTGGATCTTCTTCCAGAGATACTTCAACACCTAGGAAGGAATCACATACACCCAACACGGAGGTACCTGCACAAACCCCTCCTCCTTCCTCAAATAAAGAACCTGAATCATCTACTCCCTCTTCTTCTACTCAAGTGTACCAAAAGAAGATAAAAGAGGTTAAACAAGAGCCAATTGAGGAAGAACCCCTTCTAGGGCATTCAAAACTACCTTCAGGGCTAGAGAACGTTATTGTTCTCAGTGAAAGTGATGATGGTGAAGTACCAGACCCTGCAGGAACTTCAGAAGTTACAATAGAAAAAGAGAAGGAAGTGCCTAGCACTGAACCTCCAAGTACCACTGATTCCTCTACTCAAGAAGCTCCAGATGCCTCACTCACATCTCTACTAGAAGCAACAATGGTGAATACTTTAAGTGCCATGAGCTCACTTGCTCTTGGACCTCTTGTTCCTTCTTCTTCTTCCTCTACTTTTGCATGGGTGCAACCCCTTGGTTGATAGTAGGAAGAGGAAACCTTCTTCCCATTTGTCAGAGACCAAATTTTGATGTTGTGGCAGCCTTGTTAGGCACTACTCCTCCTCCTCCAGCAAAGAGAGCTAAAACAACTTCAAGAATAGTGATAGATGCTCAAGGCCAACAATTTCTAGAGGTTGCAAAGCCTAAAGTTGATAAGGCAGAGCAAGATCTATTAGCCTCTGACCTGGAGCTTTCTAGGATTCCAATGGGAGAATCTACTCCTGAGAGTGAGGTGCATAACCTCCAGGAAACAATAACCAAGGTTATTGAGAGAGTGGAGAAGGGTAAACAGACTATAGAAATAGTTGGAAGAACAAAATCAAGTTCTTTCTAGCTTCATCAAGTCATTATTGACTAAAGATAAGGTTTTGGATCCTGCTCCACTAGCTGCCCTTCCACCTCCTATGATTCTCAGTCAGGATGAGGTTCAGAGTATCAAAGATATACACAGGTATTCCACTTATGGAAGGGCTATGGAAGCCATGGTTGATGACATGATCATTGTAGGCTTGAATTTCATTGTAGAGGCCTTCAAACTCAATGAGAAGGTGGCCAACCTGCAACAAAAACTCTCCTCCTCTATTGGAACTATGGACAAAGAACTAAAACTTTGGAGTAGTTGCATCATAGATCTTCACCTAATGGAATAGGCTGATGAAAATATATTGATGGCCAATAAATTTTTGATGATGCCAAGGACAACTTGTCAAGGTCATGGGTTTTCAGTGTTGAATGGAAAATAAAAGTTTTGGAAGAAGCCTTGGGAGAATTGAGAAACAGTTGGCAGAAGGGAGAATCTTTCAAGACTTGTGTTGTATCTGCCTTCAAGGATATTCACTGTCATCTTCATGATGAAACTTCAGGTGTTCCTTTCTCTCTTCAAGAGATTAAAACTCAGTTCAGGGCATTTGTTAAAGAAAACCTATTCAAGGAGGAATTAATTACCAAAGAGAAGATAAAGGAGATTTTCTCTCTTCAATCTACTATTGAAGAGGCTAATAAAGAATACCTTGAACATACCGAGTTTGATAAGGACATGGAGAAATGTCTAGGCACTTGGTCTCAAGCCACTACCAACACATCAGTCCCACGAGGTAGGGAGATAGCTGAAGCATTGAAAAGATTCAGGAAATGGATTCTCAAGTCGGTGGGCCCTCCTCAACAATAAGCGGATGTTTTCTCTTCTAGCTTCTCCTCTCCTCCTTTTTTTCTGAAATCAAGCTCATTGTAAACTAATTAAGGATCTTGTGTCAAGCACTTCCTTAATTAACATTTTAGTTAAAAGAAATGGTTACCAAGTGTAACCAATTTGTAAGTTATATAATGGGCCCTCGCCATTTTCAGGGGGCTGGAACTCTATTTATTTTTGAAAGTGTAAAGGAGTTAAAAAGCTATCAATACAAGAAGATCTCTCTTACTATTTCCATCTGCTCTTGTTCTTTCATTGCTATCTCATTAAAAGTTATTGAATCATTAGTCTGTTTTACTTCAAGAAGCTTTGTATTCTTGTGGATGTCATCTCTGGAACTTTGTGTCTATGAAATAACATCTTATGGTTTTAAATGCAAATGATTCTATTCTATATGATTCCATTATGGCATGAGTAAGGAATTATTTTGTTATCTATATTTCCTAAGAGTGCTTTTCTGCATCATCCCATTCCTTAATTCTTCTATCTTTTTGTATTGATGATCGATATATCAAACACTTTCATGATATCAGAGTTCCTCATTAAAGCTAAACGTTGTACATTTGTAAATAGAGTTTTTGCCTTTAAATAAGGGAACCTCTCCCATTAAAGAGGAGGGAATTTTTGTCCCCTGACTGTTTTTTTCAATAAAGTCCTGTGAAACACAATTCCAAACCACCGAAGGATCTATAAAGTTGCAAAACCCCACACCAAGTAGATCCAAGACTGTACAACAAGTCTTGGACTATATAGTTGTTCCTGGAAGACCTATATGGTCTTGAACCAAGAGGTTTTCTAGTGAAAATCTCTAGAATAAAGCATCTTCAACATCCACACTCACATATTCTCCAGTCTGTGTATCTAGATCTCTCTTGTATAATCCTTTGTAGAAAAGTACATATTCCTTCTTGTGTTTTCAAACTTGTAATATATTCGTAATCATTGATTGTAAAAACCGAGAAGTTAGTTTGATATTATATAGTTAAAGTTGGGAAGTTAATTAATCAGAATAAATCCTAGTTTTAAACCTCGAATTCATGTTTAGTGTTGTGCATTCCATAACATATTTAAAATATAATGAAATCTTAAAAATGGTGCAAATTTTGGTAAACCCGACTCTGATTGTATCTTGCACATTATTTCAAACCCTAGTTTCCTAGGGTTCATTTTATATCTAGATCCAAACCTAATTTTCATCTATCACATGCCCTAAATTTGGTTTACACAATTTTCCTAGGTTTTCATGGTTGGTTCTAATCTTTGGGTCTCTTTCAAGGGCTCCTAACTCGCCAAATTACCTTTCTTTTAATGTCTCAAGAATAACGCCTCTATTTTTAAATTTCTTTGAGGTTATTATTAATTAGTTTCTATTCAACAAAAAGCTCCTTTTGTATTCCCTAATTCCTAGCAACATTTGTGGAAATTCAAAATTACGAAAATGAGGGCATAATTAGAAAAATATACACTTTTATGAAAATTCCTTAGATATTTTTACTCCCCATATTTAAATCGTAATATTGGCATGTGGTCCTATATGTGTTGTCATTGATGAAAAACCACATTAATGACAAAATTGGATGATGGATTAGGCTTAGATAATGTTGTGGATGATGTTAGCATGATGATTCAAATGTGTACTTGATGATACAATGAGATTCAATGATGATTGCTTGCTCTTACAAGCCTATTCATGTGCCTAGGTGATGTTGCATAGAGGTAAGAGCTTCTTGGATGATTGAGAAGCGTGTTGACATGATGGTTACCAGGTTTAGAGAGTGCTTGGGCACTCACATCAATGTCATGGTGCAAATACATGTGATTGGTTATGTTACAAGTGCTCATTTGGAGCAGATATGGTTGCTAGGAGGTATGAGATTGAGCTTTGGAGATATATGAGCTCATGGATGCATGTATTCAAGTAAATTATGGTATACCATGTATGTTAATAAATTATGGTATACCATATATGTTTGGGTCATTTTCAATTATTTCATGATGAGTTATAACATTCTTTCAGTTGACCCTAGCTTCTACATAGTGTGAAACCCTAAGGGGTAGCTATGCAAGTCTTAGTGTCTAGAGAGTTTGAGGTATGGTGATGAAATTATGATGATTGGAGATGTTATTTTGATGTGTCATGGTGCTTTGAGGAAAAATTTTTTTAGTTTCCATGATGAGAATTTTTTGCAAGTTATGTTCAGTTTTTGTGAGACATGGTAAAAAACAAGTGTTTTTCCAACTCAATTTGATCTTCTGATGCTCACCCTGAATTGTGTGCTTTACATGGGACCTTGTGGATTTCAGGGATGTTTCTAAATTGATTCTAGAAGGTTTCACAAAATAATGAGGTCATTTCATCGTTATGTTTTTATGAACGAATGTTAAGAATATAAAGTGATCTAAAACCCTAGTTAAACCCTAGCTAGGAGAAGTTTACATAAGAGAGAGGTGTAGTGAGCTTGTTTTTATTGATTCATCAAAAGTGATGATTGGATTATGTAGAGGAATCTCCTATATTTCCATAAATGTATGGTAGAGGTCATGGTGATGAGTGGGCCCCACTCAAACAGTCAGTTTTTAAAGAAGAGTGTTTTGGGACAAGGTTGTCCAAAAGAGTTGCATGATAAATTGATGTTATGGAATTTATGTGAGTTGATCTTGATGTCCAAATAGGTTTCAAGACATGTTCATGTAGGTACATGGTCAAATGAGCTCCATTCAGGTTGACTGGTCAAAGGCAATTTTGAGGCCTTAAAAAACAATGTTCAGTAAAATGGGCATAACTAGAGCTACATGTGGAATTTTGAGATGATTAAAAATGTGTTGGAAAGAGGATTCAAAGATATTTTCGTGATATGAGGTTTTCTCATGATGAGGTGTTTTTATATGTTTCCAGGTCATTATTTGGACAAGAAGGTTTTTCCAGTGTAGGACATGATGTGTTTTTCTGAATGTTTTGAGTTGTTTAAAACATTGTGGATTATGTGATGCTTTCTATCACCTGGAATGTGAATAGGATTAATTTTTCATCCAATGAATCCATTTATAGGTATTTAATGTTTCTATAAATGTTTTTATGAGCTAATATTTGAAAATAAATTTTTGGGTAGGTTGATTTGGTGAAGACAAAAGTGGTTGTGGTTTGAGCAGGTGGTTGATTCAAGGCTTCTAACTTGCTTAGAAATTATCTAATTTTTCTAATTTCCATCAAGTGGCTACATGGCATGGTTTGGTTGAGTTGAAGTGATTTTGTGGCATAATGAGGGCCTTTAGGGTCGTAAGGGTGTAAACAACATGTTTTAAGAAATACAAAGAGTCTAGGTCCATTAAATGAAATAATTTGATTGGTTGAGATAAATTGTGACCATTTATGAATGTTAAATGTTATTTTAATCATGTGTAATGATTTATGGGTCATGACTAAGTATGGTTTTGATGTAAGGGAATTTTTATCTTTGTGCCCATGGGGTTTTGAGCCATTTTTGGCACATGTAATGAGGTTTTTAGCTAGGCCGACCTACTTGGGTCACTTTGATTATTATAGTTTGAATTTGGGATGTTTTTATGATGCATGGGTCATGCCAAAGGAGGAAAAGGTTTGTGTTTGAATTTGAAATCAAGAGGAGCTTATAAAAGCATTGTTTTGGGTGCTTTTTGCAAGCTAGTTGTGTGTGTGCAAGGTGTGCGACCTAGGTGGATTTTTTTATAGGTGTGTGAGCATGAATTGAGGTTTTATCAGGTGTGTGAAAGGTCAAGGAAGATAAAAAGCATGTGTGCATGGTGTTTGAAGCTTTGAGAAGTGAAGAAAGTGATTGTAAGTGAGAGATTGGTCACCTAGGGTTTGAGTGAAGAGTTGAAGAAGTGTGAGCTGAATACTTGGTCTCCATCATTGTGGTAGCAAAAATCAGATATCAGATCATCATAAGGTGGTTGAGTGGGTGCTTGATCATCTTGGGGGGTTGTAGCCTCCTTGTGGAGTTGGTGCTTCACAAAATTAGGGGTTGGTGCTCCTTGTAGGGTTGTAGCTCTACTAAACTAGGGGTTGGTGCTCCTTGTGGGGTTGGTGCCTCAATAAATTTTGAAACATATCAATATAAGATTGTTTTCAATGGGTTTTCTTCCCTTGAGGGTTTCCCACTTATATCTTGTGTCTTGTGTTGATTATCTTGTTTATGGTTCTTGCACATGTGATTATTTGTTGTATGCACACATTAATGGATGGTTGAATGTTTATGAGTTTTGAATAATCAAATCTGAAATCTAAATTGAAATTATTGTAAGGACTAATTCACCCCCTCTCAGTCCATTGTGATTCTAACAATTGGTATCAGAGCAGGTCCTTTTGGAGAAGTTTGACAACTTGAAAGGAGATCCTTGAAGCACAATATGGTGAGCAATATAGTTATTGGAAAGGCACCATTGTTTGATGGAGTGAATTATGATTTTTAGAGCTTGAGGATGAATGGCTCAAGGGTTTGATGTTTGGGATGTTGTGGAGCATGGTTATAATCCTCCTGTCACTCCTCTAAGTATGAAGAACAAAAGAAGGCATATACCAATAATTCAAAAGCTTTTAATGCCATCATAAGTGGCCTTGGAGAATCAGAGATGGGAAAAGTGATGCATTGCAAAACTGCAAAGGAAGCATGGGACAAGTTACAAGTTCTATATGAAGGTGACACAAAGGTAAAAATTGCAAAGCTCCAAACTTTTAGAAATCAGTTTGAAGGTCTTAAGATGAATGATAATGAGTCCATTGTTGCATACCTTCTTAGAGTTGATAAAATTTCAATAACATGAAAGGGTTAGAAGATGAG
Source organism: Taxus wallichiana var. yunnanensis (assembly GCA_018340775.1). NCBI lineage: Eukaryota > Viridiplantae > Streptophyta > Pinopsida > Cupressales > Taxaceae > Taxus > Taxus wallichiana. The sequence continues at coordinate 671,780,115 of CM031243.1, read as the reverse complement.
GTAAAATAAGAAAATATTGTTCAAAAGGTTTTGAGATCACTAACCTCTAGGTTTGATGCCAAAGTTTCTGTTATTGAAGAGGCAAATGATCTAACTACCTTGAAATTGGATGAGTTGCATGGTACTTTGACTACTTATGAAATGAGAATAGGTGACTCCAAATCAGCCAAGAAGGAGATTGAATTCAAATCTGAAATGAAGGCTAAAGGCAAGAAGGTAAAGGATGATGATGCTACTCTTGAGATTGAAGATGAAGAGCTCTTTGCTATGGTGGCTAGAATATTGAAGCATGGATTTGGTAAGTATAGTGGTAAACTTCCATTCAAATGTTTTAATTGTGGTGAAGTAGGACATTTTTTGCCAAGTGTCCTCATAGGCATGAGAAGGAGGATGATGATGAAGATCATGAAGTGAACCTAAAAAGAAGAATTACAAGTTTGGAAAAGGTAAGAAGAACTTCAAGAGGTTTAATCATAAGAAGGACAAAATAAGCTTCTATACAAATCAAGATGATGAGTTATCTGATGTAAGTAGTGGTGTTTCAGATTCTGAATCTAAATCAGATTGTGAGAACATTGGAAATGAGGCCTTATTCATGACTAAAGAAGCTATGAGGTCTTCTAATGATGGATCTTCTTTGTTAGGAGATTTTATTTCAAGTTATTGTAGTTATTTTGATGAAGATGATGAGGATGAAAAAGATGATTTTGAGAGCATCAAAAGAGAACTAAAGCATGCTGAAAAAGAAAACCAAAAAGCTGACTTTGCAGATCAAGGAATATGAAAATTAGTTTCATAAGCTAGAGGAACAATATGTGGTTGAATCTACAAAGCAAAGTGAATCAATCAGGTTGTTAGAGGAAAAGGTAAAGTATCTTATTTCAAATCTGCAGGATAAAGAAAGTTTGTGCTCAAAATATGAAGAAGATATAGAGTTCTTAAGGGCTGAGTTATTAGAGATTAGCAAGAAGACTATGTCCTTACAAAAATTTGAGAAAAGTGCTAAAGACCTAGATGATCTACTTGGAAAACAAAGAGCAGCAGATGATAGGACTGGTTTGGGCTTCAAAGAGGAGTCTAAAGAAAAGGAAGTAAAACAAGAAGTTATTGTTTTAAGAAAGGAATTAGGTGAACCTATTGTAAGGAAGAAAAGAAGGTGACACCCATCAAGGAAAATGTGAAATCAAGGTCTATTAGGCAGCCCAATGCCTCAAGGTATGAGAGAACCTTCAATGGTCATTGTTTTACTTGTAATGCTTTTGGTCATAGGGCTAGTGAGTGTAGAAGATATTCTAGAGATGATCATCCTTGGAGGGACAATAAAAGTGAGTTTGCTAAAAGGATAGTATGCTATAATTGCAATGAATAAGGTCACACAACTAGGTATTGCTTGTATGATTCACCTAGTCAAGATGAAGGCTTCAAAAGAAAGAATTCAATAGTATGCTACAACTATAATGAGAATTCTAGAAGAAAGTGTGTGATATCTTGCAAAGTCATGACATCTTGGTGCTTTAGGAAAATGCCTCATCCTCCTATAGGCATAGAAATAATCTCAGAGTGCTCATAATCTCTATATCAATTATGCATATGTCTAATTGATTCAAGGATGTGCTCTAAGGGAGAAAAAATAGATCTTCATATGTTTTTGTTCAGGAGAAGTGATGATTGGTTGAGCCTTGTTACGAGTTTAAATTGACCTCCTATAGTGACTTCATGGTCTGAGCATTGAAAGATGATTGCTACGGGTAAGAAGGTGAGTTTACTTCATCCTTTGATGTTAATGAGTCTAGATATGTTAAAGCATGCATGAAGAAAGATGTGATGTGCCCAAAATGACTGACATTAGACTTTGTAAGTCTAGTTTTGACACACTAGTTAGTCCATGCACAAGATGGCTTGCTACAGGTATTGGTAGAGTATGATAATCTTTAGGCATGAGTATTATTTGTGCATAATTTTTTTGTGTAGTGTATAACATTTAAGATCCATGATTGAACATTGGTAAAAAACATCACAATGATTGGGAAGAAAGATTGAAGATGATCTCAAAATTGGCGATCTTAAGGGTGTTCTTTGTTGCTCCTTGTGCAAAATGAGCATCTACGAGTTTTGAAGGCGATGTACACTCTTTCTTTGGGCATAAAATCTTGTTTACAACATGTTTCTGAATCTAAGGTGTAGATCTATGCATGAAGGGAGATGATATAAGGTCTCATGGTGTAAGAAGGTTGATCTAAATCTTAGTAAGCTTGCTTAGACTCATTTGTTGACCTTTGTATAAGATGGATAGCTACAAGAAAGAGAATTGGCATATTGCATTATTGATGAGTTTGAGATCTTGAGAAGATAGTGTATATACTTTCATTAAGGTGGTATGATGTCTTAGAGATGTGAAAAAAGTTGTCTTGGTGTTCTTGGGTTTCTCTAAGATAGCTACAAGTACTATATAGATGCAAGAATCAATGTTTCATACCTTATAGTGTAAGATGAAGAAGCCTCATAATGTTTTGTAAGTGTTCTATGTGATTGATCAAGTTGGTTGAGGTGTGATGTTTTTTTGTTCATGCCCATTAGTCATGCTTAAGCCAAAAATAAGGTCTAAACCTCATAAATATTGGTATAGTGCTAAAGTGGTCTCGAGATATTGCTCCTACAGTGTAAGAAGGTGTGTATGAGATCTTCATGACATGGGGAGTTTAGGAGAAAGCTTCTAGATGGAGACATAGTGGTCTCAAGGCATTTAAGGTATGTATTGGGTATCTACTTCATGAACTGACCAATTTTTTCCTTGAATGCATGATATCATCAATTATGACTCACAAATCTTTGAGAAATTGTTTAGGACTAGTAAAAGTTTCTCAAGGTGATTCCATGCCAAGTTTGTATGGCAAGTTGCTTGTTCTTTCTCTTTGCTAGAGATAATGCTCTTTAGTCTAGGGGGAGTGATAATTTTCTGAATTATGAGTTGAGTGAAGATGGGGAGAGCTTCAAAATTGGTCCTAAATACACTGAAAGGTCTACTTAGGGACTTATGTTCTTGAGTCAGTTTGAATAGTAAGAAGGTGCATTGAAATGTTGTCTTTGCATAGAAAAGTTGATTTGAGGTCAAGAAAGGTGGTTTGATAGCTTTATATACTTGGTTTTGACATTTGTTGGCATGTTCAAGGTGTGAATGGCTCAAGTTACAGTCACTACAATGGTCACATGAAGGCAAAAACAATGGATAAGGAGAAAATGTTCATTTTTGCATGCCTAGAGGTTAAAATATGATATTTTGGCTTCTAACAAGGTATGATAATTCTTCTTCATACTTTATTGGTGATTTTTAGATGTTGTAGATGCTTATCCTGGGGGAGCATGGTGATTGCATGCTTGCAAAGAAGGAAAAATCAAATTTTTAGTGCAAATTTCAAGGTCTTGAGCTTGTTTGAGATCTTTGGTTGATGTTTCTAACCAAAGAATGATGCTTATGAAGTTGTGGAAGATGAATAATATGTTGCTACAGGTATGCCTTTGTCATTAATGTAAAAAGGGGGAGAAGTTCAGGTAGTTTTCCATCAATGACAAAGGGGATATTGTTGGCATGTGGTCCTATAGGTGTTGTCATTGATGCAAAACCAAATTAATGATAAATTAGATGATGGATTAGGGTCAAATAATGTTGTGGATGATATTAGCATGATGATTTATATGTGTACTTGATGATACAATGAGATTCAGTGAGGATTGCTTTGCTCTTACAAGCCTATTCAAGTGCCTAGGTGATGTTGCATGAGGTAGGAACTTCTTGGATGATTGAGAAGAATGTTAGCATGATGGATAGAATGTTTGGAGAGTTATTGGGAGCTCACATCAGTTGCATGGTGAAAATACATGTGATTGGTTTTGTTACAAGTGCTCATTTAGAGAGCAGGCATGGTTGCTAAGAGGTATGAGATTGATATTTGAAGCTATATGAGCTCATGGATATATGTATTCAAGTTAATTATGGTATACTAGGTATGTTTAGGTCATTTTTAGTGATTTCATGATGAGTTATAACATTCTTTCAGTTGACCCTAGCTTATATAGTGTGAAACCCTAAGGGCTAGCTATGTAAGTCTCAATGATTCTGAGTTTTAGGTATGGTGATGACATTATGATAATTTAATATGTTATTGTGATGTATCATGGTGCATTTGGGAAAACTTCCAGGTTTCCATGATGATAATTTTACAAGTTATGTCAGTTTACATGAGAGATAGGTCAAGAACAAGTGTTTTTCCAAATTTCGAATTTGATCTTCTCGATGCTCACCTTGAATTTTGTCATTTTCATGGGACCTTTTGGCTTTCAGGATGTTTCAAAATTAGTATAGAATATTTCACAAAAATAATGAGGTCATTTCATCGTCAGGTTTTTATGAACAAATGTTAAGAAGATAAAGTGGTCTAAAACCCTAGTTAAACCCTAGCTAGGAGCAACTTGCAGAAGAAGAGGTATAGTGAGCCTATTTTGATTGATTCATAAAAATTTATGATTTTATGATGTAGAGGAATCTCTTATATTTCCATAAATGTATGGTAGAGGTCATGGTGATGAGTGGGCCCCACTCAAACAAATGAGGTTTGTTTCTCGAAGAAGAGTGTTTTGGTACAAGATTATCCAAAAAGAGTTGCATACTAAATGATGTTATGGAATTTATGTGAGTTGATATTGATGTATAAAGAGGTTTTACAAAATTTTCATGCAGGTAAATGGTTAAATGAGATCCATTGGGTTGATTGGTCAAAGGGCAATTTTGAGGCCTTAAAAAGTAGTGTTCAGTAAAATGGGCATAACTATAAATACAAGTGGAACTTTTAGATTATTAAAAATGCGTTACAAAGCATATTCAAAGATATTTCCAATGATATGAGTTTCTTCTCATGATGTGTTTTGATATGGTTTCCAGGTCATTATTTAGACATGAAGGTTATTGCCAGTGTAGGACAAGATGTGTTTTACTGAATGTTTTGAGTTGTTTAAAGCATGATATGGATTAGGTGATGCTTGATATCACCTGAAATGTGAAGAGGGATTAATTTTTCTTCCAATAAATCAATTTATATGTATTTAATGTTTTTAAATATTTTTATGAGATAATATTTGAAAACAACTTTTTGGAAGGTTGATTTGGTGAAGAAAAAAGTTTTTGTGGTTTGAACAGGTGGTTGAGTCAAGGATTATAAATTTGATTAGAAATTTTATACATGTTATGACATTTCCATAAAGTTTTTACATGGAATAGTTGGGTTGAGTTTAATTATTTTGGTGGCATAAGAAAGTTTCTAGGGTCCTGAAGGGTGTAGGAAACAATTGTTTTGGGAAATAAAAAGAGTACTTCGCTCATTAAATGAAATAATTTGATTGGTTGAGATAATTTTTGACCATGTATGAATGTTAAATGTTATTTTAAGCATGTTTAATTATTTATGGGTCATTAATAATTATGGTTTTGATGTAAGGGCATTTTTATCTTTGTGCCCATGGGGTTTTGAGCCATTTTGCACATGTAATGAGGTTTTTATCTAGGCCGACCTACTTGGGTCACTTGTGACTATTATATTTTGAATTTGGGATTTTTATGATGCATGGGTCGTGCCAAAGGAGGGAAAATTTGTGTTTGAATTTGAAATCAAGAGGAGCTTATAAAGTATTGTTTTGGGTGCTTTTGCAAGCTAGTTGTGTGTGTGCAAGGTGTGCGACCTAGGTGAAGTTGTTTTGCAGGTGTGTGAGCATGAATTGAGGTTGAATCAGGTATGTGAAATATGAAGGAATATCAACAAGTATGTGTGCAAGTGTTTGAAGTTTGAGAAGTGAAGAAAGTTATTGTAAGTGAGAGATTGATCACCTAGGGTTTGAGTGAAGAGTCGAAGAAGTGCGAGCTGAATACTTGGTCTCCATCAATTGTGGAAAAAAATTAGAGATCAGATCATCATAAGGTGGTTGATTTGATGCTTTACCATCTTGGGGTTGTAGCCTCCTTGTGGAGTTGGTGCTTCACAAAATTAGGGGTTGGTGCCTCACTAAATTTTGAAACATATCAATATAAGATTGTGTTTCAATGGGTTTTATTCCCTTGAGGATTTCCCACTTATATCTTGTGTCTTGTGTTGATTATCTTTCTTATGGTTCTTGCACATGTGATTATTTGTTGTATGCACACATTAATGGATGGTTGAATGTTTATGAGTTTTGAATAATCAGATTTGAAATCTAAATTGAAATTATTGTAAGGACTGATTCACCCCCTCTCAGTCCATTGTGCTTCTAACACATAAATTATCTCTATTGGTTTCATTTAATTCACTATTTACATCTAGAATTGGCCATTTTCTTAATTTGACAACAATTGTTTTTGCTAAAACTCACCTTTGGGCCTACCTTTATTTTGGGATATATCTCAAATATAATGAATCTATTTTTAATTCCCTCCAAGTTTTTTTCATCATGTTTGCATATTAAATGAAAAGTGTTTTTGTTCTTCTCAAATTCTATCACAATTTTCGGAATTGCAAAATTAATAATTTTAGCTATATAGGAATAAATTTAAAAATATATATTGTTTTGATAATACCCTTGAGGTTTTTGTTCGCAATAATTAGATTCTAAAATACCTCTTATTTTTTTAATTTGATGATGGTCTTTTTTTTTTAAACATCACTTTTGGGTCTTTTGCTTATCATACTCTTCTTTATAATTGAGTGTATATTAATGCTTCTAAGATACATTATCCTTTGAATAATCATGGCTTGTTCTAATAACCCCACCATTCCAGGTCCTTAATTTTATCTAACTTAATCCCGCATGTAAGGATATAATCTCTCGAGGTCTTTCAAAATTTCAGATGTATCCTAACACATCTCTTAATTATGAATGAGAATTCATGCAATGATTTCTTTGTTTTCAAGTAGAACCCACCTCTTTTACTTCCATTGATCTACGCCCTCGAGATGTCATAGACAATGGTATCCCCTTATATATTTAAGTGACAATACATAATAAGTTGGTTAAGTGTGTACTCATCATTAATGAATCTGACCTAAATATTTGCAGCATATACTTCCTTAATAGGTTGGGAATATCAACCCATGACCTTTCTTACCCCATCTAATATAAATATTTGTGGTTTTGATAATATGCCATGTTAGGTGGTTGGAAAAATAACATTACCTATTACTTTGTTGGCAACCAAACCCTTGATATTATTTGTCATGTTATGCCTCATGAATTAGTTATAATATCCTTCTAGGGCATCCTTCGATACACACCATGAACATTGTTTCATCCACCCTACATGTTTTTGTCAAATACACCTATCAAGGGGTTGTATATACTTTCCTTGTTGATCCACACCCCTTTAAGTATTGTGTTGTAGCATATAATTCCAACATGTATACTCCTTACACATACCCATAGTTTATTACTCCTACTTGAATATTCATACCGAGTTTGTTGTTCTACTCGAATATACATGCCAAAGTTAGTTGTTCTACTTGAATATCCATACCAAAGTTTATTTCTCCTACTCAAATATACATACCAAAGTTTGTTGTTCCTACTTGAATATCCATACCAAATCATGTTGTTCCAACTCGAATATCCATACAAAATTTTGTTGTTCCTACCCAAAAATCCATACCGAGTCTATTTATCCCACTTAAATATGCATACCCAAGCATACACCTACTTCCTTCCACCAATATGGGATTGGCTATAAGTATTTGCAAAAATAGGGATTCATTGGATAAGGACTTGGTTCCCATGCACAAGGTATTTGTGAACCCATTACATTGCCTACTAGTATCACATGATAGGTTATTTGGCTACAACCCTCATATTGGACATAATGCTTCTTCTAATAATGTCTTTACCCATGCTTTAACTCCTCATGATGCATTTTTTCTTTCTCCATGTATGGCTTCCAGACATCCAAGCTTATACACAACACTAAATCTTACATACAACAAACTATTGCAACTAATTTTTTAATGAGAATTCAATCTAATGTACCACAAATAATTCATAAGCATACATCTTTAGAAGCTAAAGTTAGAATATATCCTCTATGCAGTTTAAGCTTGTCATTATGTCAATGCCCACTTGATATTCGCTAGTGTCAAATCCCTTCTCAAATACCTAGGGCGTATGATGATATTCCTTCCTTCTTTCACAAGAATTAGTTTCCGTACATGCTTCCACATACTTTGGTGAAGGCGATGCCTCTCTTTATTTTGCTAATATTTCTAATGCTACAGATCTAGTGTTTTCTTTCTTTTTCTATTTCTACCACCGCTACATCTATTGCTTCTATATCATACATTGCTAAAGTCAAAATACAAAAACATTCCAATAACTTCAAAAATATAAAACCAGGACCTATACACATAGCTTAAGTTGTAAGCACTTTACATTACATATTTTGTTTGTCACTATGGTTTGATTGATATAATATATTTTCTACTCTTTACACACATGCGTTCACGAGGTATATTCCCTTGATGCGGGACATGTAAATTTTTACGTCCTAATAGGATTTAATTTGGTTGATTACATTTTAATCTTGGGGCATCCCTCCACACTACACATGTTCTATTGTGTCATTATAGGTCCTTTCTACTTCCTTAGTATGATTAATTACATATTTGAACTAATAGGACTAACAAATATGTATTGTGTAGTGTTGACATATCTTGCTTTGTGTGATTTCTTAGTAATTTCTATATTGCTTCTATCAATGTTTGACATCATTGTTTTCTATACATGGTTTGCTACTTGTTTTTGTTACTACTTGTCTATTTTGTTGTATGTGGTTTATGTTCCTTCATTGTCATGTGACACCCTTGGTGTCGCATGTTTATGGCTTTATACCTTTCTTGTGTGACATTGTTTCTCTTAAATGTAGCCTAAGTTCTTTGATTATTTTTGACACCGTTGGTGTCCCATGTTAGTGGCTCTATGCCTTAATGTGACTCTTATTTACATGTTATTGCTTATGTTTGTTCACTTGATGGTTGTTTTATCTCTATACTAGTTCTATTACATTTGTTGTTAGGGAATAAGTGATAAAATATGCGGAATAATCCCTCACAATATCGCAATAAAGAGAAACTAATATGCGAAAATATTATAGATCTCAAATAAAAGTGCGGGATAAAATAACACAACACAAAGATACAATATTTAACGTGGTTCACCCAATTTGGGCTACATCCACTAAGAATCATTTTCTCAGATTTTATTACAAGCCACCACTCTCTCAATATAATACCTAGATTTGTTTGGAGCTATGCTCAACAAACTCTACAGAATTCACACCCGAATTCAAAGCACATCTGCAATGTTTTTCATACTTCTATCATATGCATAAAACCATATAAATAGACAACTACTTAAGCAGTTTTACAAAACCGTGGGTATCAAAACCATGGGCAAAAACCATCCCATAAACCTATGGGTCAAAATCCCGCCCATATGAGAAAATCATGTTTCCCGATATATCGGGCACGTTTTAAGGCCCCAAAACTTGAAAAGTGTACAATACTCTTAGTGTATAGTCTTCAACACTTTCACACATGAAAACAGGCTCCACAACCTAACATTTGTGTCATTATTATTACTATTATTTTTATATCACTAATATCGTTTCTATTGTTGTTATGGTTATTTTTATCTTTGCATGCCATGGTTACCACCATGCACAAACCATTTTGCATGTATATGTTCTAACGAGCGGCCACCATTTCAACATTCGACATTCTCTTACATATTTTTAGACATACAATGCACAAGAACACATATATTATTTTGAGTCACATGCTCAAATGCTCTATCACACACACCTAAAAGGGAAGATCCCTTAGAAACATCTCTAGATAAAAAAACTTTAGCATAAAATACATAGGTACAAGACCATACGAAAGGTCGGGACCATACATATGTTTCTGTCCCTACCATATGTTTATGCCTTGGGGAAATTACACTAGATTTCTCTTTATTTTCATATTTCCACTTATGGATACAATTTTTTGGCATAATCTCATATTCATATGACACAATTATCATCAATTTATAGGGGAATGAATATTTCACTCCTCTACTTTAGTACTCATTTCCGGTTACAAAATACATGTGTTTTAGAAACATGAGTCTCCTTCTCCATTTTCATTTCAACATATTACACATTCTTATTCAACATTACAATACACTAAGAGAATGGGACACTCATTCTCTTTTGTACTTTATGTCTATATATACAAAATTGGGCTTAGACCAAATCTGCGATGATGTAGTCTATGGGGTTATAGAAAGTATCAAAGAAACTAAGTTATTCATAGAAAATGTTTCCTCTCCTCATTTAAAGGGGAAAAGATCAATATTACTAAAATTTTTGATACACGATATTCTTCCTTTACACATTGCATTAATACCTCTAGCTTCGATGCGGTGTTGGGTTGCATGCACCCATTGCTCTAGTTTATTAATCAACACAATTAGGGACTGATCAAACTTAATCCTTTAGAAAGTTCTACAACAAAAATCCAAATCTCCAACCGCATGCAAGGAACATGAACACTTTCCTTTCCAAAACAAATAATGTATTCCTTCCATGTTTTTCATCTCTTTATTTCACCTTATGCAAAGTTCAAATTCTATATTTACATTTGAGTTATAATTCAATTTCTACTATGGATATTGACTACACTCTATGTTGGTTTCATCATGGAGCATGCCAACATCAACACATTTGAACACAAAAACTCCAAGCGAAGATAAAGTGTGTCTACACATTCAAGTATCTTTTCCTTTAAGAATGTAATTTTCATTTCATACTTAAAGGGGGAATGTAGACACTCAAATTTGACAATTTACCCATTGACTCTACTAATTGTGATTGTGCTCCTTTGTTTAGACAAACAACCTCATCATATCCCCACTCAATACATCTTACTCTCTTACTCCTTACTTATTCCCGCACACTAATGTATTGACACTTTTTGAGCACAAATGCATAATATTAGTACCTAAATGATGTCATTCATTTTGTAAGTTCCACATTTGATCCACCATATCCTTGTCCAAAACCATACACTAAGGTCGGGATGTGGCATCTGGTCTTGGTTGACTTATGCAGATCTTAGACCGACATATCTTCTAACTCAACTTTCAATGCAATATCATTTGTTAGGTCATTTTATCTTCTTGGGTTGGCCTTATTATAATGATTTAACTTTGAAAACCTATATAAGAAAGTTAACATCATCTCATTTACTCACATGGCACACCCGACAAGCATATAGCAAAATCATTTGGCACACTCATTTTAATAATCACAAAAGGCACTCAAGGCTCCTAAATCTTCCTAAAGTTGATGCACATCCATTAGGGTAGCCACTACTATAGTTTTAAAGTACTCAACCATGTCAAATAATCTATCTTCCCTCATTTCCAAGCACACCAAGATCCCTACTTCAAATTCTTAATAAGAGAACAATCCTCTCAATCATGTTTAAATTGCTTCAAGTTGCCAACTAGATGTATTCATTTAGATTTCATATTATAGGTGGAGAAATACATGTGGTTTGAGATATATTTGGAGTAGTGCCCACATATGCAATGCACGGATTGTACTTCAACTCAAACATTATCTTCTTGTAGGGTATTCCACCAATGGTTAGGGTTTGAGCATGATTTAGTTGATTACAAATGGTTTTGAGGATTGTGTGACAACTAGGGTTTGACAATGAAACACATTTCCATAACATCAAAGGACCTACAAATTTACAAAACCCCACACCAAGTAGATCCAAGACCATATAATAGATCTTTGGACCTTACAATCGATCCTAGTAGAAATGTATAGTCATAGACTAAGAGGTTTTCCAATGACAACCTCTAGAATGAAGCATCTCCATCCTTTGCACTCCTAGATTATCTAGTTTGTGCATTTATATCTCTCATATATAGTCTTTTGTAGCTAATTACGTCTTCATTCTTGTGTTTTCAAACCGTGTCATGTTTATAATCATTCATTTCAAGAACCACTATGTTACTCTAATATTGTATAGTTAATGTTGGAAATTAACTAATCGAATAGCTCCTAGTTTTAAAGCTTACAATAATTTTTAATGTTGTGCATTCTATAACATATTCAAAAGATAATCAAATCTTTAAAATGGTGTAAACAAAATATCATGAAAGTTTTATAAAAAGATTCAATAAGATAACATAGTGGTGATAGGATGATTAGAACAATAACAACACACAACTCAACACCTAATATATCAAAAGTGACTAAAGACACAATATGAAACAACATGACATGATGGGTTCATCATAAAGAGCCATGACTAACAAGATTTGATAGACTTGTCTACTATTAGTTGTTAGCTTGTGTGTATGAGTATAGGTATTGTTATCGCCTAATTTTGACTTCGCAAAATATTTTAAAATAAAAATGAAAATTTTGAAAATTTTCAAAAGTGTTACTTTGCGTGGTTCATTGCCCTCATCACGATTGTCTCATTTTTGTGATCGTTTCGGTCTTCATTTCATCCTTTTCGGCGAGAACTCTTCCCGCTAGGCTTTAAATCACATTAAAATACATTAAAATTAATTAATTAATTGCTCTTTGTTTGATAAAATTAATTGAGAGTATTTAATTAAATAAATATTAATTAAAAGCTCATTCAAAAAAAAATTATTGCCAGGGAAGTAAGCTTATGCTTCCAACTGCCGGGAATGCCAATTTGGCTTCCCGAACTCGGATTTCCCTTTTCCTGGCAATCTTCTTTAAATTTCCCGCTTGTGGGATTTTCTCCACCAATTTCCAAATCATGGATTGGCTAATGAGAAAGAAATATCCCAATTTCCCACATGGGGAAATTGAACGGGATTGCCAGCCCACTTTGCCATTCCCGTTGGCAATTGGTCGTTGCTTTCCCCATTTCCCCCTGGCACTTAATTCCACTACCCGGGAAGAGAGGAAGTTGGATTAATCCTCATAACTTCCTCCGTCAAACTCATTGGAAAGAGTCGTGCAAAGCTTTGCTTCTTATTTCTTCTGAAGGACATAATATTTTGTCACATCCCACAATACTACAAACGCCAAGTAAGAATATTTTTGTATTATAGAGAAATCCATGCTTGAGAATACAGCTAAGAAGTAAAGAAGGAACAATTTTCCTAACGCCATTGTGAAGGAAGATACATCAATTGTGCATGCAAGGAAGTTTGATCAAATCCAAAACCAAAGACCATGCACAACCTGAAGGAATCACCACGCACAGCTCAAGGTAAAACTGCCAAAGAGAAATCATTCTCACGCCTGAGGAAGAAAAAGAGGATAGTCCAAAATAGGACAATAGACAGTTTTCAATTCCAACGCTTGGAGGGGAACAGCAAAAATCAAATCCCACGCATGGAGTAAATTCCATACATTTTGCATTAGTTTTTATCTAATTTTTGCAGTAGAAGCCGCACAAGGGATAAAGAGGTAGAACAAAAACAGCTCACAGCAGAGGAAAGAAAATATTTTTCATGCCTTGGGGGGAGAGAAAGACAGCAAGAAGTCAAAAAGCCATGCATTGGGCAAAGGGAAAGCTTTAAATTCATTCGTTACCCAAAAACATTCTCCACGCACTCTCCAGAAACTTTCCACGCATTTTCCAGGCCAATCCACACGTGAGGAGAGGGAGAGGACAATCTCCAATAAAGAATAGTCTCCACGCATTCATCTAGACATTTTCCAAGACCACACTCAGTTTTAAAAGAACAGTCCAAAATAGAAAAGAAAACACGAACAAGACAGTTTTCCATGCACCTAGGAGAGAGAAGGACAGCAAGAAGACAAAAAAATTTATTTCCACACATTGGCAGGGGAAAACAACACTTCAAAAAATTAAAAGCAAAGAAGCCGCGCCAAAGAGGAAGGTTTTCCACGCGCCAAGGAGAGGTGGAGCTGTCCAAGATTCCACACACCCATCCAGGAAGCTCCCATTTACGGCCAAAATCAAACAAGCTCCCAAGTGGAAAAGGAGAAAGGAAGTTGGAAATTTTTAAGAAAGAGGGTCTTTAAATTCCAACGCATTTTCCAAGGAAAGCGTACCACACGCTAAGAATGGAATAACTCTCACGCACGTACCAAAGAAAATAATAAATTTTACAGAGAAGAACATTAAATATTTCCTATTTCCGCCACAAGGAATCATGCATTCTCAGGAGGATTCACACATTGACCTATAGATCACACCGAAGAAGTAAAAATCAAATATCGGGATATTAAAATCGGGATTTTGTTTATTTTAAATTAAAAATAAATAAATAATCGTCACCGGAATCAGAAATTGTAACCTGATCAAGTTATTGTCATTATTATTATTATTATTATTATTATTATTATTGTAAACTAATAATAATATTATTATAACTAGAACATATTTTTCTTGCATCGACGGGGTTTCGAGATCGAGACCCATCCCGTTTGCATTGTTTTGTGTGCCTGAGTCATTCTTCTGTAAAATTCATAATGGCCGAAAATTCTAACAAATCTATAGGGAGATCGAGGAAGCCAGTGGAGAAATCAAACAAATCCATACGAAATATGAATTTCAAGGATTATCCCTCCTAGATTCAATTAAGTCGGCATATGACAACATCAACGATACAAATGCGGTCAAATCAACGTGCAACAGTTCATGAGCGGTGAAAATTGAAGGCAAAACCATTTTCTCATATAGACTTTACCATAGTGGTCTACCCCAAGCAGCAGCATTTCCTGTCTCGATGCAGTGTCCAGAATTGGTTATTGCTTGCGCGAGCATTATGACCCTGAGAAACAAGGAATTTTTAAAGATAATCATGAGCGTTTCCTCTTAATCACACCTGAACACATTGAGGAGTTACTCGGCATACCCGAATTTCCCGAGAATGTGGATATCACTCACCAATCAACACAAGAATTTTGGGATGAAGAACCCCTGAGATGGAGCAAGATGGTTAATAAAAATTGGTTAGTAACCAAGAGACCTTGAATTGATAGGCTTCCCAAAGAACTGTACCGCATTGAGTTCGTGGAAGAAATCAAGGATATGATCACTCTCCTAAGTTGAGTTTTCGGTCTACCTTCTGCTAGGATTTTCCACCCATGGATGTATCAGTTTATCTGTATCATCCTAGCTAAGAAAGAGTTTGTGGATTGGGCCACCATCATCAGTAACACCCTTCACAAATAATTGATAGAAGTTAAGATGACTGGATGCTTCTACATGACATCGTATTTGACTTATGCGGTAGCAAGAAGAAAGCTATTTTCGGGACTTGAAATGAGAGGAGTCATGGGGCCGTCGAATAGTGTTTTTCATTATTACCCTCAACTCAGTTTCAAAAATAGTTCTCACCATTTTAGAAGATTCAATGATGCATTCACCTTCCGCGTGATCCGAAACCTGAATCGAAATACTGAGGAAAGGTTTTCTAAAGAAGCCATGAGTGTCATTTCCCAATGGGGAACCTGGTTTATTCAATTTTCATCTTTTTCCTACATTCGCGTGAGTGGTTTTGCTGGTACCCCGTGGAAACTTCCTAAGTACGTTAGTGATAGATGGGCATTAATGGAGTGGCACGACAATTATTCCAAGTTCACTGCCTTCTTAGTGACAAGCACTGTTTAGGAATTCATTTCCCAATCCAAATCGGGAATACCAATGTCCAAATCTTTTCAGTGCACAACTCATGGAAAAAGAGTTCGCTCTCATAACCATCCATCCATATGTGAAGAGAGCCCAGTTTGATATCAATGGATATATGTAAAATATTCTAGGGGCAAAGTACCAACATAATCCTACCATGGAAGATTTCTGGGCTGCTTGTTCGGATGAACATGAGGTAAGAAGACGGGAGTACTCTCGCCTAACACTTACTCAGATCAAGGCCTTTTGCATCAAGAGTCCTTCGATTCATTCATAAATGATGATGAGGATGTCATCGATCCCTCATATGATGTCGTTGCCTTTACCCCATTGCCTCGAATCGACTAGACCAAAAGAGATGAATTTTCTCTTGATGGCAAGAACCAACCAATTATTGAAAGAAGCATATCTTGGTATGACAGAGAACTTGCCAAATTGCAATCAATTCCAGATCATGTTTCAAGATCACAAAAATTGCCAATACGAGGGGGCCTCCATTCGACCAAAGTCTCTTCTCGATCAACCTCATTACCATCCAATCATACACAACAAGCAAGAAAAGAGTGGTTGCCAAAATCCACTTCGCCAAGTAACATGTCATAAGGAGAAAGATCTAAAGATCCTAACCCCGAAGAAGGAAGAGAGCGTGTGTCCGGATTTTCTACCTCGAGTAGAGATTCTTCTACCCACATCGTTAATAGTGCTCAAAAGCTAGTAGCAAATGATCCTCAACCATGCTTCAAACAAGCATCCACTTAGGTGTAGGTAATTCAAATATCAAACACTTCAGAGCATGTAGTTCATGAAGGGATTTCCCAAAATCTCCTGAATAATCAGGAAGTGGATATTGAGGTTGTTTCTCCTCAAATCGAGGTCATAGGTAGGATTCAAGCAGGATCTCATGATGTCGAGAATAATGAGAATATTGATTCGAGCTCCAGGATTCTGTATGCTGAAATAGTGAATGATACTCCTTGGGTTGATTCCAAAGTAAAGAAAAGGAAGAGAGTTGTCAAGCCAATTGACATTGATTTTGATGCCCTTTTCAAACTTTCGAATGATGCCATTCCTAAGAAGCCTAAGGTGCTTTCTCAAATAATGGTGGATAATGATGGAAACAAATTTACAGACCTTGCCATTCCACAAGTTGATAAGGAGCGTGATGCTATGACACCTACCGACTATGAAGTTTCCAGACTTGGACTTGGAAGATCTACATTAGAAAGTGACATGGCGATGGCTCAAGATTCAATTGATATCGTGCTAAAGAGACTTGAGAAATACAAGTCTCAAAACTCTCAGCTCAAGGCCAAAAAGAATCAATTGGTGGAATATGTTCAACATTTGATAAATCCCATATCATCCACCTTCCCAGTACCTGATGCAGTGGCTGCCCCAGATGAAGATACTCTCAATTTGTCAAAGGAAATAAACACATTGGGCCATGTCACTAAAACTTGGCTTTTAGATATTCTCGTTTTAGGCCAGGGGACGATCAAGACCGTGGTTAAGCTTCATGAAGATGTCAGTGCGTATCTTGATCCAATTCTTTCTTTCAAATAAACTTTTGTTTCTACTATATCAAATTTGGATGAGATATTTCCCGATTTACTGAGGAGATGATAAGTATGGAATCTTCATTTTAGCTATTGAAGGAATTCTCAATTTTGAACATGAAGGGACACGTTTTCTTTGGTGTCTACATCTCAAATCAAGAAAAATGCTTCTCGAATACAACATGGCACATGATGTACCTTTTAAAGTTATATTCATGCACTCAAAAACTTTAGTTTTCTATGGATTATAAGTATTATTGTATTTCCACTTTGTTCCATGCTCCCGACAATAATTTGAAAACTCATTCAATGTGTATTCAAAACCATTATCTGACCAAAGTGTGGCCAATTTCAAACTTGATTAATTTTAAACTAACTTTAACCATTGAATGAACATAGTGAAAACGTCTCGACTTATTTTTCAAGAAATACACCCAATTCATCCTATACAAATCATTAATAAATTAAAAAAACATACACCCTCTAATGGATGCTTTATTTATGTCACATGCATCACTTGCACTAAGTGCAATCACCTATTATCTCTCCAAGAAGACTCCTTAAGTAAATTTTCCCTATTTTGTTTTCCAAGAACACATGATTCACAAAGGATATTATCTCTTTTGAAAGTAGGAAAACCAAACACCATATTTTTACTTTGTAAGTCCACCAAAGTGTGAACATTCAAATGTCCATATCGTAAATGCCACAAATGTTACAAAGACATTGTCCCTGTTGTAATTATTTCTACAAGTTCTTGTGTAGGGGGATTACCTTCTGAATGTAAACCGACCAATTTCCCATCTTCATATCACATGTATAAATTTTTATACCCTTCCTTGGTTGAATTAATGTATATGAGCCCATTTTCCAATATAATTTGATAAAATTTATTTTTGGTTGTGAATAAAGAGATAATATGCTTCTTCAAGGTGGGAAAATACCAAAAATATTATATATACTTAACTAAACCATTAGGAATCATAATCCTAATTGAACCAATTCCTTCTCGAATATGAACAAACTTATCTCGCTAGTGAGAGAGGAGCTAAAGATGCTTCTTTATAATCTTCTTTTATAAGTCATATGTATTGTTACACCTATATCTAAAAGCCAAACATATGTAAACTTGGACCTAATATCAAACTCATGTATGCTACTATGCTTGGCATATTATCCTAATGTTTTGAATGTTGACTTATGTGCAATGTTTTTGTCTACACCTTAATTAATGTATTTTATGGAAGGTGCACAACAATAAAAAAGTATGTAATAGTTTGTAACATGTGATTAATATGATATAACCAATTTATAATTAAGCATTCATAATCGTAATAATGCGTCAATAATTAAAAAATCAATAAATGATAAATGATAGCTCAAATACATAAAGATGAGATGAATACTTAACTATACATGTATGAACAAAGAAGATTTGGATGTGCATATAGATGGAAAAGGCATATCATAAATTGTAGATGTTTTGTTGTGAATTCTAGAACTGGAAACCGAGAAAAAGGAGAACCATAGAAATGGTGTATTGTCTAAACTTGGAAATGTATTGTCTTGAATGGAATTGTATCATCTTCAACCCTTTAATAATTGGTATCTAAAACTTCTTGTGTGTTTCAATCGCCTATAAATTCATTTCGTTGTATTTCACTTTTGTCTATATAACCTCAAGATGACTTATAATTATCTCGTAACAAATTGAAAACCCTAGAAACATGTAATACCCCTCATCAAAACATTATTAAACCAAACAGAGATATCATATGTGTGGTGAGGCTGAGACAACCCTTGGCGATCGAATCAACTAAACCAATCCAAGTGCTACAATATATTCCCTAGTGTGATTCAAGCATCACGTAGTTCTCCTAGGTTCTTGTGTAAGTATGAGTGAGATATAATCCAACCCCCTATGGGTTCTCTCGCATCTCTTGATATAAATAACAATGGAATAAATGGATAATATAGAATGTACCTAATGTGGTATTAGTGTGATGTGGTGTTCCTCAACCATGTGACTTGTTGGTGCATGTAACCATCATGTTAAATCCATGCAATGTTTAAGTGGCCCTCTTCTTGATTTCATCTAATTCATTGTTCAAATATGTGTTATTCTCAGAACTTATAGGTAATCATGGTCCTTCTATATGGTTCCTTATGTTTGTCAGCCTTGTGGTGTTTGTCATTGTATGGATAATTCTGGTTTGAATACTAAATAAAATGGTGGTTGTTCATTGTTTTAAAGGATTAACAAGTTTTATGCAAATGCAAAATGAAATCCCATCCCCAAATCCCACCAAAGAGAATATTCTAAGAATCTTAGAATCCGTGAGAGAAATGCATGTCACATTTTGCACCCTTTGTATGTTTTCATTTGTGGAAAATGAAAATTCTATTCCCGACCCTAAGACTCAATCACGAGAAGGACACGTGGCGGACATAATCGAGAGTAAGGGCAGTGAAAGAAAATTACATCTTGCATGTGTGCATATATGTAAATTGAAATATTGACTCCGAGAACCAACAATACTCACTTGGTGAACAAGACACATGACATCCAACCATGAGCAGAAAGAGAAATGAAACTTGCATTTTTGAATGTTTGCACATATGCCCCTTGCAATTTGACTCTAAGGCCCATCAAGGGTTGACTTGGGCCATAAATTCATGAGTTGTATGCAACTTGGAAATGTACATGTAGAAATGCCAACAAGGAGGGAATCACGTGGTAGGTTCACATAGGACAACGAGACCTACAACTATTAAAAGAAAAGCTACAAATTACAAAAAAACTCCCATGAACATGATCTCTCGACATTAATGCAAAGATTCAAGGATAATAAATATAGGAATTCGACATTAAAATGCACTTTGCATTCGCAAGATCTAAATTTCTAAGTGTTGAAGAAGCCCTAAGGATAATTCAAGCAAGAGACGTGTCTAAGATAACAAAATGAAAGATCATGTTGGTCTTAGGATAGAATTTGAATTGGTTTGGTGGTTTTGAGCAAGAACTAGAGTTTAATCGAATAGGTAAGTAAATAAGTAACCTCATTCCCATGAATTTTAAAATTATAGAGCTAGAGTCTAAGTTTTGGGAGAGATAAGGGGTTTTATGAGAATTTTTGTAACCATGAAGATCCTCCTAAATTCCATGAATATCTATTCAAACCTCGCCTCCCTCTAGATAGAATCATGGATTCGACCTTGTTAATGCCGACTTAGAGGAGTTTAAATAAATATTTCATGCCCCGATAGAAGTGAACTCACGACCCACGTGGCTATTAGTAATATTGACCTTGCCACCGATTATTCCCCTCTCGCAGAGTGCCTAGAGCTTGTGTGGGTGTGTGCCTAGAATTATAACCCCGGAACAAGAGAAGTTTGGCATAGAAGTGGAGCCTTGGCTCTATCTTTCTAGGAGGAGGATTTTGACAGAATGTTGGGCCTCCCATAGGTCGAAAGAAAGTGATATTACCATGAAATTAGTTCAACATTACTTTGAGATACATGGTAGGAATGATAACTGTTTTTAAATGATAACCGGCTGATTAAACCTCGAGTTTCATCACCAAAGTTTCCCAAGAAGTTGACCGAGTGAGTTTATAGAAGAGGTTTGGGATTTGATCACATTTTTGAACAAATTGATGGGTATGGAATCCACTAGCCTCTTCCATGAATGAATGTTTCAATTCATTCATCTCATATTGGCAAAAAAATATCCTCTTCCTTAAGTTGAGCTAATAAGAGAATAAATTCATGATCAAATGACAAGGGTTTCTCATATTACTAGGGGTGAGATAGGCTGGGATGGAATAATTCTTCATGTCTTTGTACCTAGTTTACAATATTGATTTTCATAGGGTTTCCCCATACTTACATGGAGAAGGAGACATTAGTAACACCAAGGTTTATAATGTGTTTACTCAATTAAACTTGGTGAATTATGCTCTACATTTCATACGGGTCTTTGATGTATTCTTTGTGTCGGTAATGTGATTTTTTCACTCTAATTGGGAGAATGAAATATTTTCTCAGGATGCTAAGTGGATCATTACTCAGTATGGATGTTATTTCATCCAATTCCATACCTTTGCCTACATTAAGGTTAATGATTTTGAAGGGCACCCTAACATGCTTCCTAGGAATGTGGGTGATAAATGGGTGTTGATTGAGTTAGTAAGACAGTTGATACCAGTGCACCAAATTATTGCAAGTAAACATCTCACATCCCCTTTTAAGTTTCCCATTTTCATTGGAAATTACACTTTCCAGACTATCCAAAGGGAAAATTTGTTGGAGCCAGAAATGGGTAGATTGATGTTGGATAAGTTTGAGGCCAGACATCAATATGACATAAAGCGGATTATATAAAATGTTGCAGAAATTGTAATCAAACATGAGCCTCATTATGAGGACTATTGGATGGATTGTAGAGATGAGGGAGAGGTTACACTAAGAGATTATTCAAGGATGACCCTCTCCCAAATGGAAGATTTTAGAATCATCTAAGTCCCTGAAGGCCTGGAGGATGACAATGACATAGTCAATGATGATTATGTAAAGGATAACGTCACTTCTCACCCTTTCCAAATTGGCTAATCGGGAGACTAATGAATAAAATTCAAACCATAATAGGATTGTCAATGTCATTAAAAGATCTATGAATTGGTTACTCTCACGAGGAGTAGATGTTAGCCATCGAACACCAATGTGCTAAGAGAATACAAGGACAAAAACTGATTGATGATGTTATTCCTTCATAATGAAAGGTTCATATAAGTGGGGATGCTTTTGGGAAGCAAGGATTAAGATCTCATTTAAAAGGTTTCTATCATCCCAAGAAATAGATGATGTAAGTGCCCAAATTATCAAGATTGGGACCTCCCTTTCCCAATTAACAAGAAAATGTGAAGAAGTTCTCAAAGAGAGCATGACAAGAGTTCATGTTATTACTGCCACTCCTTTGTGGGTTACTCCAAGCATATCCTTTGGAGCTAAAAGGGAAGGAGAAGTTAATAACATATATTTAGAATAAATCAAAAGGAACAAACCGGATGGATATTCTCACTAGGGCACCTAGCTTGACACAAGTGTGCAAGACCTAGAAAAGGGGTTGAAGAAGAGGAAGAGCGGGTACATCTCATGGGGAGAAAATGTGAAAATTACTCTGATCTAATACACATAATACATGAAATAGCTACACAGACATAATAACTAAAATCAGCAACACTATATTATTCTCACACTCATTTTTTAAATTTAAATTTATTTATTTCCTAACATTCCCCCTTAGTGCGAACATGGGGAAAACTTGTCTTTGTACTTGCACTTACTTTCATGATCCGATGATTTTACAGGATGATCATAAACCTAATAGATGGTTTTTCATAGGGTTGTGTTAGGAATTCTATATAGTTTGTAGTGTGAACATTTAAATAATGTAAAATATATTATCATGGGGATAATATATATGGGTAAATTGTAATATTATTAATGATGAGTTAATATAACTCATATTAATAATATAGGATTAATAGTTGTTATATTAAACAACTATAACTAATATTGTTTATACGTGAGATTTGGTTAAACAACCAACTCACGAATATAGGAGTTTGTGGAGAGATTTATGGGGAGAGTTGTTGGACAACCTTCGTGAAAATAGGAGTAGTCTCTCCTATAAATATGTGTTGTTGTAATAGCGTGAACAGATTGAATATAATACAAAGATTATTATTATTCGGTGTTAATACTGGTTTAATCTCTTCCATACCTTATCAGTGGTATCAGAGCAGGTTTCTTTTACCAGGGTTGTCCATTGTCTGTTACGATGAGAGTCCTATGATTTTATTTTTGAGAGAAATTCAGGTTCTTGTGTGCAAAGAACGAAGTGGTGTTGACCAAGTATTGAGATTTGTATCAGAGCTACACGCAACACACATTTGGTGACAAATATGGTGGAAGGCATATAAATCGGTTGCTGAATGATACAATACTATGGTGAATCTGAGTCATCAAACGCTTTGGGCATACTATCTACCAAGCATCACTCGAAGACTCCGATCATTCACACTTCTGTATATTCCTGTGAGTGACAAATCCATTTGATGTTGGCGTGTTGACTGCACCTTTAGGATCATTTTTTAGTCTAGTGTTTTGCATCTATATCTTTTGGGTACATTTGCATATCCATTACTATGCACACATTCATTGATATCACTATCTAATTGGCGGCCTGGTCATTTGCATCGATTGAAGACTCATGTATGCATTGTATTTCAATACTGCCAATATATACTAGCATTAATCAGAGGTTTCAGATATTGAAACGTTCCTTTTTGGTGACTGCGTAATGTATCAAGTTTTTGAACAACAGTGTACATATCTCTTTCCTCCACGTTGAACGGTGCATGAGAGTGGGTAGAGAGGACTGCAAATCCTAATCAATACAGATAGGAATATTTGTGCACTCCTTTACAGTGAATGGAAAATCAAATCTTTGCATGAATGATACGTCATAGGGGTGGGTAAATTCTTATGGTTTGGTATACATGTTTGTTAGTTCGATATACATGTTTAGAGTTTCATATAATTTTTTAATATTCTCAAAGGTTAGGTCATGTTTTATAATAATCAAATATTATTTGTCAAATTATCGAACTTAGTTTGTCATTGTTGTTCCAAATGTTTCGATTATAATTCTGTAATTATAATCTTTTCACATTTATGTCAGTTCGTATGGTTAGTCTTGAGTTATTATGAGTCAATAGTTTATAAAGGTGTCATCAATAGTTGTTTTTGTCATCAAATTAATAGTCTCCATCTAAAAGTATCGTCATTTGTTGTCTCTGTCATTTTTCAAGTCATCAAAAGTGTCGGAAAAAAGTCATTGTAAAAGTCCAATAGGTGATTTTAGGTGTTTGGTATCGTGGTGTCAAGAGTCAATGTTAAAATATTGAAAAAATAAAAACAATTGCCTCATTTTTAGTTGGACGCATTTTCGATGGAATCCGACATCCGAGTTGAACTTGAGGGGGCATTCTCAAATGAGCTCCACGATCAAATTCAATTGAGTTAAGCAGCACATCCGATGGAGGACAAAGGAAACAGGAGGTTGAGGCCAATTAGCGACCTCTCGTTAGTCACCAACGACGGGGGCATACACAGCGATCTGTGACATGTGTGCGGTGGTTTCTATTTTTAGTGCATTTCGGTGTTCCTGTTTTAGCAGGTGTGATGGTTTCAATAAACCCTTTTCTCGATATTTTTGGAGGAGTCATGTTTTCAGAATAATCACTTTTGGGAGTAGGAGAAGATTTCAAGGTAGACTCAAGGGATGGTTATCCAGCTAGTGTGAAGCTTGTGGATCTTGGAGATTTAGAATTCGGGTGCCTAGGAGGAAGGGAAAATCCCACAGAACTCAAAGAGGAAGGAGCATTCCTACATAATTCAGCTCGACACTACGCCTTTACGAGGGAAAAGAGATAATCTATGGATTTTGTACCGGTCTAAGCAGTTCTTTCAGGAGGTGGTTCAACTTCTTCAAAAGGAGGTGATTTTACAAGATGATCATAAACCTAATAGATGGTTTTTCATAGGGTTGAACATAAACCGAAAATGATGGTTTTACAACTGGTTTACCACAAACCAAAAGGGTGATGGTTTTGCATAGCGTTTGCCAACAACCAAAAATGGTGGTTTTACAAGTGGTGTACCACAAACCAAAAATGAAGGTTTTCAAGTGGTTTACCTACAACCACTTCATGATGTGTCAAATACAATTATTAGCTCTCATCACATTTCACTGCATGGAAAAACATTTGAAATATAGCTGCTCACATATAGAAAATACCAAATGTGATTATGAGTGTGAGAATAATATAGTGTTGCTGATTTTAAGTATTGTCTGTGTAGCTAATTCATGTATTATGTGTATTAGATCAGAGTAATTTTCACATTTGTACCGTGAGCCGAGTTAAATCTATCTTGAAGAAGATCTCATAATTTTTGTTTCACGATCTTGGTTCCTCCATAATTTTTCATGTAGAACGATCTACTATACAGAAGCTACAACAGAAATTTCAGCCAAACCCAGTTCATCGTTTAGTATAAACGTGTAATTTACTATACAACACATTGATCACTTTTTCCTTTTTTTTTTTTTAAATCATAGAATCAAAGGTAATTCAAATCTACATTCAATTTTTTTTTGGATATTTAGATTCAATAAAATGGATACACCATTAGATAAATTTAATGGGCTGAAATTCCATACATGGAGAGTAAAAATCCAGATGCAGTTAATGAATAAAAACCTATGGAGGATAGTAGATGGAAAAGAAAAAGCACCTACATATGTAAGCAAAATTGTAGAATGGGAAACTAGAGATGACAAAGCCAAAGTAATAATTGGACTTGGTCTTTCAGATTCTGAATTACATCATGTAGATTTAGAAAAATCTTCTACATAAATATGGGATTTACTAAACAAAACTTTTGGGGCTAAAGCGAATAATGCAAAATTCTCTTTAAAGTTGCAATTATTCAAATTGAAAATGAATGAAGAAGTCACAATGTCAAGTCATATAAATGAATTGAGATCTCTTCTTAGACAACTAGCAAGAAGTTAAAGCTCCTATTGATGATGAAGATGCAAAAGCCATATTATTAAATAGTTTTCCATCCAAGTACAATAATGTTGTCTTTACTCTAGGGAAAATGTCTTCTCAGTCATTAGAGGGCATGATTTCAGCTCTCCTAGCTGAAGAGAAAAGAACTAAAGAAGATATAGAAGAGGAAACTGCTTTGTATGTTAAAAAGAAATACAAAAATTTCTCGAAAAAAAGGATGAAATTGAATGTTTCTATTGCAAGAAAAAGGGTCATACTAAGTCTTTTTGTAGAGATCGAGCTAAAGACTTGCTCAATGGAAATCTTAAAAATGAAGCAAATATAGTCACTGAAGAAGGCTCAGACAATGAAGATGAACAAATAACAGATGAAATTGACTATAATTCTGAAGACTTTCTATACTAAGTGAAGTTCTTGGAGGAAGGAGGCACAGGAGGTTGGAGGTCATTCAACTGACCTCTCGTCAGTCACCAACGACGGGGCCGTATCAGCTATGGTGATTTTTTTATACAGTGTGTTCCTATTGTTTCTTTATGTGTCTAGCAGAGTGTTTGGTTGTAATGTTCCTATTGTGGTTTGCAGAATAAAGGAAATTTCACATTGAGGGGGGAACATGATCTCAATGTTCCATTTCTATTTTTCTATATTTCTAGTATTTTCTATATGTGAGCAGCTATATTTCCTATGTTTTCCATGCAGTGAAATGTGATGAGAGCTGACAATTGTATTTGACACATTATGAAGTGGTTGTAGGTAAACCACTTGAAAACCTTCATTTTTGGTTTGTGGTACACCACTTGTAAAACCACCATTTTTGGTTGTTGGTAAACCCTATGCAAAACCATCACCCTTTTGGTTTGTGGTAAACCAGTTGCAAAACCATCATTTTCAGTTTATGGTCAACCCTATGAAAAACCATCTATTAGGTTTATGATCATCTTGTAAAATCATCAGATCATGAAAGTAAGTGCAAGTACAAAGACAAGTTTTCCCCATGTTCGCACTAAGGGGAGAATGTTAGGAAATATATAAAAAAATGAGTGTGAGAATAATATAGTGTTGCTGATTTTAATTATTGTCTCAGTAGCTATTTCATGTATTTTTGTATTAGATCGAGTAATTTTCACGTAAAAGGCCAAGGTAATAGAATTTGTTGATGTGGAATAAGTGAGGGTAACTCGGGAGGTAGTTGTTCCAAATATTCCTCTCCTCCGCCACCATTACCCAACCCCTAATGATTCCATCTCTTATGGAATCAACCCCTATCACCCAAACCCTCAAGCTACCCCACCAAGACAAAGTTACTTTACCTATTGTGGAACAATCAACCTTAACTACTTTTACTCCCCCTATCCCCTCCACTCAACAATAAAATTAAGAAAAGTGGGAAATGGAACAAGTATTTAGCCAAGGGATCGATGAGTTAAATGTCAAGGTAAGAATATATCTTGCCTCGGGAGAGGCTTCAAGTACTATAGCGACATGGGAGATACAAAGTAGTGAGTCGGTGGTTCAACCCGCTATCAAGCCTATTGAAGATGAAATTGTGTAACCCCACACAATAGAGACTCGTGGGAGATGTGTAATATAAATATGAAGATATAATAGTTACAGTGGCCCTCCAGGACACTGTTGAAGTGATTACAGGAGTTCCCGAGGTTTAGCTCATATGGCCGTAGCTCACCAAGAATCTCCATGTATACTTTCTTTCTCTAAAGAAGGAATGGTTGGGAGCTATATATAGGAAGAAAGTGAGGTTGATGCCTAACCATCTTCACCTATAAAGGGGGAGAAGTACGAGTTCAACATGAAGCGGTGGAAGAAAGAGATGGCTATGATGAACCAATACAACAAGATGCTTTAGAGAATTTAATGCACATGAAAACAAGAAGCACCACTACAACTCCTTCATCCTCCAAAGCCATGGTATTTGTTCCTACAACTTTAGTGCAACAATCACTTGAGGAGCGTGGGCCGCCAATGGGAATTTGGGTGGAAGCCGCCCTCCCAAGGAAGAAAAAAGGTGGTCATTCGGTTAGATGATGATGATTTACAGATTATTTCCACTCTTAACCCTTCTAGTTCGTCCAAAAGGGCATGAATCATGTCATGAGAAGTATTAGGGACGCAAGGAAAATGATTTGTGGAGATTTCAGCTCCCAAATTGAGTGTACTCAAAACCGAAGCATCTCCATATGACTACCAAGTCACCAGATCCCTTTGGGCAAGCCCTCCATTGAGGAAATCAAGCATGACTTCTTTATTACAGGGGAAGGAGTCTTCTAGAAAATTGATGAATACAAGGAAACAAAGAAGGACTTTAAGGCCAAAAATGAAGCTTTGTCCAACCTGAGCAGAAAGTTGGCTAAAACTCCCCAGACGAGACAAATTGAAGTCCCCAAAATCACCTATGTTATATAAAAATGGAAAATGATTTGGGTGAAACGGGATAAGTCACTATATAATGAGAGAATGACTTAGTCACTAGAGGGGAAGATATAATTAGAGAATGTGTGAAATGACATTCCCACATCAATGATAAAATAGAATCAACCAAGGCATTAATGGATAAATGTGAAGTTGAACATGAAATGCGGAATGGTATGTTACCCAAAATGGAAGCCTTCACAGTTTTAGAGGATGATATAATTGTTAAGGAGGGAATTCTTCCCCATGAGTCTGTTGAAACTCAATATGAGTATTATGATGCTATTAAGTTGAGGATTGATACCTTAGAGAGTGTCAACACACTCAAAAAAGTAGAGGAGAATGCAGCTAAATATATTGACAAACTTGACACTCTTCTTGATAGTTTTTTTGATACGAGTAGTGTGGTGAAACTTAGGGTAGAAAATATCGACAATTTGATTAAAATTTTTAGGGACTATGCCCTTGGAAAGTTAGAAGCACCTAAGGATTTCGACTTATCTACCTGTCCCATGACTTGTTCATATTGAGAAGAAGGTTGCAAATCTGTTGAAGAGGGTCAAAAAGGAAAAAAAAATATGCAAAATTTAACAAAGAGAGGTGCTAGGTAGGAAATAATTTTCCATTATCACTTAGGGCCTAATAAAGAGTTTTTCCTTCAAATGTTTGAAAGGTTTGATGCTTATCGAGAAAGGATAAGAAATAATTCATAGGAGCCACCTGTGAATGTAGACCCAAAAGACTGAAGGAACAAGGAGGAAGGATATGAAACAAACTAGTGACTAAGCCAATCATGAAAGAAAGCATTCTTGAACCATTCAAACATGAGGATTATCTCAAAGCAGAGATGCAATTTTTATTTTTATTTTAAAGTTTGTTGAAAGATAAAGGAATATTATTCTACTCCTCCAGCATCATCATTTCACATCGTATATCCGTCTCAAAACAAATAAGAAGATTATTTTTAGTTAGAGGGGTTCCCCCATTTTGGAAAATATTTGGTTCTTTGGTGCACATTCTCTTATTATTCTTGGATAATTTGGGGGGAATTAGGGTATATGCATCAAAAATAGAAATTGTATAAAAATGGGGGTCTGTCCTCATTCTAAGGGTTGGTGATTGAAAATTTTTGTTGATAATTTTTTTCTCTAGATCCGATCATTATTTGTGGAGCATTTTTTAATCTTCCATTTTTATGAGAATATGCTAAGGTGATTGCATTGTACAACCATTAACAAGTTTTGAGGGCATTTTTTTATGACCCTTTACTAAAACATATGAATGAAATCATATTTTTAATATAAGTATACTTCTTGTTGTATTTATGGATATATGATCAAGGAAATATAATATTTGTTGCAATCTTGTATTAATTTCATTTGTGGAGTACACGAAAATGAATTCTAGTTGTTGCATTTCTTTGGTTACTAAGTGAATATTATGTAATAGGGTACGATTTGTAATATTTTGGCCCGGTTGTAAAATCCTAGTGGCAATATTACTATGGAATGGTTTTTGTTATCCCTTAATGGTATCATGGGTGTATAAAGCAAGGGTAATAATAACTTCATCAAGACTCTTGCTTCAAGTACTTGTGTTAGGAATATTGAAGATTGTGAGTAACATTTGTAGGAACTAGGTATTAATGAATGAAAATGTTCTTTCAAATATTATGTTAGGTTGATTGCATGTTCTTCATGATGTGGTAAATAGTAGATATTCATGGATATACTAGCATGCCGTAGTCACAAAATCAACCATCCTCCATTTTTCTGTTCTAACTAAGGTACTTCACCATCTAATTTCTACAAGCACATCAAACTTGTGTATCATACATGCGCTTGCCTACAAAATTGCATCATAATTTTTCATCATAAATGCACTTTGTTCTCGGTTTATAAAGATTAGTGTTCAAGCATCATCAAAATCCCTTTTTCAATTTCTTACATAGAGATGATGTCCTGGAAACCATTTTTTTCTATCTTTAGTGACTGTGTTTGATGCATCAGGTGCATACAATACTTAAGTGACTACTCTTACGAGTGGGTATTGTATCCACGACCGGACTTGGCTCAAATTGATCTACCCACATCTTGATGGAAACCAAATTTCCACAATCATCCCCTCATTCAGGTCACCCTCGGGTTCTCTCACCTTGTTCAGAAGAGCCATAAGTAACACAGCTTAAATCAGCCCCTCGATTAGGTACCTCCTGATCATCTTCCATGATTGAGTCGTAAGTTGAATGATTGGATAAATCCCCAGATGCAAATGAAATTACTTTCACATCCATCATTATCCAAAGATTGTTCCAACTTTGAATCACCACTTAATCATTGAGGTGCAATTATGGGATTTAACACCCTAACCATTTATTGCTTAAAACCCTTTAACAATTCTTAGAAAGACGTCGATCTTACTAAAACATTGACTCATGACATTTTCAAGTTTTGAAATGGAGGAAGATAAAGTATTTGACCTAGTTGAGTGCTTAATACCTATAGTGGGGATTTCTCTAATTGATGTGTAACTGATTTGGAAAAAAATTGGAGAGCCTTAAGTGCTTTTGGAATGATATTTGCAATAGGATCTTATAAGAGTGCTAGGTGAGTTATAAAGTGACATTAACTTGTTTATATAGCCTTCTGTAGGTGAAATATTCTAATAAGGCCGACCTTAGGAAGATGAAACAACACAATAAAGATATTCAATTTGAAAATAAAGTCAGAGAATGTGAAAGGTTAGGACTATACAAGTTGGACAAGATTAGATTCAACATCCTAACCAAAATCTACATCCCTAGACATGAGATATGTGAATAAAAATAAAAATTTATGACATGATGTAACATGGCTAGTTTACTACTTTGGTTAAATAATATTTTTTAAATTTATGAAAGATCAAAGTGTAAGGATGAGAAATTCATGAATGTGAAGAGAGATATAGTGATTGGATCTGAATGTGAGCATTTAAACCTGGCATTGCAAATGGAAAAGTTACAAGATTTTAGTGTCTACATTTCCCCCTTCAAGTGTGTAGTTAAAAATTATTTTCTTAAAGGAAAAAAATACCTGAGTGTGCACACACACTGTGTATTCACTCCACAGTTTTTCTCTTATGTTTTTGTTGGCACGCACCATGATTAAACCTACGACTAGAGTGTAGTCAACATCTATTATAGAAATTGAAATGTAACTCAAATATAGATAATTATTTTAACTTTGTACTTGCAAAAATAGTAAGTAAAGTAGATGTAAAACATGAAAAGAATACACTTGTTATTTTTACAGATCTCTCATTCATGTTTTACTATGGATATTTGAAATTGTTTCTAAGATTTCAAACGATAAGGGTGATTAGTACCCAATTATGTTGGAGAAACTAGAGTACTATGTGCATTAAACCCAACTCTGGAGATGAAAGAGAGGAACCAAAGTAGCTCTTTTGAAACTTGTACGAGAAATGGAATGATAATATACAAATAAATTACTTGTTTTGATACCTTCTATTTTCATAAACTTATGAGAGAAGAGGAAGGATAACCTACGAAGAACTTAGCTACTTCGATATATTCATGGTGTCACTGCACATGCATCCAAGTCCAATTTGTACTATTGTAATTATTAGGTAATATAAATCCAAAAAGAGGAATGGATACGCCATGCCCTCATAATGAGTTATACTACTAAAACTGAATTTATAAATTATGAAATATTGTAGGGAGAAGGATACCCATGTCCCCAAACCATGTTATTACTAACTATGTCCGAGTAGTGTAGAGGAGAAAGAATTAAGAAACTAGAAATGAGTAATTTGTATCTGAAATTGTATGAGAAAATTGTTACTAGTTGATAGAATTTGGAAAAAATGAAACTTTCTAAGCATACGCCCCTTTCTAGGAACATCCATCCTAGTCAAGATTGTACCACGATCTTGAATGTACTATACTGGTTATGACCTGTTTTAGATTCTGCCACTTTTTAGTATTTGTGCATGTTTTTGAGGGTATGGACCATTTTAAAATTGATTCCTATTTCTATAATATATTTATAGATGTAGAATAGATCCCGATGAATTCCCTCTCTTTTGAGGTGTGTGAGATAAATCATTTAAGCATGTGACTAAAAATAATAGATGTGTACCCATGTGTAATAAGTTTGATAATCTGCATATGATCACATAAAATGATAAAATAGTGGCCACTATTGGTAACCTGTACCTATAAAATGGGTTACACATGGTGGAAACCATGGAATATAGAGAAATTAACAAGCAACATGCAAACAATAAATAATACATGTGTATAGAAGTGAGAACAACAATGTAAAATAATTTCAATCATGTCATTAACCATAGTAGTAATAATATGGGAACATCAAAGTAGAATCAATCACACCATAACTTAGAGTAGTAATAGTATAGAAACATCATAGTAGAAATAAAATGTTCCATAAACTAGAGTAGTAATAATACAGAATAAAAACAACAATGTAGAGACAAGTAATCTATAATATAGAGATATAGAAATAGAGTCACAAAGGCATAGATTTGTAAACATGGGGCGCCCGCAATGTCATAAAAATCAAAATATAAGGTCCTAAAGGCCAAATTTAGAGAAAATGCCAATATAGGCATAAAACCACAAATATGGGACACCCACAGTGTCACAAGACAATCAAGGAACTCAACCCATAAGAGTAAACAATCGTAGAAGTATAATCAAGAACAAAAATATTCAATCATAAGAAAGGAGTCAAACAACGCAATAGTCAAATAAGGAATTAATTTGTATAAAAACCAATAACAATAATGTATCAAACAAGTATAGAAAAAAATGATTATAAAAATAGAGATAACAAGATAGGTTAGCACTACACAGACACGTGTTAGTCTCGTTATCTCAAAACAATACATAAACACTACATATATAATTAATTGTGATGATGAATTGTAGAGTAATTGTAATAAAACGAAAGCACTTGTGTAGTGTAGGAGATGCCCCAAAATAGTAGTTTCAATGGGTAGGAACCAAGCTGATATATCTCATCATGTGTGTGTCCAACATCACACTCAATATACCTTGTAAATGCATGTTTGTAAAGAGTATATAGAAAATGTATGTTATCTATCAAATCAATGCGACAAAAAACATGTATAAAGGAACATGCTAGCCAATCAAACCATAAACATGTCCTAATTTTTGTATTTTTGTAAATATGTAAATATTTTTGTATTATGTAATTATTTTAATGTTTTTGAGTTGTTTTGAAAATAGTTGTATAGGAAATGGGGTAAAAAAAGAGCTAGCCAAAAAAGTTCTTAGACAAAAGCACATCACACTAAGAGGGTAAAGGAGGCATGTGCCTCATAAGTGTCAAAATATATGAAGGATGCTCATGTATAATCTATGTAGAATCCATGACATGTGTCATAAAAGACTTAGGATTGATAATTGTGATTAGATAATTGTGACGTAGGAGATTAAAATTGATTACTATCGATGTTGATTTTTTAATTACACTCATAGTGATTGAATTGGTTTGATATAGAATGTGATGAGTAGGGATAGTATTATAAGTATTATCAAACATAATAGAATTGTCACCCTTACTAAAGTATGCATGAACATATATAGAGAAAGGAAACTGTTCTTGGAAAAGAAGGAAGGGAGATATGCATATGCCCATGGGTATTTAGAGAAGGAATTATCCTTTAGTGAATTATACCTAATGATTGAAGATCAGGTGACATTTGATAAAATAGCATGATGAATCCACTAGATAAAGAGTCAATAGAGGAAACATGTTCCATAGAAATATACTTATACAATAATATTAATTATATATTTATACTATGATGTTGTCAATATTGGGAAAATTCTAACTGAAATGAGATGGAATTTTAGAATAATAAATTCAATAAGCTCTGGAACCATTAGGGATATGGAAATAAGAATCACTATCAAAGAGAGGAACAACCATTTTGTGCAAGGGCTCACTTGACATGTCAATTTTTTTATCAATACTACCATTAATAGCATATTAATCTCATCTATCATATCAAACTCCTCATTATTACTCTCATAGTAACCCGTATCAAAGTAATCGCATTCTTTAGAATGGACTAGTAATGGTAAATCGATACTAGCCATGAATTGTTTCCCCATTGGGAACATGTTTACACTCCAATTTGTTTAGAGCATTGTGTGAATGTCTCTTGTTTAAGCTTGAGTTGTGCATATTATTTTTTATGCAATGTATCTTGTGCAATTTTATCTTGTGTGCCACATATTGTTTCATTTTATTTTGGCACAATAACATGCTATAACTCTTTCCCTGAGATTGACTTTTCTAAAGGATTTATTTAGTTCTTATCCTATTTGTTAATAGATGGATTTTGAAGTATATATGAAGTTGTATCATATACTATCGTATCATGCACTTTTGATGTAGTTGTGGGAGATTTATCTTCCTATTTAGACTTAAGTACTTGAGATGATTACATAGGAGATCTACCAAAATATCATGTATTAATGGATATAAAACCCTCATGCTCAAGTTGTTGGATTCTTCATTGTAAATCATAACAATTGTCATCACGATGTTCGTTAATTCCATGATAATTGCAAAATGGTTGGACTTTGATTTTTTTAAGTCGATACATAGGATAATAACGAGTAATTAGAAAAGGGATTAATTTCTTATAGAGTAGCTCATATAAAATATCATTTTGTCAAGAATTATTGTCAAACAAAAGAGTTCTTGCCGATGTGATTGAATTACTATTCGGTGTTGATATTTTGGAACATACACATTGTTGCCTCTATGTAGGAATTTCACTTCACTTGAATGAGCACATGTATTATACATATTATTTGCATTGCATTGTGTTCCTTTATCCTTAGATCTAGATTGATCATGATGTGTAGAGACATAATTGACATGGGAATTTGAGGGATCCTTTAGATGTTTTATCTCATCCTTGAAATATTTTATCTTGGTAATCATAGCTTGAAGTTGCTCTTGAAAATGACATTGTAACACTTGAATAGTTTACAAGATAGCCTTACATATATGAGAGATGTCATGGCCATTAATAGTGGTCATAGGATGATTACAAGTTGATACTTCATTATTGCTTTGAATATAATCAACATGATTAGGATCATCCATAACATCATTATTAGAAACATTATCGGGTGTGATGATTTTAAGTCTTAGCTTCATGTTTTGAGAATTAGGATCCCAATCATCAAGATAATCATTTGCATGGTTGGGAATTCTATCATCGAGCATGACACATTAGTATGTGAATAAGAGAAAGACACCATAGAGTAATCCATATAAATGTAAAACATAATTTA
Organism: Taxus wallichiana var. yunnanensis; assembly: GCA_018340775.1. Taxonomy (NCBI): domain Eukaryota; kingdom Viridiplantae; phylum Streptophyta; class Pinopsida; order Cupressales; family Taxaceae; genus Taxus; species Taxus wallichiana. The sequence continues at coordinate 671,744,414 of CM031243.1, read as the reverse complement.
TGAGGCACTAAAGGGAAAGTCAACAACTAAGAGACCATAACATATAAGACCCAAAGACGATGTTTAACAAAAAGAAATCATTGTCAAATTAGTAAAATGCCCATTTATAGAAATAAAAGCTATTTTAATGGAATAAAAAAGAGGTATTTTACAATATGAATATATGGAATAAAAAGCTCAAATCAATTTGTAAAAAATGTATATTTTAATGATTATGCCCCTATTACTAAAAATAGTAATCATGTTAATTTCTGAAAAATTAAGCAAAGAATGAAGTCAAACCAAAAGAGTTTTTGTTTAAAGTACAAAAATAAAGAAAATCCTTAAGTAATTTTAAAATGTATTCATTATGGTCTATATATGGTTCAAAAGAAAATAAGGTCCAAGAGCAATATGTAGCAAAAGTGATAGTTATTAAATCAATAAAATGATTATTTATCAAAATAGAGAGTGAATTTTAAGAAAATAAGAGATATATTTTAGAATTAGGACATTATAAACAAGAACCTCGAGGGGATTTGCAAAAAAATGTATATTTTTTTAGTCATGCCCTTATTAAAAAAAAGTAATTATGAATTCTGCTTTTTCTAACAATTATGCCAAAAAATAGGTTTTTGTTTATTATATCAAAATGAAAAAAACCTTTGAGGAATTTGAAAATATATTTGTTATGCTTGAGATATGTAACAAAAGGTGTTTTGTTCCATAAGAAAACCTAGAAAGGGACTCAAAGGGAAATACCAATCATGGGACTCTAGGGAAGATTGTGCAAACCATATTAAGGTTATGTGCTAGATGAAAATAAGGTTTGGATCTGAATATAAAATGTGGAGAAGATACCCTAGGGAAAATAGGGTTGGAACAAGGCACACGATTCAATTGGAAGTCAACTTCACCAAATGTTTACACCTTGATTAAATTTATGTTATGGAAAGTGCACAAAAATAAATAGGATGTAAGGGTTCATAACAATGATTATTCTTATCTAATAAATTTATAATTAATCATTCATAACCAAAATAATACATTAATAATTTCAGCGATTGATAAACAATAAATGATATCTCAAATACACAAGAGGAGATGAAGACTTAGTTATATAGGTCATAACAAAGAAGATACGTATGAACAAACAGGTGGAAGCAAAAGATCAAAATTGGATATGCTTCGTTGTGAATTTTGGAATTGGAAACAAAGCAAGAAAAATATCAGTATTAATGTTATATGGTCTATACATAAAACCTGCATTTACCTTGACTAAAATTGTATGGTCTTGGACCCTTTGAATGTTGGGATTTGAAATTTCTTGTGTGCTTTTCTTGCTTAGAAATGACCTTCATTATATTTATCTCTTGTTTGCAAAACCTTAGAACACCCTATAACTACTTGCAAAAATTGGAAACCATAAAAAATGTAATACCACTCATCAAAGCATTAACAAACCAAAAGGAGAAATCACGTGTGTGGTGAGACTGGAATACCCTTGGCATTTAAACCAGTTCAACCAATTCAAATGGTGCACTACATACCCTCATGTGGGATCAAGCCTCATGTAGTTATCCTAAGTCCTTATAAAATTTTCAAGAGAATTAATCCAAACCTCTATGTGCGCCTCATATCTCCTAACACATATAATAACAAGCTAGATATGTAGTATAGAATTTACCTAGCTCAGTAGTGGTGTGATGTGTTGTACCGTAAATACATGACCTAACCATTTGTTCCTTGAAATACTTTGACAATTTTGGAGTGACTTTTCTCTTGCTAAGACATGGATTTATGACCTTTGCATGCTTTGTAAATAGAGCAAGATGGAATCTTTGACCTAGTTTAGTTATTTATACATATAGTAGGTACTTCTCTACTTGTTATGCAATGGATTTAGGAATATTTTTGAGAGCCTTAATTTTTATAGAATGATATATACAATAGAGGTTGTAAGAATATCATGTGAGTTATAAAGTCTTCCATAGGTTAAATGTTTTAAAAGGTTAACCCTAGGAAGATGAAATTACCAATAAAGATAATCAAATTGAAAATAGACCAGAGAATGTGAAATTTTGGGACAATATAATTCATCTAGGATAAAATTCCACATCCCAACCAAACTATGTGGCCCTAAATAAGAGAGATGTGAATCAAAACAAAACATTATGGCATGATGCAAAATGCTAGTTTACTACTTTGATTAAATAATATTTTCTAAATTGATGATAGAGTAGAGTGTAAATATGATCAAGGAATGAAATATCTATATAGATGTATTGATTGGATTATGAATGCGAGCATTTATTTTAAAGAAGGTAACATAGCCAAATTTGGCAATGCAAAAGGAAAAGTTACCATATTTTAGTGTTTACATCTTCTCAACTCATCATCGTAATGTTTTGTGTATTGTGAAGAGTTTAACCTATATATCTTTTATGGTAGTTTGTGAAGTTTTTCAATTTTCTCATAGGGAATCCTACATTAAGTAGCAATGTTCCCATAATTTCCACACCTATGAAATTGAATATCTCATCTTCCCATGCATATACCTTTATTTTGATATTGACCCCCTCCTCAATCACTTGATTTATGAGAAGGACTACTATATTTATGGGTATAACTATTTTGATTTTAATATTTTCCTCTTCGTCTTTTGAAATCTTCCTCCCTCGTAGACCCTACCCCATATATAACCCTACTAACTAAAGTGGGAAGTATAAGGTTTTGATTCCATGGCTTTATCGTCTTCTATCTTCTTAGTTTTCTAGGGTAGAGATATAATCATGTTGGATGATAAAATCGTCAATTCTATGAAAATTTGTTCCTATGATCTTATAAAAAATGTGCTCAACATCTCAACAATTTTTTTGTAAGAGTTAGGAAGCCCTTTCAATGTAGTAGTGACAATAAAATCATCATCAAACAACCCAAAACCTACCTTAGTGTAGTCGGTTGCAATGTTTTTTAACTTGAGATAGACTCTTCCATATCCCCATCATTTACCAAAGACAAAGTGAATCATTTAATATGGATATCTATTTTCTTTTTCTTTTTTCATATTTTTTTCATATAAGCTTGAATAATTCTTCCAAGTTGTAGAATTATATGGAGATTTTCAATGTGAACATACATATTTTTAGTACAACAACACTTAATTAATGTTATGGATTTGGTATCCTTTAGATTAAATGTATCAATTTTATCCTAAGAGGTGTAGGGTGGGATTTTTATTTTTGACCACATCCCGCAACTCATTAAACACAAGTGGTGCTTCCATTAATTGTTTCCAATCAACATAACTAGAGGCCAATAATAAATAATTATCGAGAGAGAAATTTTTGAATTTTCTACATTTTGTACAAAAGTGTAGACACATAAAAAGACACCAAACAAAACAAACACTTTTCAAACACAAACAACTAATACATCTACGGGGTTTTTAACTTAACCTATGCATAGAGTATATAGTATATTTTTGATGTCTTTTTACTTAACTACAATAAATAAATAAATAAATATTTTACACCTTATATCTGCAATTTAGCCAATAGAACTAAGTTCTTATTACACAACTAGATATAATGCATGTAACAAAAAAATATTATTTTTTCCACAAAATTCTCATTTGAACAATTAAAAAACAAATTTGACCAAAAAATAGTGTGGTCGGGCTTTATGTACCGTGCACCTCCCACTTACCAAATGAATCACAATTTTTTTCCAACCACTCACTTATTAACATTTAAAAGGGAGAATATCATATTTAAATAATTATCTTTTTGTGATTTCAATTTAAAATAAATTTACTTTGCATGGATGAATTCACTCTCTTATAAACAACAACATTGATAATTATTAAATTGTGTATTAGGGTTTAGAGGGGCCCATATACGCTTTTTTGAAAGACAATCGATGGCTAAAATGAATTATATTCCAACACTTCCTCCTTCCAATTCCACGTATGCATATAATTTCTACACATTCCTTCTTCCAACACTCTAAGCTCAAAGAATCTAATAGATAACTAACAACTCATTCTAGATAAGTGAAATGTTTTAACCCATAACACGTAAACTTTCCAAATGACTTATAAACATCATTTTCCTTCCCAATGGTTCGTTCTTACCACTAAAAATTTCATACAAAAGAGCCTAACAATCTAAGTGTTTTATTTCACTTTTATGGCTACCAACAATTTCTACAACCCCTACACAAATATATCCACTCTCCAAAGTAGATTCAACATTAAAAATTTCCTCGTTAGGTTTGAAACAACTCTACCATGACTATTATTGATATGTAAACTTCTACTTTAGAAATTTACCTCAATCAACATATGGATAAATGGATATGTTGGTTCCCAAAATTACACCTCGGGGACCGACAACAATGTTGAGTTGGGATGGCTTTGAGAGTGATAGATCTGAAGGTAAATGTCGTTGTTAGCCAGGATGTATCTAACACTCTCGTGGAACCTAGTCCGGGAAGTGATTGGGAGGCACCTTCATAAAGGGAATGGCTAAACCCTGCTATCTTGTTGGCTCTTCCCGAACCAGTGGAGAGAACCCAAGGGTGACCTGAATGAGGGAGAGATATCACAATTCGGTCTCCTTCAAGGTGGGGGTAGGTTAATCTGAGCTAAGTATAGCCATGGATACAATACCCACTCGCAAGAGTTGTCACACAGGTATTACACATACTTAATTCATTGAACACAGTCAATCTGGGTAGATAATAAATGGTTCTTAGGCATCATCTCTACGTAAGGAGAAAGTGAAGGATCTTGATGATGTTTAGAACACTAATCTTCACACACTAAGGAAATTACACTCAAGATAAATGGAGGCAATGCAATTACACACAAGCACAATTATATATGTGCTTTTAGGGGTAGAGCAAAGACACTTATTTAGGAAAGGATAATTGATGGTGGTTGATTCTCAGAACAACATTATGTTAATGAGTTCCATGATGTCTGGATATTTCCCAAAATTGAAGATAACACACAAGTCAATTTAACACAATCTTTAAGATATCATTTGCATTCATTGATACCCAATTCTCACAAATATTACACACAAACCTCAAGATTCCTAACACAAACACTTGAGCAAGAAACCCCAATGAAACATTCACTACTTATACTTCACACACCCAAGATACCCTCAAGGGATGACAATAACAACTCCCAAGTAATATTTCCACAAGGGTTTTATAACTAAACCAAAATACTACAAAGCATACACTAAAAATAGTATTCTCGCAGTGTTGGTTGTTTATATTTGACCTTGAAAACAAGCAACAGTAAGGGACAATAGTCCCTCCTCTTTATGGGAGAGGTTCCCTTATTGAACACACAACAAATAAGCAAATCTACTTATTTACAAATGTACAAACTATCAATATTTCAATGAGGATTTTGATGCTTTATATGTCTTCATCTCATAAAATTTTCAATACATAAGAGAAGAAAGTAGAAGACTTAATATTCAGAAAATGAAGAAAGCAACACTTTCAGACATATAGGTTGTAGAATGATATCCTACTTATGCATGCAAGAGTGACAAGATTAGAATTATATACACCCGAATACAAGACATATATGCGATAGACACAAAGTTCTAAGCACAACATCAACTAAAGGACACAAAGTTCTATTCAGATATATATAACTTCACATGGATCAGAGTTGAGAGAGAAAATAGAAACAACACGAGAAAATATGGAACTTCTTCTATATTGATTAGAAATTTAATACTTTTACATCCAAGACATCCAAAATCCGATCCCTTCAAAAGACAAGAAAAGCTCCTTAAATAGCCTCATGGGCGGTTACAAAAGAGTCTTTTCAATTTCCTTTCTTTTAATCAAAGGATTAATATCTAATTAAGCATTATAACATCAAATTGTCTTTTACTTCCATATTATATGACTAGAAATAAAATAGCCACCTTAATTAGATAGTATGATTAAAATATTAAGAACTAGGAGTTGGGACACTCGAAGGAGTGATTGTGACACTCTTCACCTTGAGTACTTGATTTCTAAATCTCTTCAATGCTCTAGTGATGTCCATGCCTCGAGGGATGGTGGTATTTGCAGTTGCATGAGTCCAACTACCTAGGCATTTCTCCATTTCTTTCTCAAATTATGCATTCTCTAGAAACTCCTTATTGGCCTCAGTGATGGTTGCTTGAAGTGTATAGATTTCCCTCATTTTATCCTTAGACATAGTGTCTTGTTTAAACAAATCTTCTTTAACAAATGACCTGAATTGGGACTTAATCTCTTAGACTGTGAACCTATCCCTTGAATTCTCCTTGAAGATTTGGTAGTGAATATCCTGAAAGGCAGATACAACATAGGATTTAAAAGCTTCTCCCTTCTGCAACATATTCCTGAGTTCACCAATGGCTTCCTCAAGGACTTTTATTTTCCAATAAATTGACAAATTAAACTTTGCATCGTCAAATACTTTATTTTCCAAAAGAACCTACACATTTGTGTCACTCATCAACTAGAGATCTTGAATGCATTCACTCCACAATTTCAATTCTCTATCTAAACCACTGAGTGTTGTAGTAAATTTAAGTTATATCACAGTGACTTTATCATATGACTTGTGTGATTCCTCAATGAATTTTAATCCTATGACTATCATATCATCAACCAAGGCTTCCATTGCCTTCCCATAGGTAGCATGTTTATGGATGTCTTTGATAGCTTGAATTTCATCATTAGTCAGGACAAAACAGTGGTGGGATTAAGGCTAGTGGAGTTGGATCAAGTAACTTGTCTTCTACTAATAGGGACTGGATGAAATTTGAAAGGATTTGGTTTTGTTCCTCCAACTGCTCCTGTGTTTTCTTTCCTCTCTCAACTCTTTCAATTACTCTTGACATTGTCTCCTTAAAATTGTGCACTTCACTCTTAGGTGTAGACTCTCCAAGGGGAATTCTTGTCAACTTGAAATTGTTAGGAATTAGTATTCACATGGTTTATTAGTATTTGTTAGTATTTTTATATTGTTATAACAAATGTATAACAATATATTAGTACGGGTAAGTTATTGTTTTGTACACTTCCTATTTTATAGGAAGTTGTTCAACAACATTCCTGGCTATATAATAGCCATTGTATTAGCAAGAATAGGGTGTCAAATACAATATCAATTTATATTTCCTGTGTTAATCTGTTGATGCTCTAAGATTTGGTATCAGAGCGTTGCATTCCTTCAATGGAGAAATAATTGTCTACAGGGGCGGCTTTGCTGTGTTGTCCCAAATTATGTGAAGATCTGAATAGAGTCGATTACATTTTGCATTTGAATTGCTAAACACGGTGGGCCATTCCCAGGGGTAACGCACAGATTAGTTATTTTACTGTGAGAAATATTATTTTGTTGAGATGCGTTTAGATCCACATCTTGCTTCCTGCGCATGCATCCATTTTTATAAATAATCAAATTATAGAAAGGAGTCTTCCTTTGCCGTCATCTTTGGTTACCATATCTAAGCCTACAGTGATCTGACTAGAGTGCTCTCTGTGCATTTAATATTCTATCAAAGCACCTGCGCGTTAGAAGAAGACATGAGGCAATTACACAGATGCCACCAGATCTAATAAAATTCATTTATCTGCTTGGAGATTCTTGCATGTTCTCGACTTCATTGAGTATCGTGGTTTGCTAGTATGATTTGTAGTGGTGGGTATATGATTGGCGAATCTATCTCCATCCAGATCACGGCCTCTACACAATTCAATCGCACAACCTGCATCATAAACCGCTCGGGATCTCCTACTTGCTTGGTTCATTCGGCTCTTTTTGGCAATAGTTTTGCATTGAAACGGTTTTTATGCCCCCTTCATAACAACATTACAGGTGGCGGCCCTTGTCTACATGCAAAGTTATAATCGTTTGTGTTAAAATTTGGTTGTCGAATTTTGCTTGCTTGTATAGTCGATAGGTAGTTTGCGAGTTGTGTGATAACATTCTAAAGTCCACTGCCTTTCATTGTCATTGTGTGAAGATAAGTCAATTTTTAATTATTTAGTTAGAGATATTTCTCTTCACGCTATAAGAGTAATAAGTGTGTATTTTTGTTTAGTGTCTGTTTAGGGCTTATATCAAATTCTAGTTTACATTGTCTTTGTAAATAAGCCTGTTGTATACCTTTGTGTCAAAGTGTTGTTATAAAGTAGTCTTTGTAAAAGAGTAGTCACGTAAAAAATAAAGTCCGTCAATATGATATGACTATAGTCAATAGTCATTATAGTATAAAATTGTCAAAAGATTCAAGTTGTATGTCTATTTGAAAGTTTCATAAGGAGAGTCTTTGTTAAAGTCAGTGTTTTGGTCATTTTGTAGTCGTAAAAAAAAAAAATTGCCTTACGAATGCATTTTCGGTTGAACCCGACATTCGATTTAGGCATATAATTGAGCCTCAATTCAAATTCAGCTGAGCTAGCAGCAATTAATGGAGGATGGAGGCATCGGAGGCTGGAGGTTAGACAGCGACCTCTTGTCAGTCACCAACGATGGGGCCGCATAGAATGATTTGGTGGCACAGGTGTGCAGTGTGATTACTTGTTTTTGAGTATTGCAGTGTTCCAGTTTCAGCTTGGTGTGATTCTTTTCCAGAGTTCTGTTTTGTTTGGTATTTGATGGATGTTGGAAAGAAAGTTGTGTTGGAGCGTAGATGACTGTCAGTGATCCTCTGACTGACTTGGTCCTCTGACTACCGTACTTCGTTGGAAGATGGTCGATTAGGAGAATACGTTCACTAGCATTAGTGACCATGTGCAAGCAAGACCTAACTAGTAAGATCCATTCAGAGTATGTTCTTCGATGCGCTTTGCTTCTCAAAGATCTATATGAGTGGAATTTCACATTGTGGGGGGGAATACATACCAATGTTCCATTCCCATTCTGCACCCAAAACGGCTTAGTCAAGGAAAGCTTCCAGTGGCAGTGGCAGTTTTCTATGTTGTTCGAGATCGAGTGGCAGCGATCAAAGACAGAGACTACAATTAAGAACATTACGATTCTTATAGGAAGTAATGTGAAATTTTTTCAGTATTTCTTCCATTCTGCAGTTTTGTGATATGCATGTTGTGTTTCCTACATAATTCCCTGATGTATAAGCATAGTGGTGAACAGTAGCACCAGAGTAAGTCAGTTCATGGATCTTGAAAGGGTTTGTGGGAGGATCCAGAAAACCACACGAGGTCGACAGTTGATGAGGTTCCTGTCACTTCAAGGTTTGTGGTAAGCCTGTTTAAAACCATGGAAGGAGAGAGCCTTTCTTTTGGATCAAGGTCATGAGTCACAGAGTTGGACATGCCACAGGGGTGAGCATACTGCAGAGGAGTGTGTGGATGTTTTTCTACCATGTAAACACTAAGGGGGGGAATGTTAGGAATTAGTATTCACATGGTTTATTATAATTTGTTAGTATGTTTATATTGTTATAACAAATGTATAACAATATATTAGTACGGTAAGTTATTGTTTTGTATACTTCCTATTTTATAGGAAGTTGTTCAACAACATTCCTGGCTATATAATAGCCATTGTATTAGCAAGAATAAAATGTCGAATACAATATCAATTTATATTTCCTGTGTTAATCTGTTGCTGCTCTAAGAGAAATCACTTACCAATAAGTCTATTTTATCCTTGTCAAGCTTGGGCTTAGCAATCTCCATGAACTGTTGGCCTTGAGAATCAGATACTAACATGGATGTGATCTTATTTGTAGATGGGGGAGGAGTAGTACCTAGAAGAGCTACCACAACATCGAACTTAGGAGCAACAATATGAGAAGTGGATTTTCTTTTCTTTCTTTCCACAAACGGTTGTATCTAAGAAAAAGAAGAACTAGAAGTAGAGGGAACAATGGGCCCAAGTGCAAGTGTTCCCATTGCACTCAAAGTTTGTACAACGATACTTCCAACACAAATGTTTCAATTTGGGAGGTAGGCACTTCCTTGATAGAACTCCTTTGGTAGATGATTCTAAGACACCCATTGCTTCTACCTCTGAAGCCCGATCCTTCAATTGATCCTCTTTTTCTTCTTCTTTCTCCCTATTACTTCCTTCAAGATTACCCTCCTCTTGTTTTTCTTATTCTTTCTCCTCACTTGTCATCATCACAGAGATCTATAACTAGTTCAACTTCAGGTATTGCTTCCAATTTCTTTGAAGAAGACAAATTTTCACTTTCTTGAATTACTTCCTCCATCTTTTCATCTTTCTTATCCTTTCCTTTCTTCATGTATACCAAAGTTGAAGGTTCAAGTGGAGGGAACATATTGTACATGTGCCTCAGGGGTCACCACAAGCATTTCCTTTTGAGGAGTGGAGGCTTCCTTGGGAGGAAGCCCTAGACTTACCTACTCTGAACATCTTCATTTTCTATCAAACCAGAGTTTAGTTCTCACTAAGACATGGTTTATGAGCTCTTTAAACATCTCTTTCCTTAACAAACCAATCAATGGTTTCAATAGAAGTGTGTCTAATAAACCCTTCATATTCAAGGGACTATAGCTCCTAATCATCATCTTGTACTCCATCTGGTATCTTGTACACATCAAAATCTTTGTTTTGTGAAGAGACAATCTGCCATAATACCTTCTTCTGGCTTCATAATCATCAAAACAGTCATCCCAGTAGTCTTCACTATTAGCAAGATGATGGAAACCCATTCTAAAATTATTGGCAATAAATCCCTTGATATCAAAGAAAGTCCTTGGTTTGAAATAATGAAGAGTGAGGGGAGAAATTTTTCTGTCCACATTTTGGGCATCCAAAGTAGTCCTACAAGTATAGTTACCCAATGTGATTGGAAACTAGATGCCTACAATCTTCTTGTCTCTGCAAGTTCTATGAAGCTTATCCAACTACCTGCAAATTTCAACTAGGGCCATTTTGTCACTACAATACATAGGGAGTTTCAAGGGTGTTCCCTCAAATCCAGCCAACCATATGTAAGAAAATTTCTGGATTGAATATAATAACTACCATAGACATCAATCAATTGTTTAGCCTCCTCTAAGAATCTCTGAGTTATGTTGTCTTCTAAAAATTTGACAATATACATGGTGAAGGAATCATTCACCCTTCTAAAATGGTGATTACTAATATTCAAATTCAACTGTGGACAATACTCATAAATAGGAGCATTTTTTTGTTTTCATCAGGAGAGAACCCCAACCATTCCCTGTATGCAGCAATAGTGTACATCAAATAGGAATTCATATAGAAATTCTTAGTCCTTTAAACATTGGTCAAAATTGTTCAATAAGACTATCACAGATTATCTCTCCCCAATTCAGGATTTTTTTGCCTTCACATATGATGTTGATATAAGGGCACATCCAAAAATGGAACTCATTAGTTGAGGGCATCCCCATTATTCTAGCAAGGAGGGTGATGAAATTTGACAACTCTTCTTTGAATTCAATTCTATACATAGTCTTTGGTAGTCTTGAAGCTCCTTTCTTTGGGTTTTTAAACCATGACTTGGCCACCCTGCTCTTATATTGTTCACTGTCCTGATCAAACAGAAGTTGGGCCTGAGCCTTGGTGAGAGAGTTTGAATCTTCCGTTACTAGAATTTTGAGAGTGGTACTAATACAATTAGCATTCAATAGAGAAACTACCTGCGAGTAAGGATCAATGATCTCTTTTGTATCTGGGTTGAAGAAAGAGCAACAAGCTAACACGCTATCAACACATTGAATGGAAATTGGAAAACCCCCACAAGAGAAATTTTTCTTTCCTTGATTAATTGAACAATGGAAGTAGGGTTTTTACATTCAAGTCACTCCCAAAAATCATCCAGGTCAAGGTGTTGAGAATCATTATCTCCTATCTCGGTATGGTTATTTCCAATGAAGATATATGTTTGTTTCCTTTGTAATGAATCTTCATAGTGAAGGAAAACTTGCTAAAGAAAATACAGTGGAGAACAGGCTCATGCGGCAAGGGCAGAAAGAACCTGTAATGAACTTCTCAATCCTCTTAAATTTGTTCTTGAAAATTTACAACCTCTGCTAGAACACGTTATACCTGGAAATTTAAAAATACTAAAAAACAGACCTTGCCACAGCTACAAACAATGGAGAGAGTGAACGGAATGGAAAATAATAGCAAATCTAGGGAGAATGGTAAAAATAATTGGTTACCCTAGGTATTTATACACGTTCTATTTTGAGTAGGTTATTGGGGGAATTGAATGCAAAAATTAATGCATTATGTCAACTCAAGATAGTGGAATGCGGATATGGCGAGAAAAATTTGCACAACCAGCCAGCATAACGCTTGGGACACTTGGGACCCGAAAAGCTGAAAAATCCATGGTGAATGGGATGCGATAAAAATGGGCTTATGGGGAAATGGAGGTCAAGAATCACTAGGGACATGTGGGACGTGAAAAGCCGAAATGTCCGCAATACATTCAAATTGGGTAAGCCAGAAGAAACTCACACAGTTGGCCCTTGGGACATTGGGACGTGAGTTCTCCGCAAAGCAAGTACCCGTAAAACAAAGGGAAATCAATTCAACGTGGGGAAGGCGGGAATCGGTGAACTAGGATCCCGATGGAACATGGGACATAAGGAACATCAAAGCTTGAAATGCCCACAAAAAACAAAGGGAAAGCCTAAAAACTCAACGCTCAAAAAATGAATAACTATTGGAAAACAACTCTACCTTCACATACCTTCACAAGAACATTCTGAAAGATACCTTACCCAAAACAAATTTAAAAACTGAGATAGAAATACAAAATTTCTAGGAAGGTGACAAAACACAAGATAACCAAAGAAATGTAAAGAACTTAAGATGAACTTGTGTGCTCTATAGATGTAATAAACACAATATTGTAGTAAAATTGTGCTTCTTTGATCATATATTCATATACATAATGGAAAACATGATAGAATTAAATCGAGAGAAGGTTCCATCAACATGAGTTTCATGGGACATAAACAAATGCCCTCAAAAATCACTAATGGATGTATAATGCAACCACCTTAGCATAATATCATAATTTGGAATAATTAACATTACATAACATATCAAAATATAGAGCTAAAGGAAAAGACTATTAACAAAAACTACAAATTATAAGGGTTTGGTTGCACAAGTTGAGGGGGAGAATTTTCTCTTGTTATCTCTAGATGGTGAAGTCATAGGTGTTATAGGATAATTCTATGTGTGTAGTGTGTGAATGTTGCATGAATAAAGGACAAGAAAATCTATTCCCAAATTTGTAGAAGATATATAAGATTCATGACTGTTTCAGTACATTACAATGAGGTTTTTGACTTTGATGGACTAATATGGATTATGTCCAATCAAAGGGATGTCAATAATTTGTTGAAGATGTGATCCATAAACATTGATCAAAACTTGCTATTATCAAGGTATAAAAATACATGCTACATGTCTGTGTGGGGAAAAATCACCTTCTACATGACTCGATATAGTCTATTGAGGCGGGTGTGTTGTTAAACTTGAAACAAGGTGTCAATGTGCTAAGAAGGATGATAAAATATGTATTTTTGATCAATTAGTTTCTTAAATTTGGAAAACATTGTGCCTTAAATACAAGAAGAAGTGCCCCGGATCGTTGTTGAAGTGTGTGATTCATATCCAAGTAATGTAAGCAAGGTAAGGGTCCAAATTTTTACATTTATTTCTTAAAGAGGATGATATAATTATAGGGGAGTTATAAGGGGTTGATTTATGATGTGAGTATACTTCTCAACTTGAAAAAAAAATCAAGAATGCATTAAAGTTGTTGTTTAGGGATAAGTTATCCTAAAAACTAGTCATGATGGATTTGGAGGCAAAATTATGTGTTTGAACTTGAAAAACTCCTATAAAGTGATTTCAAGAATGATTGAAGGAAAATTAAGGAGTATCAGCTCGGGTGTATTTTGAGGCCCTTTACAGTCCATGGATCAATTTTGCAGTTGTTGAAGTCAAATGAGAGAGAGTTCGGTCCCAGGGAGCCTTTTGAGTCAAGTAATTTATGTTTTTGAGAATTTTTTTATTATGTGTTGTATTTTTCTATGTATTATTTTCATTATATCCTTTTTCATAGATGTCGAATGGGGAGAGAAACAACAAAAACATGGAAATGAGGTCTAGTAGGGTCAGTTGTGTTTGTTGGTTTCCATCAATGTTTCTAAAGGTGGTTGTCATCAATGACAAAGGGGGAGATTGTTGGCCATTGTGTTAGTGTTGACATTGATGTCAAGTTAATTAATGGAAAATGGTGTCTGAGGTCATCCGAGTGTGTCCATGTGATGTCAATCGATGTCAAGTATGAATGTTGATTGGTAATGTCAAGTTTAGCGAAGTTTTATGAGGTCTTGAGCTTGGTTTTCTAGGCATGGTCATGGTTTAAGTCCTTCCAAGTTGGTAAAAGATTAGCATGAGGTCATTCATGTTCCATAATGTGTGTTAGAGGTATACATGAGTCTATATGAGGTCAACATGGTCATTTCATGGTTTTGATGGTTGAGCCTAGTAATTACAGGCCTATTCCTAGCTCTGGAGCATATAGAATGAGGAGGTATGAGATTTTAGAGCTAATAAGTCTTGTAAAAACATGGTAGCAACATTATTATTATTTACATGGAATGAATGGTGATTTTAGGTTAGTATGCAGAGAGGTTTGGTGGTGTTTTGGGGTCCTTGGGAAGAAAGTAGGTGAGAACATGCAAGAAATATTGGGTAAATGAGATTGGATGGAGAGTTTCAGATATATTTGGGATATATGGTGAGTATTTAAAGGTATATTATGTTTTCATGATGCTTCATGACAAGTTTCAGGAATTCTCAAGGAATTTCAAGATACTTCAATTTTGGAAAAACTGGGTTTTCTAGAGTGTGATTTTGAGGCAAAAGTGGAGCTTTTGATGCTCGTTGTTAACTATGTACTTTGCATGTGGACCTTATATATTTTTCATAGATTCTTAGGTTAGTTATGAAAGTTTAAAAAAATAATGAGGTGGTTTTATTGTCACATTTTTATGAATGATCATTAAGAAGATAAGTTGCTTTGAAACCCTAGCTAAACCCTAACTCAAAGTGACTTGGGAGAAAGTGATTATACTGAGCTTGTCGTGATTTTTTTCAAATTTATGATTGGATGTTGTATAGGAATATTCCATATTTCCAAAAGGTAAGATAGTGCTTGTGACAATATGTGGGACCCACCTAAAATTCTTGTTTATGAAGATATTCAGTTTAAGGAAATATTGTCCAAGGAAGCTAAAAATAAATTGAAATTTTTTTAGCCCTATAGTTTTAATAGATGTCCATGATAGTTTCAGATCATGGTGGTGCTTCTAAATGTAAAAGTGTGCCCTATTTATGAAGATTGTTTTTGGGGCAGTTTGGAGAAGTTTGTGGTAAAAGTGGAATTACAGGAGCTACATGAGGAGTTAGGACTCCATTCAAGTTATGTCGTAATATTGGCTCAAATACATTTCCATTAATATATCAAATGTGTTTTTTTGATATGGTATGAATAAGTTATGACCTATTATTTGAGGGTCAAATATGGAGGATGTTTGGTTTATAAGGGTACTAAAGTAGCTTCATGAGGTAAGGTGATGTTTCTGAGTTGTTAATTCTTAGTGAAGGTTGTTGAGTGCTTAAAAATAATGTTTAATGATTTTACATGTTTTGGTTAAGTGTGGAAGTGATTTTTGTGTGATGGAGCAAGTTGAGCTCAAGGTCGGTTCTTGAGTCCTAGAAGGCCTATGAAGCTATTTACAAAGATTAGCTTTGTTGAAGGCCTTCCACTTAGAGTTGGAAGGATTTCTAATATGTTATGGAAATATGATTCAGAGGTATTTCCATTTATATATGTTTTGTGTCTTTGGGATGAAATTTTGATGGGTCATTCAGTCATTTTGTGAGAAAGAAGGAAATTGATTTTTAGCATACAGGTTTTCTCAAAGCTAAAAGAATGAGGTGAATGAGGTATGAGATATATTAGATGATGATTGATATTAGATGGATATTAAATAGGGATTAATTTTTTTCCTATTTAATGAATTTGAGGTCTTGAAATTGGAAGTCAAGGTGTGAATCACTTGAGTTTGGAAAACTACTTTCTGGGCAAATTTGATTTGGTGAAGAGGAAAGTTGTTGTGGTTTGCACATATCGATGTGTCATGATCTATAACATAAATTTATGTGATCTACAGGTCCTAATGATTCCATATAGTGGTTACATTCCATATTTTAGTTTTTCTTGGGTGGTCTTGAGGCCCAAAGGTGAAGACAGGGTGCTAGAAACAATTGTTTTGAGAAGGATATGAGCCTTCTTGATTTTGTTATGTGAATTTTATTGTTTCAAGATAATTAATGACCATGGATGGTTTTTATATGTTATATTAAACATGTATGATGAATTTTGGATCTTGACTAATCATGGTTTTGGAATTTGTAGTTTTAGCTCATCCAGTGATGGGGTTTTGAGCTTGTTTTGTGTAAGTATGATGGTTTTGGGCATGGCCGAACTACATGGGTCATATGTGAACATTTTAATGAATGTATTGGGATTTTATTTTATTTTTTTGGTCTAATTAGTCATGTAGGACTGACCTCACTTATGTTTGTGAAAATAAAATGGTATAAAGTGAAGGTTGAATTCATTTGTTGAACTAGTGATCTTGGAGGGAAAAGTGTGACCCATGTAGAAGTGAATAACATGTATGAAGGCATGTTTTGAAGTCTGAAGAATTTTTTTATAGGTTGGTTAAGGATATATAACATTTGAGAAAGTTTTGGATCCAAGACGAGTCCAAGAAGAATAAAAAGATAGAGTGAGTTAGAGGAATGAGGGTTTGATTGTGTTTGTGTGAGCTGAATTAGATATCTCCATCATTTTTGGCAATAAAAAAATTCATATATCATTGTCTTCATGTGGTTTAGTTTTTCTTAGTCATCTTAGGGGGTTTTATCCTCCTTGTGGAGTGGGTGCTTCACTAAATTAGGGGTTGGTGCTCCTTGTAGAGTTGGTTCTCTACTAAACTAGGGGTTGGTGCTCTTTGTGAAGTTGGTGGTTGATTAAATCTCTTTTATTTATGTAATATAAGAATATTTTCAGTGTATTTTCTTCCCCTTGAGGTTTCTCCACTTACATATGGTTTCCATGTGTTGTGTATTTTGTTTCATGCTCTTGTGATTGACTGTTGCATATCTTAATAAACACTCAATGGTTTATGAATATTGAATGAATGGATAATGTGATGTATGACTGCTAAGTAAATGAAGTAAATTGTAATTTTTTTGAAGGATTGATTCACCCCCTATCCATTGTTCTTCCAACAATGATTTGGCCTCAAACTACTTGGTGAATCATCTAAGGTTGTGCAAGACCCGTAGTCAAATATTTGTTCATACTCAAGTATGTCCTTTCTAATTCCTTTAAAATCGAGAGGGGAACCCTTGGGTCATCTTCATCACTAAACTGAATTATAAACACTTCTATCATTTCATCCCAAGAACATATTGAATCTTGAGGCGAGGAATTGAACCAATCACTTGCATTCTCTTGTAATGTATGCACAAACAATTTTATGAAAACATCTTCATGTTCTACTTCATATTCTTCCATAATCTTGTCAAACAATCTGAGATATTGGTCACCACCGGTGCTGCAATTTTCTTGAAAATAAGGCAACCTAACCCTTATTCCAATAGGGATCTTATTAGGGTATTTGGGAATGCTCATAAAGTCTATAGGTTTTAATGGATTAATTCTAAAATGAGTTTTAAGGGGGAGATGAGCCATATTGTTAACAAAAATATTTTCAATAATGAGTACAAAAACCATGAGTGAGTATCCAAATGATTGTACCTTAAAGAATTTGATCAAACACCGATGGCCTGAAACACTCTAAAATTAACAGACATACCATATATAGGATAATACTATAATATGCATTGATATGATCCCAAAAATGTGATCAAAGTCGCCACTAGAGTATGTATCCTATAAATTGTAGGTTACCCTTCCTATAGATATATTAATATGAGATGATAACCCCTTTTAACAACAACTAGGGTTTACCATATAAACCTTTGTAAAATATTTGTACTTTGGGAATTGACTGTGTGCAAACCTCAAGTGTAAATTTTGGTAGGACCTTATGTGTCCACTGGCAAAGGTGGCACCATTCAGGGGTTGGTTCTCAAAATTAGACCCCGGGGACCAGAAACAATGTTGAGGTGGGATGGCTTTGAGAGTGATAGATCGAAGGTAAATTTCATGGTTCTTTGGGGATGTATCTAACACTCTCATAAAACCCAGGTCCGAGAATTGATTGGGAGGAAGCTTCACAAAGGGGATGGCTAAACCGAGCTACTTTTGGCTCTTCCCGAACCAGGGGTGACAAAACCCCAAGGGTGACCTAAATGAGGGATAAATAACACAAGGTGTTCTTCTTTAAGGTGGGGGTAGGTCAATATGAGATAAGTATATCCATGGATACAATACCCACTCGCAAGAGTTGTCACATAAGTATTGCACATACTTAACGCATCGACACGGGTCACTAAAGACATATAATAAATATTTCTAAGGCATCATCTCTACATAAGGAGCAAGTGAAGGATCTTGATGATTCTTACAACACTAATCTTCACACATCAAGGAAATTGCACTCAGGATAAATTGAGTAAGTGTAAATCGCAAACAAGCACAAGTATGGTTAAACAAATTTCTCAAGGTGCTTGTAGGGGTAGGGTAGTAAGAAACTTAGTTAGGAAAGGAGAATGGAGGATGGTTGATTCTGTAACAATAGTATGTCAATGAGTTCCATGATGGCTTGACATTTCCCCAAAATACAAATAACACAATCAATTTAACACAATCTTTAAGAGAACATTTACATCCATTGATTCCGAATTCTCACAAATGTTGCACACAAACCTCAAGATTCCTAGTACAAACACTTGTAAGAGAAACCCCAATGAAATATTCATTTCTTGTACTTCACACACCCGAGATACCCTCAAGGGATGACAATAACAACTCCCAAGTAGAGTTTCCACAAGGGTTTTATAACTAGAACAAAATACTACAAATCATACACTACAAAAAAGTATACACGCACTAACCAAAGAAATACAACAACCAAAAAATGAACTTGTGTGCTCCATAGATACAATAAACAAAAGATTACAATAAAATTTTACTTGTTTGATCATATATCCATATACATAATGGAAAACATGCTAGAATCAAAGTAGATTGTTCCATCAATATGAGTTTAAGTACGTGTACATAAACAAATGCACTCAAAACTTGCTAATGGTTGTGCAATGCAACAACCTTAGCATGATATTAGAATTTGGAATAATTAAAATTACCTAACATATCAAAATTCAAATCTAGAGCAAAAACTATTAACTAAAATTACAACCATCAACGCCTAGAATGAGTATAGGCCCTCATTCCTATACAATGTCCTCCAAAGGGAATATGCCCAAATCTTCCAAACATACCATCCGATCCTCCAGAGGGAACATCATTAATATTGTTTAAGGAATGTGGGAATATTCCTCTCAAAAGTTACCTTATACATTTGAGTTTAATTATCATTATGTGCATGCCTCTTTGGGAAGGTCAATTGCATGTCTTTATCGATTGATTTGACCTACCAAATGTGCCAATTTATAACATAATCACTCCCGCAAGCCATATATCATGATCATAACACCACACGTGCCAATTTTCTTTTAGAATATCTTCAACATCTTGATCATTGATGGGTCACACATGTATCACAAGTGACCCCATTCCTTTAAGTCGTCATTTTCCACAGTCAAAACTATGCTCTGACACCTTAAGTCCATCTTTCAACTATTCGACCTAGATGAATATTTCATCCGATCGTTCTTTGATTCTCCGTGGTCCAACCACCGATCCCAAGGATTAAATAGGAACGTGGTGTGAATATTTTTATGAATTCGCAAGAATGGTTCCCACATTTTCCATATTTTATGTTCTACTTCATCACCTTCTCTACCTACAGTCACATTGCAGTTGACGCATTGAAGCAATTCTATCTTTCATCACTTCCCAACTATTAAAAATGGATATCGTAGAGACGTCACGTACTTACTTCACTCTCACACTATTGGATCAAGATTTCCCATTTTTGAACCAAAGAGGTGAGTCCCAACCAAGAAAGGCCATTTTCTCCCAACGGATAGATTCTCTCGAGAAAGTAGTTGTATCCCTAAAGAAGATGATTGTAAAACCTACTCTTCATCTAAATAAGCATTGAATAATCTGTCACCATCCCACAACCAGGGCCAAAATAGTTCCTCTACCAAAACACACAATTTCCTAGGGAACCAAGGTGTACTTGAAGGGGGAGTTGACCTTCTGAATGGGCCAACTCCCTCTAAAAGAAGTTGAGTTAATGAAGATTCTAAATGGGCCCCATGTAATTACTTGTGAGCTAATGCTGAAAGGGATGTCCCGCCACATGGTGGGAGATATAAGATTTGCATTTTACGTTGTTGACAAGAAAGATTTTATTTCCCGTAAATAAAATTTCATACGTCCACTCCCAATCTTTGCAAGGAGTTTGTAGAAATATAAAAATTATTGTACCAAGCATAGTAATTTTTATATAATTTTACATATATTATCAAGGGCATGGGCCCGTATAGAATCCCCATTTTGTTATTACGTATGCAAAATCTTTGTTCTTTGTGCTCTGTTTCAGACTCATTTTTCCATATACTCTATTTTATAAAATGTCTTTCTGTACACACATTAGATTTCTGATAGTTCTCAAATCAATAAACTATTCACTATGAACAAACCCTTATGGAATTCCATAGAAAGATGTTTCTGACACCAATGTAATTACTAAATTTGGAGCACAGAGCCAAAATTTATGATAAATTTATGCAAAACCTAGTTTAGGCCCTACCATAAAACTTAATGTGTTTCCTTTCAACTACATTATGTGCCTGGACCCTGAAAGGAGGACACGTGGCACTTAACAATACGACACAGGGCACCAGGTTTGTGAAAGAAAGTTGCACTTCGAAAATACAAGCCGCGAGGCTGCACAAATGCATTTCTCCCTTAAGCCCCAAAAATGTGTCACGTATCCTTGTTGATTAGGCTAATTCTATACTTACGATTTAAAATAAAATGACCCTTTTTTACCGCAACACAGGTTTACCCCACCATTACACTACGTGTCTTCCATCGGGATTTGGACCTTGGGAAATATTTTTCATATTTGTATTGTATGTGAAAATTCCTTGTGCAAATATGCATGGAATACCTAGTACTGATGTGTGACAACAACACACGATGTGTTTCTCATGTCAGGTCCCAGGGCTCGGAGAACTCCCTACATATTTACACAGCATGTAGACTTACAATGTGCATAAATTAAATGAGTTCCCACTAACTCGTTGCAATAGGCCACATAGAACGTTGTTGAGGATCGGGCATGCGCCTGTATATTACAACTTCACATGAATTACAAATTTGAGGGGGAGGCCCGAATGTATATGTAATAACTTGAAGAGTGTACCTCTTTGAGTGGTGGGGAAATTCTTACGTCATACATCCATGAAATTCATACTTCCACCTCCTGCCTTCGATGACTTTATCTTTTCAGATGTTCCCAAAATAAAAACCAAGACGCGAAACAAAACTTAGCGTATGAAAAAACAATTCAATACAACAAGGATCCAAACCACGGAATGAGTGAAATGTTATAAAAAAATGGTGTCGGAGAAATAGAGTGTCAAATCAGGTACCAACAGGATATCTAAAATAAAATATATTGCAATCAAATAAAAACCAATTTATACTTTTATTTCATATATTTCTCAGTAGTTACAATTAGTTACTCATGTAATCTTGTGAGATGGAATAACAACCATAAAGATAGTTGATGATATTTTTATTTAGTTTTATAAGTCAAATTATAAAACAAATGCGAGTGTTTTTGTAGATCATAGATAGAGTTCAACAACAATAAATATACAAGGTAAGATGTAATTTAGCACTATTTTATACAATGAACATGATCCGTAAGGTGTCTTACATTGATTTGGTAGGATTTACATGAGATATAACTTATATGAGTATTATGATTTGAACTAACTCTTTTTAATTATTTCCCAAACAAACATTTCTTTGTTGCATTTTCTCATTGACTCTCATATTCATTTTACACCAATCATTCACCATTCTGCATACTAGTCATATCACCACTTCAAATCAACCTCACCTTCATTCCATTCATTTTCATCCATTTCACATCATCTTCCTTATTAATGAAGGAGAATGAAACTCAAACTCATGCATGCTTAATTTAACAAATTAAATCTTTATTAGAGAATTGAGATCAAATGAATATAATAGTAACAAGCAAGATATGTCACGCAAAAAAAAATTAAGTATAAGAAATAGTGAAATAAGAGTGACTTAGCTTGTATTCAAATATTTGAACTGATTGTGGGTTGGAAATTGAGTGGAATAGGTTGGATTTAGACCATATATGCTTCATCTGGAAAATTGGAATTTGAAAGTCCTTCGATGAGAACTTCCTAGATGAGGATAAAACTTTGTGGGCACTAGTTTCGAGTTGGGCGTTATTGCCCGGGAACATCTCTAGATTTGATCTTCTCATGGTCTAAACTTGTCTTCTTTATTTCACTCCTTTTCACTCTAACTTCATTGTAGGATTTAATTCTCACACCTAAACTTGCAAAACAAACCCTATCTACCTACACAAAGCTCAAGAAAACACTAGATAAAACAAATAATGCATATGCTTAAGTCGGAATGACCGCAGTGGTCACCCCAATGTGATTGTCATCAAACACTACATTATATTTTAGACTCTATGTAGTTCTATTGTTTGTGTGATTTCAATCATCTCCTCAAGCTAGGTTTCCCTTGTGCGAGAGCACCAAGATAGTGGGCTACAACTACTTTTCCCTAAATATGATTGTGTAAGAAGGAATTCAAAAGTATCCCTTCTTATGAAGTGAATAATTCAACCCAAATACAGTCCTTGAATGTTTCTCTTTTCCCAAGTAGTAAATATTAAGTAATATCCCAAGTTGTCTAACCAATAACAGTAGTAAGTCATGTATATATATGATTCCTTTATTTTAATTTCATTATTAACAACCAAAAATGTCGACCCAAAGTGATGGTTAGTATTTAGAAAAGATAACAAATGATGTGTCAATTCAAATTTTAGAAAAGGAGGGAAGAGGACATAGGCATCCAAAGGGGACAATAGTGTATGGGTGATAGTTTTCGGATGCTCAGAGGATAAAATAGAAAACACAGAGTTGATTCGCACATTTTCCAACGTAGTGAAGTAGCCATTTGAGAAAAGAAAATGATAAGAGTATCAAAATGATAAAACAATGTAAAGGAAAAATGAATGCTATTAATGTTTAGTTTTCTTTCTTAGGAATCATGCATATAATTACATACTTAGAGGAGTGGTGTAAGTATTAAGTGCATGATTTTGTGTCTGCATTTTCCCCTACTTTATATTGGTGAATGAATATTTGGTAGCATAAAGTAGATAAGAGGAGCATCCTTGTGGGCATCTAAAGGGACTTGTAACCAATATCATGCCAAATGAATATTGTACTTGGTATCATGTCGAATGAAGATTTTGACATGTGTATCATGGAACCTAAGAGAGGATAAGGGTCCTAAGGGTGACCTTGTGTGCGTAATAGAAATGATGCCTGTATTTGTTCCCTAAATATTGACTTTTCTTGAGTGTCTTGTGTTTGATATTGCTTCTTGGTCCATTTTTGTGTTGTCATTTTCTAGAGTAAGGTCATACCTATAAAAGAAGATAAGTGTAGTCAATTCTCATTATAAATGAAATTGAACTTTAACTTAGTGAATGTAAAAATAGAAATGTGTATTGAAAAATAAGTGAATCAAGGATAGAATACACATGTATGTCATGAGAGAAGAGATAGAATTTTTCTTGTATGTTTGTTTCCTTGAGATGGTTTGAATAGTACTTGAGGATTTAGGCGTCATGTCACCAACATGAGGATTTAAGTGTCCTATCGCTAAACTGAGGATTTAAGCATCCTGTCATCAAGGGAAGAGTATTGCAGAGGGCTGTAGGATTTTCCCTCCAACCGTTAACTCTTCCCCATGGATAAGTACCATTTTAGATGGTTAGAAACCCAATATAATATGGTCATGTATGACACATTGTTCTAGACATATCGATGTCCTACATATTCCCTAAATATCGCTCCTTATCTAATCCCGAGAAAACATGATAAATAGTTCCCTTTCCCAAAGTATGTAACTTACCACTGATTTTTTTCATGTTGTTCTTGATAGTAACCTATAATTGAGTACCTATTACTGGATTTTGGAGAAACCTATCACTAGAAACTTGTTGATTCTATATTGTACCTGATTCTTCCCTTGGGATGTAACCTCCTGTGTAGGATACTATCACCCACCATCCTGTTTGTATTGAGTGCTTTTGTTCCTATTTTGATTTTGGCCCAATTTCTAGTTTTGACCTTATTTTAGCTCTTTTTATTCTCGATTTTTCTGTACCAATGTGTGTTTGGCCTTTGACTGCAACGACATGGTTAAATAATCACCTGATGATTGTCCCCACTCATTTGGGGTTCATGAGATGAATGAAGACAAGTGCGGCCTAAATGAGGATGAAACTAATGTGCACATATAAAATAGAACTCCTATAGTGGGAATAGGGGATGCATATGGTTATTATCATGACATGTGTAAAATAATGGGAAAGGATAGCAAAAGTGTTAGTTACAAAACAAACATGGCATGATGTAATAAAAACTAGTCAAAACATGTAGTAACATGGAAAAATACACAACGAGTAGTTGGTTGAATACATGGAACACCACTTAGGATGTCGTAAGACACTTGAATCCTTAAATGTTATAGAAGAAATACATGCAATAAAGCATAGGGCATAGCCCGAAAATAATGATAATCAAGACACAAGCATATACAGTACAAAAACAAATTAGATAACCATGATTGGATTCAAGCCTACAAGACAAATACTACACATGAAAACTCATTAGCATGTTAGAAAAATTATAGTATGTCACCAAATATATATTTGAAATGAAAATGGTAGTATATATTACAATAATAGAACCTAAATACGAGAAAATAGGAAAGGTATATGCCCTGTAGAGCCTCAATGGGACTGGTAGAGAACAATTCTAAGTATCATACATCATGTGATAACTTATAAGTATCATACATTCACCTCAAGAGTACCATGTGAATGTGCATGTGTGTATGGAAAAAGGATAGAGCATACTATGAATCAAATTAACATGGTAAGCAATGTGCAACATAGAATAGTATAAGCAAACAAAAATACATCCAATCAAGATCTAAGCTAGTATTTTTTGTAGATATGTGAATGTAATGCTATGACTAGGAGAGGGGGGCAAGGTTACCCCTAGTGTATGGGTGTGAAGTGAGGTCTATGTAAGTAAGTGTGCCCTCAACAGTCATGTTTGAACCTATAACAAGAGTGTGTCATTGGGTAGTAAATCAAGGGGAAGTATGCCCCCAAGTATGAATGCCACAGTGATCTATCCAATGAGGATAGGGAAGAGGACCCACTGTGGGACTCTATGCCCATGGGGAAATATATGTGCAGAAAGAAACTGTTGAGTGCGGAGCTTAATTGCTTCACAGAAGCTTGCTTTTGCATGTTGTTGGTTTTGATAGTGACCGGCATCGGTCGGAAGAAACCAAAATCGGTTAGGAGGTAACGCATCGGTTAAGAAGTGTCCGCATTGGTCACCTATGCGATGTTGTTTTTTTCCTTGAACGAGAAGTACAATAAATATTTTAATTTAAAGATGATTTCTTGATTGTAAAATCATAGTTAATTGCCCATAATAGATATATATGCATGTATGCATTGTATGAGGGTATGAAAGAAGAAAATTACAATTGTTTACATGTTATTTTTCTTGGTGAGAAAGAAAGAGTAGCTGAGAGAGGGAAAATCATTGAACATCTTGTGAGGTGTTGGAAGACATCAGATCTTCATTGTATTTCCTCTGTAAAGCACTGAATAATAATATTGGTCGTTTCTTAGTGGACGTAGCCCACATTGGGTGAACCACGTTGATTATGGTGTTATCTTTCTCTTGTTTATTTTATCTTCTAGCTTATTTCCGCATTCATTGCTTGTATGTTTTATCTAATTTTAGTTGTGTGCAACATTGCTATATGGTTTAACCCCAACAATTGGTATCAGAGCTTTGTTTAGAGGTTTTGTGTGTTGAAAAGATTTACTCACATAGGGTTTTTGATTGAGTGGGAGCATAAAGAATGACATAAGATAGTAAATATTGAGTAGAGAAATTTGACAATGTAATTATCAACTATGTAAGATGCGGTGGAGGATTATTTGTATCGAAGGATCTATACTTACCATAGGATGAGCATGCATGCATTTTGGACATGATGACCGATGAAGAATGGAAGGTTCTTGACATAAAGGCTCTGGGATCTATAATATTAAGTATGACAACATCGGTGGCTTCAAATTTTACAAATGAAAAAACCTCAAGAGAGTTGATGAAATATTTAGAAAATTTATATGAAACTCCTAGTGTTTCAATAAGGTTTATTTGATGAAAAAAATTTTAATTCTGAGATGCAAGAAGGTGGATCTGTATCTAATCATTTTAATGATTTCTGGTCTATTGTAAATCAATTAAAATCGGTAGAAATTCCATTTGATGATGAAGTGAAAGCACTTTTATTCTTATGTTCTTTTCCAGATAGTTGGGATAACTTGGTAATGGCTGTAAGTAATACAACGTTTTCTTCTAAAGGTTTGAAATTTGATGATGTGGTTAGTGTAATCCTTAATGAGGAAATACGTAGGAAAATCTCATGAGAAGCATCATCTGGAAAAGCTTTAAATGTAGAAAGCAGGGGAAGATCTAAGGAGAGATCATTAAAGAGCAATAAAAATGGGAGATCACAGTCAAGACATGGCAGATCTAGATCCAGATACAAAGATCTAATTTGTTGGAATTGTGGAAAGAGAGGACATGTAAAGGAGTGTTGATCCAAGGAAAACAAAGAGAATACATCAGACAAAGGTAAAATGTTGCAAGTGAGGTAAAGCAAGATGCCCTTATTCTCTCCTTGGATAATAAATTAAAATCTTGGGTTTTAGATTCTGGAGCTTCTTTCCATGCTACCCCTAATAAGGGTTATTTTAGAAATTATGTTCAGGGTGATTTTGGACAAGTTTATTTAGGAGATGATGAGCCATGCAATATTACTGGTAAAGGTGATGTTCATCTAAAGTTGCAGAATGGAAATCCATGGGTATTGAAATATGTGAGGCATGTGCCAAGCCTCAAGAGAAATATAATATCTGCAGGGCAACTAGGTGAATCTGGATGCATGGTTACATTCACAATGATTCTTGGAAGGTTACCAAGGTATCTCTTATTGTGGCAAGAGGTAAGAAGGTAGGAAATTTATATTTGTCTACTTGTGTTACTAATTCCTTTTATGTGCTATCTACTACAGATTCATATGCAACCATGTAGCATAATCACCTAGGCCATATAAGTGAAAAAGAAATTTAGATCTTAATTGCTAAGTGTAAGTTATCATATTTGAAACAATTAGATCTTGAATTTTATGAGCATTGCATATTTGGAAAGAAGAAGAGAGTGATATTTCTCAAGGTTGGGTCAACAAAGAAGGAGCATAAATTGAGCTTGTACACTCAGATGTGTGGGGACCAACTCAGGTAGCTTCTATTGAGGATCCCAATATTATGTTACTTTCATTGATGATGCCACAAGGAAGGTATGTACTTATTGTATTAAGTGTAAATCTGATGTTTTTGAGACTTTTAAAAGGTGGAAAGCCCTTGTGGATAATGAAACAAACTTTAAATTAAAGTGCGTTAGATCTGACAATGGTGGTGAGTACTACAATAATGCTTTTAATTATTATTATTTAGTGAATGGAATACGAAGAGAAAGAACGGTTCCTAGAACTCCATAAGAGAAAGAAGTTGCAGAAAATATATGAACAACAATAATTGAATGTGCTTGAAGCATGAGGCTACATGTCGGTTTTCCTTTGAAGTTTGTGGCGAAAGTGATACAACACATTTTACTTTATCAACCATGGGCCATCAACATCTCTAGATGGTGGAATACCATAAGAAGCTTGTCCGAAAAGAGGTATATTTTTCTTTTCTTAGATTTTTTGGCTTAGAAGATTTTGTGCATGTTGATAGGGAAAATAGGAAGAAGTTGGATGCTAAATCTAAGAGATGCACTTTCATTTATTATGGCTCGTGATTTCAGATATCGATTTTGGGATTTAGAATATTCTAGCATTGTTAGGATTCATGACGTTGATTGGAATGAAAAAATGTACAAGGATCAAGTTTTGGTGCCTAAACATGAACAGTTGAGGAGATTTTGAAGGAAAATCAAATTTCTAATCTAAAACAAACATCCAAAGACACCAATGTTTGTTCTACGTAAACCGATGTCGGTCGATCAAGCTAATGAGCATTGGCGAGATAGGATCGTGTTCGTAATGTAAAGCTATCGGAACCAACGCTCGGTACTCCTTGAACCGATGACGGTAAATCAACTACAGCTTGGTCAACGAGATAGAGGAACCACGATTGGTTACAAAAGTGTGGTAGGCTACAGTGACCAAAGTGTTTGTCACTGACATAGATTAACATGAACGTGTAACATGCACAAAATGAGCCCTAGACATTTCAAATCTCAGTGAGAAGGTCACAAAGGGTAAGTAGACCTTCAAAGATATTTTCACCTTCCTTTTCTTATTTATTATTGACCGATAGTGGTGAACCAAAAAGATTTGAAGAATCAATGCATGTAGATACATGTGAACAAAGTGGGAGCATGTCATGGATGAGGATATGGACTCCTTAGAGCAAAATCGACATGGGATTTGGTCAAGTTTCTAGCAGTAAAAAAATCTTTAAAAAATGGGTTTACAAAGTCAAGGAAGAAGAGGGTGGACTAAAAAGGTACAAGGTGAGGCTTGTGGTAAAGGGATTTACACAGAAAGTAGATATTGACTTTGATGAGATTTTTCTCTCGTAGTTAAGATGACTTCTATTCGTACTATTCTAAGTTTGGTTGCAACAGAAGATTTGCATTTAGAACAACTTGATGTTAAGATGGATTTTCTTCATGGTGATTTGGAGGAAGAGATTTATATGCAGCATCCGCTTGGTTATGAAGTCAAGGGTAAGGAGAAACTTGTGTACAAATTGAAAAATAGCATATATGGGCTCAAGCAAGCTCTAAGGCAATGGTATTTGAGATTTGACAATTTTATGCATGAGCATGGTTATATGAGATGTGAATCTAACCATTGTGTTTATTTTAAGAAGCTTGAAAATGGGAGCTATGTTATTTTGTTATTGTATGTGGATGATATGTTGATTATAGGATCTAGTATGTAGGACATTGGTAAACTTAAAGAAAGGTTAGCTCACATATTTGCAATGAAGGATTTGGGAGCTGCAAATAAAATCCTTGGTATGTAAATTCACCGAGACAGAAAAACAAGAAGTTGTATTTATCTCAAGAGGCTTATATCAATAAGGTGTTGGAAAGGTTTGATATGAAATATTCAAAACATATTAGTACACATATGGCTGGACACTTCAAATTGAGCAAAGATCAATTTCCTTCATCACACAAGGAGGTTGAGTACATGGCATGTGTTCCCTATGCTTCAGAAATAGGAAGTCTTATGTATTTCGTGGTTTGTACTAGACCAGACATTGCACATACAGTGGGAGTTGTGAATAGGTTTATGGATAATCTAGGTAAAGAACATTGGAAAATAGTCTAATGAATTCTCAAATATTTGAGAGGGACATCCGACATGGAGTTATGTTATGGAGGGTCAGATACTTCTTTATGTGGCTATGTTGATTCGATATGGTTGATATATGGATGGTAGGAGGAGCACCACTGGATATGTTTTCATAGTTGGTACAACGGCACGCTAGCTGGATTTTGATATTCCGTAAAGGTTGTGGCTTTGTCTACTACAGAGAGGCAGAGTATGTCATGCAGCCTACAAAAAGCTAGCAAGGAGATGATATGGATGAGTAAGGTCATGGAAGATTTGGGAAAGGAGCAAGAGTATTACAGATTATATAGTGATAATCATAAGATGATCCATCTAGCAAGGAACTCGGCATTTCATTCAAGAATGAAACACATTTAGTTGAGGTATCACTTCATACGGAAAGTGTTGGAGAATGGGCAAATTGAAGTTAGAGAAAATCCATATGGATGAGAACCTGCATGGATATGCTAATGAAGCCATTGGTAAGGGAGAAGTTGGAGCTTCACTCGAATTTTGGTCTTCGAGTTCAAGACTTGAAGAGGAAGAAATGGGCCAAGGAAAAGGAACTAAGGATGGTGATGCACAAGATAAAGTGCAACAATTGATCTCCAAGTGGGAGATTCTTGAGTGTGGAGTTTAATTGTTCACAAGAATCTTGCTTTTACATTTTTCTAATTTTAATAAAGTGACCAAAATCGGTCGAGGAAACCGACATCGATCGAGGTAATTGGCATTGATTAAGAAGTGACCGCATCGCTCAGAAGGGACCGACACATCGGTCACCAAAGTGCGATAGTGTTTTGTTCTTTGAATGAGAATTAAAATAAATATTTTACTTTAAAGATGATTTCTTGATTGGAAAATCATATTTCATTTCCCATAATAGATATATATGCATGTATGCATTGCATTGCGAGGCTATGAAAGAAGAAATTTACAATTGTTTGCATGTTAGTTTTTTTGGTGAGCATGAAAGAGCATTTGAGTGAGGGAAAAGCATTGAACATCTTGTGAGGTGTTGGAAGACAACAGATCATCATTGTATTTCCTCTATAAAGCACTGAATAATAATATTGGTTGTTTATTGGTGGACGTAGCCCACATTGGGTGAACCACGTTAAATCTGGTGTTATCTTTCTCTTGTTTATTTTATCTTCTGGATTATTTCCATATTCATTGCTTGTATCCTTTATCTTATTTTAGATCTATGCAACATTGTTATATGGTTTAACCCCAACATAAATCATGAAGTGAGCCTAGATGTGTCATGGGTAGTGTGTTCTAGTTAGATATTTGTCCTTATGAATTGGAATATAAGACTTATGTATCCATCATGAGCAAGAAGTAGAAGGCACATGTGGAGGAGATCTAGGTGTATGTTTAAGTTGTGAAAAAACTAACAAAAAATGGAAGATACACAAACACACTCAGTAAACCTCACGTAACCTCCAAAGTAAACCTAAAGTAGGTTGTGTGAATCTTAGGAGCTTGAGTAACCTTGTGAATAGATTTGGGTGCTCTTAAATGGTCTCCAAAATGGTGATGCATTGATTGCTACAATCAGTTGGATTAAAGATATTATGTATGTAAATTTATAAAGTTTACTTGCAAACACTCCAGAGAATTTGTGACATCATAAGCTTGTAATTTATAGAAGCAGAAGTGGTTGGAATTTAGTTAAACATGATTGAATGCACATGCTAAAAATAGCATTGAGGGGGTCACAGCAATTCTCGATATTTAGGGCGTAATGGAATTAATTACAAAAGTTGCATCTAAAAAGGTGGTCAGTATGTGCAATTGAATTTCTCCCACCTTTCTAGGATTCTAGAACCTAAGTTGATTGGACTGGTGAATTGGAATCCATGTGGAGTTAATCGGGAATCTAAGTGGTAGTTGACTAAGAATCTAAAAGGTAGTTGACTAGGATGTGCACACTTAATTAATTAATAAATGATGATTAAACTGTAAAAGGGATATTAGGGATTAATTCAACTAATCCAAAGGGTGCAATGTGTATGACCTAATTCATTTAATCAATTAATCACAAACAAGTGAATAATAGTATCTACTTGGACCGATTAACAAAAAATGGAAATATGGAAGCTAGTTAATCTAATCTAGGAGGACATATAAACGCAAAGAAAGAAGCATATAAATGAATTAAGTAATTAATGTAATAAAATTAAAACCATAACGTAAGAGATAAGAGGAAATAACTCAGCTAAATAGAAGATGCTCACAGGATCGTGTCCCATAGCTGATTGGAAAATATGGAAGTGGTAATGACCGTGATGTAAGCTACAAAAAGGATGGATTTGGAGTATTTGGATGGAATGAAACATGTGGAGAGGGATCGGAGAACCCATGGGTGCTCTAATATGCAAAATAGGCTCCTAGTCCTGTAAAATCTCTCAAACCGAATCTCACAAGGCTAGGAGGTGGTCTGAAACCCTCACCGTGTGTTGCATTGATTCGGTTCCCATACCAAATGTCATCAATAATCCAAGATGATGTAAGGACCTAAAAAGGACCAAAAAGAAGTATAAAAACCCTTTAAAAATGTAAATGAATGGGTCAGACTGACCTCATTTGCCACAACAGTGGGCTTACTAACTAAGTGTTGCAATACATTTTGGACCCAAATGTAGTTTTGGTGAGTGTGTGCATGATGTTCCCTATGTGCTCTTATGTCAGTCGCACTTTGTGAAGTAGTGAGCAATAAATAAATGTATAAAATGTAATAGAATGTGTGCATGGAATAGAATAGAATCCCTCCCCATGAAGTGTGATGCAGATGTCCTAGCCTTGTGCCTTGTGATGGAGCTATGTGGATGCAAGTGATCTCCAATACAATAGATGGATGATAGTAGTGAATGATGCTAGGTCCCTCATTATGGTCTCATAACTTTATATTTATAGGGTTCTCTTGATCTAATTTTCTAATTAACCCTAGAAAAGTCCGACCACAAGAAAGATAAAGATCTCAAATGGTTAGAAAAAACCCAAAAGATGGCGGGAAAGTGCAAAAGGGATCGGGGCATCCTTGGTGGGACCAGGGCACCCATGGGCACCCCAATACTAATCTGGGTGCCCCATTTGAAGCTAAAATAATTTGGGATGACAGAGGGTCGACTGGGAATGTGGGCATAAAATATCAAGAATGATGAAATAAAATAAAACAAGATGGCCAAAAGAAGAGGGTTAATTAGTACTTTCTTCACCGAAGAACCGTCTAAATATTTATATGAGACTCGGGATAAATTATGTATAAAGTGCATAATGTTTTGACTACATTTTTCCCCACTTTATGTTGGTGAGAAGAAAACTTCGGAGCATAAATTAGATAGAGATGCGTACTTGATGTCCATCAAGAGTTTACTAGAAATGTACCGAAGGACTAGACAAAGCGTGGAATGACAAAAATATGGAGGAGCATGGAAACTAAAGATGAAAATGCACAAAAAGTGATGAGAGTGAACCTAGGGCATAGTACGTGTGTTGATACCGATGTGTGTAGTGTACCCGCATGGTTAGTATGTAAAGTATGTTACCGCGAAGTGTTGTTATTGACGTCATTGTTGTTGTTGCTTTTTTGTTGCCCCCATTTGACTACTTGTTTCTCATACGGCAGGACCTACAAAGAGAAAATG
Organism: Taxus wallichiana var. yunnanensis; assembly: GCA_018340775.1. Lineage (NCBI taxonomy): Eukaryota > Viridiplantae > Streptophyta > Pinopsida > Cupressales > Taxaceae > Taxus > Taxus wallichiana. Next base: position 671,710,792 of record CM031243.1, on the reverse strand, counting down.
ATCAAGTAGTCAAATATGTATGTGTATGTGTGTAAAAATGTAATGTAAAAGACACATGTAAATGTATGTAAATGTAAAGTACATAAATGAAAAAGTGTAAATGGAACATATGCACATAATCCATGTCGAGAGAAAGGGTGTAGAAGGATTTCTTGTACTATCATAGTTTCTTGGGTGATCCGACGCCATAGGTCGAAGAAGTATAGGGAGAAAATGCTTTGTGTCCTCCAACCTTGAATTGCTCCCAAAACTTTGTGTGAAGAGATCTCTCAGTCGTCCCGGTTTTATGAGCGATCCAATGCCAGCAGAGAAGAATTATTGGGAGGAATTATGTTGTATCCTCCAACCATTAACTGCTCCCCCAAATTCTAAGGGCACCATTTTCTGTAAAATCCGCTATGTATGGAGTTCGTAGACTTGTTTGAACTCACTCGTTGTATGTAAACCCACAATGCCAAGGGCAGAAATCACACTGAATTAAACCGGTGTAAACACACTGTGTAAACTGTAAAACCCCAAATGATGCCCCCTCGTTGGGTGTGCATGCAACATCACTAATAGGAGAATGCAACCCCAAAAGAGGACCAACCGCATGTACGCTAAAATTCTACCCTACAGGGGGAAGAGAATGCACTTGGTAGAAACCAAGGAGTGCACAAACAAGGATGGCTAGCCAAATAAGTGTTAGTATGAAAATACATGCATGTAGAAAACAAGTGTAAAGTACGCACATGTGTGGATGGTATAGATAATGACATATGAGAAATCCATCTAACATGTGTAGTAAAGTGATCATGTAAAACACTAGTAAACAAGAGTAAATGCCCCCAAGAATATGGTATGTCAGGATGGATGGAATAGAATTCAAAACGGAATGATAGGAGTTGTGTGCCCCCGAGTGAATGGAAATGTATGCAATGAAGTTCATTTTGTTTTCCCCCTCATCAATCAAGAATTAACCATAAACGAGAGTGTGTCATTGGGAAATGGTCAAAGTGTGTGTTGTGTCTAACGAGTTGTGATGAATGTGTAGGTGTACTGATGATATGTGAGCTAGCGATGATGTGTATGTGAACCCTATATCCAAAGTGTATATCACGACTTGATGAATGGATGAGTGATAATTTATCCCTAAGTGTATATCATTATACGATGAATGAACAAGTGATGATTTAGCCCTAAGTGTATATCACTATAATATGAATGGTAAAGAGTGATGATATAACCTAAGGTGTATACCACTACAAAATGATAGAATGGGTGGCCATCTAGCTTACATCCCATGTCACTAAGTGAATAATGTTGCATGATGATAGGTCAAATTATAAACATGTGATGAGTGTAAGGTCCATTTGATTTGTAGAACCCTCAAAGAATGAGTATGGACCGAGGAACTAAAGTGCATCATATGGTGGTGAGAGTGCAATGCATACGGGGTGATGTAATATATGTAATGATGGAAAACAACCATGTGATGTATAGAATATGTAAAAACACAGTGTGTAGAATGCGATGCTAGATGTGTAGAATGTATAAAATGTAATATATAGTGTGCAATGTAACATGTGTAGGTAGACTAATAATGTATTATGTAGGATGAAATGATGCTAGACTCGTATATGATGAAGGCTAGTATAGTATGTAGAAAATGTATGACATGAAGACGCACAATGCATGATGTAAGGTATATGATTATGTATAAGATGTGAGGCAATATGTGTAAATAGCCTAATAGTGTATAATGTTAAACGCTTACGATAAATACTAGTATAATGTATGATGTATGAATGTGGAAAGGTCACAATGTTATAAATGAAAGTGGATAATGTATGGTGTATTGTTTATGACGTGTGATGTGTGACTAGATATGGTATGCAATGCCTATATTGTAGTGTGTAAGGTTAATTGTAGTAATAATCCCTCAACAGTCAAGTTTGAACCGAAGCACAAGAGTGTGTCATCGATAATGACGATGTTAAAGTGTGTAATGAGTATACCTATACTAGTAGATGCTAAGATTAGGGGGATGCAGATGTTATGCCCCCAAGTGTATGATAAAGTGTGCACGATTTGATAAATGATTTTTGAAGGTGGTAAAACACTTATAGATTAATTCAATGATGGGATAAATGATGAGAAATCATATGGCATGTGTAACGAGTGATAGATTATTGTAGATGTATGCATGAGTGATTATGTAATAGATAAATATGTTAATGTAAGATGAAATGAGGTTCTTTATTATAAAATACCCCTCAACTACATATAAGAACCATAAGAATATGAGTGTGTCATCAAGAGGGTAGAGTGACAAGAGTCACCTACCAAAGACCAAGTTTGTGTGTTTTGGAACCAAGTTGGATAAAGTTAATAGTATAACTATGAGATGGTGGCGAATTTGAAAATATATCATGACCACTAGTAGGAGGATTAGTTGCTTTGACAAACTTAATTGGTTGGAGCTTAGATTTGAGAGGAGGCCACGTTGTGCTAACTTTGAAGGGAGGTTGCATAGGTTGACTTGGTAATATGATAGACAAATGAATAGTAGGAGATGGTGAACTAATTGTGGTAGATGATTGACTTAGTGGTGTAGTAGATGGCTGAATAGGAGGTGAACTACTTGTGAGAGGTTTTTTCTTAGGAGTTGCTTGAGTAACACTAGCCTGATGCTCATTAGATATAGGTGAGTCAAATTTAGGAGCCCAATGGGATTTATTATTTGTATTATAATGTTGTGCAACAAATGAAATAAGGCCTTGACGCTCAAGATGCTTGATTATTTATGTCAAAGTGTGGCAATCGTTATCATTATGTCCATTGATTCAATGATAATTGCAATATGGATGACCTTGATATTTTGCTAACCGATAAGGAGAATAGTAATGAGTAGGTGGTAGAGTGATCAACTGATGACTAAGGAGTTGAATAAAGATGTCATGTTGCATTGTATTACACTCAAATATGAGAGATTCAAGTAATGGCATGTCTTAAGCTTTGGTAAGATGACATGTAGTGGACATAGATTGTATATAAGATGTAGAAGCAACACAAACTTGTGATTGAGAAGCATCCTTAAGTTGTTGAATTTCAGATCGAAGAGATGTAATAGTTGATTCCATATCCTTAACATTATCTTGAAATAGATCATGTAGAGTATCGATTGAGTCTAATACCTGGGTTAATTAGATGGAGGATCACTAGGTTTGGAGTCATCAAATAAACTATCGAATATAGGACTTATTTTGTGTGGCGGCGTATCATCATCGAGATACATGGTGTCTATTTGTTTTTGCAAAACACCCTGGCAATGGGGACATCTCTTAAGTAAATCAAATAAAGATACTTGAGCAACCTTATGACCCATGATAGAAGAAAGATGAGGATCCTAAGTGTGAAAGCGGTCGGGTTCATAAAAATGATTAACTAAAAATGGAAATATGTATGCTAGTTAATATAATCTAGGAGGACATACAAACGTAGTAAAGAAGCATATAAATGAATTAAGCAACTAATGTAATAAAATTAAAACCCTAATGTGCAAGAGAGAAGAGGAAAGAACTCAACTGAATAGAAGATGCTCACGGAATCGTGTCGCAGAGCTAATCGGAAAATCAGAAGCAGGAATGACCGTATAAAAGCTCCGAAAAGGATGGATCTTGAGTATTTGGCTAGACTGGAGCACCTAGAGATGGACTAGGGCACCCATAGGCACTCAGTCCGTAAAAATAGGCACCTTGGTTTGCGTAAAAGCTCAAACTAAATCTCACAAGGTTAGGAGGTGGTTTGAAACCCTCATTGTGTGTCGCATCAAATTCTTTGCCCCATGATAGATGTCATCAATAATCCAAGATGATGTAAAGACATGTAAAAGACTAAAAATAAGTATCAAAACCCTAAAAAAATAAAGATGCAAATTAATGGGTCAGACTGACCTCAACTGCCACAACAAAGGGCTTACTAACCGAGTGTTGCACTACATTTCGCACTCCAAATGTAATTTTGGTGAGTGTGTGTATAGCGTGCCCTAGGTGCTCTAAAGTCAATCATACTTTGTGAAGTAGCAAGCAATAACTAAATCTAGAAAACTTAATAGAAGGAGTGCATGTAATAGAATAGAATCCCTCCCCCATGAAGTGTGATGCATATTTCCTAGCCTTTTTCCTTGTGATGGAGTTATGTGGATGCAAGTGATCTCCAATGCAATAGATGGATGCAACTCTAGATGGGTGATAGTAGTGAATGGTGTTAGGTCCCTCATTATGGTCTCATAACTTTATATTTATATGGTTCTCTTAATCTAATTTCATAATTGACCTCGAAAAGGATGACCATAAGAAAGATAAAGATCTCAAATGGCTAGAAAGAACCCCAAAGATGGTGGGAAAGTGCAAAATGGACCGAGCGCCCTGCTGGGACCAGGCGCCCATGGGCACCCCAAAGATTAATCTAGGTGCCCACCATCGAGTTAAAATAATGCAGAATGACAGAGGTTGACTAGGAATGTGTGCGTAAAATATCAAGAATGAAAAAATAAAATAAAACAAGATGTACAAAATACGGGGGTTAATTAGTACTTTCTTCACTCAAGAACCTTTTAAATAGTAATATGAGACCGGGATAAATAATGTCTAAAGTGCATGATTTTGTGACTACATGGACAATACTGAAACATGTGGGGTTATTTTGAGGTGTCTACAAAGATGTGTTAAATCCATTAAGGAGGTGCATAAGTAGGTGCACAAATGTTAGAGGTAAATGAAAGTGTTGCTTTGATAGGATCCAATGAAAAATAAGTCCATGGTAGGATGCCTCGAATAGTGATAATGTGACACTCATGTAAAAACTTAAGATTTGAGTGAACTATGGAGGGCATGAATTTGGAAACCCTAAGACAATGGAGTCCTAAGAACATGTCACAATGCATAATTGTAGATCCATCATTGAAATGCATAGAGATAGTGAGTGGCTCAATAGTGATAGGAATAATGACATGCCCATGAGAATTTGGTGATCTACAGGTCATCAAAGATAATGGAAAATCGATAGCTTGCAAAAAATATATTGAAGATACATTGCACTTGTAAGTAGGATGCATAATAACATTTTTAATAAAGACGAGGACCAATATAATCATCAATGTTTAATCTATGCAATAAAAAAAGGAATGTAAATCAACATCAGTAAAATAAATGATAGGTGGAGGAAGATCAATAGTACCAACAAGAAATCCAAGAGGATGATCTGAAGATGAAGGAGGAGGAACAACATGATAAGCATGATTCAAAGAGGATTTAGGAGCTGATTTTTCATTCTTAGGTAGTGGATCATTGAATATTTTAAGCTTTTCATTGTCATTAATAGATTTAGAAATAGAAATAGTAGATTTAGGAAACTCAATGTCATGATTGTCAATCAGATCTTGGATTAAATGTATAAGTTTGAAACACTTATTAGTAGAATGGACATTACATCTATGATAATCACAATGTGCATGTTCATAAAATTTCTTTCCATGAGGCCTATTAGGATCTAGCTCAAGAGGAGTTGGAAGAGAAATTAGATTACTTTCTAGGAGTTGAGGAAACATATGTGGTGGATATGGAAATCTATTAAAGGTGTGACATGTAGGTTGGAGTTGGAGATTTGTAGGTTGAGATATATCATTGATAGTAGGCTTAAACTCACTAGGATTTCCCTTAAAGGCAGGTTTACTTGGGAACTTGTTAGTAGATTAGTTGGAAAATATTAGCGCCATATTTAAGTTTTCCCAAAGAAACTTGATTTCATGATTTTTCAAAGTATGAAATAGATGATCAAAAGATCCAAAGAGATAACATTCTTGAAAAGGAGGTAATATGATTTGGATAAAGAGATCTTGTAGTTTATATTCATCCAATATATTGTTCATTTTAGAAATATTGGTCTTATAACGTAAAACATAGTCACTAAGATGTTCATTAGGTCTTTTTGTATTTTGGCCATTTATGCATATGATATTTTGTTCCAATACTCATAGAAAAGTGAGATAGAAACTAATTTGATAAAGGAGTAAAAGATCGAATGTAGAATGCAAAGGCAAATCATTAACCCATCGCAATGCATAGTCTTGTAAGCTCCTACAAAATAGATTGTTCAATAGTGTTTCATCATGAGCATAATCCAAACATGCAACATGAAATGATCAAAGGTGCTCTTGGGGATCTCTGTGGCCATTAAAGAGAGGAAACTTAGGGGATGAAAAATTGGAAGGAAGTGGATAAGAAGAAACCTTGGGTGCAAGAGGAATATGAAGAAGAAGCAAATAATTAAGAGATGGAGAAGAAGAGGAAGAGGCATGTTGCAATTGAAGAATTTGATCTTGTAAATCATGATACAAATAATATAAGGCATGGCTTCTTGAATAAGTTCTAGGTTATATATGGTAAATGATAGGGTAGGAAAAATGAGTAGTAGGTGTGTGAATAGGTGTATGAATGGTGGATATCCCCACAATGGTAGGGGAGGAAGAAGGTGGAATAGAAGAGGTGACAACAGTGGAGAGCTCCAAGGTATGAACCATACTAACATGAGTATCATTGTCATGGGCACATTGGGATGATAATAAAGCATCAAGGACATGTGGTACATGAGTAGGGTTATCACATAATGTAGAATGGAAAGTGGTGAGAGCATCGAGTTGTGCCTGATCCACATTAGTGTCTTCATCATAAGATTGTTTGTTATTATAAGTTTCTATGTCATGAAGGGGGGTATAACAAGAATTGAAGAGAGGGTTATCATGTGTGTTTTCATCCATATTGTTGGAATGACTACAGGTATGTGGGAAGATCTCGGCATGTTGTGAGAAACTAAAGTGGCACTACGGGTGATGGGCATGAAAGATAGATCCGATAATGGGTATGTAAGGATCAGGTTCACAAAATGATTTAACAAAAATTAAATCTTTATCACAATACTGAGATCAAATGAATATAATGGTAACAAGAAAGATATATCATGCAAGAAACAAGCAAGTATAAGTAATAGTGAAACAAGAGTGAATTAGCTTGTATTCAAAGATTTGGACTAATTTTGGGTTAAAAACTAAGTGGAACATGATGGATCTGGACTCGATATCTTCGCCTAGAAAACTAGAATTTGAAACTCCTTTGGACATGACCGCCTAGATGAGGGTAGAACCGCTTAGGTGCTAGTGTCTGAGTTTGGCGCTAGTTTCCTAGGAATAACTCTGGATATGATCTTCTCATGGTTTGAACTTATCTTCTTTCTTTTTATCTTTTTCACTCTAGGTTTACTGAACAAAACAAACCCTAGATACCTGCACAAGGCTCAAACAAACACTAGATAAAACAAATAATGCATATTCTTGAGTCGGAATAACCTCACTGGTCACCCCAATGTGATTGTCACCGAGTGTTACATTACATTTCAGACTCTATGTAGTTCTAATGTGTGTGTGATTTAGATCATGTACCTTGAAGCTAGGTTTCCCTTGTGCAATTTGCCCCAAGATAGCGGGCTACAACTACTTTTCCCTAAAGATGGATGTGTGAGAAGGAATTTAGAAACAACCTCTCCTATAGAGTGAATAATGTAGCCCAAATATAGTCCTTGAATTTTTCTCTTTCCCCAATTAGTAGATAGTAAGTCATAGCCCAAGTTTTCCAAGTCCTAATAATAGTGATTAAGTCATGTGTGTGTGTATAGATGATTCTTGTGTTTTAATTTTACTATTAACAACCAAAAAGGCCAACCCAAAGTGATGGGTAGTAATTTAGAAAAAATAACAAATGATGTGGCAATTCAAATTTGAGAAAAGGAGGGAAAAGGACATAAGCATCCAAAGGGGGAAATAACGCTTCAAGGCGCTCCCCGTCCCCCATGGGTGGTAGTGCCCGGATGATTAGAGGATAAAAAAAAATACAAAGTTGGGTCACATGTTGTCCAATGTTCAAAAGTAAAGTATCCATTTGAGAAAAGAAAATGATAAGAGTATCAAAAGGATAAAGCAATGTAAAAGCAAAACAAGTGTTGTTAATGTCTAGTTTTCTTGTTTAGGAATCATGCATATAATGGCATACTTAGAGGCGTGATGTAAGTAGTAAGTGCATGATTTCATGTCTACGATTCTCGTGTAGATACAAGTTAACAATAATTTTGATTGTGGTTGCAAATGCAACCAATTTTTTATTCAAAGATAGAAAACAAATAAAAGATATTGTTAGAAGTAGGATGGGACAACAATATAATTTGTTAGCACTCACAATATTTACATTACTAAATATGTCAAAACCGAGAATGTTAATATGAAGAATAAAAATATATGGAAGGCATGTTCATCTATCATCTTTATGAAAAAAAGTTGAAAACCAAAAATGGAGGCTCTTTTTATAAAAAAATAAGAGTTAAAAACCAACAATGAACGCTCTTTTCATAAAAAAATGAATTATGAACCAGCAATGGCGGCTCTTTCCAAAAAAATGAGAAAAATTGAAAACTAGTAAATGATGACCTTTTTCCAAAACATTTTTCTTAAAATAATTTTGACTAAGTCTTTGTTGTTTTTTCAACATTGAAAAATTAAGATCATGGACATGAAGAAAGCAAAAACAACTTTAGAATATGGCTAAGGCATATTATATTATATATTTTTATTATTATTTTTTTAAATTACAAAAAGTCCACTTAGTAGAAAAGTTAATTGAGGAGAAATTGTGAGCTATGTAAATTTTAAAAAATTGCAATGACTCGCAAAAGGCTAAGTTTGGGGGAGGATGAAGAAGCTTTGGACTATCTACAAAAATAGCTTTGGACTATTTATAAAAATAATAGACCTTCAAATAGACAATTAAAAGAGGTTTATATTCATCTTAATGACATAAAAAATACTCTCCATTTTTCTATAACATCAATGGTTAAAGAGATATTGACATTAGGATGAAGCAACTTAAAATGTCTATAAAATCATTAAAATTCTTTAAATGGAAAATTGAAAGAAGGTCATGCAAGAAGCTAAGTGTGGGGGAGATGATGAGACCAAAATATGTCTCATGTAAAAATATTCTTTTCATTTCCATTACTAGGTGTCAAGTAGACTTAGATGTAGTTTTGAGAACTAATAGCTTATTTAAAGTAAAATATTGAGCATATATTTGGTTTATTTCTTAGAAATCTATTGCAATATAATTGTCCATATTTATTAATATTATAAAAATAGATATCATATGTTGTAAAGAAGGTTATTTCACTCATTCAATAATAAAGATGAAGTATCACAAAGATCCAACCTAAAAATCAACTTCAAAGCAATATGATACACTTCAAGCTCAACTTCCGACTATTTTAAGTCCAAATATGGCATATCATGTTAGCTCCAATTTATTTTCACATTTTAATGGTCAAACAAAGTTATTTCTAGACTAATGAAAGATAGAAAAGAGTATGAGAATTGAGCTTTGGAAAATAAGGAAAATGTAGTTTCATTAAAATTGTGATATCTCTTTCATTTTTATCGAAAATTAGAAATTAAAAATTTTCTAGAAAGCTTGGGTGCACAAAACACAAATTTCCATTTGAAGAGATTCATAACACAAAAAATAGTTCTAATTAGAAAGTGGTAGACGTGAAATTATGCGCTGAAGAGAGAAAACATGGCAAAGAATTGTCAAGACAACCAACCTTTTCTCCTAAAATATTTGGATTATTTGTTGAAAAAATTGAATAGTAAATAGACACAATATTTTCTCTTGAAAGTTTAAAGATGAGTCATTTGTAATGAGAAAATAAATGAGGTTGTTCATTTATTTTAGTAATTGCATTATTTTAGGAGTCTTCAATGAGATGCTCTCCCATATTTCTTTCATGGGTGGTTGGGATGAGCAAAAATAGTAGTGCTTCATTAGGATTCTCTAATAAACACTCTCTCATGATTTGTTCCTAGATGAATGGGATGAGTGGTAGTGTTTAAGTAGGAGTTTATGAATGCAACACTTTCCCATGTTTGTCTCTTGACAAGTGGGACATGTAGTTGAGTTTCATTTATATTTTAGTTGAGAATAAGTTTCTTTTCAATAATAGTAAATTATTTCTATATTCTTGGAAGGATTGACTAAGTAAACCATGAGTGATTTTCTATAAATGTAAAACTCAAGCTGAAACCAAATGTTAAGAGGTTGATTGTAAATTGGAAAATTGTTGTAATTTTAGAGAAGTAATACAAGCTCAAGTTTCCAAACAATTTTTCATATCCTTTTTATTGATATTTGTTCTATTCCAAGGAGGGGGTGGAAACTCCTCCCAAAGAAGAGGAAACCATTTGGTATTTGTCTTTTTTTTATTTTAGTTTATGTTTTCATTATGTTTATTTTTTTCTATGTTTTCTTTTCACATTTGTTTATATTAATGTGTTGTTTAAATATCAACCCTAAGAGTAATTAGATCAATAGAATAAAAGATTCTTAGGTTACCTTTCTATAATTTCAATTATGCAAGTTTGATTTTAGCACTTTAATTAAATTAAATTTATATTTTTCCAAGCATCAATTTAGTTTTCATTTTCAATAAGTAGATTAGATTGTGTTTCTTGCTTTCATCAAAGAAGAAATGTTTGTTATAAACATATATATGTTCCTTTTGTTAAAAAATCCTTTGACATTAGCCTTGGATTGAAAAATTATTAAATTTGATGGACAGGACTACAACGACCCTCACCATCCAACATTTACTATATCATAGGTTACATTATATTTTGGTGTGAAGCTAGACCCATCCACAATCAATGACTAATAATGAACCCTTGCAACATCAAGGAGACATCACAACAATGTTAGCAAAGTATAAAAAATAAATAATCACAAGATCTATTAAAATCATTTTATAAAAATATTACACTTAGAAATAATGTATCTACGTTAGTTGTTGGGGGTCAACCCTCGTTGTTCCTCCTCTCTGCCTATGTATTTTTTCTGGTGGTGGGAACATGTCTCTACCACCACCTTGTACTAGGGGCATTTCCTAGGAGAATCCACTATAACATGTTACAAAATAGCTCAAATTGACATCATCCGACAAGACATGTATGCATCAAGATAACTCATGTCATCATTGAATGCCACTACTATCATCTAGGTAACCTCATTCACAAACCTCAAAGTTAGATATATTATAATGGGCTCCATCCTATTACCATAACTTTTTTGTTATCCACATTGATTACCTCCAAGGATATGGCTATGGGGAAAATCCTATATGACTCCAAAATATCAAGTCACATGCTCATCCTAAAATAGCTCACCACCCCGTAAAACTAATTCTTTACCCACATGGTCACATAAATGTGATGCAACACTACAACAACCATCGTCCAACATTAAAAACATTTGTATGGTATCTAGATAATTCCACCTAGATTCGGTCTCACAATGACAACTTAATATTCCATATCTCCAAGCACTCGCACCATGACACTACTCACCACTCTACAATTTTTTTAGATGAGATAAATCACTATGTGGCCCACCAAGTAGATGCGGCATAACTATATTATCACATGCCCAAATATATAACAATATGGAAACACCAGTCCCACCAATATGCGTGTCTAAAACAAATACATAAAATTCTCTAATAAAGTGGGTAAACATACAACACACCCACACATCTTGAGCTCCCCTCCTCAACAAAACATACTTTATCATATGTCCTATAAGATATATACACACCACCGCCATCTATAGATATAAATAATATGCAAATTAAATTCCATGAATTGCAAGGTCACAATCTCACTCATAATATATATATATATATATATATATATATATAGTTAGTTAGTCATATCTCCTTACGTATGACTATTTTAATATCTATGGGCTCATCTCATATAGACCATACCATCTATAAATGATACCTTAACCCTCTTACTGACTATGGGAGGCATAAAATACACCACACATCCTCTAAGGAAATAGTCATCTCCCTTGTAGGGAGATAAAAAGTGCATGTATCCACATTCCGCCTCTTGAAGAGTGTGGTCATATGGTACATATTGACAACACCTCCCCGGATAAACAATGTGTCTAAGGCCAACTCACCCAACATGGCCTCGGTCACTACACCTAGTCCTAGGATTTATAGTGTCACCATATGAAGACCATGTCGAAACTCCCTTACATGAAATTCCTACTACAAAATACACAAAAATGATCCATAATTAGTCATTTATAACATGCAATGCAATACAATTGTAATCTTAAAAATATCGGATAAAATCATTGAACAAGATAGGGTCATGGAAACAATCATGACATATATGGATGAAAACATCAAACAAAGGATAAAATATGTAGAACTTTGATGATTTTTTCCTATCGAGACAAATTTTCCAAACGTTAGTTCTAGCTATGCAAAACTCAAAAATATTTTTTTTTCAAAAACTTAAAATATGAATAATGCACATAAAATGACAAATTTCAGTAAATTTCAACATGTACTAGTTCCCCACTCATTTGTGTTTTTAAGGTTGTTTTTAGTCCCTTAAATCATAATGTTAGGACTTCCCAAATGGGCAACATGATCATAGGCTCGTAGAAAATATATCACTTGATAAAATAGAAAATGAAGTAATTGTGCTTTTTTAACTCAACATATTTGTAGGTTGACCCTACCCTTTTATAGTAATAATACAATATAAAATTCAAATTGTCACAACAATTTGTGTATAACCTTTAACATGGGACATCTCAAACTACACATATCTAAATCACATGTCATCGGTGGCATTAGAACCTTGATAATGCACTCTTCCACTCCATATAATACTTCTTACCTTTTGGAAACAATTTCAAAACACCAAATGCTTCAAGATAATACACTGATGTTACATTTATCAAATACTCCACTTACAATTAGCTTTAATCAATTTTTCAAACACATGCATATTTTACTTGAAAAATAATAAAAATTCCATTTTATCTCCGTATAATGTTACTCTCATTATATTCAATCAATTTGCTTCTCTCCTCCCTCTCATTGAAAGGGGACATACATAAGGGATTGTGGAACAATACAAATATTTTCTCAAAAGCAAAAGGAATCAAGATGTTTCATAAAATCACCCAAAGAAGGTGTGACATATGATTTATAATTCAAAATTAACACAGAAAAAATGCATAAAGTATTTCAAGAGTACTTTAATTGTACACTAAATTTCCAAAAATAAGTTAGACAATATGTTGTTATGAATACAAGGAGCAAGATTTTTCTCACCTTTTCTATATCACAATTTATGAGCATGACGTCGATTCGTGATCATTTGTCCTACATCATAAGCATACAGGGGTAAATAATAATAATTCATATTGTATAGAATCGTAGGGAGCATGATACTTTGATTCACGGTCACATTTTTCTATCAAAATTCATGGGAATAATATTAAGTCATGCTCATGTCTTCTACAATAGAGTTGCAAACCTAGCACCCCATATATTTTCCTTTGAAACACAAACATTATCAAGTATTTTGGTTATAGTGGGGGCATGAGTGTACCACATTCCCTTTCAATCATACAATCTTGAAATATGGATTTGTCTATAGTAGTGCGATTTAATTAGAACATGTGACATATGTTGGATTTAGTGACACCCATCGACCTTAGAATTTATCATAGTGGACCATTTATGGTTCCACTTAAAGTAGTGTAGTACTCTTAAATCATGAGTATTGGGATTATTGCACCCCACCTCATTGGATGGATTGGTTAGAATTGTTTACACAAATTAGAGATTAATAATCCTCAATTCATAAATAGTTCACCATGAATCTTCCTTCTCCAAAATTTTTAATTCACAAGAAACACTTCTTCAAACATGTGGGTCAACATGTAACTCACAACTATACCATTCTACACTATATGCATCCTTATCCATATTTGACATAATTGACATTCTCCCCAACATCACTAAAAATAGGTAATATTTAAGCAGTACATATTCCCTTTAACTAACAAATTTCATTTACTAGATTAAAGGGGAGGTGAATATAAACACCTAGAATTAGCACAAATGTCATTTCAAATGACAATTATATTAACTTGTGTTTATGGGAAATCAAAACACAAAATGATTTCTTAGTGGTACAATGTCAAGTCTTTCATTTGGTTGTATGACTTGATTTTTGAATGTTTGATTTCATATTGCAATCTTTTTTACTTTATTTTTTTAGTTATAGAGACCTCTACATTATTTATTGGTCAAGTTGTCATTTTTTGATATGGGGCGAGATCTTCGACCAAGGAGAAGATCGACTACGATATTGTCTAAAGGTGGTCAATCTTTTCCTCAACCTTTTTGACTTCTTTTTAATGTCTTGGTCCTTTTATTACCATTGTTTATAAATATTTCAATTCTATAAGTTGGATTCTCGCATGCCACTAGGTTGTAATTTCAAAGTAAGAGAATTCTACACATATGAGGTTGTTAAGAGGTCTTTACACATAAAAAGGAGGCTAATACAAGGGTGGAAAGGGAATTATTACAAGTTCAATTATTCAATAATTGAATACACTCACTCAATTCTATAAAGCTAAGTTTGAAGCACATTCGATTATTCAAATTATGTTGGAGCATATAGATCTTGCATTATCATGATTGCATTTCCACTAGGTTGAGAACTACATTCGATTTGCACTCCACACAAGGAAATGTAGTGCAATGTTCAGCTTGATCGGTGGGGATCTCTAATGTCATTCCAACCTAGAAATCCCTTAACCCTGTTCCCTTAAATATAATGCCAATTTGAGAGCTTCGTAGGAAAGCTAAGATTTTTATTGATTAACTAAACTAAATTATTCTAGTGTAATCTAATGCTATAGAGTAGTAAAATAACTAAATAAATGAAGCAATAAAATATTGAAATACACCCAAGAAAGCTAAGCAATAAAAATGTAAAACTCTAATGTGAAAAGAGGGTTAAGAAGGGCTTAGCTGATTCGTAGATGTCACAAGATTGTGTCATAGTTTAGACCAGGTGAACAGGAGGAGGAACTCGCGCACATGATCCTAGAAAACTGCAGATCTGGAATGTCTTGCTAGACTAGGGTGCCTAGAGAGGTATAGGGGCACCTGTGGGCACCTTGGTATGAGATCTAGGCACCTGGTCTGTGGAAATGGCCAGAAACCTCCTCTGGAGTGTCGTTGGATGTTTTCTTGTGTTCTCTTCCTGTCGCGTGAATGTCATTGTATGATCACCAAAGTACTTGGTAAACTTGTAAAACCCCAAACCAAGCATTAAAACCCTAAAAAATTAAAGATGCATATGAAGGGTTTAGATTTTCCTCAGCTACCAATTTGATGGACTTATTACCGAGCTCTACACTAGATCTCGGACTCCAATGTAGTTCTAGGTTTGTGTGTAATTGTGCCTAGGTGCCCTTGTGTTAGTCGCACTTTGTAATGTATCGAGCTAATAACTAGATGTAGAATGTAGTAAATGTGTGCATTGAAACAAAAAACTCCCCTAATATAAAGTGTGATGCAAATGAACCAGCCTTGTGTGCTTTGTGATGGAGCTAGATGGATGCAAATGTAGCTTTAGATGCCTTTGATAGATGCAACCTTATGTGGTGATAGCTAGTGCTTAGTGCTTGGTCCCTCATTATGGTCACATAACTTTATATTTATATGGTTCTCTTGCTTTAATTTCGTAACTAACCCCGAAAAGGCCGACCACCAAAAATATAAGAAGCTCAAACGGATAGAAAGTGCCCAAAAAGTGAGCAAAAAATACAAAGAGGATCAGGGCACCTAGAGAGGACCAAGGCACTGGATGCCCTGGTCCTAAATGGCACCCCGGTTGGCGAAATAGGGAAAACACAATATGAAAATACAGATTGGGAAAGTATGGGTGTAAGATCTAAAATGACAACAAAAAGTAAATGCAAAATGGCCAAAGGAATGTAACATCTCTAACATCATCATAGAAGGAGACTCCATAAATATCATTAATCATTTGAATAAGTTGAACCCGCCCAGTTGGACAATAAAAGACTTTATTCTTGAGGCCATTAACATTTGCAATTCCTTTAATAATTGCAAAATTTCACATTCTTATAGGGAGGGGAATAAGGTAGCGGACACTCTAGCTAATTATGGTGTACTCAATCGAAATTACAATTTTGGTACAATCATGAGGAGTTACCTAATAATGTACAGAGTGTTATTTACAATGATCAACATAACAATGCAACAAAATCATAAAGGTGAGGTGTCCTTTACACATGTGAAAGAAAGGATAATTATAACAATGGTTTTTCAGCATACTATCAACTTTAAGTTCCCTTACCCTTTCATTAAGTCGCATGCTTTCTGGTGGGTAATAAGGCTGATAAGAAGCGGTTTAGAGGTGCTTTTATCGCCATTGTTAAGCAGAATATAAAGATAGGCAGTTTCAGAGATAAAATGGGAGGTGCATTGTGTCAAGTAGAGCCAACATGTGACCCATCATGGAAGGAGAAGGAGGAGCTATGGGGATATCTGCAGATAGGAGGGGTTGCTAATTTGATCGAGCGGATTAACGGGTATGACCAACACATTTCCTTGTAGTTTGCTAAGGGATGGAAGGACATGACCGTGGCATACGAGGGCATATCATTCATAGTCACATAAGAGTTGATCGTCGAGGTAACCGAGCTGGATATGGAGGGGAATCGTTTCTTCAGCAGAAGGATTGATAAAGTTGGGAAACTAAGAAGTTTCTTGAGGAAGATGAAGAGCTCAAATTTGTCACTACTAGAGTTAAAGTGGCTTCTATTCCAGCCCCTTTTGATGAAATAGCCAAAATGATGGTGAGATACGTCACCTTGGAAGGTAGATATATCATTGTTCCTTTGAAGCACCTTGTTTTTCTCAACCATTTCAAGAGAAATTTCAAAGTTTGCTTTCCACATTTCATTTTAAACTCCCTGGAACAATCCATTTTGGAGGTGTAGAAACACTCAAGGGCCCTTCCCCTGCATCGGGGATCATCTTTTTACTTCATCAATTGTCTCCTCCAAACCCCTCATGTTTCTCGTAACCCTAGTCCTAGCCCTACCCCTCTCCCTTAAGCTTTTATGCCTATACCTACCAACCCAATGGGGCAGATGAAATTTTGGTCATTACTCCCCCAATACCCCTTCCCCGAAGAAGAGTTCTTCGCAGCAACAAAAATAAAGAGCTTGAAGTTGTCCAAGGCTTGTTGTCTATGAGGGAGCCAAAGAAAGGAGATTTGGAGAAGAGAATTGAGAATTTGGAGAAGGAAATTGGAGCTATGAAGGGAGAGGCGAGACAATTATCTAAGAAGGAGGGGAAACGAAAATTGGATGAGAGACCCGACCTGGAAGACAATTAGATTACAGAGATCTACAAGAAGCTTCATTCCCTAGACACCAGGCTACATGGAGTTAGATACATACAAGATGATACTCTCTCATCTTTTAAAGTAGTTATAAATTTTCTGGAAACCCAAGTCAAAAATGTTTGTATGTTGAGCAACATTTCTAAGAATATTTGGAGGGATGGGCTAGTTCGAGACCAAGTCTTTAGTCAAGTGGAAAAGACTGATCCTTCACAGGTTACAACATTGGTGTTATTCACTGCCCTTCAAGAGATGAAGCAGACAATTGAAAAGGCATTCAAGTGAAGAGGATCCCATTGTCTCAAATTTTGGCATCTAATATTCACTGCTTAAGTTGTTGTCTTATTGTTGTTTTTTTGTTTTTTTAATTGTTTTTACATTGTTGGCTATAGACTGTGGTACTTTTCCTAGCTATGAGACTATTTATCTGTTATTGGGATTTTTGTAAAATCCTAATTTTGATCACTTTTTGATCTAGTACAATTGTAGAATCCTGGCTACTAAGCCTTTTTGTACAAGGGTATAGTCCCTTTCAAAAACTATTTACCAATAATAAAAATGGCCAAAAACATGGGTTAATCATTACTCTTTTCACTTAAGAACCATACAAATAGTAGTAGATGAGACCGAGACTAAATAATGACTTAAAGTGTGTGATTTCATGTCTACAAATATAACAAGTACATGCACTCATATTTGTACGATTGCAAGCAAAAAATTCAAAGCAAATTGAGATAAAGACACATAAACAACAATAGAGGCACCGAGAGCACATTGAAAAGTCTCGTGTAAGAGAGATAGGATAAGATGGTTGATTTTTTCATTCTAGTTGATTTTTTTCCTAAAGCGCATAACAACCAATTTCGTAGATGAAGTGAGTACATAAGCGATCTTGCATGTCCTTCCACTTTCAATCCTAGATCATCCCATCGTAACACAAAAAAACTAAGCGTGTTATCCTCTTATCATTTATTGTATTTAACATGTCCCATAATTAATCAAATATCTTAATTATTTATTATGCTTTTAGATCTCTATATGAATGTGTAATTTGTAACTTTGAATATACATCCTTTCTAGATTCCAATTCTAATTAGGTTTTCTCTAAATTCGGGTTAAATCACAGGATTTGGGTTTCGTTTTTTATGATTCGACTTTTCGGGTTTTGAGTTCAAATGCGTTTTCCAAGTTATGGATCTTGAGTTTCAAATTTTTAGGGTTTTTCATACTTAGGCCTTTTAGGATTTGGGTGCAAGAAAATACAAGTTTTGTTGTTTTGGTTTTGGTTTGTGGTGCGGGTTTTGTGTTTCGATTATGAAGTTTTCAACTTTAACATTTTTGGGTTTCAACATTTTTAGATTTCAAGTTTTGTTTTTTATTTTTCTTATAGTATTGTCACATTTTATATTGAAATATTTTTCATGTTTTGAGAGTTTTCAAGTCCGAGTATTATGATATTGGAACCAATGATGGGTATTTCACTTTTGTTTATGGATACATTAAAAGCTTTTCTATTTTAAGGTTACAAATAGGATTAAAATGTTTTACATCAAACAACTTTACACATTCTTTGGGTTTTCATATTTCAATTTGAGGATTCTCAAATTTATGCCTCTAAATTTCTAATAAGATATGCACATTTTATAACAAGATACTTTTTATGTATCTAAGATTTTTATATTTAATTTTTTTAGACAATTCAAGTTTCAAGTTTTGATCTTCAACTCCTATATTTTATATTTAAATTTTAGGTCTCCAAATTTTGTTTCATTGTCTTCCAACTATACATTATACTCACACTCTAACTATATACTTTCAAACTCGTCAACCTCGAGATATCCTTCCACATTGAAGAAGGCAATTGCCAATTCATAATCCTTTAAATAGCTGCTAAGCTGTTTTCTTTTTAAATTTATTTTTATCCTATAGCTATAGCCCATATTTAATGTAATATAAAGAAATTTGACCAAGAGCAACGTACCAAATGGCAAGAGACTATTACATAAAAATAAGACCTTAATTTTGTCTTTTTGTCATCAAAGTTGTTATGAAAGCATCACAAGATATTTTGACCGCCGCATTTGGAGACATAGTCTTCATGAAAATGACAGGGATGACAATGGACATTGTCCCTTCATTAAAACCTTTAAAAAAAAAAAAAAGAACACATCAACATAAAGGCAAAAATATGTTGCAATCACCTTTTTACAAACATTAAAGAGGGTCCACAAATTTGGAAAAAGTTGCCTACCTAACAAAAAGATTATTTAAATAAAATATTTATTTTGATTTTCTTTTTTTTGTTTTGCTCTCACAAATTGAAAGAAATGGTATTGGTCAAAGACTCATAACACGAGCCTCCCAAAGAGAGACGAGTCAAATAAAAGCTTGAAATTTTCATCCATATTAACATTCCCTAATACATCGGATTAACATAACCATCATATTACATGGAAAAAAATTGATATATATATGACCTTAAGCTACATAGATATCGGAATTTTTGTGTATGTTACATAGAACATCTAATTGATTATAACATAATGGATAAGTAAGTTATATTTTTATTGTAAAAAGATTATTGTTTTTATTATAATGAAATATTCACAACAATGGATACAGTTGGTGAAGAGACGAGCTTTGAACTAGCACGTCCATCTATATAATTGTTTAGTAGATAAATGGATTTCCTTTGGTTTTACACACAAATATCTAATTATATTTAATTTGACTACATTAGTACACATGTTTTTATTACATTTATTTGAAAAATATTGATAGATATTGTTCAAGGTTCTTATTTTGGATTGTATTTATACTACATTTGATTAATAATTTAATTATTTTCTCTAAATATTGATCGGTGATAAATGATATCAACTTAGTGCATCAATGTGTCAAGCTTGAAAAATAATTGTGGAGAAAAAAGGGCTCCAAACTCCACTCGCATTTACCAAGATATTACGATTTCTCGATTGACTTCTCAAAGAATAAGAAAATATTGATAAATGAGAGTCAAATAGGCATTAAATTTAAGATTGATATTACCTGTTTTATGCATGAAAATTACAACCTACACCACCACCCTCGGTTGTCACTATAGAGAACCTATCGGGTTCATAACATGTGTAAAATAGTAATCAAACTTAATCTATTCTTTTTAAATTAGAAAACGGAGGGTGATATATAAGGTTTAGGTGTATTTGATTTTATTTCACCATAACATGGTAGATATCATGATGTAATAGAAGAAATGGACACTCAAAGTCACACATGTCTAACCAAGAAATTTGATGATGATCAACGAAGTCGCCCAAGAATGTTGTTTTGTACTCTTGACAAGACACAAAGCAATATGACACTAATGAAAAAATACATACAACTTTGAAACCAAGAAGACAACTATGTTCACCTAATTCTAATCTCCGACCACATCCCTCAATTTTCTAGACTTTCCCTTTGATCACCCAAAACATATATTTCTTCTTCTTCCTCCGATTGGGTAGCAATAATTGAAAGCTTAAGGTAAACACCATTCGTTTTGGGGCCAAAATTAAACTAGAGGGAAAAAAAAATGTGTTGATTCTCGTCAATCCCCTATACAATAACAATATGAAAAAATAAACTTCAATCATTTATGTAGCTCCATTAGCATGCAAACTAGTGTTGTGTGATGTGTGACTAATATTATCTTCTAATCTTGAATAAATGCTCTAATGATTACTTGATTTCATCTAGAATGTTTATAATTTCTTAATAAATTCATGTCAATGATAAAATGAATTCTTTGTGTTTTCTTATGTTTAAATGAACTATAATGTTTGTGTGTTTATAGATTTAGCACCATTATTGACATCCAAATCAATATTCAACAATTTAAAAACCGAGAAATACATAAAGCATGGTCATATTGGAAGGGATCACATCAATGGGTCTAGAAGCATTTCAATGCTTTCGATACAATCCCAATGATGAGGGAAAGGGGTAGGAGAGACAAAGTGGACATCCGGAAAAGGGATTTGAGCTATTTTTTTGACAAAGTTGCATCAATAATGCCTAGTTTGTAATAATATTTGATAAGTACACAAACATCCTAAAATTGTGCAATTTAATGATTTAGGGTCATTTTTAGGTGTACATTTCCCTCAATTTGATGTGTGTGTATGTGTGTTGGGTCATACATATTAAAGTTGAAAACAACACATTATATGTATATAAACATTTGTGCACACGGAGTTCCTAAAAAATTCTATGTACCTAAGAATTTGTAAAAACATTCTTTCTTTTTGTACACATGCATGGGTGAGTGCCAAACAATAATATATTGAAATTTGAAAAAATAAAAAAATAAAATACTTGGTTTTTGGGAACATGTGGAATTAAGCACCCTAATAGATTCTAGCCTCCACACATAACTAACTCAGAGGTAATTCTAACTTTCTTTAGTAACATAAAATTATGAGTACCATCTAAAATAAAGTCAAATACGACATTTTGAGTACATCCCCTTATGAGAACAAATAAAGTAATATGAGTGCATTATTCTATAGGAAAAAATGAATAGAATGTGAGTTTACGAAATGATGCCCCAAAAACATGCATCTAAATATGATGAGTGGGATATATACTCCCTTTTGAGATTCAAGATGAGCTTATGAAAATCACACCTAAACACATCATTTGTAATAAAAATAGTAAACCTTTAGTGTATAACATAGAAATGTGTAACATTGGTACTATGTATATAATGAATAAGATAACGCATTTGGTCCTATGATATAATAAATATAAGATAAAGAACAAGATGCAAACAAGAGTGAAATAAGATGTCATGTGTGGGTGCAAGATATGAGCAATATAACATGTAGAACCATGCACCCCATATGGGATCAAGATGTAAACAATGTAGGATCAAGAATAATATGCCCCATGTATGGGATAAAAATATTATTAATGTAAGATCATCATCGCATTAGTATATGATTTCCCCTCAATAAATGCATGATAAAAATCATGGAAACTTACACAAGTAGTACATGTTTTTGCATGATATGGATCGTGGACACTTGAAAATTGAAAATCACACGAATAAGATAGTATCTATAGAAGACATGGCAAATACATGACCAAGTATGGAGACAACATTGAGTCGGACATAACACATAGAAGGAAAGTAAGACAAGAAGTCACATTAGACACAATGTGTAGGCACACTAAACATATTAGATACACCTCAATCATGATAAAATATAATTTTGATAAATGACAAGACACATCATAGCTATTTAAAAGATGAATATAAAAACATAATAAGTATGACAAAAGGTATATTAAACACACATAGAAATCATAAAGCCATATATAATGTTATTTAATTAGTAAATCAGGTTTAAGGGACTCGTACCCTTTATAGTTCGAAGAGGCCACTCCTCGAATATTTCTAATTAAAGACCAAACCACAAAACAACCATACATATATGGATGGTAAAATAGTTCCCAACATCTAGCCAATATGGACATGCCGACCCACAAAAACTATAGCTAACATCTATATCGTAACTATAAACAAACTATAACATCATACTTAGGTATTCATATTTTAGAACCCGACTTAAACAGATATAAAAACTCTAGCATCCCCTGCTCCTCTAAAGGAATTTCTATTGAAGCATCCCGAGCGGCCTAATAATTCACCTAGTCAATCCAAAGGAAGTCGTACACATAACCCGAGAAAAGTCCTTAATTTCATGCCACCACGCAGTAACTCGGATCGATAGGCTTCTTGACTACAAAGAAGATCAGGATATTTCATACGAGCCCTACCAACATGCTTATTCTCGCTAAAGGAAAATAGATTTTTCACAAACACCGAACCTCTCCATGCCTATTTTCCAACTCTTTAAAAACCCTAGCTTCAATCCCGAGATGAGCTCGACTTAGAACGATAGCCCAAAAATCCATATTAACTCTCCCAACTTCTAAAACAAGATTGACACAATGTGAGGGTTTGATCCAATGAAGAGCTAAATTTATAACATCCGACTTATTGGGGTGAATAATGAGGAGGTGCTCCATGAAGGTAGCCGCTTTACTTTGTTGTTAACCCTTGGCCTCTCCCTGTGAGCAGACAACTTTCACCAATGATCTTCCAAACCATTGAGACTTCCTCTTCACTTTCGATTTAGAATATAAGCTTAAGTATTTTATCCGTAATGGCATAGCGAAAAGACATTTCTCTGTTTCTACCAACGAAAAGAAAGGATGACATTCTTGCATTGTCCATACCTTCGTGAAAGAAGAGAAAACGAGATGAAAAGAAAACCGAGAAGCTCATAAAAATATAGCCAACTCCCTCCCCTTTACACGTTTGGACCATTTCCAAAAATCATTCACTTAAAAACACGTCATTTCTTAAAAGAAATGCAAGGCCTTTCCGATCCTCGTAATTATTACTATGCTTTTTCTTTTCAATTTTAGCAATGCCCGAATTTGCAAGGAGCTCTGTGCATTTATTGCATTCCCTGTAAATATTCTTGATGCTCTAAGAGTTGAGAAAGGATAACCGATAAATTATTCTTCTAATTCCCAAATCTAGCCTCCAAGATTGAACCTTTTTATTAATGATAGCATTAACTATCACTTGGGAATCACCTTCTATTTGTAAATATTTAATATTATGAGAGATAGCCAACTCTAAACCAAAATCTAAAGCTTAAAGTTCCGCAATGTTACACGACCCATCCCTTAATTTAGAATAGGTTACCAAAACTAACACTCCATTGTCGTCCCCGATAACGCAACTAGCTCCGTAAGACCGGGATTGCCCCTAGACGCTCCATCAAAGTTTAATTTGCAAGAACCTGGACTAGGAGGAGACCATTTTGAGAACTTTCTCGTATTTTGAATAGAAACATTTGATTTTAGAGCCCCATCTCTTGGCTTACAAATGTTAGGCCATTGATTTTGAATATCCTTGTCTCTCCTTGAGAAGGATTTTCCTCTATTCTAGAAAGTAGAAACAACTTTTGAAATAGCCCAATCCAATATTTTTATCACATCCTCAATGTAATGGCTCCCCTCCCGAAAGTCCTCTTGTTTATTTCCCACCCAATATGCCAAATGAGAAGATTTGGGATGCAAATCCATATTGAAGAAAGAGCATCAAATGAATTACCTTTAGGCTAGGCCATGTACTTCAGCAGAGAACTCAATTGAACCCAAAGGAGATTCAATCTAGCACATAACTAGTTCCAACACTTCACTGCAAAAGGGCAAAGTGCACAAGGAGGTGATCCCTATCTTCTTCCACTTCATTACATAGAATGCACCTTTAGGCCCACACATCCCCCAATTTCTCTCGCCTTTCTTGAGTGAGAATATTCCCCTTATAAACCATCCAAGCAAAAAGCCCACTCTTGGAGGGAAAAATTTAGACCATCAATCCAACCAAATTTTATCTTTTGTTCCTTCTTCTGACCGCGGCGGCAAAAAGGATCCCATCATCTTTGCAAAAATGACCACCACTTTGTTTTCAATATCTTTTCTATATTTTTCTTTAGATCTTTAGCAGAGACATTAAAATTATCAATGTCTTTCCAAACCAAGAGGCAAGGAACGTGATTCTCCCTTATTTCATAATTAATTACTTTGGAGCCCCATTCTTCAACTAAAATTATTTTTATTTTGTAATTCTTGTAACTTTGGGATCTCCTCCATGGTAGGAAAACCATTCCAAGAGTATTCCCAAAATCGCACTTTCACCATTTCTAATCTTCCAAGAGGCTGAATTCAAAAACATTTTCCTACAATAAACCATAAAATTCCAAATATGTGAGCCAAGGGGGATTATGTATTCGAAGGATAGAGTTCGACAGGGGCTCCTAATTATTTATTTTCCAAAATCTTTCTCATGGTGTTTTTATGATTAGAAAATAGATGTCGGACTAACTTAGCCCCTAAAGCTAAATTATGTTTACCAAGATTAAGAATCCCAGCTCCACCTAAATCCTTGGGTTTAGAGAGGGAGTCCCATCTCGATAAGAGGAATTTTTATCATCAATTGTTCCTTTCCGAGAAATTTTTCTCATAATGCTCACAATATTATCTAAAATTCCCTTGGGGATTTTAAGAATTGAGAGCATGTAAATGGGAGTAACACTCAAAACAATTTTAATTAGTGGCATCCTACATGTTAAAGAGAGCCATCTTCCTTTACATGATTATATTTTGCTTTCAAATGCTGAAATATGATCTTTCCATAAAGAAGCTCTCCCGAAACCATGGAAAATGGGGATGCCCAAATATTTCAAAGGAAACTTACCCCCTTTGAAGCGGAAGATGTTGATAATTCGGACTTCCAATATGGGACTTACATTAAAGAATAAGATATTGACTTGTTGTCGAGAATAGGCATCCAAAGAGGATTTCAGTTCCTTAGCTTCCCGAATGCTCACTTTTCCAAATAATAATGTGTCATCAACAAAATGTTGGTGAGACACGGAGCTCAAACCCTTTTGTAATTCCCACCCCTCTAAACTGCCTGAAATCACTTTTCTCTTGATGCATCTACTAAGCATTTCCGCTGCCATAATGTAAAGGAAAGAAGAAACTTGATCCCCTACCTAATTCCCATGTTTTCTTCAAAAAAACCTTCAAAGACAACCATTAATCAAAATTGAGAAAGAAGGACCCGAAATGCAACGGAAAATCCATTTACAAAGGAGTGAGGAGAATCCAAACTTCCTTAGAACTTTTATCGAAATCTCCAGCTAATTTTACCATATGTC
This sequence comes from Taxus wallichiana var. yunnanensis, assembly GCA_018340775.1. Taxonomy (NCBI): domain Eukaryota; kingdom Viridiplantae; phylum Streptophyta; class Pinopsida; order Cupressales; family Taxaceae; genus Taxus; species Taxus wallichiana. The sequence continues at coordinate 671,684,611 of CM031243.1, read as the reverse complement.
TTACTAATGTCTAACTTAAGAAGTATTCCAGAGACCTATTGTTAGATAAAGAATGAAATAACTCATGAGAAATAAAAAAATTCTTCATATATGGACTTGCTTGGCATAAAAACCCGCTTTATCCAAAGAAAATTAGGGTATCCAGAAGATTATTCAATCGAGAGGAAATGGATTTGGAGATAATTTTATAAGAGGTATTACAGAGTGACATTAGTCTGAAATCAGCAAAGGATTCGGGATGATCCTTTTTAGGAAACATATAAATGAAGGTGCAATTGAGAGCCTTAAGAATGGATCTAGATTTTTGAGATTCTTCCATAGCATCCCAAACATCTCTACCCACAATGCTCCAAAAACACTAAAAGAATTCATTTTGGAAACCATCTGGGCCTGGAGCTTTATATTTTTCCAAATAGAAGACAACATTTTCCACTTCCTCCATGGAAAACGGGCTTAGAATCTACTCATTTTTACTATCTAAAATTGAGGATTGGATGTTTTCTATAAAATCATTTTACACACTTTCATGGGTGACTTCTTCCCCAAAGCAGGGAGGAGAATAAATGAATCCCTTCCTCAATGATATCCTTCTTATTAGAAAGAAGATCCTCATTGTTCCTCTTTATACAAGAAATGTAGTTGGAACTTCTCTTAGCTTAGCCTTAATCAAGCATGGAAGAATTTAGTGTTTCTATCTCCCTCCTTAAGCCAATTCTCCCTAGATTTTTGTTTCCAGTAAATTTCTTCTCTTATCTAAAGCTCACCGATGTCATCAAGCATCGTTTTTTTATTTTAAATATTCTTCCCGGCCCATCCCATGAGAAAAAATAAACAAATTCAGATCTTGCAATTCTTTTTCCACTCTTAGTTTCTCTTGAGTGTTTCTCATTCCATTCCAAAGAACTTACCTTGAAGGAGCTTGAGCTTTTGAGCTAGAATAAACATTTTTGATCCTTTAATATTTAAGGAATTCCACCAATCCTAAATATTATCTTCTAGGAAGGGGTCTCTAAGCCACATAAGCTCAAATATGAAAGGATATTTTCTAGGATCCGATTCCCGATTAGTGGATATGGCCACAGGGTAATGATCATAACCGACCACAAAAGAACCTAGCAATCAAGGATAATGTTTCTAAGAGCCCAAAGGGGGATTTCCAAGAACCAATCTAATCTCTCTGAGAAATTACTGAAGCCCCTTCTTCTGTTATTCCATGTAAACCATCCTTTCTTAGGTTTAATATCCATTAGGGAGTCATTCCTAATGAAAGAGAAAAAAATCCAATTGAGACCGATAATTTCTTCTCGATGCCACCGCTTTTATCTCTATCGGAGGTTGTGGAATTTAAGTCTCCTCCCAAAACAAATAAGTGATCATTCCTAGCTTGAATGGCAATAAACATATTATCCAAAAGAGATCTCTTCCCAATAATACTATTCGAGCATAAACATTAAACAAGAAGAAAAAATCATCCTGGTTATATTTGAGGCTAACCTTACAAAGTCACAATTAGGATTTTGGGAAATTAATTCAACCTCCACCTGATTTGTTTTCCATAAAACCCCATACCCCGAAGCTCCATTAGAGTCCATGAAGCAACCCTTCTATCCTTTATAAGAAACATTTTGGTTTCCTAAAACAAAACAATACAAAATTTAGAGGACAAAATACAACGCTTAATCAAGCGTTGTTTGCTAGGGGTGTTTAAACCCCTAACATTCTAAGTTAGGATCTTCATTGTTGACTTGGAAGGAGTTTCACCTTCCCAATTTCAGACTTCTAAAAATTAATCATGCTCTATTTTCCAATTTCCACTTTCTTTTGGGTGATCTATTGTTTGGATTTTCTACCCTCTTCCCGGATGATCCACAAATTGCTGATTTTAAACCCTCTTGACCAGCTATAAGTTTAGTATCTAGAGGCTCGGCTACTAAATCATCAAGTCCCAATTTTCCCATCTTCCAGACTAAGGGAGGCTCAGAGCACTAAGGATTTCTCCTCTTGGCTTTTTGAACAAACCAGCTTGTTCAATTCCCGCATTTAATTGGCTTTACCTAACCTCATACCTTCCTTGATCATTAAAGCCACTTTTCACATTCCTTTTGAATTTATTCAAGATCCTTCATAAGAGAATGGGGAGATGGAGTTCATGAGATTTTCCCCTTCATGTCATCCTATTAGAATGATTATGTTTTTCCCCTTCCATACCGAAGGCTTAGGATTGAAATTTGGAACAAACTTTCAAAAGCATCTTTAGAAACTGGACGATTGTCAAAAGAAGGCTTAGATCTCAATCTATTTTTTTTTCCTTTTCTAGCCTCTCGAGGGAAATTTTTTATTCAAATGCCCCACTTTTTTTGCAAGAGAAGAATTTATTTTGCAGACCCTCAAACTCGAGGTCTTGGACCCAAGAACCACTTGGAGACTCGAAGGAAAATCACATGGGGAAAAGGATTTGAAAGGTCCATTTCCAAACATATTCTAACATTAGAATTATTTAATGAGTTTAACAATGGGTTCTTTATTTCCACATAGACCCCAAGCACCTCCGTAATATATTTTAGGTGGAAGCCCTCCAATTCTGGATGGAAGCTTTGCGAGGCGGATCCCGAGAGGAGATTTCCCAATTTTTTCTTCAAAGGGGTTGAAAATAGGGACCAAGGACGAAAATAAAGACTATAAGAGTTTAAAAACTAAGGACCACCCCTATACACTCTATTTAGTGCTTCTCGACAGAGGAAAAAATACTTGAAAAAAAAAAACATTGAGAGGAATTTTACCTTCGAATTTGCTTCCTTTTCCTAGAACCAAAATATCCACTCCAAGATTCTTTACTTGTAAAACTCGCACCTATGAATTTCTAAAAGATAGTCTTTTGATTCAAGTCCTCGAAAATATCTTTCTCTTAAAGGTGATTCAAATCAATATTGAGAACCTTGTTCAAAATTTTGATGGTTATTCCTCTTATCGTCATTTTTGCTTCCTCCACTTGAACCAACTTCTCTACACCGATTTGATTTGAAGGGAACTCCTGAGATATCCCGACAACATCGGGGAAGGTATCCTCGGGACATCACTGCATATTTTTTCTTGTCATCCCTATCCATCTCCACCACCAAATTCTAGAACGCATCCCTACCAAACTTCGGAAAAGGGTTTTCAACAAAGTTCTTAGATCGAATCTTTAAATAAATAGCTCCTTATCCAAGTCGGGATAACATGATTAAGTGATCCTGAATACCCCAACCATGATGATTGCTAACCGGATGAAATTTTCTCCAGACAACACTCCTCTCCCCTGTATGCCCAAGACATCAAAACCAAAGAACTAGAATTTGAAAAATGCGCCAAGCAAAGGGCTCATTTTTGTCACTATGTTCGCTAGATTCGCTAGTCATCGCTCCAACTCCTTATCTCCGACCAATAATTAATAATTACGTAAAATGCCATATATAATGTTGATCAAATACATAAAGAGACATATGATGAGTAGAAATCGTTTCAAGCATAGAAAACACATCAAGTAGTTTTTTCCATATCATGCACATGAAGACACAATAGGCACATGAGAACACGTTGGGTACTTTGAAAACAAACAAGGAACATAATTTATACTCAACCATAAAGAATACATATTAAAGATATAAAGTTTTACATGAGATGAAATCATAGTAATATAATATAATCAATGGAAGAATAGCTAAAAATTAATTATATGTTCCTTATTTCCATTATATATTCCCAAGAGTGAACATGATATACGCCCTCATCCTACCTTGAAGCCATAATCATTAACATATAAATTTTGTATAGGAATTGAGGAGGGACTAAGAAAACTCTACAATGCAAGAATCCGCACAAACTACTCGATGAGAGGAAGAGATTCACTATTAAAATCACACTACCTTAAACTAAAAGTAAATATACAATGCATATGTGTTTTCACCCTACAATGGTTACACTAGAATAGAATCTCCCTAGGATACTACATCTCCACCAACTTTGGATATGACTCTAAGATCCCATATATCTTTCCACAAGGACATAAAGGTTCCTTATATAATAAAAGTAAGATATGAGTGATATATTGTTAGTGGTTTTGTGATTGGTAAGATATTCTCATTCTCCAAGTTACACATCACCCTTCTCACACACGTGAGGATAGATACCACTAAAATGTGCATTTACCAATCTTGTGGATATAATATATATCACCTTGGTAACAATATTACCTAAGGTGAACTTATTAACAGTGTGAATATGACACACACCAACACCCCTAGAAAATCAACTTAGGTGATGCAGAGAAAAAGAATAAGCCTTATGCTCATAAATATGGGTCTCAAAAGCTAGGCCTAATGAGGTACCCATATATATTGATAAAGTAGAAAGAAAATGAAGTTATTGAAGTAAATTTTTATTTATTCTAATGAATTATCCAAAGGATTAAATTAAAATTAGCTTAGAAGGATATGGTTGTATGAATAAGTATCGATATAGATATGTCATCCATTTGAACAAAATGCATGGTGAAAACTAAAGAAGGTTGGCTTAGAAACTATTTTGAATTTTGAAACCACCAAAGAATGTTGGCTTAGAAACAATTTTCTGAATTTTGAAAACCACATAAGGGTTGGTCAGTATTACATATTTGGTAATGAAAATGATTTTGAAAACCCCAGAAGGGTTGGCAAAAACTGCTCTAACATGAAAAAATAACCAACATCTGCATCTACTAGGAAAAACACAAGATACAGAACATACTTGAATAATAAAGGAAGCATTACTAATACACAACACCCCCACCCATAATGATGACTAGGGAGTGAAAATGTAATGTCCCCAATTTCGAGCAGATGGCCTAAGAGGATTTTCATCCGTCTTAGCCTTGGTCATGCCCAAGGGGCTAGTGATGTTGATGGTTATTGGGTATGGTTTGCACCTTCATTTCACTTATAGGTTATGTTTCGACATTGGACATGTACTTTGAGGTGACTTAAGTGAAATAAGGTTGTGTGATGCTCCCCTATGGTACTTTATTATTCTATTTCTTCGTTGGGGTAACTTAAGTGTACTTTTGGGCATAGTGGTGATAAAGTAACTTAAGTTATTTTATTATTATGTGGATTTTTCCCCAAGGAGGTCGATTAGGATTCTTTCTCTCTTTGTTAAAAGGAAGTGCTTGGGGAATAAACACTCACAATAAAGGAAGTGCTTGGGGAGAAAGGGGCATTCATTCATACAGTTTTATTTAGATGTAGTTTAGCTTCGGTAGTGATCTAATCCTAGCTAGCATATTTAAGGTAGAAAGATCCTCTCTAGTTTGCTAATTTATCTTCATTCAAATTAGATTTTCATATCAAGTTTTTATGAGAATCTAAATATGTCTCATTATATCACCAAATAATATTATTCTCTCTAAAAATAAATATTTCAAGTGAATTTAGATGTAGTTTTAATAAAATAGCATAGTTAAGGTAAATATAAGATTTATCTTATCATCTCTTTAGAATCTATTTGCAATCTAATTGTTGTTATTTCCTAATATTTCTTCTAAGTTGGAATGCAATAGTGTGTAGAAAACATGTCATAAGCAACTCTACTCCAAGTTCATAGATCAAAGCTACCGAAAGTCTTCACGTAGCTATGGAAATGCCCAGCTAATGAAAGTATTTTGTTTTGTTCCAAAATAATGTAAAGGAGCAGCAAACTATTCAGCCTACTCTTTTCTTCCACTTCATTAACCAAGAATATAGATCTAAACATGTGGCAATCCAAATTCATGCATGCATGTGGCGTTCCAAGAAGAATTCAAATTCATAGACTTAACACTCCTATGTTTTCTCTCCATGTTTTAAGGATGAGTAAATGGTAGAATAGTATTATGAATGTTGAATAAGTACTCTCCCACTTTTTGTTCCTAGATTAAAGGGATGACTAGTAGAAATATTCTCCATGATAAGTGGGTTGTTGTAGTCAAGTTTGTTTAGTATTTATTACTTTGAATAAATCCACCCAAGAATAGGTAGTTAGTTCTTAGAGTGTGGACCAAGTAAACTAGGAGTAATGTCTATAAATACCTCTTCCATATATTTGGAAAGGGGGCATATTTTGTAAATCAATCAATACAAGTGCAGTTTTAAAAGTTAATTGTAGTTGCTCCAAATCCAAAGGGAAGAGAATGGCCAAAATCCGCTCTTCCCCAAGGAGGAGGATTTTTCTGTTATTTCTTAGCATAGTTTATTTACTGTAGATTTATTTCAATAATTTAGTTGTTGTGTGTTTCCTTTTCATGCATGTTTAATTTCAGTATGTTTTCTTAGGAAGAAGTATTGTTGAATAAGATTTTCCTTTCTCCTTTTGCATACAACTTTAGACACTGCCTTGGTTATAATGACACCAACTTGTCTATGAGTTGGTTAAATGACCGGTAATATAACGACCCGTCATTTTTGGTGTCGTTGCTGGGGACTATGGTGCTATTAGGAGACTCAAATTTTTCTAAAAAAGTATTCTACCTCTTAGCAAGATTTGTGACAGGAGATTCTTATTCAATAGCTTCTTTAGAATTTATTTTCCTAAAATTTATTTTCTTTCGTAATTTTATTTCATTCTATTTAAAATTTATTTTCTACAAATAGATTAAATTTTATTTCTGCAATTAGATTTAGAAACTTGATGGAGATTGCTAAAAGAAACCCCCTCAATAAAATGGAAACACAATTTGATATTAGTCCATCGACATGTATTTATGCAATTATTTATTTTGTTAAGAAATATTTTTGTTATATTCATATTGAGCATTTCAATATGATATTATAGATTGTTGATAACATTGACTATCTTAATCAAAGATATGGATGAAAAATTCATAATAGAAATATGTATTGTCATCAAATAAAACATGTATCTAGTTCCATTTCCTATATACATAACAATTACAACGGCTAGTTACCCATGTATTTTGGTGTGATGGAATGGATACAATAGGAATCTGATGATAATTTTTCTTAATCTTTATAAAAATTGTAAAATAATATATTTTTGTAGGGTCTAAATTGATTTGGGTTTCCTATTCTAAAATATTTCTTGTTTGCATGTATTAGATTAAATACCAGTTCATGCATGCAAGAAATGCAAAAAAAAACTAACTTTGTGCAGGTTAACAGAGACAAAGATTTATGTGGATTATTTGTGCAAGTAGATTGGGAGGAAAAATGTAAAAAGAAACATTGTCAGAGGAAGTCAAAGAAGAATATTCAGCTGATAAGGAGTTTTTATGTGAAAATAAAGCAGCATTTTCTAGATGAAAATTGCTCGCATCTTGCAAAGAAGTAGCTCAAACAATTTATGGGTCTTGTTCTACACAATCTGAGCTTTCTAGATCATTTTGAATCACTCATTTCATTGGGAAACGACTAAGATATTGCTTTTTGCATGCATGCTAAAAAAACATGTTGAATACTATTTTTTTCTTTAAAAAATAATCTTATGATGCATGTAAGTAATATTCTAATACTCTTCATTTTCAGTACTTGATTCATTTCATGCTTCCCTCTCTGTCTCATTTTTTTAATTTTTCTAAAACTCATTTTCCCAACTTCTGGAACCACCAAAATTCCTCCATATGCAGTAGTCAATGTTAATCTTTCTCATTACTGTAGGAAAATACTTGGTTCAACTAGTTTATGCTAATTGAAATGCCAACATACCATTTTTTCAGGGATCATACCCATAGCCTATCAATAAACCATCCATTCCCAATAAATGAAGAAGTCCTTGAACCATCTCATTTCCCATAATGATTACCATTGTTTCTCAACTTCTTATTTGTCATGTACACCTAACTCTTCAAAGAAACAATTATAGCCAAATTTTTCTCCTATGCCAAACCATACCTCAGAAAAATGAAGTTTTTTTATATTTTTGTTATCTAATACATTAATATTTTTATTTCATTTTCTCATAATTTGGTGACAACATAAGCTTCTAAGCAGTTGTTTTGTTCAAAGCAAGTTCATCACTTCATGGAGCACTCATCATATGAGGATTCCAAGGGCCGATTGATTCTCTGCAAAAGAAGACATTTGTTTCAATGGTTGTATATTGTTCTCGATCATCACAAAGGTTACATTTTGAAGGAGAAGTTGAAGATTGTAATCAGCTTTCTAAGTTGGTTGGATGCTACAGAAACTCTGGAAGATTGCTTCCTGATTTTCCATCATGTTGACATTTCTCAAAAGGATAGTGATTGGTTAGAAAACCAGTTTTGGTTGGCCAATTACTAAAAAAATTACACTTCAAAGTCTTTCTTGGATTCATATGACTACTTCTCTTATGCCGACTTGGTTGATGAAATCATTTGCTACTGAAAAGTTCTATGTTGCAGAGGCCTTGACTTCATATCTATTTTTTTTTTCAGCTGCAGATGGAAATCACGGTTATACAACATGATGAAAGCAAGGATAACTACTGAGTATGGTATGGTAACTTCTATTTTTCTATTCTTGAATATTGTTATTTTTGTTTTAATTACAAATAGATTCACTTCTTGAAAGCTTACAAAAAAAAAAAAAAAAGAGAAAATTGTCAAGATCTACATGTGTTGATCAAGTCAAGTAACAAAGAAAATGATGCAAATGATGTCTTTCCAGTTTACAACAATTGGGATCTATAAGTTGCTCAATTATTAAAAAAAGTTTTCATGAGGGCATGCACAAAGCTAAGTGTGGGGGAGACTCACTCTCTTTCAAATCTTTTGAAGAATGCATGACAAAACAAATAGCTAAGTATGGGGAAAAAATCTCTACATTATCTATGAAAAAATCACGAGCGCATGAATAAGAAAGAAGTAAAATTTTTACTTCTAGAATCTCAATTTGTTTTTATCATGAAAAAGGAGAGACAATTTGAAAGATGCAGAAGTATTGACAAAATCAGATTCTACAGAAGATCAGTAGCTTGCATGAGGGCATGCAAGAAGTTAAGTGTGGGGGAAATGATGAGACCAAAATATGTCTCATTATATCACCAAATAACACTCTTATTCTCTCTCTTAAAATAAAGCTTTCAAGTGAATTTAGATGTAGTTTTAATAACGGATAGCATATTTAAGGTAGAATATAGGATTTATCTTATCATCTCTTTAGAAATCTATTTGTAATCTAATTGTTGTTATTTCTTAATATTTCTTCTAAAGTTGGAATGCAATAGTGTGTAGAAAACAGTCATAAGCAACTCTACTCCAAGTTCATAGATTGCAACTACCGAAAGTCTTCACACAGCTATGTACTGAAAATGCCCACTATGGAAATTCTTCACGCAGCTACGAAAATGCCCAACTAGTGAAAGTATTTTGGTTTGTTCCAAAATAATGTAAAGGAGCACCGAACTATTCAGCCCACTCTTTGCTTCCACGTCATCAACCAAGAATATAGATCCAAACATGTGGCAATCCAAATTCATGCATGCATGTGGCGTTCCAAGAAGAATTCAAATTCATAGACTTAACACTCCTCCATTTTCTCTCCATGTTTCAAGGATGAGTAAATAGTGGAATAGTATTAGGAATGTTGAATAAGTACTCTCCCACTTTATGTTCCTAGATTAAAGGGATGAGTTGTAGAAATATTCTCCATAATAAGTGGGTTGTTGTAGTCAAGTTTGTTTAGTATTTATTGCTTTGAATAAATCCACCCAAGAATAGGTAGTTAGTTCTTGGAGTTGGACCAAGTAAATTAGGAGAAATGTGTATAAATACCTCTTCCATATATTTGGAAAGGGGGCATATTTTGTAAATCAATTTTGAATTAATACAAGTGCATTTTTAAAAGTTAATTGTAGTTGCTCCAAATCCAAAGGGAAGAGAATGGTCAAAAACCGCTCTTCCCAAAGAGGAGGATTTTTCTATTATTTCTTAGCATAGTTTATTTACTTGCAAATTTATTTTAGTAATTTAGTTTTTTTGTGTTTCCTTTTCATGCATATTTAATTTCAAGTATGTTTTCTTAGTAAGAAGTATTGTTAAATAAAATTTTCTTTCTCCTTTTCCTACAAACTTTAGACATCGCCTTGGTTATAATGACACCAAATTGTCTATGAGTTGGTTAAATGACCTGTAATACAACGACCCATCGGTTTTCGAGATAATTTCAAGGGTTTGCTCAGTGTCGGAGAGAGATTATTTGGTCCATACTTCAACCATCTATAGATCATATTATTCCTAGCATTTGAGGCAAGCTTGGTAAATTCCCAGGAGGAGTTTCATTCAGTTTGGGATTTATTTATTTTCAAATCTACTTACTTAGGATTGTGGAGCAAGATTGTTAGGGTTTTTGGTTAGAGTTTTTAGTTTTCTCGGTTGGATCTCGATTCGTTATGATTTCTATTTGAATTTCAAAATTTATAAAGATCATTTCAGCTCCTTATAAATTTTTGGAATTTTTAGGAAGTTTCAACGCAGTTAAAATAAATTTAAAAATGGATCTGAGAGATAAAAATTATTTCTCTCTTGTTTATTGTTCTACATATTTTCTAAGTTATTTGAAGCTTTCGTAGTGTTAGAAATTATTATTCTGGAAAATACAAATTTTTCTTTGTTTCTACATATTGTTGTCCTAAAATTAGAATTTCAATTCATTGTTATTTTATATATATTTTGTGAATTTCAAGTGATATCCCACAAGGGATATTTCAGTGGTATCGATCCAACTGTTTGGGTTAAAAATGAGTGATAATGAAGATCTCAATGTGGATTTAATGAAGAAATTATTCACCAATATGGTTAAGCAACAGGAGACTACAAACCTCTATTTGAGCCAACTCACGAGAGACTATCACAAGGCAGATCTGGGCCTCAGGCGGATAGAGGAGAAAATAGTAATATGGGGCAACAGGCTCAAAGAGGTGAAAGTGGAAATTCAGGGCAGCGATCTCCCCACTCTTTTACCAAGCCTTTGGGACTTCAAGAGCCCTCTTTCTTGAAGGATCTAGAAGCTTCATAGGTGGGGCAGCCAGCAGAAGTATTTGATGAGGAATCTTGTTGGGAGAAGTACCAGTCTTTGAGTGAGGGTTTCTGGGAGAACATGTCATTCCCAGAGTATTGCAGGATGAAGATTGGTAGCAAGCCCAAGAGAGACCATTAGACGCAGGTGCCTAAGTTATAGAGGAGATTGGGATAAATTTCCATTCCACACTTCGATGGTTCTAAGAAGTGTACAATGCAATCATGGATTCAGAAGTTGAAGACATACTTTGACTTGAATCCCATGTGCGAAGAGGATGAAATTAAGTTTACAATCCTACATCTTGAGGGAGATGCACATGATTGGTGGCATCATGGTCTTATTACATAGGGGCACATGCATATTGATACATATGCAGAGTTTACTCGGAATTGATGAGTAGGTTTGACAGGAGGGATCCTGACAGGTTCTTCAGAGAGTTGACTCACTTGAGGCAGATAGGTTCTTTAGACGGTTACATTGCAGATTTTCAGAGGCTTTCGGTTATGGTTCCTAATGTTTTAAATATGATATTGAATAATTTCTTCATAAATGGGTTTAACAGATTCACTATAAAGGTTTGTGAAGGCATTTGAGCCTTCTTCATTACATGATGCTATTAGGAGATACTGTTATTTGGAGTTAGCCACTCTAAATTTAAGGTTTCCACCTCAAGTTCAGCAAAAGGAACCTCCATCTAGACTGGATGAGCTTTAGCAGAAGGAGCCTACACCTAGGTAGGATGTGGCTAAGAAGCCATTCACTTCTGAGAGCTTAGAGATGAGTTGAGGCAAAAGAAACTATGTTTCGATTGTCGTACACCTTGGGCTCTAGGGCATGATTGCATAGGGAAAGGAAAGGCCCAATTCATTGAGGTCTTTGAAGAGAGTGAGGGTGAAAAAGATGAGGAGTTAGAGACCCATGAGATGTATGCTAGAGATGGAGTTTTGTTGGACAAAGTGTTGATGTGGAGCAGGAGGATGAGACTTTTCCTCAAGAGATTATAGCTACATTGTCTAGTACTCCGATGTACAAGGCATTCAAGGTTAGAGGAGTTATACAGGGTCAGTGTGTTGTGGTACTCATTGATAGTGGGGCTACCCACAACTTCATTGATGCATCCTTGGTTGAGAGGCAAGGTCTACAGACAGAAGACTTTGAGGGCTTCAACATTGTTGTAGCCAATGGAGAGTATATGAGATGCACATGAAGAGTTCCACAGTTGAGCATCACTATGGGTAACTACACAGTTACCGATGATTTCCACATTGTTGGTATGGGAGTGACCAACATAGTGTTGGGAGTGCAGTGGCTTCACTCTCTTGGTGAGTTTCGGACTAACTTTTAGACGATGGAGTTGAAGTTTAAGTCCGAGGGCAGGAATGTAATCTTGAGAGGCTTATCTACAAGAGCACCTAGAGTGGTTACAGCCAAGGGGATGAAGAGGACTTTTGGCACGATGAGGTGTTTTACTATTGTGGGCCGATGTGGAGTTCGATGGATATGGGTGTGACCAGTAGTGTTGCACATGAGAAACTATAGAGATTGGGGTTACAAGTTCAGATTATCCTATTTTATCATTATGTTGGTTATCTAAGGTTTTGGTATGTTGGACTTGCAAAAATGGCTAAGTATGAAGAGTGTGAGGGATAATGAGGTGCGTAATTTGGGTGCATGTATGTGCACAAGGGCCATTTGAAGTGACGCACACCCAAGAAGGTAGAACTCGGAACTTAGCCGATTTTGTAGTTATAGGCTACAAATAGAAAAGCAGCCGGAGTGCGGACCAACCAAAGGAGAAAATCAAGGAGACTTAACGGCCAAGGAATGTCTATTGTTGGGATAAATCACATACGAGTGAAGATGATAATTCATACATGCATCGAGTTATTATTAGGATTAAAACAATTTCTTTTCATAGGATAATCTATTTTTAGCTATGTTGTTAAAGAATGCAACATTTAATGTATGGATATTTTGAGCATGCAGTCTATTTTGAGAATGCATGGGTGATGAAGGGAAAGTCCCCACCCTATATATATATATATATATATATATATATATATATATATATATATATATATATATATATATATATATATATATATATATATATATATATATATATATATGTTTTATTTCATTGTTTTGACGACCGTATGAGAGGCAGTGTGTGAGAGACTTGTGATGTATTGCTATGATGTACTAGTGCGCATGACTCGTGGTAATAATTGTTATATATTCAGCTTTTGTTATGTAATACTTTGATGTAATGGATTATAATAATTGATGTATCTGAATATGGTGAATACATGGTGCAATTTATCTTAATGGTTATATGATCTGTTATGTTTCCTTATTACATGTGTTTCCATTATAAGCTCATGATATGATGTATGTAATGATATGCACTTGAATGTACACTTTGATATTGGTTATTATGGATTTGTAGACATAAAATCATGCACTTTAGGTAATTATTTAGTCTTGATTACATATTAGTATTTACATGATTCCTAAATGCAAAAATTAATGATTAACCCATGTCTTTGGCCACCTTTATTTGCTTTACATTTTTGCTTTCGATCTTGCACTCTTACTTTCTCAATCTATCTTTTCACCTTTTGGCATTTTCCATTCTAGAGACTAGCATCTAGCCAGATGTCAACACCATCGCGCCCCATCCCCTTTAGGTTCCCTTATCCTCTTTTAATTTGGTCACACTTTTTGGTTCCTTTCAAGCCGTTGGAACATCTTATGTTTTTGGTAGTGGGCCTTTTTGGGGTTAATTACAAATTTCAAACGAAGGAATCATATAAATATAAGGCTATGTTATAATAATAAGGGACCAAACACTAAGCACTACTTATCACTACCTAAGGTTGCATCCATCAAGGCATCTATAACTCCATTTTCATCCATCTAGCTCCATCACAAGGGACAAAGGCTAGTTCATCCGCAATACACATCATAGGGGGAGTCTATTGTTTTCATGCACACATTATTTACATTCTACATCTAGTTACTTGCTCGCTACTTCAAGTTTAACATGCATAAGAGAAACCTAGGGCATAATTCCACACACACACATAGAACTACATTAGGTCTGAGATGTAGTGCAATGTTTAGTTGTAAGTCCACTATTGTGGCGGTTAAGGATAGTCTGACCCCTCATTTTGCATCTTTCGTTTTTAGGATTTGATGTCTGTTTGAGGGTTTTGCAGGTGCATCCTTTGTTGCAGGTTTTATAGTGACCTCGGTGATCTAAGTGTGACATATAAGCTATCAAAGGCGAACAAGTATGAACCTCTTGCGACACCTCAGATGAAGTTTTCGAGCATCTACACAAACCAGTGCGCCCAAAAATAAGACCAGGGCACCCACGGGTGCCCCCATCCCTCTCCAGTCACCCCAGTCTAGTAAAATATGTTAGATCTGTGTTTTCCAGGATTCTATGCAATGGTTTTCCATCTCTTTTCAACTGGTCACCATTATGACACAATCCAGCAACCTTTTTGAATCAGCTAAGGCTCTTCTAACCCTTTTTACAAATAGAGTTTCATTATTTCTTGTTTAGTTGCTTGGTTTTAATTCAATATTTCATTATTTCATTTATTTACTACTACTATAACATCTATATTAGGATAAAATTTTACATTTTAGCATAATCATATATGTATGTTAACATCTTGACAAACAAGTACAAAGGAGGGACTGGTAGCTTCACACGCTTCGGGTGAGTGTTCAAATCTATCTAAATGAGGTGTCGGATACATAAACAATTGAGTTGAAATAAAATACTACACGGTAGATTAGAGATCTCATTTTCTTTTTGAGTAATCAAAGAACCAACACACTTGTGATATTCTAGATGGTCACACATATGATGACAACTACAGATTGGAGGATGAGATGATCTTCTATTAGGGCATATTGTACCTTGTGCCAGATTCATGGTTGAGGATGGAGATACAGTGATATGTGCATTGTTCTTCCATGAATAAACACTTGAGGTTCAATGAGACCTACAGTTCATATGGCATAGGTTGAGGGAGGATATCCTCAACTTTATGCAGGGATGTGCGGTTTGTCGTCATGACAAATCGGAGTATACAGGTTCATCATTTCTGAGTCGACATGGGATAACACTCCTATGTATTTTACTACTTCTATGCATGGTGAGCACTTCACCCATGTGCTAGTCAGTGGAGGGATGGAGTTGACTCAATTACCCATTTATTCAAGAGTTCACATTAATCACAGGATGTAAACTATGTAGAGTTGATATTGTCGGTTGACCATTTACTGGAGTCTTGGGTTTTTCCCCACGGGACACATTGAGACACATTATGAGGAGCCTTGCTCTCACACGAGTGTGGGTCATGTGGGGCATTGGGACAGGTTGGTACGCTTTGTGCTCATATGGGTTACTTTAAAGGTTATTATATAGGATGCCATAGGGTTCAGAGGGGACTTTCATACCCATGGGTTGACTGGAGAGGTAATGAGTGATCACATGAGGACAGATTCACATTGGTAGGGACTGGAAAGATTGGCAGTTTCAATGTGGGTACCATTGGAGAGATGGTGTGGGAATCATACTACTTCAAGGGAAACATTTTTCTCTACATGACATGAAGAGCATGATGGATACATGAGGTGTCTTTGTTACTTTGGATCATACCGATCTTTGGTTATTCGGGTGAGGTGGAGAAATTTACTTTGTGGTATTTAACTTCTATAGCATGGCAAGATAATTCTTGGGGTCAAGCATTGCTCGAGAGGGTGGATCAGTAATGTCCCCACTTACGACATATGGCCTAGGAGGATTTTCATCCATCTTAGCCTTGGTCATACAAAAGGGGCTAGTGACGTTGATGGTTATTGGGTATGGTTTGCACCTTCATTTCACTTATAGGTTATGTTTCGACATTGGACACGTACTTTGAGGTGACTTAAGTGAAATAAGGTTGTGTGATGCTCCCCTATGGTACTTTATTATTTTATTTCTTTGTTGGGGTAACTTAAGTGTACTTTTGGGCATAGTGGTGATAAAGTAACTTAAGTTATTTTATTATTATGTGGATTTTTCCCAAGGAGGTTGATTAGGATTCTTTTGGGCCCTTTGTTGCAATGAAAAGTTATAAAAGGAAGCGCTTGGGGAGAAAGGGAATTCATTCATACACTCACTCTTTTATGATATTGAAGCCATTGTTGGTTGCATACTTTTTGCTTGTGGAGTAAGATCCCACAGGAACCCTAGCTTCGGTGGTGAGAGATCCACTCCTAGCTAGCAGAGCACTCTTCGGTGGTGAAAGATCCTCCCTAGTTTGCTAATTTGGAGCTTCATTCAAATCAAATTTTTAGATCAGGGTTTTCAGAGAATTTCAAGGGTTTGCTCAGTGCCGGAGAGAGATTATTTGGTCCATACTTCAGCCATCTACAGATCAGATTATTTCCAACATTTGAGGCAAGCTTGGTGAATTCCCAGAGGAGTTTCATTTAGTTTGGGCTTTATTTATTTTCAGATCTACTTACTTAGGGTTTTGCAACAGTGTTTTCTAGGGTTTTTGGTTGGAGTTTTTCAGTTTTCCAGGTTGGATCTGATTCATTATGATTTAAATATATTGTTGTCCGAATTTCAGAATTTATAAAGATCATTTCAACTCCTTGTGAATTTTTGGAATTTTTAGGCAGTTTCAGCAGTTAAAATAAATAAATAAAATCATATCTGAGAGATAAAAATTATTTCTCTCTTGTTTATTGTTCTACATATTTTTCTAAGTTATTTGAAGCTTTTGGGTAGTGTTAGAAATTATTATTCTGGAAAATACAATTTTTTCTTTGTTTTTGCATATTGTTGTCCTAAAAATCAGAATTTCAATTCGCTGTTATTTTATATATATTTTGTGAATTTCAAGTGATATCCCACCAGGGATATTTCAGAAGACAACACAACTCAATATCTCCAAATAATTTTACAATGGTAAGTGTATAGAAAAGCACAACAAAATCCTCTAGTGAGAGTGCCCAAAATGCCACATGATGAACTCAACAATTGAAATGTGAAAAGGAGTGTGAAAATCACACACACACACACACACACACACACACACACACACACACACACACACACACACACACACACACACACACGCACACACACACGCACACACACACACACACACACACACACACACACACACACACACACACACACACACACACACACACACACACACACACACACACACACACACACACACACACATGAAGCTAGAAAAATATAGAAACCCTCATTATATTTTATAAATTAGTGTGATTACAAATACATCTAAAAACCCACCCAATATGATTTACAGTTTATCAAATATGACATTAAGTGAAGATTTTTAATCTAACTCATAATAATAAATAAATTTTGGAGACATAAGGATTATGTAAAATACGCACTTTTAAAAAATAACATGGAAATCCGAGATACCAGTCAAAAGTTATGACCTTATAAAGATCTAAAAATACATTATTTGGTTAGCTAAATAAGACAAAAACTACTAATTATAGAAATATTGATTATAAGAATTCAAAAATTAACATCATCATTGTGTAGATCATGAAAAAATAGACGAGATGAAAAAAATCATCTTTCCAGGCTTCACGAGATCAAAAATTATGAGGCCCAAAAGAAATTTACTCCAAAAAGGGGATCAATGGTGAAAGTCTAGCCCTTAGGGACTAAAAATGCCAAGTATGATGTTATATGGTAGGCCAAGGTTAAGAGTAGGTTGTAGGGGCTAGAGGGTGGTTGTATGGGGGACCAAGGGCTGAATGTGAGAACACAACATGTAGAATGCCCTAAAACTTTGTTGAAACTTAAAATGCATTCCTTGGTGCCTCGATTCTCCATTTTTACAAATCAATATTTTTTAGACATTTATAAAAGATTTGAAGCCAAAAACATACTTTCAAACCATGTTTTAAAAAAAAAAAAACACTTTTTCTCTAGTTTTCATTGATTGTTGATGCAGGAGCATCATGTACATAATCCAATTTTGGCTTGAATAATCTTTATAGGGTGTCTTAGGAGGTTTTGTAAGTTTTTTTGTCCATATGGACCCTTTATGATTTAATAAAGGGCATTTTGGAGGTTTCCCTCCAAAATCCACATTTGAATATTCAAATTAGTCTAGTAATATAGCTTAGGCCTATAATGTTAGTAAGTAGTCAATAAAATGTGAGTCTAGGCTTAGTATTAATGAAAATGAGGTAGACATATGATGAGTACCCTTGATTGACATTTGCCAATGTGTAAACTCTCTATAGTTAGTTGATTCATGGTTTGAGTTAGGGATGAAGACCTAACTAACTCTCATCCTTCTTATTGTGTGTGAGGAATTCAAATTAGGGGTTGTTGTGAAGGTTGGTAGAATGTGTGAAAGGGAGAAACCCTTTGTTTCAAAGCCAAGAGGCTCATAAAGCCATGTATTTTAGGGAGGATCAATAAAAGAGAGCTTTATTGGTGTAAACTATGTTTTGAATTTGCACTTAATATGATGCATTATGAGTTGATAAATTAGGCATAATCTTTTTGAAATATGATGTAAAGAATGTTTATACAAGTTACGTTTTTGTGCAGGATCATGGAGGACAAGGAAAATGTATTATAACCTTAATGTACATTGGAAGGTAGGTGAATGGAAAAGTTATCTCTTAAATAATTTTTGTTTGGAAGTTGATAGGTGATTAATAGAGTTTTATGACAGTAAATATGTGTATAAGAATATGAAGGATGGTGCATTAAATTATTGAGAATAATATAAACCCTAGGGCGGAGAGTCAAAACTCTGAGACAATGATCTTTGTAAACATAATTTTCTAGGACAGTCATTCCATGAATATGAAGAAGGTACACGTGTAACTTATATAAAAGGAATATTGGGAGGCTACAATATAGGATGTGAGGAATCATGAAATTGATCATAAGCTTTGAGAAGCCTTGATTTTTTCTACTATAAAAATAATCACAAAAGACAGTGTTCACTGCCCATACTAGGGTTTGGATGCTATTTTAGTTTCCAATTACTTTCCCACTATGGAAAATCCTTGAAATTTGGTAGAAATGGAGATTGGGGTTAGGAGGAGGACTGGTAAAAAATCTCATGAATATTCAATTAAGTTTTCTGTGTCAAAATCGTACCAGATCAGACATAACTGTAAGCACACAATGTGGGAGGATGTAAAGAAAAGGAAATTTCATCAGTGTCCATTTAATGACTTCTTGGGAGAAATAAAATTTCATTGATATGTAATAGCTAAATTAAAATATCATAGAATCAAAAAATCCCATTTGAATAACTGTGGTTTAAGGAGAGTTGTGGGAAAAACGTAATGCTCTGCCTGAAGGATGTAACTCTGTGACAATCCTGATTAAACCTTGGAATAAATAACTTTGAGAGTTAATGGTCAAAAGTTTCAAGAAACAAGTTGGTAATAACTATAAGAGGGAGCTAGAAGCATGATAGAGTTTTAATAAGCCCCATAAAGGTTGAGTGATTCTTGACAATTCTTGGAAAGAAACACATTCCTAAAAGAGAAGTTTGTAACAATCATAAACTGAGGAGAGTATTTTATTGGTTTGAAGGTGAATAGAATTTATAAGGAGTGGATGAAGGAATGGTGAGGTGTATGAAAGGATAGAAGAAACGAATTATTGATTCAAGAGTGGGGACCCAAAGTGGAGACAGAGTAGTAGAAGGCAAAGTATATAAAGGAAAACCTTGAACTTGACTTGTGACAGTCTAGAGAACATGAAGGAAACAAAGTTAATGATGAAGGAATTCAATTAGGAATATGGTTTTGAAGTATTAAGAAGGCAGATAGAGTGCGTTGGAACCATGAGAAAGGTTTAAACCCTTGTAGAAAAGCCTTAACCTTATAATCTTAATGATTGTCATGTGTAAAGTTATTGTGAAGCCTAAAAGAACAAAAGAGCATTTGTAGTGTTAAGTTGAGTAAGGATCAAGGTGTGATATTGGAAGGGTTGATTGAAGGATAAGTAAAGTGAAATGATAAGTAATATGAGAGGTTGTTATCTTTGAATGAGTTTAACTACCTAATTGAGCCATCAAAATAGAAGAAACCATATTGTATTACATATCACAATCATATAAGGAAAGTGTAAAGAAAAAAAGAGAAGGAAGGAAGTGTCATTAAAGTGGAATGAGGGTAGAGAGATATGATTTGGTGTGATATAAAAATGGGAGAGTGAAACAAGCTTGAAGAAACTGAGATCATATCATAATAGAACATAACAAGACTATTAAAATTGAAGACCAAGACGAGCCAAGGTAAGCCATAACCAAAGATTTGGGAGGTTTTGAAGCTAGTAAGTGAAGTGGACATTGAAATCACCTAAAATATGGTGGATTAATTTTTAATGAGGTGTTTGTGATGATAATAAGTAACCAATAAATCAAACCCTATAGTTTGACTGGGAAACCCTAGCTTAGACTTAGTGGAGACAAGAATAAGGAGGATTTGGTGTTGAGAGAGAAGTATAAGGACTTAGGTCCTAAAAATTGGTGAAAAGAATAGGCTTGGAAAAGGGTACTATGAAATGTAAATAGTTTTCATAGGTTGTTGCTATAATGTTCCATATTTGGAGATTTACATGATAGGAGGGTTAATTGCCAAATGCTAGAAAAGCTAAAAAGCGAATAAAATAATATTGATGTGGATTTATGGTCCTAAACTTTCTAGGCATCTTAATGGGCCAAATAGGTAGCTAAAAAGCTTACTATTCATGGATGGAAGTGGAAATTGATTGATTTTTTTCAGAATTTGTCTATTTGCAGGGCTACTAGCCAAGTAAGAGGTCAAGAAGGAAAACTATGAAAAATGAAGTAATGAAACTAGTTTAATGATTTGAGAAAGTTTATTTGTGTTGTTAAACATGTTTGAAGTGATTTTGAGTCTTGATACAGTGCTTTAATGCATTTTTGCATATTGAGGAAACTTTGTCTTCTGAGCAAAGTAAGAGTTAGTTGATTTTGGTGAATGGAATAGTGAAAATTGGGACTTCTAAGAAAAAATTATGGCATGGAGATCACAAATATGGCTCGATACCATATAGGAATTACATAAGGCCCATGAAAACTCTACAATGCAAGCATCCACACAAATTACTCATACGAGAGGAAGAGATTCACCAACAAAAGCATACAATATTAAACTAAAAGGAAATATACAATGCATATATGTGTGCAACCAATAATGGTTGCACTAGAACAAAATCTCCCTAAGATATTACATCTCCACCAACTTTGGAGATGACTCTAAGATCCAATCTAACTTTCCACAAGGACACACAAGTTCCTTATAAAGAAAATAAGAGGTGAATGAGAGATTATTATTGGTTGAGTGAAAGGTGGGATATGATCATTCCCGAGTTACACATTATCCATCTCATACATGTGAGGATAACTACCACTTAAAGGTGCATTTACCAATGTTGCGCACATAATAAATATCACCTTGGAAACAACATTACCTTGAATTTCACAATAAGTGTGAATATGACACACACCAAAATTTTGAAAAATTAATACAACAGTTATCTTAATAATCATATTAATAGTATTATGAAAAACAATAAAGTAAAGACTCTACCTATAGACAAATGATATAAACATGGATGTGTAGCCTACCATAATCATAATACCTTAATTTGTGTAGTCTCAAAATCATGCACTTTAGATATTATTTATCTCGGTCTCATTCTACTATTTAAAATGTTCTTGAGTGAAGAAAGTACTAATTAACCCTCATCTTTTGGCCATCTTGTTTTATTTTATTTTGTCATTACCTTTATTTTCATCCACATGCCCAATCTATTTTGGTCATTTCCAACTATTTTAGCTTCGACCAGTGGTGCCCGGACCAAGATCTTGGGCACCTGGTCCCACCTGGGATTCCCCCGATCCTTATCAAGCTTTGCCATCATTTTTTGGGATCTTTCTAGCTATTTAACATCTTTATATTTCTTGTGGTCACCTTTTCGGGGTTAATTATGAAATTAGAACAAGAGAACCCTATAAATATAAATTTATGAGACCATAATGAGGGACCTAACATCACATACTACTATCACTTCATATAGAGTTACATCCATCTATTGCATTGGAGATCACTTACATCCACATAGCTCCATCATGAAGGCACAAGGCTAGGACATCTACATCACACTTCATAGGGGGATTCTATTATATTACATGCACATATTCTATTACATTTTCTACACATAGTTATTGCTCGCTACTTCACAAAGTGCGACTAGAACAAGAGCAACCTAGGGCATCTTCACACACACTTGCACATATAGTTACATCGGGTATGAGATGTAGTGCAACACTCAGTTAGTAAGTCCACCATTGTGGCCGCTGAGGACAGTTTGACCCCTTTCATATGCATTATTCTTTTTTAGGGTTTGATACTTGTTTTGGGGTCTTGCAGGTCTTTTATTTAGCTTGGAGTATTGGCAACATTCAATACAAGATAGTGAAGTTGGTGACACACAATGAGGGTTTCAGACCACCTTCTGACCCTATAAAAATTAGTTTATGAGATTTTGCACAAACTAGGGCAACAAGATTTCATACCAAAGCACCCATGGGCACCCTGGTCCTCTTCCAAGAGCCTAATCTAGAGAAATAGTCTAGATCCACTCTTTTCGAGATTTCGCACGCTTGGTCCCGCTCTTGATTTTCCAGTTACCTCTGCGACACTCTCCAACAGTCATCTATTATCAGTTGAGTTCTTTCCTCACTCTCTTTAGCACATTAGGGTTAGCATTTCCTTTTACATAGTTGTTTAGCTTGCTTACACACTTCTTTACTACATTTATTTACTTTATTTATAGTTGTTCATAGCTTAGATTAACTATCTATATACTACTTAGTCCATTTTTAGTTAATCATTTTGGTGAACCCAACGTATTATCATGGATAACAATAATCCTCCTAAATCTCCAATCATTCTATAATTTGATAGCTTTGGTCATGCCTTTGTTGATACTCATGCTGATCCTTCTAGTTATAAGCCTTTCCCTTCACTTATTCATCTTCCATATTCGATATGGATCATAAATCCATAGATGACATTATTGTTTCTTATATGTGTACCATCGATCCTAACATTCTTGCATGCATCCTTGAATAAGCACAAGCCCCTCAACCTGATCACATAGTTTTATCTCCTACCATTGTTGAACGATAAGACATTCTTTATTTACATTCCTCCATTAATCCTCTCACATTATGTGTAGATGATTCTCTTGAACCATAACCTACCGAAGCTCTACATAAATATGACGCTACTATTTGTATGGTTAATGTGGTTCCTCCTATTTCATCACCAACTCCCACTGCCACGAATGTTATGATACTTTATGTGGGCTCCACTCCAAAATGATCACTTTCTTTTATCTACTCCTCCATCGCCTCAATTGGTAGATGAACCATCTCACTTATCACCTCTTGAGGGTGTCATTTGTATGATAGATGCAGTTCCTTTTATGTCACATGTTACTACTATTATCATTCCATATTAGGAGCATATCCAGTCCATGGACATCACTCTATCATCCACACCTTCACCAACACCATCACCACTAGTACACCCACCATTCACTTACACTCTCTTCATGAATAATTCTTATTGGGAGCATATACCACTTGATACTTCCTGCAAAGCCACCGTATGTTCACATGACGGTCTCCTTTGGCTTGGTTTTGCCTTTGAGGACCTCCATTCTCCCTTATACGATCCACATTTGTATCATGGATCTGTTATTCTCACTACTACATATGGACTTCATGTTTTTCATCTTATTGTTCACCTTGTGCGTTATCATACTTCCTCTCCACTTACTCTCGGCCAATCTTGGTTAGATTATATTAGAGGCACACTTGATCCTGCTCATATCTATATAGCTTTTCCCATTCCATTTGGTATTGTGCACATTTTTAATAGCTCTTTTCTTTGTTACTCACCTAATTTTACTATTTGGTATACTCATGGGTGTCCATTGCCTCCCTTTACTAATGAACAATATGCCATGGAAATGTATAACTTGCGTGTTCATGGTTATTTGAATGACCAACCAGAGACTATTTCTTATCAAGTTTCTCACGTTGTTCCATATGATTTTGATAATGACCATGACGATCTTTTAGATGATCTTACTTGATCACTTTGCTTCCATGTGCACACTTTGGAGGTATTAGCATCTCATACATATCCCTCCCCACTCAATTTCACATTAATCATCTTTACATTTTCATATAGGCATACTAATCACACATTATAACACCATTGTTACTGATGATGCACTCTTGTGCTTTGGTTACATTATCCTGTAAAATTGACAAGGGTAATTTTGTAGGTAACTATACCAAAATTTCTATTTTGGTCCCTGTTGAGGTCTCTTAACATTCGGAATGGCATAAAACCCTTTCCAAAAAAATCTAGTTTTTAGAACTTGGTCATTTTAATCCTTTTTGGGTTGGGCGCAATTTTTATTCACATTACATCAACCAAAACTATGCCCCCTCTATTCCTTTGGCGCATTCTATTGAGTGTCAACACTCCCAATGTTGTGCCTCCCAAGGATGCGCCAAGGCGCATGCGCCAACTTGTCAACATTCAAAATGTTGCACCCCTCAATGGTGTGCCAAAGCACTGAAAAGCAATGTTGACACTCCCAAAGCTGCACCTAGGCGCAAATCCCTTCGTGTCAGCATCCATTTTGGTGCACCTTAGAAAATTTGGTGGCGCATTTATTGCACCTTTTGCTATATATAGGCACATCTGACCTGTCATTTTCACGATTGAAAAAACGTGAAAAAGGTTATTCTTCTGCACTTGTCAGCGTTCCTGTCAGCCCCGTGTGTTGTTTTTCATCACATTCATGGACCCCACATCGTTTCCTCTATCTTATATATTCCTGGTAAGTGGCCCTTGCCCTTCTTGTGGATTTGTTGTGGTTTCTTTGTTTGTTTTGGTGGTTTGTGTTATTAAAAACAACAATAAACCTAAGAAGGTAATACAACTCCATCCCATTTTGCAAATAAACCCACTTCAAACTGTTCTTTTTCCACCTTCCGATCTGTAAAACCGGAAGTTTCTACCTACAAATACTCAACTCTTTTTGTCCCTGCTTATGCTAAGGTTTTCCCTCCTAACCGTTTAAGCCTGCCAAAAGAGTGAAAAATCTTAAGTCTTTATAATCAAGCCCACTGTTTTCCTTCGGCGCGAGCTTCGTCATTGTTACACCAAACACAGTTGCGCCAGCGAGGTGCATTGTCCCTAAGATGCGACATTAGTTTTTCCCATGCCTTATAAATTCCTAAAGCACGGTGCTAGCGCACAAATAGCTACAACCATAATGAATGTTGTGCGGGCCCTTCTGCGCCGCAAAGCTTAAATTCTTGGCGCACCTTACCTTAATGATGCATCCTTTGAATCTGTGCCCCTTTTGGTGCATCATAATATTTGGCAACATATACCACATCTGCGCCAATGGTGCACCCTGAGACCTTGCTACACCAAATAAATCTGCACCCAGTTAAAACCCTTCATATGGCGCAAGCGCACATCCATTAACACCAACATCTGAATGTTGTGTGTAGTCTTTCCACACCGTGCCCCTTTTGGCATTGTTTTCTCCCATGCAACACTTTCCAAAAGTGTGCCTTGCTTTTCGAGACCCTGCAGCCTGTAGTAAAGTTGTGCCTTGTGCCCAAAAGCTCATAAATTGCTAACTTTTCATTCTGTAATCTTTGATGGATGACTTAACAGCTAACATGGCTCTTCTATCTTGTGGACTTCCCTTATTCTTCTTGCATCAACAAATAAACTCATATTCACACATGTATTTATCAAGTAAGAAGCCAACCAAGTCTAAGGGTAAAGCCAAGCTAACAAAAGAAGAAATGAAGTATAAATACCAAAGGGTCAGGATTCCTGAATCCCTTACAGAGTGTGACCTGGATATCAAAGATTTAGAACTCAGCTCACATTGACATGGAAGACTTCTGGGCCAGAACCAAGAAGGTCATGGGAAGCCCATGGATGGACAAATTGGTGGGCAACGGTCTACACTTTGCCGCAGGGATCCCCGTAAGCGCAATCAACAATGAGTTCATGATGGTAGTGGGCCATTGTTACAATAAAGACACAAGATGTGTCCAAAATGAGAAGGGTGAGGTAATAATCAACCTCACACGCCCATTTTGAGATCATGTTGGGTATCCCTCACCACCAACATTTTGTGGCAATAAGCCAAGAAGACTGCATAAAGGCATGGAATGAGAATGAAGATAAATGCATGCAGCTAATGAATGAGGTATACCTCAAAAACAAGAAGGTGGTAAGCAGGTGGCCACAAGTCATTCATCGCAGTGACTTTTTAGAGGAGCTGAGTGACACCATCACTTTCCTAAGCAGGGTGTTTGGGCTTCCTAATGCCCATTACTTTCATAAGTGGATGCTCAGATATTTAGAAATAATGAGCAAAAATGTTCCTGATCAACGTTTTGAATGGGCAGAGATTATCGAACACCATCTCCAAGCGCGGCTTCACGGCTTTTCAACGACTAGGAGGTTCTATATGAACTCCTACGTGGTATATGTTGCCACCTCAGAGAGGGACTACCCAGCATTGAATCGATGTGGGGTATGGCCCCAAGTTAGGATATATGAGTATTATCCAGAGTTAAGACTAGAAAACAGTATAGCATAATTCAACAAAATCAATGATGCCTTCTTCTATGGTGTCATCTAGCCTCTTGAGGCCCAATATGACTCACGGTCGACAACCAAAAGTGTGGTATCCACCATAGAGAAGTGGGGAGCGTTATTCATGTAATTCCCCACTTTCACCTATCTCAGAGCCACCAACTTCTTGGGGGAGCCCACCAAGTTACCGAGGTATGGGACCTAAGCTGATCCTATTGGAGTTGTCTAGACAACTTATCACATACCATGAAAAGTGTTTGAAAAGAAAGAAGGGTGGAACTCCATTCCCCCTCACAGTGGGCAGGTACACCTGCACTTCACAAAGTAAAGCTCGAGAAATGTTTGCAGAGCTTGAATTGCTCAACTTAAAGCATAATTTCCCGGCAAGGCCAACCTTTGATCCTCGTGATTTCCTTCTAAGGGCAAAGCTCAATCCGATTCACATCCCTCAGATCAAAGATATCTACATCAATTTGTATCATGAGGTCGAGCTTAGATGAAAGGATCACTCCTTTGGCCCTAGCAGAGATCATTCAATATGGTGTGGCCATTGTCCCAAAGGGCTTCCAAGCAACTGATCAAGAGGTTGATCAGGTTTATCTAGACACGGATGGGGACAATTGGTCGTTTGCTGAAATTGATAGAACAAGGCACCTCAGACTATTGAGGAAAGGGCCAAAGGCACTCTGTAGCGCACTGAGCATTGGTGCAAGAAAAATAGTCTCATCTACCTTGGAGTAGACTTTACCACGTCTCCCTTGGGTAATGCACCCACCAAGCCAAAGCACTTTCCTAAAGGCAAAGGAAAAGATAAAGAGGGAGAGACAAGCACTGCTCAAGAGGAAGCTCCTGAGAGTCCTCCTTCCGCTACCAAGAACAGGTAATAAGTCTAGTATCCCCAAAAAAAGAAGAAGCGGTAAGTGCTCCAATGGGCACATCCACTCAGGATGTTGCCACTACTACAACTGTTGAGGTTCCCACCATCCCCTCTCCCGCTCCTCCTTCCCCTCCTCATGTCACTCAACCAACCACTCCTTTGGTTGTGTCTTCTCCCGTCTTCTACTGTTCCCCTTCCTCTTCCTCCATCTTCTCTTCCCTCACGGATCTATCCCCCAACATTTCTTCCCTCATCTCATAGATCCCTTCCACCCCCACGGTTTCCTCTCCTACAGTGACTCCTACCCCGTGAGCGTTGGAGGGTTGGCTTCTTTTTCAATGCCACCACCCAACGTCTCGACACATTTCCCCATGTCCACTGTAGTTGCTCCTTCTTCCACCCCTGTTTCCTCTTCTTCCTCTGGTCCCACTCCCCTAAGTCCAGAATGGATCTCCAAACACCTGAGTCAACGCACAAGAGGAAAGTCCCCATTGCACCTATGGACTTCTCCGTTATTCCAACTAAAGGAGCTAAGAAGCAAAAGGCTATAACCCACTTCTCTCAAAGCACTTCAGGTGAAAGAGTTATGGAGATCACGTACCCTGATCCCACAAAGGAGAAAAAGATCTATCTCCTACAGATTTTACAGTGACTCAGGTCACAATGGGAACATCCTCAGAAAGCCTACAAGGAGAGGCTTTATCTGCAGTGGATGCCCTTTGCAAAAAGCTTCAAGAGGCAAAGGAAGAGAAGAGGATATTGAAAGAGCAAAACAAGCATCTTCTTCAAGCCCTACAAAAGATGGGTAATGCACCTCTTGTAGCTGCCACTGAAACTCCTGAAGCCCTTAGTCAGGAGAAGATAAATGAGTATGCCAAGATTGGTGAGCAAGGTGTAGCAGTGTTCACTGGAGGAGAGAGAAAATCCTCAAAGATAGTGAGGAAGTGATTGTAAAGTTCACAGAGCTATATCAAAATATAGATCAGGCTAATAAGGAACTCCAGGCAATAGTAGGACCTATCTCTGAAGAGTTGGACCATGCCAGGTTACAACACGAGACATTCCAGAAGATGCTCGACTGCCCAGTCGATGACTTAATGAAATTCGGTGTCTTCAATCACCCAAGAGCACCCAACAAAGTCCTTGCTGCTTTGGACTATCGGGTTGACCAAATGGAATTTGTCTTGGAGAAAATAGATAAAATCAAGGAGGAAGCCTTGGATGCAATGCATCAAATGGAGCAGATTGTTTTAAGGATGTCTCCAGGTTTTCTCACCCCATCATACGCCTTGAGGAAGGTAGATGACACTATTCGGCTCTTTAAGGAAATCACGTCGCAGGTTTAGAGTCAGAGGTCACTTTTGATATAGAATCTATCAACAACCTTCGGCTGCGCCACGACTTTCTTTGGATACACCGATGGAGACAGTAATGAATACTTCAAACTCCCGGAAAGACTCGAAGATGAACAGGGAGACTTGCGGGTCATCGGAGATCATACCAAGGGTCCCGCTCAGAACAACTCCAAGTGATGGTAAGAAAATTCGTGGATTATCGGGCTCAATTTCACATTTCCTCTCCCCGAGCGAAGCGAGACACTCCTTTTCACCCGTGGACGACGGCGAATAGGCTCCTTCCTCATGGGACTATCCCATTTTTGTAAAAATATTTAAAAGAATGTTGGCACAAATGATGACATCATCCATGTTGCATCATGAGATGTTGTCATCCACCAAATTGCCCTAAAGTCAACATTTGAATTTTAGATATTTTGTAAATAGTTGTTGGCTCCTTTTTGCCTTCTTTCTCCTTCTCCTTCTATAAATACTTGGATACTTGTTGTATTCAAGGGGTGAACATTTTTTAGATGAAAAATAGAAGTGAGAAGAAAAGGCTTTGTACTTTTTGTAACAGAAAATATTAATACAAAAATTAAGACTTTGTGCTCAATGGATGTGTTATGTGCATTAGATCTTTCTTAAGTTAGATCTGTGTTACTTTTCTGTTAGATCTATCTCTACTTTTTTGTCATTTGCTCATCAGTATTGCTTTGTTCATTTATGCAAGTAGGTTTGGCTCTGTTTACTACCAACCCAAAACATAAACCCTTTGACCTTTCTGCTTTGGAATTCATTTCTTTTCTCCCTTCGGATCTATCCTATCTTTGTTCCTTCCTTCATTCCTTTCTGTTCACAGTCAGAAATACCCCTACCGGGATGAGATCCCAAACCCCCAAGGTAGAATACTGTAAGACTTGCATAGATTCCTGCTGGTAGAATAACAATAAACCAATTTCACTTTGATGTCTCAAAGCGGGGCTATGCCACGCACACCGTCTGTTAACTGTCTATCCATAGATCCGCCCACCCGATAGATTTTCGGACCAACAGTTCACAATTGACTATTGAGGGATTACCACACCGAACACCACACACCGTACTCTAGGCATAATAAATTTTTTTCATTACACATCGCGCGTCACACACTATACATTATCATACTCATCATTATCCATATCATGTCGTATATTATTCACCATATTATCCATATCACACAAGACATACACTATTAGATTATCTACGCATATTGTATAACATTCTATACATAGTATCGCTATATCACACTCGTGTCACATTCGTTACATCATATAATGTGCGACTTCACATCTCGCATTTTCTACATACTATCCTAGTTTTCATCACATATGTGTCTAACATCATTTCATCCTACATTCTACATTATTATTCTACCTACACATGTTACATTACGCACTATATATTATCTCTTATACATTCTACACATCTCTCATAACATTCTACACAAAGGTGTTTTTACCTATTCTATACACCACATGGTCGTTTCATCATTACATATACTACATTGTTTCTACATGCTGCACTCACCACCCTATGATGCACTTTAGTTCCTCGGTCCATACTTGACTATTGAGGGTTTACAAATCAAATGGACCTTACACTCATCACACATGCGACAATCCTAGGTTAGTGACATATGATTTAGGATAAATCATCACCTATTTTATCATTTCATAGTGGTATACACCTTAGGTTACATCACCACTCCTTTATTTCATCTTGTAGTGACATACGCTTTAGGATAAATCATCAACTATTCTTTCATCCTGTATATATATATGCTTAGGGATAAATCATCACTCCTCAATTCATCTTATAGTGATTTACGTTTAGGCTAAACCATCACTTATATGTTCATCTAGTCATGATATACGCTTTGGCTATAGGGTTCACGCACAAGTCATTTCTAGGTCACATCTTACCACTACACATACACATTCATCACAGCGTGTTTGACGCAACACACACTACTCAACCATTTCCTAATGACACACTCTCATTTATTGTTCATTCTCAACTACTAAGGGGAAAAATAAAATGAACCTCATTGCATACATTTCCATTCACTCGGGGGGCACGCGGCTCCTACCATTCCATTCCATCCACACACAACATATTGCATTGTCTTGGGTGCATTTACTTTTTTACTAGTGTTTTACATGATCACTTTACTACACATGTTAGATTGCTTTCTTATATGTTATACCATTCACATATGTGCATTCACGTCTTTGTTTAGTTGTAATCACAGATACAGTTCTCTTACATGTAGCATGGATGCTCGCCTTCTACCCTTCCTATATTGGTCATTGGGGGCATCCACATTCGTCTCTTTCAGGTGTTATTGTTTCATTTTGTACTTAGCACTTTACATTACTTGGTTATTCACACTTTTACATATTGGTTATTTCTCTAACATGCTAACGGGTGTTCCATGTGTAGCACTTGTTTTGCAAGATTACATGCTTCCATGACTACTTCTTTGTTTGTTTGTCTTTACTTGTATGTACTTGTTTGCTTCTTGTGTACACTTTCTTTTTGTTTGTGGCCATGATGGCCTTGCATGTCTTGTGACATCGTGAGTGATGTCTCATGTTTACAACCCACTTTGTGCGGTTTACTTGTCTTCTTATGTGTTTACACTACTATGTTTGGTAGTTTTTACATTATCTACGTACTTTACATTTTTCTTCTTACATGCATGTGTTTTTATACTAACACTTATTTTGGCTAGCCATCCTTGTTTGTGCGTGCCTTGGTTTCTACCAAGCGCATTCCCTTTCCCCTGCAGGGCACAAAGTTCATGTGTTTAGTCCTCTTTTAGGGCCACATTCTCCTATTAGTGACTTCGCATGTGCCCCCAAAGAGGGGGCATCATTTGGGGTTTTACAGTCTACGGAGCGTGTTTACACCGGTTCATTTTTAGTGCACTTTCTACCCTTGGAATTGTGGGTTTACATATAACAAGTGAGTTCAGACCAATCTACGAACTCCATACACAACGGATTTTACAAGACATGGTGTCCTTAGCATTTAGAGGAGTAGTTAAAGGTTGGAGGACACAAATAATTTCCTCCTTATACTTCTTCTACTATCAATGTCGGATCACCCAAAAAACCAGGACGATACAGAGATCTCTTCACAGTTCAGGGAAGCAATTAGAGCTTGGAGGATACAGAGAATTTCCTCCCTACACTTCTTTTGCCTATAGCATCAGATTGCACAAAAAACCTTGGCAATACAATATATCCTTCTACACCCTTTCTCTCGACATGGATCAGGTGCACATGTTCCATTTACACTTTTCATTTTGTGTACTTTACATTTACATACATACACATGCATATTTTACATATAATTTTTACACTTACATAAATATATATTTGACTACTTGATAATTTTCTCCTTGCAGGTCCAGCCGTATGAGAAACAAGAAGTCAAATTAGTGTCAATCATAATCAGTAGACACCTAAATTCCGCTTTTGCAATCTTATTGCCAAAACGCATACAATCACTCTCATTCTCACCAATTCTATTATAATTAGTGATTTCCACTAATTAACTAATGTTTCTTACCACTTTGGTCAATTAACAAGCTCTTCATTGATCACCAAACTTCTTTCACATTCAGGATGCCACTTTACGATGAATCATAAGTCAAAATCCTCTTCAAAATAGGTAATTAGCGTTTATTAGCTAATTAAGCCTATTTTACCCTTGTTTTGGTCAATATGCCCTAGTATTGGCTCAAACCCCTCTTATGACCACTCAAAATCACCCCACTTTCCTCCACAACATCGCAGAAAACTTCAAAAGCTTATCTTAGCCTCCTAGTTGACACTAAGTGGTTGATTAAGGCTTCATACCTCTTAATCACTTGGTAATTCACTAATTGTGATTAACAAGGCCTAATCATTATTAGTAAATCTAATCTAATTTGGGCCTTTTAGTTCCACATGCACCAATATGCAAGTTTTCCTCAAAGGAAATACTATAAATAAGACTAAGTACTACCTTCCAACTTTACACCATGCTTTTATTAGTAGCCTCATATAAGATATATGTTAAAGAGCCTAAACTCCATTAAGGATTCACATGCTCATTTTTCCTAAAGCCTTCATTATGGTTAGTAGGAGGGTATCTAACATGACATTGTAGTCTTTTATTAGAGAGATATCCTCACCGTTTGTGGAGTAGCAACCATTCCCAATTTGATTGCTCCTAGATCTATTTAGGTCTATGTTAGTTAATCAAACATACTAGTAGGCATGCTTAGATGTTAGATGTTAGTTTCATTTAATCTCCATTGTTATGTTATTAAGCTTTTATCATTGATGTTTCATTCCTTAGCTTTGTATTTAACTTTAGATCATTATGGTCTTGATCTTGCTTTAAATTAGTTAATTTGTCTTAAGTAAATTTGGAAGGTAGTACTTAGTCTTATTTATAGTTTTTCCTTTGAGTAATACTTGCATCTTGGTGCATGTGGGACTAAAAGCCCCAAATTAGATTAGAATTACTAATCATTATTAGGCCTTGCTAATCACAATTAGTGAATTACCAAGTGATTAAGAAGTATGAAGCCTTAATCAACCGCTTGGGTCAACTAGGAGGCTAGGATAAGCTTTTGAAGCTTGCGCAAGACGTTGTGGAGGAAAGTGGGGTCATTTTGAGTGGTCATAAGAGGGGTTTGAGCCAATACTATAGCATATTGACCAAAACAAGGGTAAAATAGGCATAATTAGCTAACAAACGTTAATTGTTTGTTTTGAAGAGTATTTTGACTTACAATTGTCAGAAAAGTGGCATCTTGAATGTGAAAGAGGTTTGTGACCAAAAAATTTCTTGTTAATTGACCAAAGTGGTAAGAAATGTTAGTTAATTAGCAAAAATCACTAATTATAATGGAATTGGTGAGAATGAGAGTGATTTGTGTGTGTTTTGGCAATAAGATTGCAAAAGCGGAACTTAGGTGTCTAAAATAACATCAAGTGTATGATCATATGAAGGTGGTGGTGTCACTGAATAATGAGTGTTGTGAACTTCTAAAGTAGATGTTTTATTAGTATGCTTAGAAAGTGGATAATTGAATATTTTTAACTTAGTATTGTTATTGAGAAGCTTAGAAGATTCAAGTGGGCTCATCCCATTCAATTGCATTATAGTCAATAAGATCTTAAATGATGTGTTATAATTTAAGACATATATCTATAGAGTGACCAATACATCTATGATAATCACAATAAGTATTAGCATCAAAGCTCTTACTTTGAGGCTTTCTCGTATCAACCTCAAATGTTGGAGGGAGAGACACGAGATTACATTTAAGTAATTTATTTAGATCCAATGGTGAATGACAAGGTCACCGTGTAAATTTTCATTTTATAGGTTATAATTTTAGCTTAGTAGGTTGAGCAATAACATTTATAGGGTCTTTAGAAGCAACTTTAGGGTCAATATATATGCTTTGAAACTTGGAATTTGATGGATTAGGGGAGCTAAGCAACATACTTGAGTTTTTTCATGTGTAATATCTTAGCTTCACACTCTTTTAGTGTATGACATAGATGGTCAAAATATTGAAACTTATCGAACATGATTGATTCTTGTAATGGAGGAGAAAACTTTGAACAAAAAGGTCTTATAACTCACTATCAGCTAATATGTTATTCATCTTGGTAAGCATTATTCGATAACACAATACATAATCATTGATATGATCATCATATCTTTGTTTGATTTTGGACATTTGTGCATAAGATATCTTATCCCCAATGTTGATTAAAAATTTGTGACACAAATTGATTTTCAATGCAGTAAAAGAGCACACAAAATGTGTGGTGATATCTCAAAACCATTATAAAGCAAAGTCCTCAATGCTCCAAGTGAATAGTTTAGTAATCAATATATCATTATATGTATAGTCAAAACAAGAAACATGGAATGGTCTAAGATGCTATTAGGGGCCACCCTTGCCATCATAGATAGGAAACTTAGGTGCAAAAAACCAATAGGCAAAGGATATGAGACAAAATTAGGTGCAAGTGGATTATTCATAATTGAGAGTAGTACATAGCATTAGAATTATGAGATACAAGTTGTAATTGTAAAATTTGTGCTTATAAAGAGTGAACAAGGGACTCAAGATCATATGTGCTAGATGAAGATGCATGCGAGCCATTATGATGATAGATAAGAGGTTATTTAGCAATAGTGGATACAAATTTAGGCATAGAGACATTTTCCATAGGAATTTTAGGTATCCCCGGAGGAGGTAGGCATAATAGATGTGGGTATAGTAGATGTGGGTATAGTAGATGAGGGTCGAGATCTATCTATAAAATATGTGTCATTAGATTATTGATCACAAGAAATCTTAACAACAAGTATAATCTTATAATAGGCTCAATATGATGTGGATTAGCATAGAATTCCAAAAATAAATGAGATAAGAGTTATACTTTTCTTGAGCGACATTATTATCCACATCATGGTCATACTCATGAGTGTTCAATGTGGTCTTAAGGTCATGCAAGGGAGCCTCATATGCATGTGGATCAAGAAGAGAACTAGAAGTAGGAATAGAAAAAGCCATTACACTATGACACTTGTGAGTAGGAGGTGAAATCTCAAGATGCTCAGTAGATTGATTAGAGATCTGAGCACTATATCAATATGGCATAAAAGGAAAACATATAGAAATTGAAGAGTGGTGAGAATAATAAAAGAAAATAACGACTATGATTCTAATAAGAAACCCTAGGAAAATAGGGCTAGGGATATAATTTTTATTAGAGAGTGTCGGGTTCACCAAATGATTTCACTTTTTGGGAAGTGAATCTCACCCTTTTAAGTTTTAACTAACATACATAAAAGGATGAATAATGTTACAAGTGAATAATCTGATTTAATTAACTTCCAAAATCAATTACACAAATTCAAATAATGCTTTCAAAAGTGATTATTGATCTAACAACTATCAAAAAGGGAAAGAGTGGACTTAGTTGATTTTGTGTGGATCTGGAAGAGTCTTGGTGGTCTAAGAGTAAGAACAGGAATACTTGGAACTGAAAATGCTTTGTTATTTAAATTGTAACTCAAATTGAGCTTGTTCAAAACTATACAACTCATTCTATAACATATGTACAGTCCTAACCCTTCCGTATGGTCTTGGACCTACATAGAATTTGGGTATGTAACTTCCCGAGTGCTTTGTCTACTTGGAAATGTATTTTGATGTGTGTTGGTCTTCTTCACTCACCTTTAGAATGGCTTTGTATACTATGCTCAAGACCTAAAACCCTTGTAATGTAAGGAGTTCCTACAAAACAAAGTTATGTGTGTTGTGGGAACCCTTGTGTATTATCGATGTCACCTTCACTCTAAAGAGGGATCAAACTATGTGTCATTCTCATAACATGTGATATCTACCATAGTGCAATCGGACTCGAGATTCATTCTTTGAAAATGTTGTTCTTGAGTTTTGCACTTGCTCAAATACTTGGGAAG
Organism: Taxus wallichiana var. yunnanensis; assembly: GCA_018340775.1. Classification (NCBI taxonomy): domain Eukaryota; kingdom Viridiplantae; phylum Streptophyta; class Pinopsida; order Cupressales; family Taxaceae; genus Taxus; species Taxus wallichiana. Next base: position 671,648,051 of record CM031243.1, on the reverse strand, counting down.
GGTCACTTTGATTGTTTGTATGATGAAGATGGAGACTCCTAGACCTGGGAGGAGACTTCAGACTAGTAAAGGGTGTTTCCCTAATGGATATGCATGAGTTATTTCATAGTTTAGGGAGATTTGGGTGCCTTTAGTGCTTGCTTTTGCATGAGGAGTTCATAAAGTGCCAGGTCCCTAAATGAGGTATGATTTACTTGCTTATATATGCTTTTGAAGGTTATTATGTCATGAAAGGCTGACCAAGGGGGTATATTTGTTCATAAGAATGTTATAGAATTGAAAGAATTAACTCAAAACATGTCATTACAAAACCGTACAATAGGGTCAAGATATAATTCTACATTCCGACTGAAACCGATGTGTTTGGGACAGAGGGAGAAAATTATATTTTGACTTCATGGGCCTAAGAATGGATGTTTCTAGATGTATTTTATGTAGTTAAACTTCAAATACTGATGACAAAGAGGTGTGCAAAGATAAGAAAGTGCATGAAGTGCTATCGGGTGTGCTAAGCAAGAGTGAGGAGAGTGCATTTGTCCATGCAAGTGTGCAATGTCAAGATCAATAGTGTCAAAGGATAGATTGCCAAATTTGAGTGTCTACACTATATGACCAAATGTATTTTATACATTTAAACTTCAAAAATTGATGACAAAGAGGTGTGTAAAGATAAAAAGTGCATGAAGTGCTATCAGTGTGCTAATCAAGAGTGAAGAGAGTGTATTTGTCCATACAAGTGTGTAGTATCAAGATCAATAGTGTCGAAGGATAGATTGCCAAATTTGAGTGCCTACACTATATGACCAAACCCTTTATTGATTGAAACCCTTGTATAACTCTTAGAGTGAATTTTCTCTTGTTAAAATATGGCTCTATAAACTTTGCATGCCCGGAAATCGAGGAAGGTAGAAAATGTGACTTGGTTGAGGGCTTCATACTTGTAGTAGAGACTTATCTATATGATGTGTAATAGATTTGTTAGAAATATCATGTTAGTGCTCCATTATGTTTGTATAGGCTAATATATATGTGAGATTGTGTGTTATAACAAGATCATGTAGAATAGGCTTGAGGGAATATTGGAGGTTATAACCTCTCATGTTAAATAACATTTGTGGTTAGAGTAGATATAGTTATCTCCTTGTTTATAGGAGATACATGCTATATATCTATAATTTCCCATATGAATGAATTAATCTTGTTGTTTCTTGTCTCTGTAACTGCATACCAAATTATGTTTGGTATTAGAGCTTTCTCGATTTAATTCGTATGATGGAGATATAAATTGTCTATAGGGTCAACTATAATTATTCGATGTCTTATGAATGAGAATTATTTTATACATAGAAGGTAATTTAACTATTTTCATATGTATGTGAGTTTTATGTTCTATAGCATTAGAATGAGTTTTCTATAAGAATATGAATAGATAATAAAAGAAACTATGAGTTGTCTAGATATTCTCGTATCTCTGTTTGAATTATACATCTAACTTATAAAATCATTGACTCAACTTCATTTAAAGGCATGTTCTTGTGTTCTCTAATATTGCTTTCATTGACATTTCAGTACTCTTGATGTAGTTTTAAGCCTACACATTTACACTTTTGTTAATCTAGCAAGACTACTTAAATCTGAGGATTTACAACAAGCCCACCTTACTCCAGTCTTTCAGCATGGATCCTTTCCTTGGAAATCTCTACAAATATTTTCAGATCATGTTTTTTGCACATTTTAATGAGCAATATATGTTTTTAATGACTATCATAATAAAATTCCAATATATAATGGTTGATTAATCTTGCGAGTCTATGTTTTGCATTGGAAAAGATGGAATTACTAACAATTGTCCACTAACCTCACCATGTACCACCATTTTAGCATGTGTTAACTATGTTTCTGTGACCTTCCATCTGCATTGTTCAATTTTGGGTTGTTCTTTATATTGGTGGCTTGCATTGTCTCATAGAACTTGGCATCGGTTGAGGGATTTATCCAATGGAATTCTCGTGGAGCAATGACCTTTGGGCCTTCCTCCATCACAATGTCAACTCCTCTTCCATCGTCAACCAAACCTTTAAAGATTTAATTTTTCAATTATATTGTTTTACACGTATTCTTAGGATATAGCTTGGTTAGATGTTTATAATTAAGGTTTTTAGAGTTTGACTTGATAACAAACTAACGTTGGTTATGTTAATATTTGTACACTTATTTAAGAGTTTAATGTGTTTAGCGTTCTAAGTATTATTTGAAAACTATTTTTTAGAAGTGTTTGTATTAGGTATAGATTCAAGTCAATTGAAATTGACAAAAGTTTGTTATAAATTTGTGTTGTGTTGAGTCTTGTGATTAAAGATGTCGAAATATTATAAAATGTTATTACAAAAAGACATATGTCGTCAAAATATTGTAAGTGTCTAGTCTATAAAAAAATGAAAGATATTATTTTTGTCTCGTCAATGATCAAGAGTCTTATTTTGTTATGTCATTATTCAATGGATTCAAGTCATGTGTCAAATTCCAGTCAAGGTCAAAAGAGTTATTTTGTAATCGTTTTCGTCATAGTGTTATTGTAAAAACTGTATTAAAAAAATGCCTCACGTATGTATTTTTGGTAGAATTCGACATCCAAGTTGCAATTGAGGAGGGCATTTCAAATTGAGCTCCATGTTTAAATTCGGTTGAGTTAGCAGCTTCATAACAGAGGATGGAGGCAAACGGAGGTTAGAGGTCGATCAACGACCTCTCGTCAGTCACCAATGATAGGCCGCATGTATGGTTTGGTGGCATATTTTTTCAGTGTGCTTCAAATTTCAATGTTCCTATGTGTTGTGTTCCAAATTGTTTGGTTTTCTGAATAAATGGAAATTTCACATTGAGGGGGGGGGGGAACATGATACCAATGTTTCATTTCCATTGTGACAACTTTTCCTATGTGTGTATGAGAAACAAAATTTCCTATATTATTCCCTACATTGAGATGTTGATGAGAGCTGATGAAATTACTGCACATCGTGATGTGGTTGTTAGTAACCCACTTGTAAAACCATCATCGTGGTTTGTGGTAAGCCACTTGTAAAACCACCACTCTTGGTTGTTGGTAAACCATTTACAAAACCATCATTTTTTGGTTTATGGTAATCCATTGTAAAACCACCACTTTTGGTTTTGGTTAACCATATGTAAAACCATCACTAGGGTTTGTGATTGTCCTATTAAAATCCCCAGATCATGAGTAGGTGAAGATACAAGATAGGTTTCCCCCATGTTCATACTAAGGGGGAATGTTAAGAATATCATATTAGTGTTCCATTATGTTTGTATAGGTTTATATATGTGAGATTGTGTGTTATAACAACTCACGTAGAATAGGCTTGAGGGAATATTGGAGGTTGTAACCTCTCATGTTAAATAAGATTTATGCTTATAGTAGTTATAGATATCTCCTTATTTATAGGAGATACATGTTATATATATGTAATTTCCACGTTTACGAATGACTTAATCTTGTTGTTTCTTTTCTCTGCAATCGTTGCATATCAAATTACATGATTTTGGTATATTTAAGAACCCTTTTAATTCTTTTAGAAATATATTTACAATAGTAGCTTGTAAGAGTGCCAGTGAGTCATAAAGTGACATTAACTTACTTTTATATCCTTTCGTAGGTGAAACACTCTAATAAGGTTGACCACTAGGAAGATAAAACGATCCAAAAATGATTTTGAAATTAAAATTAGAGTTGATGAATGTGAAGGGGTAGGACCATAGAAGTCATCCAAGAATGGACCTTACATCTAAACCCTTCCCTACGTTTTTGAAATGGAGAGATGAAGCCTAAAACTAAAAGGTGTGACATGAATATTAGAGGTTTAATACTACTTTGATCAAATAATATTCTTATAGTTGATGATATAGTAGAGTGTAAAGATAAACAAGTTGTAGAAGAGCTAGAGAGATGAGGTGATTGGATTTTGAATGTGAGTATTTGTATTAGCAAGGGAACATGGTCAAACTTGACATCTATTGCACGGGAAAAAATATTAAATTTTAATGTCTAGCATTTGGCCCCCTTTAATTTTATAATTGAAAATTTTCATGTTTAAAGGAAAACATACTTGAGTATGCACACATACTTTTCCTTCACTCGACAAAGTGGTTCTCTAATGCATTGGTGATGGCATGGTCTATGATGAAACCTTTAATACAGAGTGTACTCAATGTCTATGATAAAAACTAAACTTTAACTTAACATATATACAATGCATGTAATTTTGAACTTTGTAACAATGTAAGTAAAAATATATGTAAAACATGGATGGAAAAAACTTGTTTGTTTTGCAAGGAGGAGCTCTCATTTCATTTTGTGACGTGTATAATTGGATTTATTACTCAAATGTTGAAGGGTTAGGGTGATCATTCCTCAACGTTGTGTCAAAGGAGATGCTTGAGTGTTAAGTCTCGGAGATTGTGTAAAGAGGATCCAAAATGCCCCCATTTTAGGGGATTTAAAGAGAAGGAGGTATAGACTACAAAGAAATTGTTTTCTTTAATGCCTTCCCCATTTGGGAATTTAGTGAGAGAAGTGGAAATATCATTCTATGAAGAACCCATCCTCTTCGATGTTTTCCACTAAACACACGGACCATGTTGTTGCAAATGAATCTAGGCCCGCTTTTACCAACTTGAAAAATTACACCTCAAAATTAATGGACATTCTCATGCCCCGTAAAATGTTATTGAACTAAAACTAATTATGTAAAATTTGAAAAATCAAAGGGCGTATGAGGAGGCCCATGCCCCCAAACATTTTTTACAACTATATATGAATATTTCCATGAGAAGGAATGAATCACTCATGCCCCCTCGTAACCTCATTTGTATTAGGTCATATATATATGTAGCTTATTGTGTCATTTATATCTGTAAATATGTGAAAATACTATAAATAGCTAATAGAATCTGTAGAAATTGAAAAATTGAGCGTATCTTCCATTTGTTTGGGAATGTAGGAAAATGATTAAGATCGTATCATGGTCTTAATTGCATTATATATTTTTAGCTTGTTTGAATTTTGCTACATTTTAGTATCGTGAAATTTTTTGAGGTTCTCAACCCCAGCAGAAATCAATTCCCGTAACCATAGAAATAACCCGATGAATGCCCTCTTTTTAAGGTGCATGTGATAAAGCATTTGAGCATGTAACTCAAATAAATAAATGTGTACTCATGTACCATATGTTTAATAATTTGCATAGGATCACATAAAAGGGTGGAATATTGGCCAATTTTGAGAACTTGTTCATACAAAATGGGTTGTACATGGTGGAAACTATAGCACGAAGAATAAGAAACATGTAACAAGAAAGAATACATGTGTAAAAAAATTGTAACAATAGAGATAAGTAGTAATCATGTCATACTCCATATTAGGACAAGTATATAAACATCATAGTAGTAAAAAGTATGTTAGAAGCAATAATAGAAATAATAGTGTAAAGTCAAATAAGCCATAAAGTATGGAAATAAATCATATATAGGCATAGATCCGTAAACATGTGATGAGAAAACAAAGTATGGTACTTAGTATAAGGCACACAGGTAAGGTTCACGGGTGGGAACATGGCGCATTCAAAGGCACGAAAGGATAGGGAAGGAAATGCGCATGAAGGACAAGGATTGATCCGAGACTTAGCCATTTTCAGGAGTACATGCTATTCTTGGAGATAACATACAGAGCACACAAACCAGATAAAGACTTGCGCGACACACATAGGCTATTTTTGGAAGAGCGTCTACTAAGTGCTATGCATGGGTTCGAGTTAATAATAGAATTATTACTGCCAGTTAACTAGAAGAGATATATTATTAGCGCACTTGCATGTGTGTCTATTATTGTAAAGGCACATGGCTATTTTCAACATGTGACCTATTTTGGAAATTATGTAAGTGGTGAAGGACAAGTCCCCACCCTTATAAATATGTAGTGATCTGTAGTATAGGAGGACTAGATATGAGTTATTATGAAGTTATGTTATCAGATCTAATGCATGCATAAGCTTATGGTATTGCTTATTGTAAGAAGCTTCATGTATTTATTGTGTTTAATATAATGGAGTGTATTGACTGATTCAAGGGGTTAAACATGATTATAACTAGATCTTGCATGGTAGAATTCATTATGGCTATTACTTAAATCTATTACTCCTTAGATCTAGATATGGAATATGCTCTGTAGAATGTTTAAACTATTTATGGATCTGAATGCATCAACTCTTCATCTTGCTAACATCCTGCACAAGCAACCCTAAAGAGGGGCCTGCTACCTTTGCACGCTTTGGGTGAGTGCTCAGCCTAGGCTGAGTGATGTGTTAGCGTGCTTGGGTTATTTCTGGTAAATTCTAGGTTGCATCATTGGTTATGTTGCCGGGACCTCTTTTTCAATTGTTTTCGGATGGTTCGCGATGAAGACATATCGGTTGACCCTATCAAGTGTTGAGGAGTGGATACAAGATCTAGAAGAAGAATACGCATGGAGGTTCAACACCAGATTTGAATTTAACGACGTGCACATGCGGTGGAACATAATTTGTATGATAGTTTGTATGAGAGCTTCTTCACTATTTTTCCGATATAACTGTATGAGTGGCTGGTTGCTTATGCGTCTAAAAGGGATTGGAGGTATCGCGCACTTGTCTGGATGCAAGAAGAATTTCAGGCCCTTTATGATGTTGATCTGATTTGGACATGTGCTTTGTGGATACTTGGTTTCATGGTGTTCGAATAGTTATATTCTGGAGTACTCAATTTCCACTTATTCTTTCCCAGAGGTAGCGGAATTCCATTTTTACGATATCCTAGGGGAACTTACTTGCAAGGCATTCCATTGGTGATCAAAATCTTGATGGTGACCCTAAACTTGGAAAGCAAACTGATGGCTAACTAAACCCCACCACGCGCGGGGAAGAAGCAAGTTTGGTGAAAGATGGCGTAACCTAGCGGCGAGAAAGGTAGAGGGATGAAAGGTGACTTAAGTATAATGAGGCATGTGAGAGGGAGATAGAGAAGTAGCAGGATGTTGTAGAGTGAATGGCATTGAGGAGAGAGATGACTTGCAAAGGATTTGAAGCTCACGCAGAAGGCATAGAGCCGAGCATCGAAACTCCCCATTTGGGAAAGCATGATAGGAACCCCCTCGGACTCACGTGGAAGCATTCCATCGAGAGATAACTTAGGCCACAAGTGCGCATCTGAATCTATCTATGAACCTAGCCCTTACACTTGGTTTTCCAAAGATCTAGTACTGACAAATGACGATCAACAAGCTAATTTAGGCAGTGGGAGAGTAGGAGTAAGTCACATAGCAAGTACATTGATGGCAAGGCGAGAAATCTTCATTTTTGTTTGGAGGTACCTTTTTAGGTGTATCATCTACACAAAATTCAAGCACGCAAAATTTTGGACTCACTTCTAGGAGTGGTAACACTTCGCAGACTGTAGGGGTGCAATTCAATACTATTGTTGGGACACAGGGAAGTATATCTTTCGGTCCACTTCCGCCACATGTGGAGGATTAGGAGGTATAGGTGGTTCTAGTTCTGGTGGATCTAGTGGTTCTGGATGTAGAGGAAACATAGAAGGTTCTGGATAAGGTGGGCAAGGTTAGTACTGGATATGAAGCACTAACCCGGGCATGCACAATGGTTCGTTGGAGGTCCGATTACACCTTTTAGAAAGGATTTGTTTGTGAGAAATACACTAATCACAGCGTAAAGCAGAAATTTTGTAAAGCACCGAAGTATAGCACTCAAGAGTTAGAGGAAGCAAATTTCATCTGGTGAAAGCATTGAAGAATTAGGCCGGGAGCATAGACATCATAGAGTATAGATTCTTGGAAGCAAGATTTCATCTATGGAAAGCAATCTATCACGAACTTCATGAAATGCGCATATTTGGTTTACAAATTGTGAAGTACACCAAGGATAGTTGTCCCACAAATCGCCATCGGTCATTCATTATTACTTTGGACTATGAGATATGTCATTTGAACCATGATGCTAGCCACTACCCATTATTGTAACGCGCAATAAGGAAGAACATCTCTTTATTGTAAAATTTTTTTAGGTCCATGACTCACGATATGAGGATCAGATTGATTGGTCGATACATGATGCTATAGATATTGGTGTGCGACAAACAAGAGTATCAGATAAATCTAAAGGAAATAATGAGTACCAGGATTGGGATCACAATCAAGCGTGCTGTGATCAAAACGAGGGGCGCTCTGAAGGAGGTCGTGGCAGAGGTCGAGGATACCATGGTGGATTCGAAGGCCGAGGCCATGGTGGTGGACAAGGTGAGTTTCCTCGTGAAACATGTCATACATGTAGATCTCTTGACCACTACAGTGTGAATGTCCTCAGAATATTACATGTTCTTTCTGTGGAAAGAATCATAGCTATGAGGAATGCCCGACCTATATGAGCATCTTAGTAAGTAGCATAAACAAGAAAACAAAGGTACATGGATGGTTAGGATACAACGCACTATGGAAAATCAATGGATGCCTAAGTTGAACCGGAATCTGAGGTATTACCTGTAAAGATCACTACCCACGCTGAAGTGCACACCAAAGAAGTGTTTACAGCAGAAGCCTACCATCACTAAGGAGGAGGTTCTATATGCATGGTACCCAGATCCTATCCATCAGAAGGAGGTTTATCAGAAACCATGGAGGTACTCATAAATCTTCAGGGTGAAATACAATGTTTAAAGGAGCAATCATAGAAGATGGAGCAAAAGAAAACAAAAGAGATGGTCCAATCTGATATTGATGACTTGAAGAGGTGTGTAAAATGTTGCATGCTAAGAGAATATCATTCCATTGTTAGGGAATTGGCTAAAGGGAAACACTTCCACGTGTAAGTATTGAGACTGGATGACAAATCCTGCATGCAAATCTTCCCCCATAGCTTAGACTATGACAAGGAAATCACTTTGAATGTTGTTGTGGATGGATGGCTTTTGAGTAATATATTGATTGATACATGCGGAAGTCAATGTGCTTACTTACTTTAGATGCATGGGTATAGATGGGGAGACCCCCATTACAGCCATCTTCTAATGTGTTGTTTATGGCTAATCAAACCAAGGCCACCCCTATTGGAGTTTTAAAAGATGCATCCATTACTATACAAGGGGCCAAGTTCACAAGGGACTTTGAGGTTTTGGCACTTGCAGAAGCAGACAACTTCCCAACTCTACTTGGGCACCCTTGGTGTTATGCAAAATAATGTTGATCTTTGGTTCAACAAGGGATATATCAATTTTGAGAACAAGGAGGAAAGAGTTATTATCCCTTTAACGATGGAAAATATACACCCTATGTTGAGCCTTTGAGTGAGGAAGATCTGAATAGGATTTATGTACGTGTCATCCGGGACCCAGAAGTACTTGAGCCATCTAAAGAAGGAATCCTTTAGTGGGAAGATGCACAGTCTATTAGCGATACTACAAGTATTGCTTGTGATAATTGGGCTCATGGTACTTATGAGTTGGTAGGGCGTGAAGTAAGAAGCACATTTGCATGTGAAAATAGACCTCATTGTATCAAGAGAATAGGTAACAACTCGAGTACCTCGATACATTGGAGAAGGAGATCCTATGGTATTTCTACATGCCATGGAGGAATAATGGATAGACTAGTTGGAGAGATGGAATATGCTAGCATATACCCTACGTGGGACAACAACGCGCTGGTGGGTGGTTCACAAGGATAATCTTGTAGGATGGAATGAAATCAGATTGCTCTTTCTACTCGGTTTTCTAGGAGCAATGCACCTACTCAAATATGCACTTATCATGGTAATCAACCTATTTCAAAACCATGTTCAATAGTGTGAGAGACTCTAGATAGAGGGGTAGGAAGCTTTACCACCTTCACTCTAGGTGCACAAATTTTATTCCACTTTACAAGGTTACACGTGTGCTTGGTATGTATATGCGGAACTCCATAGAGAGACTAGAAATTGGTAGGATTTGATTGCAGAATGATCTAGAATTTTGACTACTTTTCTCTACTAAACCTCTAGTAGAAGAGGCATTAAGGGTTATAAAGTGGTTAACTATGGGAGACATAGTGCAAAGGTGGAAGAACTCATTCAGGAGTTATTTGATGAAATGACTCAGAGCGCATTTTGTTGAAGAAACAGAGACAGATGCCACACTACTTAAGCACACTTTCTTTGAGAAAGAAAAAGGAAAGATGGTCTACTTAGTGGATGATGAAGAAGTAGAAAATTTGGATGTAGATCATTCAACATAGTAGGCATGAGGTTTTGGATAGTGCAGATAAGACCACAGCACACCTATCATGAACCTATGAAAACAAAGAAAGTGAATATTGGATCGATGTTGAGCCTAAGGAGGCCATAATTGGGGATTATTGGTCTAACTCTGAAGTGGCAAAAATCATTGAGTTACTACGAGATTATCAGGACTTATTTCCTAGGGGATACCATGAACTAAAGGCATGCATGCATGAATCATTAGGAGAAATGAAGATAAAGCTTAAGGAAGGTGCACGCCCATCGAAAGAGACCCTACAGATGAACCCCAACTTGCGTGAAAAGGTCAAAGAAGAAATTGACAAAATGTTGAAATCTAAAATCATCAAGCCCCTGGATGAGTCAGAATGGGTTAGCCTAATGGTGATCAATATAAAGAAAGATGGTCGGATTAGGATCTGTGTGGACTACAGGAGCTGAATGTTGCATGTGTGACTAATCCTTTTCCTACGCCATTCATAGAGGAAATATTAGAAGGCATTGTAGGGTGAGATCTATTCCTTTACAGATGGATTCTCTAGGTATCATCAAGTTAGGATTACACAGGAGGATCAGGAAAATACTACTTTTACCACTTGAATGGGGAAGTTTTTTCCTATATTGTGATGCCTTTTGGTCTAAAAATGCACTTGTACTGTATTTTCACACATAGTTGTCCAAGCATTCAAAGATTTTATTCATAACTTCTTGTAGGTTTATTTAGATGACTGGATGGTGTATGGACTTGTTAAGGATCATTGTGAAATTTACGCTTAATGTTTGAAAGATGTCGATAGTTAAGCATCTCTTTGAACATCAAGAAATGTATATTTTCTACACCATTTGGCACATTATTAGGGCACATCATCTGCAAGGAAGGTTTTTTAGTTGATCCAACTAAGGTTGCAGTCATTATCGGCCTGGAAGAGCCTACTAGTCAAAGTGAGGTGCACAAATTCTTAGGTCACACTGGGTATTATAGAAAATTTATTAAAGGGTATGCTAAGGTTGTCACCCCTTGGAGGAGTTACTAAAAGGAAAAGGGACATTCTATTGGGGGAACCACAGCAGTGCGCATTCGAGACATTGAAGGAGAAACTTACTACAACACCTATTCTATGCTTTCCTCATGGGACCAACCATTTTCATGTACATGTGGATGCTTCTGGCATGACCATTGGTGCATGGTGTTGGCTCAGCTTGAGAAGGTATTATAGATCATCCTATCTGTTTTGCTAGTAGAAATTTGACTCATGCAGAGCAAAATTATACAACTACAGAGTGCAAAGCTTTGTCAATGATCTATGCACTACATAAATTTAGATAGTACCTACTAGCAACACCATTTGTATTCTATACCAATCACATGGCATTGAAGTATTTGGTAAACAAGCCCATTTTACAGGGGCACATATGCGATGGGTACTCTTATTCCAAGAATTTGATTTTACAATTGTGGTAAAACCAGGGAAAATTAATTCTGGACCGGACCATTTATCCAATACGTTAGGAGAAAGACACGTAGGCAATTGAAGATACCATGCCCGATGCACAATTATACAAGTTACAACGCACGCATCATCAGAATTAGAGGACATTGTTGTCTTTCTACGTATAGGTATGGCACCAAAAGGAATGAAATCCTTAGAGAAGAAACAACTTTCCATTCACACAACACCATTTATGTTGATTAGTGGTGACCTATACAAGTTAGGTTGAGATGAAGTATTGCGCTGATGTGTACTTGGAACATGAGCACATATATCATGGAAGAGGCTCATGGTGGTATTGCAGGTGGGCACTATGTAGGTGACACCACTACAGCGCAAAAGATTCTACTCATTGGATTATGGTGGGAGACCTTGTATAAAGATTGTAAGGCATATTGCAAGCTTGTGTGATCACTTGTCGCCCTTGGAAAACTAGACAAAGAGATGAAATGCCTTTAAGACCTATTCCTAGTGCAGAACCATTTGAGAAATGGGCTATAGATTTTGTGGGTCCTATTTCACCAGCCACATGTAGGACTCATCACTATATCATCACTTACATAGATTATCTAACAAGGTGGGGGAAAGCAACACTACTACAAAGGATTGTATAACAATACAACATCCAGGTTTTATGGGAAAATATTATTACAAGGTATGGATGCCCATTGAGTTTGACAAGTGATAGGGGCACACATTTTTTGAATGAGACAATCAAAATTCTATTGGATGAGTTCATGATTACACACCATAAGACTACACCATATCATCCTCAAGAAAATGGGACTACTTGAGGCTTTCAACAAGATTTTGAGCCAGACATTGACAAAAATTTGTGATGTTGGAAGAAAATATTGGGATGATAAAGTTTTGTCATGCTTTGGGCATATAGAACAACATATACAAGTGGTTAAACAAGGCCACACCATTTCAATTGGTGTTTGGCACAGAAGCAATTCTTCTATGGAATTCATGTTACCTTCTTTGTGTATTGCATGTGCTTGGAGGTCTAGCTGATGAACAAGCATTAGAAGAATGAATTGAAAAGTTGATTAAGCTAGATGAGCGATGAGAAATAGCACGCTGGAGTCATAAAGCAAGAAAAATCCAGGCAGAAAGCATGGCATGATAGGCACATCAGGGACAAAAAGCTTGAGATAGGACAGATGGTGCTTCTTTATGATTCTAAGTTTCTACGCCATCTAGGAAAACTCAAAGTACATTGGTTAGGACCATATGTTATCACTTACATACTTGAAACAGAGAGCTTATCAGTTAGAAGTGCTTGATGGAATATGGTTACCTGATTACTTCAACGGAGTAGGCTGAAGCCCTACTATAAATAAGTCTTCTTGGTGTTTGTAATAAGGTAATGTTTCCATTTAGATTAGGTTTTCAATTATGTATTCCTTTAATGTATTTCCTTCTTCGTCATTATGCTTTGTCAATTTAGTTGGTGTTTTGTGTAAATAAGCACATGTTTTTGCACTGAAAAGCTAATTACCATTTGTAGTATTTTTATGCACAGAGGACTACACATACCATTTGTGTGGGGTGGTTATTGAAAAATGGGTACACATAAAGGAACAAACTACTACATGTGTTATTCAAGTTTGGAGAGTTGGTGGAAAGAAGATTGCTTCCAAATAAGGACCATAGATGGAGATAAACAAAGGAACAATATAACGTGAGGTAAGCAAGGCGCCATGGAGACTACTAGGAGAAGGTGCAGTGGTGAGGTACTCGGTGCATGGAAGCGCATGTGAAGAGAAGTCTATAGCCAAAAGGTAGGAAGGCATGCTAGAAGGTTATAGCTAAGGTGCGAAGATGTACCACATGGAAAATTGTGAAAATGGTCAATTAATGAGAGGATTTTTGGTAGGTGAAGGAGCAATAAATGCACCAAAATTTTGAAAATCTATATAAGGACGTGATGCGAGTTCATTTTTACCATTGTGATCACAAGAATTTGAATGAGCTAAGTGTGACCAAGTTGAGAAAAGAAGAGTATTGAGGTGTGAAGAGTGTGAAACTAGATGTGGAGAGTATATTTGTGCACAAGAGAAAATTTCATGTCCCCATTTGTGAAAGGGTTTGAGTGAAGCGGAGGGTTACGAAAGAGCTAGGGCATGTGATTTCAACTAGGGCACATGTAGATTCAAGCTAGGGTTTGGACTTGCTCACTATAGAGGATAGAAGGAGATGCATTTACACACCGCAGAGGATAAAGGTGAGATTTTCATATGGCACCAAAGAAAGCACCTGCTGCAGGAGCCAAAGGAAAGAAGAAAGTGGAGGCAAAAGTTGAAATTGCTCCCAGAGTAGTTTCTTATAGATGCAGTATCCGAGAAGGCATGTGATAGTTGGGAAAGAGTGGGATTCCCACATACATAGCTACAAGGTGAGTGATTACAACCACCGCACCTCTGATAATAAGAAAGAATTAGATGTTGTTGAGTACAAAGACCAACAAGCACACAACAGAGGATATGTTGGTATATGATGACACCAAGGAGAAAACTTTTAAAACAAGTAGGAGTGTACTAGTTGTATGAGCTCCCATACTTTGGAAAATATGAACCTCTTTACCAGTGGCTAATGAGCAGAGTCCATGAGGACTTCTTCTATTTTTCCGAAGAAGGATAAGGATTACAACAACGGATCTCTAATGCTAACAGGGTTAAAGGGAACATGGGGATGGACCTTGATAGTGACCTAACTAATAAGGCAACAATCATGGAAACATGAAAGGAACTAGGGGTATACAAAAGGTCCACGTGGAATGGACATCAATAAATTAAAGAAGTACCCAGTGGTACAAGCAAACATCTAGTGACCAAGTTGAATGATCAAGAGAGATGGTCACAGGTGAATACAATGTGGCTCCATGTCACAAGGAAGATGTCACAAGGGGTAGTCTATAACATAGTAGGCTACATTGTGGAGACCATCGTCAAGGAAGCGCACCTGTGAAAGAATTAGTTTTGGTGCTATCTTGTTGTCACTAGTATTTATGGAGATTGGAGTGCCCGATGGGCCAAAGGAAAAGATTTGGGAGTATCCCATGGAGAACAAATCCCTTGCAAGGTTTGAAAATATTTATGTGAAGGGTCAATGAGTGGGCCATTCAAATAGAGGGTGGAGATGTGGTATGATAGGCTCCACGTGGCATTTGAAGAGGAGTGGCACATTCCTAAGGAGTTACCATCAGTGGTGGGTAAAGGCAATATAATTCATGGTGTACCAACACTTCTACATCACATGATTTTCTATGAAGGATGGGACTTGGAGCCCATGGTGTAAACTATCATATGCCTTCATAGTAATGCTACTTCCAGGCATCATCCACCATTTTACTAATGTGCACCCACTTAAAATTTTGTTGCAGATAAGGTAGATTGTGACTACCACACTTTTGAGAAGACATATGTATACCCAGGAAAGGCTTCCTATATTGAAAGACTTATCTCAGATGTTATAAACATGAAGCCTGTAAGCTTGGTGTTGGGGATAGTGGAGCCACACTTGTATACCTTCAACTTAAGCCTAAGTTGGAGGGTAAAAAGTATGTGGAGAATGAGTTCATGCTCCTAGGGGCCACCTAAGGGTAAGCATACAATGGAGAACGTGCCAACCCAAATCCCATGGAACCTATAGAGGTAGATGAAGAGGAAGAAGGGCGTGAAGATAGTGGTGGCTTGGTACATAGAGGCCGGAGGTAGCCTACAGAAAAATGGAGACTGAGCAGCGCAAGTACCCCACCATAGGAACAAGAAGAAGAAGAGGACTTGGAAGTAGTCCAAGAGAGTGTCGTTTCAAGAGGGTTTTCATAAGAACAAGAACACAAGGCATGGGAACTCCTCATTCGGTATGAAGATCACCATGACTCTCTCCATAGAAAGAGACAACTGAGAAAAGAAGGAGAAAGTTAAGCTTGAATGAGGAGGTGGAGGAGTCTGTAGAGAGCGTGCCTGAACTCCTATACCACTAGAGGATGTGGAAGAACCCAAGGATGAAGAAATGAAGGATGAAGAAGAAGGAGTAAGAAGCTAGGAGAAATAGAGAAAAGATACTACTCAGGACATAGAGGATCCAACTCCAAACCTTGGCACTCAAGTTCCTAAGGGGCCAAGAACAAAGAGGAAAGTGGGAGTATGTTGCACCAGTCATGGGCTATGAAGAGGACACAAGTAAAATTGTCCACATGATTCCAGAATATAGTGGGCCTCAAGGACTTGTATGGATGGGAATTGATGGACCTTGACATGGAAACCATGTGCACAAGGAAAAATTTTCATGGTCCATGCAAACTCACATGGATGAGCCTGATTTTGATGTGTGAAGATTCTTGTGTGTCAAGAAGAATGAGGAAGGCACCACAAAACAAGCACATAACTATCAAGCCCATGGTTATGTCTTGATGAACATGTGAGTAATGCCTTAGTGAAGGTATCTACAGAGGTGGCGTGGTGGAATGTGGATAAAGATGCAACTATTAAAGCACTAAGAGAAGATATCAAAGCTAAAGATGCAAAAATAGTGCATGTCTGAAAGGAGAGAAGGACCTAGAGAAAAAGAAGAATGGGGTTCTCATCAGCATGGTAGAGGAGATCGGTGATCATGTCCTGCAAGCAAGACCACACTTGGAGCCCAAGGTACCCAAAAATTCCCTTCGGCTATGCATTATGTGTGTACCTTAGTTGATTTGGTGCTTGAGGATGGACCGGTTTGATGTTGAACACCAAAGGACCCTGAGCAGGAAGAAGCAAGAGAGCAAGGGCTTCAGTGGTTAGAAAGATTTCATCTTATGAAGCATTACTCCAAACCTTGCAGGAAGAGCTGAAGAAAGCAGACCAAACATTGAATATATGTGCAGCTCTAGAGGTAGTAATAAGAATCAGGACCATGGTAGAAGATAATGAAGTCTTGAAGGCCATGAAGGATGAGACTTTGGGGCACGCAGAGAGATTGGCATAGTAAAGCAAAAGCGTGAGGCCCTTGCAGTAGCCCAAGACCCCCATAAAGATAGGATGGATGAAATTGGAAAACTTATAGCACATAAAGATGGATCTTCTGGAAGGAAGGGTGACTTGCAATGTCTAACATTGTTATAGTATTACAAAATGAGAAGGAAGAGATTGCGCAAGAAGAGTTAGATTCTATTGCATCAGATATTCTAGAAAAGGTAGAAGTCACGCTGAGTGATTGACAAACCTTAGAGGCTGAAATCAAAGAGGAATATCCAGAGTTAATTCTTCCAGTTGAGATAGAGAGGACATGTTGCAGGGTGAAAATTCATTCTTTGTACAGTAATTCTTTAATTTACATTCATTCCATTCCTTATACTTTATTCTTTAGATATCAAGAGGCAACCATTGCGGGGCGGCAATGCAATTTTGTGTGGGGTAATGTTGAGCAGAAAAAGTATGATACTTAGCAGAAAGGCACAAAAAGGTTCACACATGGGAATAGGGTGCATTCAAAGGCACGAAAGATAGGAAGGAAACACATGTGAAGGACAAGGATTGATTCGGGACTTAGCCATTTTAGGAGTACGGGCTATTTTTGAGATAGCGTGCAGAGCACACAAACCGGATAAAGACTTATGCGACATGCATAGGCTATTTTTGGAAGAGCGTCTACTAAGCACTTATGCATGGGTTCGAGTTAATAATAGAATTATTAATGTCGCTTAACCGAAAGATATCTATTATTAGCGACTTACATGTGTGTCTATTATTGTAAAGGTGCATGGCTATTTTAAATCATTTGTAAAGATATAGTAACAAGGGATTCATGTTCATGACTCGGCAACAACCGATCCTTCATGTTTTTTTGCATAGTATATTATATATATACTGCTCTCATAACCTTCCCTACTATCGAAGTGATCCATTTAAGAAGCCTATCCAATATCTCATATCGATATTCATCCACATCCCGCATCTTAAATTAAGTGATAAGGACAACGCAACCAAAGAATCGCGATACTTTGGCCAAAGATTTTCACATGCTTTGATGATCATATTCCCCGATGTGATACACATCTACTAATACGTCCTTCACTTCACTTCACCTCGTTATCTAGAATGGTCTTTCCCGGTTCCTACCACCTCAACGTTTAAGTTCAGCTTTAAACTTTCGGGCCCAGCTAGTAATATGAACGGTATAGAAGGCACTCTCCCAGTAACTAAAGATACGCAGACATACGGTGTCGTTACCCCACGACTCCGTGTGTCTCGATTATCTTTAGTATTCCTGAGTCACTCCGTATACCGCATCATACCCTATCCCCACCCCAAACCTAAGATCTACACATTCACCTATGTATTCTAAATGTTTTAATTTGGGAGGGCATTGCTATACGTCACTGCAACATTGTGTCGTCATGAAGACCCCGTCTTCATGAAGACACCTTGGTCAGAGCCGGCGATGCCAATGTCCCGCAGAATCCACCCATCGAGAATACACATCCCGCCCAAGTGACTTAGCTACGAGTAATAATTAAAAATGACTTTCAAAGATCCGCGCCGATCTCGATCCTCGCTTCCATCATAGCTTGATATAACTAAGAGGGACTAAACTGTCCATTAGTTTGCTATATATCGTCTCCTTCGTATCGAAGGGCTACATTTCCTTACTTGGTTTATTTCTTAATCATCGATTAAGCAAATCTGCATCGACGACGTAATAAGTTTAACCTATTAAACTTAGCCAAGATGTTTCCAATCGCAACTAATTTCGAATATTAACTTATTAGATGTCATTCAAACGAGGTCTAATCTTCGAGAAATGAATTCATTTGTTCTCCTTAACGTTATATAGTTAAGGATCATTGTTATGGATACATTTATCCTATATCCTTTATTCTAAATTTTATCAAACGGATCATTAATGGAGTTCGAAAACAAAGTTCGATTATCTAAAATTGAATTGATATTCCTTAGCTCCTAAGCTAATCTTGAATACCTTCCGATTATGAAATCATATTCTTCTTAATCCTTTTTAATGTCAATTTAAAATTCATCTTTACCCAAGTATGAACTAATTGCATTGCTCAACTTAAAAGTTGTATTTAAGTAAGAATAGATATCAGCTTTGATTCAACATCCATCCAAGGATAATGAAACAATTCCAAATCAGAAATAACATCATACTTCCAATTTAAACAACAATATCAATCGATATAATTATTGAAAATATCACACCCGTAATTGTATTCAATATTTCAAGACATAATTTATACATTTGCCAATCCAAATTGATTGGGTATAGTTTATACAAAGCATCCATACAACTCATGAATGACAAGAATATATTTTCTTCTTTCACAATTCCTCAAAGAGGAATAAAAGCAACAATTACAATTTATTTTACATCTAATCAAGAGGCATCAGAAATAGCCATGCCTTCATATTTAATCAAATTCCATCTCGCAAAATGAATTACACTGGTCGGGCTTCAAATGAATCGAGCACATTAAGCACTTATCCTTAAAATAAGATGTTTCAACTAATCAAGCTTCAATAAAAGAACCTCGCTTTTGAAACGACAAAGAAACATCAATCTCAAAATAGGCACAAAGGAGAGATCAGATAACAACCGAACTATCGAAAAATATCATCACACAGCCCCAAGGGACCGTTGTCCCGCTTCCACATAATCATCAGTAAGTATCAATTTACAATATTTGTAACGTTAGGAATACAAGTAGTTTGCTGCCTATATAGCATACAGTTATCCTTTCCACGCCTTCCATTAATAACAAATGCAAAGGATGAAACTAACTGAATATAAATCCATTACTTTCCTTTCCGTTCATGAAGCATGTTAAATTTAAAGCATTCAAGTACAAACAAGAAAGCGAACAACAATGCATATAGTAGCTCCCATCTAAGCACTATAAAAATTCATCATTCACGAATTCCAGATTTCTAACTGAATGAAAGAAGAAAGATCATTTTTCTAACACATTCATTCATATCTCTATTTCCTTCCACATGACTGTCCTAACAGTGGAATCCAAACGAAAATCAATTCAAGATAGCAGTTCAGAGTGAAACTTACAAAATCCACTCGGAAATTCACTTTCTGGCAGCAAGAATAATTTCATTTATTTCCAGTTCATATGAACACCAAACAGGTTAGTAAGACATTATTTTCATCGTTGAGCAAGCCATATCAATATGCATACTAGGTATTTGCTATACTAGAAGATTCCCTACTTCTTACACTGTATAGCTAACCAACAACAATTATGCAACCACGCAAGTATATATTCATATGATCTTTTATACCTCTGAACGCATATAGTTCTTAATAACAGTGGTACATTGCTGTTACCTACAAAGAAGACCAAGTCATATGCACTATAATTCCAATGTCACTTTCGTGAGTCCCAAATAGCAAAAAAAGAGAAGAATTCATTCTCTTATGATTTCATTAAGAAACAATCATCAGATTCGTAATGAAGTAAAAACATTCAAATCATGTTTTTCTTAAAGCATGACAACTCAACTTAGAAAGATAACAAAGTAAACATTCTCTACTGATAAGCATCACACATAGCCAAGATAATTTCAGCAATCCAACGAGCTACAAAGAATGAACATTCCAAACCAAGTTCGCATTCACAAGATAGTAAAAAAAAATATCGAAGGTCAAACCACGATCGCTAGACGAATGGGGTCAACCTTCATTATAAAAAGAAGAAATTATAATCATTCATCGCATGACTACAAAACCAGCTTTATAATCAAGGCCAATAGTCCGATTAAGAAGACCGAATAAGATCAAGAAAACACAATGAAACCATCTTATCCACACCGTAAGAAAAGACATACTTCATTAAGGAGTTCAAAGAAAACGATTCACTTTTCCTACTTCACGAATACCCAATACGTGTTCGCCTATATCCAATCCAAGGAAAGGCACAAAGAATGTAATACTACTATTACTTTATTAAAATCGAGTTCGATTATCCAAAGAAACCCCAATGCCATTTCCATTAAGGTCCCAAACCGAGAAGGGAAAGGATCTATATCCTCAAACTTTCAATAAGAAACAATTTCAAACACTAATGCTTCTTTAATTTTAGTCCATCAGCCAAAGGACGTATAGTTTCAATGCCAAAAACAACTCCAAAGAACTCTGTACAGTTTACCTTCCATTCCACAAGAATAACCAATTAAAATTTTCATATAATACCCATAACCGGCACCTCATGGAGGTAAATCCATTCGAGAAGACAAAACAGTTTAAACACAGCAACGGAGAAACAATTTTCTTAACATTTCCAAAAGAAAAGACAGCAAGGGTCGACAAACCCAATTCATAGCTGACACAACTAATATATCAAGCACAGTCTTAAGATATATATGACGTTTTCCCATTATTGTTAAACACCCAAATTTCGACAGAAGGTATTCCGCTCAATAAAATACAAGGACAAATAATTCAAATGACCCATAAAGATGATTCATATTATTTCCGAATAATACCAAGAGTTATTAATCCCCACTCATAGCAATATAATCACGACTGTAATTCCATTTTTCTCTTCACATGTAATAGCAGTTCCAAGCACAACAACAAGGAGAACGATTACACTTTAAGGAAAAGATTGAACAGTCTGTCCACCTCATACCACATGTACAGAGAAAGAAAATGTTTATTCCATTCCACAATACTGTCAGCAACCACAACAGTAATTCATATTCCAACCCAATTTCAGCAACAACAAATCAAGGCCGAGCAACCAGAGCCGTTTTCTTATCATTTTCCAAAGAAAAGAAGGCAAGAATCAACAAATCCATTTCAAAATCAACTCAACAGCAATCATGCAATCCCAACCCAAGAGCAGGGTTGTTTTAATGAAACATTTAATCAAAGCAAAGATTTTTAAAGAGAAGGGCTTAACATGCCTGAAATCTCTTTTCCAGAGCTCGATGAAAACCTTATTTGCCGCGTTTTCCTTCCACAACGACAACACAAAATTCCCAGCACTCCTTTCTTCTTCAGGCTTATCAACAGCCTTCAAAACTTCCAAGAAAATGTCAAACGCCAAGAGCTGGTTCGACCGAACCAGGTCAGAAAAACCAAATGCAGAGCAACTTTACAAAAGGCTCGAACCAACAAAAAATGAAAATCAATTTTTCCTCATGTCAAGTTTCAAGGCTTAGCTGGTCGCGAGGACCAAAACCATTGATGCATTAAAGGCTTTGCCTTTTCCTTACTTTCCACGCCACCACCACTGGGTGCAATCTTCTAAATTTCAAATTTTCCATGCAATCGAATTTGGC
Source organism: Taxus wallichiana var. yunnanensis (assembly GCA_018340775.1). Taxonomy (NCBI): domain Eukaryota; kingdom Viridiplantae; phylum Streptophyta; class Pinopsida; order Cupressales; family Taxaceae; genus Taxus; species Taxus wallichiana. The sequence continues at coordinate 671,625,932 of CM031243.1, read as the reverse complement.
TCTATTTCAAAATAGATGCCTCTAAATTCCTTACTCCGCCCGGCCAAAATCGGGCGCCGTCCACGAAGGGACAGCCATTTAATACCAATGAATGCCTCCTTCCCATCCTTATCCCCTTCCTCCCAAGGGTCTCATGCACTTTAGTTTAGGATTAGTTTAGGTCCGTAGTATTCAACCTAGGTCCTAATTCAACCTTAGGTTTTAGAATTTAGGTTTATTTTCCTCTTTTTTTTTTTTATTTAAAAATCCACTTAGGATAGTAGTGTAGGATGTATGTTAGGCCTTAGGTTAGTTTAGGTTTAATTCACACTAACCACTAACACTAACAACTTCCTTCCAAATTTCTTACTAACATTCACGTTAACGCAGAAAGCAGACGCTCCGCCCTTCGGATTATGCCAAGGCCACCTCGTGTCCAAAGCCGCCCCACGAGGTCCCAAATTGACAAAGACATGGTTCAAGAATCAACCCCCTGCCGCTTGGCATTTTCGCATAGCTATTCACACTGTAATCAAAGCGCCGCACGCCATAATAATCCTAGTCCAGCTTCAAGTGTGAATTAATCATAGTAAAGCACAAGAGGGCTTCATACTTGAATCAACGGAATTGATTCAGTGGTATGCCGTCAATCAAAGACAAGAGCAAGCAATTATACGACAATGTCATTACATCAAAGAACACACAAGTACAATATTTGTTGTTCTATGCAATAAATCACAAGATGTAAGAATCCAAGTTAAGCAACACATTCTCTTAAGATCAAAACATATCTTAACATGTTTGCTTTCATTCCAATAAATTTATAATAGTATGTAAAACATTCACCAAGTTAACATACAAAACCAGAGTGTTACAGAGTGTGTTTTGAGAAGGTGAATAGTGTGTGCGAATTCAAGTGTGAATTCGTGAGGGTTTGATGAGCACACCCAAACAAGATCCGATTATTGTAATTGTGGAAGATTGCTTGGCTTGTAATAAAATCTGAGCAAGTGTTCTTGTGGATGTAGCCCACATCAAAGTGAACCACATTAAATATTGTCTTCATGTTGTGCATTTTTCATTTCGTAATTCTATTCATACTTCTTATTATCATGATTCCGAGGAATTATTCCGCATTAGATATTATTAATTCCTAACAAATACCGTGATCTTATGCGGCATGAGCTTATGGTATGACTTATTGTAAGAAGCTTATGTGTATTTATTGTGTTTAATATAATGGAGTGTATTGACTGATTCAAGGGGTTAAACATGGTTATAACTAGATCTTGCATGGTAGAATTCGTTATGGCTATTACTTAAATCTATTACTCCTTAGATCTAGATTTGGAATATGCTCTGTAGAATGTTTAAACTATTTATGGATCTAAATGCATCAACTCTTCAACTTGCTAACATCCTACACAAGCAACCCTAAAGAGGGGTCCTGGTACTCACAGGCCTTCAAGTGAGTGCTCACCTAGGTTAAGTGATGTGTTAGCAAGCCCGGGTTATTTCTCGGTAAATTCTAGGTCGCATCAACATGGGACACCCACGATGTCATAAGACAATCACAATAGGAGGAAGAATGTGTCATAATTAGAAAAACAAGTGCATACGTGCATATAGGCATCTAGCCATAAACACGGACACTTAGGGTGTCGCAAGACAAGGCCAGCCTTAGGTTATATCAAATAAGCACTCATCATATCAGTAATCATACAAGACAATCAAGTCAAACCATGTGGTAAACAAATAAGGAAGCACTCTATATAAAAAAGTAGTGACAATAGTATATGAAAAATTTATAGAACACAATAATAATGACAAGAAAAATATTAAGATATGTCAAAAGTTGTACATAAGACACATGTGTTAGTCATGCTAACCCAATAGGTAACAATAAACACTATGTACGTAATCAAGCAAGATGAGGAAGGTGTAAAGTAGTATATGATGAAAAAAAACACGTATATAACATAGAGGGATGCCCCCAAAAGAGTAGTGTAAGGAACCAAGTTTGCTCCTATCATCGTGTAAAAATATGGGAATGTCCTACATCAAACACAAGATACAACATGAATGCATATGTGTAAAAAATATATATGTTATCTATCAAATCAATATGATTTAAAGAAATTTAAATCTTTATCAGAGGACTAAGATCAAATAGATAAAGCAGTAATAAGAAAGATCTAGCATGCAAAGTATAAGCAAGTGTGCAAGATATGAGATAAGAGTGACTTATCTCAGATCAAGATATCCGACTAATCTCGGGCCGGGAAAAAACTAAGAAGGATGGATCTGGGACCGTAAGCTCTATATGAGAAACCAAAGTCTAGAACTTCTTCGTAAAAAACAACCCAAATTGGGACAGACCACCATGGGTGCTAGTGTCCGATCTCGCACTAGTGTTCAAGAAAGTGCTATGGTTTTTCTCTTTTTAGGTCCGAACTTAGCTTTTTTCTTTTATTGTTTGTCACTGACTGTCGAGGGTTTTGGGCCGCACTGCTTTACTAAAAAATCCTAACTACCCGTAGAAGGTTCAAGCAAACATTAGATGGAATAAATAATGCATATTCTTGAGTCAGATTGACTCTCTGAATCACCCCAATGTGATTGTCACCGAGTGTTACACTATATTTCAAACTATATAGTTCTAGTGTGTGTGTGTGTATGCGCGCGTGCACGCGCATGTGTGTGTGTTTGAATTTTATCCCTTAAAGCTAGGATTCCCTTGTGCTAATCGCACCAAGATAGCGAGCTATAACTACATTTCCCCTAAGATGAATGTGTGAGATGAAATTCAGAATAATCCCTTCTATGTAAAGTGAATAATGTAGTCCTTGAGTGTTGCTCTTGTAGATGGTAGATAGAAAGTGATAGCCCAATTGTCCAACACCTAATAATAGTTAGTAGGTTGTGTATATATATGACTTCCTTGTTTGAATTTTAACACTTAATGACACCAAAATTCGACTTAGGTCATGAACTAAAGATAAGAAAAGGCCCAAAGTGAAGAAGAACTTGAGAAGTTGAAAAATAAAATAGATTGATAAAAATGCCAAGGGACACTAGTGCTTGGGTGGTAGTATCCTTATCATGGGGCAAGATTGTCCTATATCCAAGAAAAAACACAATATCAATAACGGGACAGAGATCCATGTGACCACCAAAATATGTAAATGTAAATAGTGAAAGGAAAAGTCACAATCAAAAATTAGTCGAAACTAGTAATAGGACTAAGAAAAGGTATTACCAGTGTCTAATCTTCGCCCTTAGAAATCATGCATATAAAAACATACTAGAGGCATAATGTAATAGTAATAAGTACATATTTTTGTGTCTACATCCTTCCTTTATGCCATTTGGATGAAATTCAATAGTATAAAGGATATAAGAAGAACATACTCGTAAAGTGCCAAAGGATTTATAACTCAAGCATGTCTAAAGTAAGAATCATTTGCAGTGTGGAAAACCATGGATCATTGCTTTGATCCATTTGGGGTGATTGTGTTGTCACAGTAGGATTCGCTAGATAGAAAATGTGTTAAGGAGACATAGGAGAATTTGAAACTTAGAAATCAAGGAAGAGTTCGAGAGTGACTGCTCTTACCAATATAAAAATCTATGTATTTGAGCATCTTGTCACTAAACTCTACGTATTTGAGCGTCCTATCACAAAACTCTATGGATCTAACCATCCTTCCTCTAGAGAAAGAGTGTTGGGGCAAGTGATTAGCTTTTCTCTCCAATGAACGCTTTCAAATTAAGTTCCATCAATTGCATAAAAAAATGAACCAATCAAACTTATCTACTAAACAAAAAAACCCCATAAAGTGGTTAAGGAAAGGAAATGATGTATTATTACCCCCACTTTAAAATTGCAAGGGTGTAAACTTGGTCAACTAGAAAAGTGTTTGGTTTGATTCCATTCCCAAGCAAGTTAGGCCATTCGGGGAGACATATCGATACTATCGGATTAGAATCACAAGCAACTTGCATTGATCAAACATAGCATTTGATCGAACTTGATCGATTTGATCCTAATTTGAAAGATTTGATTGCCTAAAATCGGGTCATTTGGGAAAGTTGAGAATATAAGAAAAATGTGAAAATTTGAGATATTTCGCACTTAATAGATAGATTGAAAATATATTTTGGAGTGATAACTTTTGTATGATTTGAAAATATATTTTGGCACTAGAGAAAGAACTTCAAACTGCAACCAGAGCCAACAAAAGAAGAAGAAAAATTTTGAACTCTGGAGTTTAAAGGCACACGTTGTTCTTTTGGATCAGGAGCTGGCACTCTACTAATATCTCCAGATCATGAGGTATTTCCATATTCCCACAAGCCGATGTTCGAGAACACCAATAATATGGTGGAGTACGAAGCCTTACTATTAGGAATGGAGCAAGCTAAAAAGAAAGGAGTAAAACTCCTCAAAGCCCAAGGAGATGCTGAACTTCTAGTAAAGCAGGTTCGAGGGCAAAGTCAAGTCAAAAGAGATAAGCTAGAGCATTACATAGATAAAGTGCATTCTACCACATTCGATTTTGCAGCCTTCTCTATTGACTTCATTCCAATGAATCAGACTTCTAAGGCAGATTATTCGGCAACACAAATGCACTATTTAATCCTGATAGACCACCATCCATTTTCGACAAGGAAGCTATAAGGTGGAGATGGCCTACCGCCCCAAATCCTCTTGAACAAACATCTCGCATGTCTATGTGTCAAGCGAGTAAATCACCACCACAACAAATACCACCTAAAAGCTGATCTAGGTTATGATGATAAGAGGAATAGTCCAACCAAAAGGTAACAAAATCCCCAAGGGTTCAGGCTTTCCTTAAAGACTTTCAACAAGCATGATCAAGACTCAAGAAGAACAAAGAATATGGTGATAGTTCTCCTTCAAATCGCAAAACTATGTGAATCTGGGAACGAGAAAGTCATTATGCAGACTTACCCACCGCAGAAAGAAGGAAGGATGGGTCGCTTTGTGTTTTTATTGCCCTATCCGAAAAGTTCTCAGATTATTAGATATTCCCAAAGAGCCATATTAGCCATTTTCGCCAAATACCCAGATGCCCAAAATTGTTATATTCTCATTGGATTTGTCTCTGGGAAATTTGTATTTAATTATTTTGAGCCCTGTTTGAGGCAATTTGCGCTCCGATTTAACCCTGTTGTGATCGAACATATCATTATTCCTATATACCAGAAGGGTTTTAACTAGGAATAAGTTCTGGGCTTTATTTGTGACTTTTGGCAATTTTTTGTGTTTTTGTGTTTTCCCGTTTCGTTTTCTGTGAAATTTCTCTAGATCAATTCCTTTGCCGGTTTGGCCTGATTCTTGGCCTGGAGTAACTGGGGATCATATACGCACGTTATGCCAGAAGGAAGTCGCCATCGGAGGTCCGGTTCACTGGGAAAAGACGAAGTCGCGCACCAAAAAGCCTCTTCTGGGCTGGCCGCATTTTTGGAAAACAAAGAATTAGAGTGGATAATGGGAAAATTAGAAGCAAGCAGCAGTGGGAATTTTATTGTCTGCCTTGCAGGGTACTTTTTCCCATGATAGAAAAGTCACTTAAGTTGTAGTGGGAAAATTAGAGGCAAGAGTGCGGGAATTTATCATTGCCGCCTCAGGTAAAAATTCTATCAGGAATAAAAGAAAAGTCACTTAAGTGAATCATGGGATTTTATTACCCGCCTCAGCAGGGTAAATAATCCCATTATGAAAAACAAATGACTTAAGTGAATCATGGGATTTTCGGGCTGCCATCAGGTAAAAATCCCATTGTCATAAATTTTTTTTAAATAGAATTCTCTTTGCCAAAAAGTGCGACTTCCCTTTAGGAGATAAAGGCAGCCTTTAAAGTGATTAAATTAATTAATTTCTTCTTCTAAAATTGCGCCTGCAGCATGGAAGAAAGTCAACAAAAGCAAAGGGGAATAAAAGAGGTTGAAATAGATTGTCTAAAATTAAATAAATTAATTTATTTAATGGCAGCCCCTTCATGACAAAAAGTGCGCCCCATTTTGGGATATATTTAATGCTTTTTGAAGCATTAATTGATTAAATTAAATTCTATTTTCAGTGGCTAAGGTTAAAGCACACTGTGAAGCTTAAGTGAAGTGAAGAGTGGATGATTAAATTGATTAAATTTAATTTAATGGATGGCTGTCCTTAAACATGCAATTTTAGCACACCAGTTAAAGAGAAAAGCATGATTTTTAATTAATTAATTGCCAGGAATAGGAAGGGCAATTATTAATTATAGAATTATGAGGGTTATATAAGCATGGGCTGCCATAAGGGTGAATTAATTAATTCACAGGTGAAGAAGTGCAGCCCAGAGGAAAAGTGCGCCCCATATGAAGAGGATTTTTGCTCAAAAGAAGGTGGATTTAATGCTAAAAGCTTCCAATTTTGGCGCATGCATCAAGGAGGTTGATTTGTGTTTGCATAATTGTTTGCATAAGTGATACAGTGTGCTCAGTGAAGTTGGAAAATTCATGCTCACTTTGCATGCAAATAAAACATCAATTTTTGGGGCAGCAGTTTGAATAGTGCAGATTTTTATGATTAAAATTCACTGCTCATGTTCCGTTGCCATCTTTGTCCAATTAATTGCAGAATTCATTACAAGTGTGCTTTACAAAAGAAAAGGAGCTTTAATCAATGTCCAATACATTGAATATATCCTCCGAATCTGAAGAATTATCCAGATCTGCACCAGTTTTGAAGAAATCCGCCAAATAAGAAGAAAAAGAATTATTCAGACAAAGATAGACAAAGCCATGGCAAAGAGGGACGAAAAAGAAAGCACAACGGAGTCATGCATCACTTCCAAATTTGCAGACATAGGAGACACAGATCTAGGTCCGGAACCTCTTTCCGAATTGATTGATAGATCCAGAGCAGGAAAGACTTCACTCATGCGTGCAATTAAAAGCAGTGGAATTATTCGAGCCGCAGCAGCCTTTCCATACACAAAATTGGGCCACCAGTAGTTTGTTATGGAGTGCGCTAGATCTTACCATCCTTCATCCAGATCAGTGCGAGATGCTACGGGAAAACAATAATTCGGCTGGACGCAGAGTTCATCAATTATTGTTTGAAGATTCCGGCGCGAAAGGTGGTGACTTCCATTAGCATTCAGGATGCCGGCAACAGGTGGGAGAAGCATAGAGTTGACTGCGTGAACATAATGAACAACAGATACATGAAGAAGCCCAGATCTCCTTCTAAGTTCCCAAGAACTCTTCCGCGGTCCAATCTGGTGCAGGAGGTTGATGATATTGTCAAATTGTTATGCAGGATTAATGGCGAGGCGAATGCTCACACTTTCCGTACATGGATGTATGCTTTCATCAGACCACTATCAAGTCAACAAGATTGATTCCATAATCAATCGGTCAGAAATCATTAGTGACAACATTGGTGAGCAACTCTGGAACGTGAAGCGTACTTTCAGCTTCAAAATGACTTCCTACTTGGTGTACGCAGCAGCTTCACAAGGCATCTTCTCCAAACTGGATAGATGTGGCGTTCTTTCTAAGGACCCCATTTTCGAGTGCTACCCACAACTTACTATACCTGCATGCAAGAAAGATTTCAAAGTGGTCAATGATGAATTCTTCTACGAATTCATTCAGTGCTGACAAGGACCTAAAGGCCAACAGGTGAGCAAGGAAGCGTGGGAAGCCATATCCAAAATTGGCAATCTATTCATTCAGTTTGCAGATTTCACATACCTCAGGGTTACCGGCTTTTCTGGAGAACCGTTAAGCTACCCAGATATCCGAATGATAGATTGATCACCATGGAGCTGAGCAGACAACTTGTGGAGATACACGACCTTCAATCGAAACGGCACAAGTCTACGGGCTTCTTCCCAATCACTGTGGGACATTATAGCTGCCAGAGCATTCATAGAGCTCGAGGGATGGAGACGGAGATGTTATCCGAGTATGAGCAAGAGTTCTTCCCGGCACGGCTGAACTTCGATCCATTTGGAGTAGCCAGAAGACGATCTCCTAGGAGTACGCACATGTGCCTTCATTAGAGGATTTCTGATGAAGTGCAAAAGTGAGTACGAGGTTAGAAAGAGGGATTTCAAAAGCTATCAAAGACGGCAAGTGTTCGACTTCGACTAGCGCGATACCTCATGGATCTTAAAGATGATGGGAATGTGTTACTTGACACTTACCATCAAATGGGAGGAGATAGAGCCGCATACTTCAGATAACGTAGGGGGCTGCCATACAATCAAGAAAAGGTCTGCGCGCTTTTTGGTGAATACTTCAAACTGGTCACGACGAAAGGGATATTGCCTTGATGAAGCATCGATGAATCAAGTCACGGCAACTTCAAGCACAGAGATTCCTCAAGAGGAAGCACGAGGAGAAAGCAAAGCAGAAGGTCCGAGAAGTCAAAGTACACAAAGATCTCAATCAAAGGAGAAGATCACTTCCACGGCTATGACTTTAGTTCCGCTTCTCCAAAGATCTACTACTTCACCAACTGTCACACCTCAAAGAGACACTTCCATGCCTCCACCGAATCCGCAACATTCATCTTCTCTCTCCCCACTCCGCTCAAAGACTGCTCCAAGAGACGCAAGCCGCAGATGGCAGGAGTTCGAAAGAGCTTTGTCCTCGATGATTCAAAGATGGCAGCCATAACACCGTAGCACTTTCTCGATGGAGAGGAAACAGAGCGGGAGATAGAGTGCACTCAACAATTCTCATTCTCCGAGAAGTAACTTCTCGTAATGGTTGGCTTCAGCTGGTTCCGTGGCTTAGAGTGGAGATGAACTTGAAGAACACGACTGCAGCTACTCCGAGTCTAGGCGGAAAAGACAAGGCCTAAAGTTGCTAAGGTAACTTCAAGGTCGATCATCGAGGAGTCAGGGTAGAAGTTTGCCGAGATGTCAATTCCCAAAAGGAAGGAAAGAAGGAGGATGAGCTCACTACAGAAGATGTAACAAGAACTGTAGTACCCCCTGGCCAAGCCACCACAGTATGATCAAGCAGATACACAAGACATCGATAGATGCTCTATTCCTTAGGCTTGACAGAGAAAAAGGCGGAGAAAGACGAGCTTCGTAAGTAAGTATCTCAATCAGGCGAGATCATAGCCAAGGTTGCTAAACCTTCCATTCAACCCATTTCAGAGCAGGTGAGTGATCATCTTATGCAGGAGATGGAGGATGCAAGCAATCAGGTGAAAGCTATCGACGAATGGAAGAATCTCGATTATTCGCCAAGCTTCGTACAACTCGAGAGGTGCCACCCCCAAGGTTATGAATGATGCAAAGAAATCAAATCAAGCAACCGGTGACGAGCATAGAGATATGAACACACAATACCGAGAGAGTAACCTCGAGTACTTTGGCCAAATCAACAAGTCACGAGAGATGTATCGTCAGAGAGCAGATCAGCACTGATGGATCACTGAGAAGGGGAAGCAAATGAGTTTGCAGATCTTCCGCTTGAGATCTCGCAGAGTTTTGTCAAGAGGATGCAGCACTCGAGAGTAAGACATCATCCTTACTGCATAAAAGATTATTTCTTTCACCGAGGAGGAAGTGGTCGAGATGTTACTTCATACGTACGGATCGCTCCTACCAAAGTGCCTAATTCCTCGGAAGGGTCTCTTCCGATGGTACAAAAGAGAATCGATGAGCTACTAAACCTTTCACGATGAATTCCATTAGCAGACCGGTGGCACCGCAGCGGATATCATGCGAGGTTCGGGCCGAGCTTGAAGATGTGGAAGCATGTATCAAGGTGTCAATGAAGGATTGCTCATAGCTTCAGATGAAAGGAAGCAAGCATGGCTAAAACAGATGGGAAGATGTCAATCACATGTTCGACAAGTATATCCAATATCGTAACAAAAAGACATAAAATGTTACAAATGGCTTGACTTCTTCTTCTATTCTTTCTTCTTCTATTTTCCACGCTCCTGATGAAATTGTAAACTTTAAAGTTATTGGTTTCAAACCATTACTTAAAGTCATGTGGAACAATTCTATTAGTTAAGTGATACATGTGTCACTTAAGGAGAAGTTAGTGGGATGATCACAAATGTCATCTTTACTTGTTTTTGTTTTTCAGCTTAGAGTTTCCCATTTGTACTTTCCTCCTCTCTACATTCTATAAGTAGGAGAAGAACCTCCGGTTAATGATCGAAATTTGTAAGCAAAGAACCTTGTGTTCCGTGACTTTGTGCCAAAACCCTCGAGAGCCACTAAGCAAAGGAATATACAGAGCAGATTTCCTGAGAACTTTGTGTCACTTGTATTGTGTTTCTTGCTTTTTATCTTAGATCTTTTAATAGACTTTGTGTTATTTCAGATCTAGATCTAGAGCTACCTTTGCTTAGAATTCTGTGTTTATATCTATTGGTTTCTTCTATGTGCATGCAATCAACTCGCTATCTATTGATCGGGATGCACATCTTCCCATTTCTTCTCTCGTGTTTATATAATTCCCTTCTTCTTCTATAAATATTTCCTTTCTTTAAACAACAAGCTTACTTGTCTTGCTAGTAACTATTCAGCTTATGGTTCATGAACCGAGTAGTTAAAGTAAAACCCCATTTAGATATTAGCATACTTTAATGATCTAATATCAACACGTATATGGATCAAATGGTAAGTAACATGTTTTGTGAATTATATTAGGCAAAGGGCCATGGATTTTTGAGTAATTTAATATTTTTCACTTTTTTGAAAATTTGGGCAAGGTTGGTTTTATCCTCGATGGTACTATCTAGTTCTTCCTTTCGCAAGATTGTCCAACTTATAAAGCGATAAAGATCTACATTTCAGGTGAGGTTCTATCCAGGATCTACATGATTTTAGTAGATTTTTTGTGTGGTTTGAGATGTTAATTATGGATTTTTGTGTTTGTCTATGTTGTGTAGAGAGACATACATTTGGAGGAGTTTTGTGTGTGGGCAAGTATTTGTTTACATTGTTGGCACTCGGGATTAGAGGAGGAGGAATGGGATATACTAGACTATTTCAGATGTGTCACATCACTAGATCAAGGGATGTGCATCATAATATGCATCTGATTACTACACTTTGTGAGAGATGTCAGTGCAAACACTTGTACCTTTTGGTTTCCTACTAGAGAGATGATAGGTGACCCTTGAGGATGTAAATAGGATAATATGATTACCAAGAGTAGGAGAGAGGATACGTGTGATGCCCCTAAGTGATACATAATGACATCAAAGAGCTATGAGGCAATACCTTATAGGGTCGCTGACACATGTAGAGTTATCGATTACAATGCATGACATAATGAGATTGGGTATTCCACTGTCACAGAAATTTGTTGTTATGGTTTTGGCCTCATCTATACCTATTGATGGAGGAGGAGTATCAATATCCTATATGATGTATGAGATCTCTATGAGTATTTAGAAACATGGGCCTCAGTATGCTTGGATTCATTTCATTGTTGGCTCATTTGTATAGATTTTTATGTTAATTTACACATGATGATCATGGTAGTGGGATTGGTGTTACTTCATTGTTGCATGTGTGGGCATATGATAACATAGCCATAGTGATATCATTGAGTGGTCCACAATCATATTGGGCTCGAACCAATATTTTTTATAGCTATATGAGTTGGTCTGAGGAGCTATGGGTTCAACACTATGACCTATAGGTCAATTTTGAATAGGATGGGGCCCAATGTGCAGTGATTTGAGGTCAGATAGGACTATGGGGATGGTTCAAGGATCAGGTGGACCTACAATGCATTCAACATACTATGTGGTTAAGGACAAGTTTCCAGAGGTGGCCAATCTCTTTCAAATGAGCGAATGAGTGTCACGAAATTCCTGGCATAATGCGAGATGTGCCTCTAAAGCCATATGTATGGCATAGATCTATACGAGTGGTGAGAAGATCAAGGGAAATTTCAAGTCCTACAGAGACCCAGCTTACACCCTCCAGGTGCATATGAGGAAGATGTGGAGATATTTCTTGTGTGAGTAGATGATGTGGGATGTACCCTATCTTATATGCAATGATGGGGTAGAGCATCGATGGGTTCTATTTTTTCTAGTGGTGGTAGATGCAGTGGGAGATATACCACGTGGTCATGCAAGATGAGGAGATGAGGGAGGAGGGAGGGAACCTACCCTTGAGGAGGATGCCATAACGACAGTGATTGCATGACGTAAGTATAAGTAATTGTTATTGTTTGTAATTGATACACGTGTTTTCATATTTTTGATGATGATGTATTAATAAAACTCATGTGTCATATGTGATGAGTATTAGAGGATGATTTCGATACGTCGATACACATGTTGACTCGAATGTTCCCACATATGTACTCGTAGGGAGGGATGTTGAGAGAGTATACCATATTATCTAGAACATGCATATTTGTTTGATCTCGTGGCAGTGGCAACATCTATATGTATAATGTTGTAGGCTAGGAAGAAGCTAACATGATCAAGGGAGGTAGTTGGAGGAGATGGCCTAGCTCAGAGCACATTTGAGAGATACGTGAGCTCCGTGGTCGATATGCATGTGGATGCGATGTCCGAGGCAACATCACTATGGACTCGGCCTTAGAGGAGCAAAGGGTCCCAAGACACAGTAGAAATATAGTAGTGGTCGAGGCTTCGAGTTTTAGAGCTCTAATAGTAGCCTTCAATACTAACGAGGAGATTGTATGATGTATGTTATAGTGGGAATTTCCCCTTGATTTTATATTATGAAACTTTCGAGAGACTTATATATGTTATGATGAGGTCAATTTTGATATGATAATGTATATTTGTGTTTGTTATATGAGTTGTTGATTATTCGATTTGATTTAATAAGATATGTTGTCATGAATGTGATGATGTAACTATATATTGATGTTATAGAGTAGAGTATATATGTGTTAATAAAGATAGATAATATCGTGATGATAAGACAATAGATATAAGAATTATAATAGGCATATATTGTAAGATGATCATTGAATAGGGCATGTAGTAAAAGTGTTAATGATGGTAAAGAGAACAAAGGAATAATAGACCTCACGAAGTGAGATAAATAGTGGCATACATGTAAATAATAGGTGTGAAATCATGTAGCACTAGAGAACATATATCATCTAGCTAGAAAGAAGGTGACAACTATGCATAAGTGGCTCAAATGATGCAATGTCATGAGCATATGTACCAAATGATAAGCCCGAAGTGATCATAACAACACTAGGAGGATGTGAATCATATAATGGTGAGTGGTGCTCCTTCGGGACCCACTTAGGTTTAGGGTGAATGAAAAGTGGGGAAGTGGCTCATACATAGTCAAAGCTAAGGGAGGAGAGACAAAATGACCTTAGGAGGATGAGAGGTAGTCAAAGTAACAAATGTCAATGTGTGGCATCGTGACACATGAGATTATGATCTATCAACATGGCATGCATGAAAAGTAATGACACCTTGTCCTCAAGAAATTGAATCCTATCATGGAGTGTATAATAATCATTATCTCTATGAACATTTATCCTATGAAATTACAGAATGGTTAGTTATGATTCATATGTCATAACCGATGAGGAGGATGATGCTCATTAGAGGGTATCCTAATCAACCTCTCCTCAATCAAAGTGTGCAAAATATCATGAGGCCTAAAGAATGTGAGAAGTACAATGGCTCCCACTTAGGAGGGGGAGTGGAATGTGGTGGAGGTCTATGAAATGTGGTGGATGATCATGAGTATGTCTAGTAGGGGATGGAGAACATGAAGGTGGTGTAATAGAGGAAGAGGAAGATGTAGTAGGTGGATGAGTGGTAGAAGAACTAGTAACATGTGCAATAGAATGTTCATTAAGCATCTCTTGTTCTAAATCTATAACCTTAAAGCAAATAAGTGTGAAAGATTCACATGTATCATATAATAATTTTTCTTTCAAAGGAAGAATCAAGCCATGACAAAAGATATATTGCATTTCTAGATCAATAGGATGATAAATTAAATGATGCATGCATGATTTGAAACATAAGATATAATCATTAACAGGTTCATTCTTTCCTTGATGCAAAGAAGGAAAACACTCAAATGTAACTTTAGGACCATTGTTAGAAATAAAATGTCTAAGAAATGCTTCTTCCATATCAAGATAAGTACTAATAGATCCACTAGGAAAATGATGAAACCAATGAGAAGCAATATTAGTAAGACTACTAGGAAATGCTTTGAGAAGTAATCTATCATTAGAATGTGAATCCATAGCTAATCTAAAATCCTTAAGATGCATATAAGGATTACCTGTTCCATCAAAAAGTGTAAAAGTAGGAAAAGTAAAACCCTTAGGAAAATCTGAATTGTAAATATTTTTAGGAATAGGATTTCCATGAAGTGAATTATTATCATTACTAGCATAATAGGCCCTACTCTCAAGGGTAAGGGTATGGATATTATTTTTAAATCACCTACAACATGCATAAGAGAAAGAACTTCTTATGGAGGAATGACATAAACATTAATGGGTTCATTAAGGGGTTGAATCTTTCCATTATAAGTAGCCATAGGGACACTATTGGGTTGAAAGTCAACTTTTGGATCAGCAAGTGGAAAGCTAGGAATAGGAACATGGGAAGAAGAATTAATAGGAAAATAAGTTTGCACACTTTTATCAACAAGCTTAATAGGAGAAGGAACACAAGCAACATGCATATTATCCTTATGATCATCATTATGTACACTATCTTTAGAAATATCAAGAGTAGAAACACATGCATCATTAACTTTTACATATTTTAACACATTATGAGAAGGAAAATGAGCACTAACATCATTAGATGCACACAAGATGTGGAAGAAGAAAGATATGAATTTTGAGGCACAATATTCAATGAAAAAGCTCTTGGTTGTGAAGAAGAAGAGGGGATCTAAATATTAGTATCAACAACAATAGAATTAGCACTAATGATTTGTGCATATGTAAGTGGAGGAGAAGTAGGAGTATGGCAAG
The DNA here is from genome assembly GCA_018340775.1 of Taxus wallichiana var. yunnanensis. Taxonomy (NCBI): domain Eukaryota; kingdom Viridiplantae; phylum Streptophyta; class Pinopsida; order Cupressales; family Taxaceae; genus Taxus; species Taxus wallichiana. The sequence goes on along the minus strand of CM031243.1, from coordinate 671,610,932 downwards.
GACCATTTATGATAACATCTACAATATCAAAAGAAGTACAAGTATCAAAAGCATCATTAACAAGACCTTCCTCATATGAAAAATTAACCAAATCTTCAACACATGTATCATTTGTAGCAATAGAAGCAACATCACTATCGATTCACAAGAACTAGTGGCTTCAATAGGGGTAGGAGTATAACATCAGGACCAGGGTTGAAAAGCTTTGTAAAGACACAGGGAGTTTTAGGATGACAAGTAGTAGTAATATGTAACTTATGATAGAAGGCCCCTTCCTCTTGGGAGTTTGAAAAATAATGTTAAACACTAGTCATAGGAATAGGTTCATACTTGGGAGAAGTAGGTTTGGACGATGGCCAAACACTTTTTGATAAGACATGAGGAAAATAAAATATAATGGATCCTAGGGAAGGATAGGGATCAATCAATTAATGGGTTCACCAAATCATTTAAAGAAATTTAAATCTTTATCGTAGGAGTGAGATCATATAGATAAAGCAATAACAAGCAATATCTAGCATGTAAAGTACAAGTAAGTGTATAAGATAGGAGATAAGAGTAGTTTAGCTTCTATCGGGAGATCCGGACTAATCTCGGGGTGGGAAATAGACTAAGAAGGTTTCCTGGTCAGACCTATTCTTGCAAAACAAACCCTAAATACCTACACACGGTCAAGAAAACATTATATGGAATAAATAATGTATATTCTTGAGTCGATCCGACATAGATGGTCACCCCAATGTTTTGAATCTCACATTTAATGGTACCAACATCAAAGATATATTTTATGACATGTTGAATCTTAAAACAACCATTAATAGAGTGACTATTACATCGATGGTAGTCACAATGGGCATTAGGATCAAATTTCTTACTATAAGGGGCACTTGTATAGACCTCAAGTGATGGAGGGAGAGACACAATATTACACTCAAGGAATTATTTGAGCACTTGTTATGATGGACTCAGAAACATATGAATTGTCATTGAGAAGGTTATAATTATAGCTTTGTAGATTAACATACAACATTGATAATGGCCTTGACATCAAATTTGTTATCATTGGCTTTAGCCTTAAAAGTATTCTTTCCTTGAAATTTTGTATTAGAGGTGTTATATGAACTATCCACATACTTAATTTATTCATATTGAGTAGATTAGCTTCACATTATTTCAAAGTATGACATAGATGATCAAAAGAATTGAACTTGTCAAAAAAATTGATTCTTGTAAAGGGACCAAGAGACTCGAGTGAAAAGATTTTGCGCTCACTATCAACTAGAATATTACTCATCTTAATAAGCACACCTTGTAGTGTAGAATATAATCACCAATGGGTTCATTGGAGCCTTGTTGTATTTTAGCCATTTGAGTGTAATATATTGTCTTGATTGTTGATAAGAAACTATGTAAGGAATCAATTTTCCAAATGAGTGAAAGTTGGAACAAAATACATAGGTAGATCATAAAACCATCAGAGTGAAAAACCTTGAGATTGTGGTGAAGAGATTAATAAGTAATGTATCATTTGATTTAATAGTCTAAGAATTAACCATGAAATATTCAAATATTTTCTTCAAGGTCACCTTTGCCATTGTATATAGTAAGCTTAAGAGCAACAAAACTAGTAGGCAAAGGGTAAGAGGACACTTCAGTGAAATTGGGTTATGAAGTAATTGTGCAAAACCACATAAGATGAGAGGAAACAAATGTACCTTGTTGTAATTGTAAGATTTAAGCTTGTAAAGTATGAACAAGGGATTTGGGAGCCTTTGTGTGAGAAGAAGAGGCAAATGCGGCATTGTGAGTGTAGTTAGGGGATGTTGGCACAATATTGTCATAGGAATAGTTATAACAATGTCAGAAGGGGAGGATTAGATTCCCCCAATGAAGTAAGTACCACCAATGTGGGAATAGTTCGTGTGTGTAGAATAGATGGTGCAGAGGATTCATATCAATTGTAGAAGAGATAACAATATTTTTGAGTTAATCATGAGTAGTATAAAGAAGAATGTCAACATCATCGTGGTTTTCTTTCACAAAGTGTGTGAATTGGTGTGCCTCATCGTTAAAAAAAATTACGATTGTTAGCCATTTTTTGAGATCCTTCACCTTGGAGTGATCTGTAAACCTCTACTTTGGAAACTTACAAAATCACACAATTGTTGTTCCTACTTCCAATTTACTTGAAAATGACAGTTCTTTAATGTCATTAAATGAAATATAGTGCTTAGAACTACTTTGTAGTAATGAAAGATGAATGATTTGATACACAACACAATATTTTTATCCTATAAACCCCCAGATTGAGGGAAAACCATTCGAGAAGGGCAACTGCTCTTTCTTCCAAGTATTATATTAGCATATTAAAAGAATACGTATTACAAAAAGCTGAAGGAAGACAAAAACGTTATTTCCACCCTCTCTACTTGATTGTTATGCTCATACAACTTGCTTCTACAGATCAATTTCAGCACCAATGGTTTATTGCTCACTTCTCCCATCAATTCTTGCTCAATTCCACATGTTCCACTTGTATTTATAGCTTGCTTCTTATGTCCTCCCATGCACTGGAGAATAAGAAGAGTAATCCCAGGAAGAGACACAACCCAGATGTTCCAAATTTGTGACTGTTCGTGGGTTTATTTGGTTGTTTTATACAATGATAGGACCGCAAGTATATGCGCAGTACTCAATGGTTACGTAACCATCGTTGTCCTGCAGAGGGGCGGTTACGTAACCCCCGCTCTGCAGTAAAGTGGCGGTTCTATAACTTTACCATTTTCTCCTTCTTCTCTCCATTTTTCCTTCTAATCCTCGGTCAGTTCGATGAATTGTTGTTTTTTTCTAGATCCCTACAGATCATGGAGAGTATTAAATAAAATTATGAATACATAATAAGTAAAAAGATCAACATGAACACAAGAGCAATTACAAGGATGTGCATTGTTATCATAGATATGAGTAGTAGATGTTTCCTCACATATGAAATAGATTTAGAGGTTTGACGAGAGGAACTTCGAGTATTGCCATGGTGATAATCCTTGTAATAACGATCCATACGATTTGGGGCCATAATGTGTAAAAATTAGTGGAGTGAAACTATAAGTTTTTATTAAAAAGAGTTGATTTGAGGGTCGAGTTCACCATTTTTTCTAATTAAATTTCTCTAAGATGTTAGTTGTGTACAACACTAAAAAGGATAAAAGGGTTTGCAATAGGTAGGATATTCTGATTAATTAAATTCCAACATTAATCATTAATTATTAGAATAATGCATTCATACATGTAACAACTAATAATAAAAATGAGAGATAGACTTAGTTGTACAAGGAAAAATAGGGATGATCTTAGATGTGCATGATAGTGGAACAAGATGATTAGGAAATTTAGATGCTTTAGCGAAAGTTTTGAGCTGCAAAACCAAACAAGGGTAGGACCATACAAATGTTGTATGGTCCAGACCTAATTTGTATGGTCTTGACTAGAATTGTATGATCTTAGATCGCTTAACAAACTAGATCCATAACATTTTATGTGCTTCACTTGTTTAGTAATAATATTCATTATATGTCATTATTGCTTGCACAAATTCAAGATAACTTGTAATCATATGCAACAAAGTGGAAACTCTAACAACTTGCAAAACCCTTCATCACAACATTAGCAAAAGCTCAAGGAGAAAACAAGTGTGTGTGGTGAGGCTAGACTACCCTTGATGTACTCTTAGCTATTGAGCCAATCTAAGTGGTATACTACATGCCCTTATTATAAGATAAATCCTCATGTAGTTCTCGTATGTGCTTATGCAAATGTGAATATTTAACCAACCTCTTAGGGGTGCCTCATGTCTCTTAACACAAGATAACAAGATAACTACATAGTATAAAATGTACCCAATGCAATAGTTGTGAGATGTGGTGTGCTTCAATTATGTGACTAAACCCTTTATTGATCGAAACCCTTATGCAATGCTTAGAATGAATTTTCTCTTGCTAAAACATGGCTTTATGACCTTTGCATGCTTGAAAATCGAGGAAGTTAGACTCTTTGACATGGTTGAGAGCTTCAAACTTGTAGTAGGGATTACTTTATATGACGTACAACTGATTTGGGTAGATTTATGAATGCTTTGAATGATTTTGGAAATATATTTTTAATATTATCTTGGAAGAGTTCTATGTGAATTATAAAGTGACATTAACTTGCTTTTCTATCCTTTTATATGTTAAAAATTCTAATAAGGTTGAGCCTAGGAAGATGAAATAACCCAAATAATATTTTGAAATTGAAATCAGATTTGGTGAATGTGAAGGGTGCAACTGTATAGGTCAAGTGAGACCACACCTTACATCCCAGCCTTTCCTCGTATTTCAACCATAGAGATGACCAAAATTGAAAGTTGTGTTATGAATATCAAAGGTTTAATACTACTTTGATCAAATAATATTCTCATATTTGATGACAAAACAAAGTGTAAAGATAAGCAAGTTGTATAAGAGTTAGAGAGATGAGGTGATTGGATTTTAAAAGTGATTGTTTGTCTTAGCAAGGGAACATAGTCAAAATTGGCATTGCATAAGGACAAGTTACCAAAAATAGTATGTCTACATTTCCCCCTCCTTTAAGTGTGTAATTGAAAATTGCATGCTTAAAGGAAAAACATACTTGAGTGTGCACACACACTTTACCTTCACTTAACAATGTTACTTTGATGTGTTGGTGTTAGCATGCTCCATGATGAAACTTGCAACATAAAGTGTAGTCAATGTCTATGATAAAAATTGAACTTTAACTCAAGATATAGATAATGCATGTAACTTTGAACTTTGCAACAATGTAAGTAAAAGACTCAAAACATGGAAGAAATATACTTGTTCATTTCATAGAGGGAGGAAATCTCACTTCATGTTGTACTTGATAACCGGAGTTGTTAAAATGCCAAAGGGTTGGAGGTGATCAATTCCCAATGTTGTATTAAATGAGATGCTTGAGTGTCGAGTATCAAAGAATTGTGCAGAAAGAGGAGGAAAAATGCCCCCATTTTTTGAGCTTTATAAAGAGGAAGGTATAGAATATGAAGAATTTAGTTGTTTTTATACCTTCCCCATTTGGGAATCTGGTAAAAGAAGTGGAAATATCAATCTACAAAGAACCTAGTCGATTCAATGCTTTCCACTAAACCTACATACCACACTGCTACAAATAGATCTAGGCCCAATTTGTACTAACTTGAAAAATCATACTTTGGAATAATTGGATATTTCCATACCCTCGTAAGGTTATTCTATAATCAAACTATTATTTAGAATTTTAAAAATTAAAGGGGAGAAGGAGGCCCATGCCCCCAAACCCTATTTTTGCAACTAAATTTGAATAGTTCCATGAAGAAGGAATGAAACATCCATGCCCCTATAACTTTCACCGAACTATATCATCTATATATGCAACTATGTGAAAATCCTGTAAATAGATGATCGAATATGTAGAAATAAAAAAAGAGTGAATTTTCCTCTATTCAGAACACAATAAAATGGTCAAGATTATACCATAGTTTTAATCAGATTGCACTTTTTATCCTGCACATTTTAGAATCCATGACATTTTTTGAGGATCTAAACATTATTAAAAAATATTCCTATATTTTGTAACATGTTTATAACTATAGAAATAACCTAATGAATGCCCCCTCCTTTGAGGTATGTGTGATAATAAAGCATTTGAGCATGCAATTCAAAAGAATAGATGTGTACAGATGTACCATATCCATGATAATTTGTGTATGATCACATAAAGAGTTATAATGGTGGTCACCTTTAAGAACTTGTGCATGCAAAAGGGGTTATACATGGTGGTAACCATGACACAGTGAAAAAGGAACATACAACAAACAACAAGCAAGAATACATGTAAAAAAACAAGAATAATAAATAAAATTAGCAATCATGTCATACTCATCAGAGGAAAAGTATAAAACCATCATAATAGTAACAAGAATGTCATAAATAACCTTTTGATTACCCAACTTCACTCAACCTTGCATTACCAAAAAGGAGTTAGATGAATAAAGGATCGCACAATTTGTGAAGTGTTTTACATGACCGTATATAATCTCCCACTTTTGGGTACTTGAAATAAAGAAGATGATGCATTTAGAGTTTGAGGTTTGCCTCACCTTCAAGTGTGCTCTTGAGATTTTATGTGAGGATCAGGTGTAACTATGCATCCACACATTTATGAATATTTACACCTTACAATTATCTTCAAGTTTTGCACCCCGTGGAGATTTGACAATTTTGTTCCTTTGCAAAGCTATGTTATTTTACATGTTTATCGATAGATATGTTACACATTTATGCCTTGTTATTCATTTTCACCTATCAATATCTACACGAGTTGGTCCTCGACGTGTGGGCATTGATATTTTTCTTCACTAATCAATGATCGAGTGAAGACCATTTATGGTTGATTACCTGCACACTAGACAAATTAAATCGATGGTGATCTACTTGAGTTGAGGAATATTTACAAAGGTATATTTACTTGTCCCACTAGATTTTATGGATAAAAGGAAGAGATGGACGTGTAAAGCATCTTGAAAATATCAATTGAACTAAAGTAATATATACCTTTAAGTGAAGTCGAGTAACTTAGCTGAATTGTCAGAAAGATTTGTTGTCTAAATAGTCGAGTATGATTCTATACAAACTTTGTAGATCCTTCCATATTAGCTAGGATAGGTTTTAGAATAAAATTATTATTGGGAATCAAACTATAGAAGTGTGGTGTACTACTATAAAAAAATAAGATTGTAATCGTGCATTAGTCTATAATATTTTCCTTATTAATTGAAAAATATTTTATTGTTTTTCAATATAAGTCAGGGATCTTACTTTAATGATATATTACTCTAAACATATGTGGGTCACATGGTCTATGAAATCTCTTAATTGGGATCCCTAACCATGGATCGTGATCAAAGAGGTAGAGTTAGGCTTGATATTTCTTTTGAAAAAGAAGCTCTTGAATTTGGCATCACACTTTATCTTTATCATATATGGGCATATAATACAATGGACTATTTGGAAGAGTAGGCATAGAAAAGAAATCAATACAATAATTTTGTGTTTAATGCATTGAAAATCCCTTTCTGTTCTTCAAAATTGCCTCTATATTGTTACTTAGTTCGTCGAGGTGATATTGTTATGATGATGGGGCAATATGATGCATTGTTAATGCTCAGTGTACTCAATTACAAATGTGCTTTTGGATGGAACATGAGTATCAATTTTTTACATGTATAAAATGAACTTGTGATATTGCTTGGTATAGATCGAATTGAGTTTGATATTTGAAGGTGAATCCTAAAGTGTTGAATATGTAATCTTTAATATGGATGGTAAACTATTTTGTCTTAACTTGGTATGTATAATCACAATCATACACATACATTATTTCAAAGAAAAATGTTGTAGAAATCTAGTAGAAAGACAACATCACAAGTGATTATGTCCTCCATAAAATTTATCCCTCCAGTAGACTTGATTATATAATCGAAACTACATTTTGGTTGAACCTAAATATATTTCCTTTGTTGTTGAAATTAAAGAAAAGATGGTTGAGGATGTGTTTTAGAGGTAATGTCTGGATGTGGAACTATATCTTACACGATGATGTTAGTTTTTCTCTCATTTTCGACGATGACATGAAGTGTTTGAACCTTAACCTAACACTTGAAATGAAATATGTATTATTGTTCCTCTAAGTGTTAGTGGTGTTGGCCCTAAAAAAAGTAAAGATCTAGATAAGTACCAACTAATTGTGTGGGACCTAAAGATTACACTAATCAATTTTTTCGTCCACAACATTCAAAATCATTGTTTGAGCTTGTACAATGCCGATGAAAACATCACACCCTAGTTCTTCTTGTTCTTTTTATGAATTTTAAGGCATCGAGCTTTCTATTTATTATGTGGAATTATTAGGTTACTCTTTATATCCTTATATGTTATGATTATACCTAAATGGGTTAGATGACGTATTAGGCATGGGGTTTGATCTTGTATATGGTGCTATACAAGGATTTTTTTACATATTTTCTTTGTCTTTAATCTTTATGATGTCATGGCATGCTTTCCTCAATGTATCGAAGTAATAATTCCATTTTTACATGAATATTAGGAGAGATGATGTATGTTATCACCTTATGTTGCCTAGTCATGTGTCCTCACATAGATACGTAGTGTAGGCATAGAATATGTTAGCTAAAAAATTCAACTATTTTTTTCCTTATACAAGTGTAATTACTACAACTTCATGTACTCATCCTCATAATATTTAAGGGAGTACTAATCCTTATACATATTGCTAAGAAATGAATTTTGAGTCTCAATGGGATGGTTGTCTTTGTTGCACGCACATTAAAGGTTTCTAACCAATGTGACATCAAATGAATATATTCAACATTGTGAAGGTGATATTATCTTACTTACCTATCGATCAATGAGAAGTATACCTCCAATATCTATTCCAGCCATCCTCTTATGTTTTGGCATCTATTTTACCTTCAAACCGTATAATTTCAAGATTGACTTGAACTTCTAAAGGGCTTTGCTTTCAAAGCATGGGTCGATATGTTGTTGAAAATAATGAGACATTTTAAAATTAAGTCAGATCATAAGTTTATATAATTGGCTAAATATTTGTGTGTGTTATTTTCAATTTGGGAATGCCTCGAAAATTACTTGTGGGTATGTGCCATCTTGATCTTATTTTGATATTCTTCCAAATACTTCAAAAAAATCGACTAGGTTTTATTTTTACTTTTTCTTTTTATGTTTATAGGAATATGAAATCCCTTGTTGTGATACCGATGATCTAAACCATGGGTCCTGTGATGGCTTGTATCATATATTTATCAAACTAAAATTCATAAAACATACAATGAAAAAAACACACTATCCATAAAATAAAACACATATAAATGATGAAATTAGAAGAATAATTCTACTTATTTTTAGTAGGAAAGAATAAAATATAATGCATAAGTATACAATACTAAGAAATTTTTAGATTAAATATTCTTCTTAAAAAGGGATAAATGCTTCCTAATAGGTTTTACTAGAATCCATGAAATTACAAACAATCATTCAATGTTAGATACTCAAGGCATGCTAACATTTATGAGTGAGAATATTTGTTTTTTTACCCCTTTAAATTTGAATTACACACACACACACACAAGAAGGAAATTACAAAATGGAAAAGTTATGAAATAGTTCATCTTCTATAACAATTGATAGTTCACTTCTTATAGATGTGACAATTGGACTTCCAGATACGCGATATCATGACATGTGTTCTAACATAACATGAGCTTAAGAAGTGCAACTTGGTGCGATAAAATTAGTGGGACACCGCCACATGGCCATTGAATTTTGAAGGTCATATAATGATTAAGAATTGGGCAATATGTTGCTTGATATTATGTGAGCACACAAGAGTACCACCAAATCTATAGATGGGACAAGCTAATACGAAGGTAAAGGTGCATAAGGCCACTAATTGAAGAACATATACTAAAGTAATTACATTCAAATCATTAATGAGTGTTATAAACCACGAATCATCATCAAAGTATGCTAGTTATAATATTAAAACTCGCACCACCAAATGCATCATATCCGATATATATTTCTTAAATTTCAACATATTTGGATGTCAAATTTTATCACATATATTTCTTTACAGATTCATAGGGACATCCACATAGATCCATAAATGTCGTGGACTTAGATGGGGTTTCTATTGACCACCAACCAAAACCAAGAGTATTCTTTCCAATTATTGTTTTCTATATTATAGAAGTTTATCTATTGATTATGTATTTTGATTATGTATTTATCTACCTATGCATGGTTTTTATGGGTTTTTAAATATATTGGAGTTGCTTTAGAGCACACAAATGTATATCTATGTGTCTATTTGACATTAATATGTGTGAAAACACACACGAAAGTGGCACATTATATGTATTACACCTAATTTTAGTATGAGGGCATTTATTAGTTGTAATATTGCATTATTATAGGGTACTTTTGTGTTTTTCAATTACTCGGTATTGGTATGTTTCCTTATTTTCTATTTGTTCTTTGAGATGCTCTCATTTTCTCTCTCTCTCTTTGCCCCTTCTCTTCTATCTCTTCCCTTCATCCCCCTTGTGTTTTAGTGTTTCCTTAGAACTATGCAAACATGATTTTGGGTCCTTAATAACCATGTATGTATGGTCCTAGGGTCCTAAAAATCATGAGTGAATGGTTATGGGGGTTTTGAAAATAGCTAAATGTACCATTCTATACTAAGAATTGAAAAATACACAAAAATTACAAATGTGATGCTCTCTTTATCTTCCCCCTTATTTCTCTTCCCTTTATCCCTCCTATGTTCCGATGTCTTCCTAGAATTATATATTCATGGTTCCATGTCCCCCATAACCATGTATATATGGTCCTAGGGTCCCCGTAATCACGATTAAATGGTTATGGGTTTTTTTATTGAATGATCCTTAATGACCCTCCTTTAGGTCCCTCAAGGTTTTTTTCGTCCTTACTTGTCATTTTTCCCGCACATTATGCATGAGCATGTGTTCCAATAGGGTCCTAATTTGAATTTAAGAAGTCTATAAATACATAGGGACATTAGTGGATTCAAGACATGATGAAATGACACATAATCAATACATGATGAAATGACACAAAATCAAGACATTATGAAATGGCACAAAATATTTAGTTATCAAACATCATTATAACACAAAAATCATATCGAGTAGACATCAGATTACATTAGACTCCTTCATCGGAAAAATTTACATTTAAATTAAGTGTATTGTTTTTGGTATTGTATGTTATCGAGGGGTTGATAAATATCAAGGAAGTTATATTCTTCTTTTGTTTACCATTGACCTCAAAATAAATATTTTTCTTACTAATAAACCTAGTTATTTTCTTAAAATTTGGAGGAAGGAGATAAATGTCCCAAAGATATATGAGAATTTTAAAAATATGAGTGAAAATTTCAAACCCCTAAAATTGATAAATATAGCCATCGGATAAAATTTTGACTCAATGGTCTTTTAAAAATGCAATAATGATCGCATAAAAGTGGCGAAGATCTTGATAAAATCCTTCTTTAAATATGTAGACATTTTCAAATTTTTTGGGTTCATGTACAAAGGTTAAATTTGACATTTGTTTAGACATTTTTTTAGTGATTTTAGCTATAAAATACTTGTAAATATTTGAAATAACCATCACATAAGAACCTTGCCAAGCGTAAAGGCAAGAAAAGCAGGGAGGAAGAGGGGAACATTAATAGCAGTCAGATTGAGGACATATACAAGAAGCTGACCTCCTTAGACTTCCGCTTAGGAAAGGCCAAGACTAGACATGATTACAACATCGTAGCCTTTAGGGCGATTGAGGAGTTCATCCAGGGCCATGCCAAAAGTGTTTCCAACCTCAGCGGTGTCCCGGCTGCACTTTGGGGCAACGAAAAAGAAAGCAAAAGAACCATTGAGGAGCTTGATAAGACTGATGCTGCCCATATGACTGCTTTGGGTATGTTTCATGCCTGGAAGAAAATCAAGATCAGTATCGATAAAGCTACCAAGAAGTAGCTCTGGGAGCTTCTGCTGATTTTTTGTTGTTTTTCTGTTGTTTCTTCGGTCGGCCTGGCTTTTTTTTTTTTTGTTGTTTTGTCGCTTTGTCTCTGCTGAGTAGTTTTTCCGAGCTACTTGGAGCTTCACTGTAACACTTGGATCTTGATCCATTCTCTCTGTTTCTCACTCTTATTCCGGCTCTCAGGCCTTCTTTTGTATTCAAGGGTATAGTCCCTTTCAAAAAACTATTTGCCAATAATAAAAAAAAACCATCACATACAACTTGCATATTTTAAAATGTGGATGTCATTTTTAATACAAATTCACATGTAATTTATATTTATATATATTACTATCAATCACATGTGAAATGTGTAATGGAAATGCCAAAGGGGATCTAGAGATGAAGTGAACTTGGATGGAGAGGAAGAGGGGTGAAAAGAAGGGTTTTGAGGGTGGAGAAGTGCAATGGCATGGAAATTGGAATGGGGAAGCAATCCGAAATTGCACCCTCCAAAAACCACATGACAATAATGTTGATCATATGAAGTAGAAAAGGTGAGTCACAGTACATTGTCGATGCAACTATTTGCAAAGATATATAAGAACATAGGGAGAGGTCAACAATACTAAAAATTGTTTTTTCTTACAAATTCAATGCTTGCATTTATTGGGTAGCTAGAGGACATGTAAATGTAAAGGGAATTGAAATGCACATTCCATGGGATGCAACAAAGATAGGAAGATGTGGAGTGGACCTAGCATGGAAAGGTACCGATTTCATGTGTATTTTGGATTAGGGTTTATCTATAGCTTGTAGGAAAATGAAAATTTTATTCTTCGGACACAATCATGATGGTGACATCCACCAAAAAATACCTACAATGAAATAAAAATTACAATGAAAAATATTCCTGCAAACTTGAATACAACATACATTGTTCGTTGGTTACAACAAGGGAAGAAATAACACCCATATCCTTTGTGATTTCCGAAAGGGAATAGGTGGAAGAATGAAGTATGGAGGAGAGAAGGAAAGTAAGCAATGTGTTGTCAGGAAATTTGACTAAGGATTTCGATTGGATGATGATTAATTTGGTAGGTAAGACATAGACATGAATGAAATTTTGGAAATTAAAAGGTGGGAATTAAATACTCGCATCTCCCACACTTACTCCACAAAGCAGTTTTTTCCTACCCAAATAATATATGATATTTATGCTCCACTTAATCATCTTAAGCTCGTGTGCATTATTCATGTGAATGAAATGTGAGATTGAAGGGGCCAAAATAAAAGGTTTGTGAGAATTCAACAGGGGTCATGTTTGAAACCCAACCACATTGGTTGAGTCTTGTAGTAATGTGCATTAACACTTTTTAGTTTTTAGCTCGGGTAATTAGAAAAAATAGGAAATGCAAGAACACTCATCGATTATTGAGCCCATTTAGGGAATGGACATGAAAAAAGGAATATTTAATCCATCATTCGATATTTTCTATTTTATTATTTTACTTTAATATGGAGTCAAGTTTGTTTGAGTGCATGACATTTTATTTGTTAGATAAGGAGAAGACATGAATAGAAAGTTGGAAATAAAAAGGTGGGAATTAAAATGTTTGCATGTCTCGCACCTATTCCACAACTCAGATTGTTCCCATCCACATAAATTTTTCTATGTGCTCTCCATTGTATCATCTCGATCTCACTTGCATTATCCACATGACTACAATTTACACTTACAAAGTGGCAAAATAAAAAAATGCGTAAAATCCAAAATGTTTGATTTAAAGTTAGATTTTAATCATCAATCAAGCTAACTATTTTTTTTTAAAATTTCATGGTTGTAAGGCTTTTGATTGGAGAACATTTAATTTGATATGTAAGATGTAGACATGAATGGAGTGTTGGAAATAGAAGGTGGGAATTAAATACTTGCATGTCCCTATTCCACAGAATAGATTATTCCTACCCAAATAATATTTTCTATTTGTGATCCACTTAATCATCTCAATCTCATGCACATTATTCATGTGAGTAAAATGCAAGCTGAAAGGGGCTAAAATAATAATTTGGTGAGACTTTAATAAGGGAAATTTCAAAACCCAACCACATTATTTGCTTTTTGTAGCATATCGTAGGAACGCTTTCTAGTTTCAAGCTTGAGTAATTATAGGAAAAATAAGCGATGTAGGAGAACTCATTAATAAGTGAGCCCCTAGAGGGAATGAAGATATGAATGAAAGGAATTTTTTATATGTCAATCAAGATTTTCTATTTTGTTATTTTACATTTTTATGGTGTCAAGTGTTGGCATGTTGAATTTAGGTTTTGTCACTGATGTAAAATCTCATTAATGACAAAGAGGATGGTGGAGAAGTGTCATAACATGCTCAAGATGTTGATAACATGGATAATCAGGTGGTTTCATGATGGCAAGAGTGGATTCAATGAGATTGGCTTGGTCTAACAAGCCTAATCATGTGACCTAACTAGCCTAGGTGATGGTGTATGTTGGTTTGAGTTTCTTTGTGGCTTGAGGAGCATGGTATAGGCATGGAGATCATGTTAGGAGAGTGTGGAGACACTCACATGAGTCTCATGGTGTAGGTACAAGTGTAAGACTCGGCTGCAGATGTTCATCTAGACTTATTCTAGGTGTCAGAGGCCAAATAAGGCATAAGGATGAGGTATAGAGCCATGTGAGTTCATGGAGGCATGTAGAGGTGTGAGACATGTTGTATAAAGTGTGTTAGGGCCTTTTAGAGAGGTTTCATGTTGAGGTATGAGGTTATTCGACTATGACCTAGCTTAAACCATGAAAACCCCAATATTTGAGTTTCCAAAACTACTTTATGGGAAGCTCGTTTGGTGAAGATGAAAGTGAGCGTGGTTTGAATTTATGGATGTTTAATGAGGTCTATCAAGCTTTTATTTGATACACATGTCAATGGATTTCATTTGAGTGGTTACATGCCATACTTGAGGTGTTTTGGTGTGGTTTTGAAGGCTATAGGTGAAGGATGGTTCTTGGAAATAACTGTTTCGAGAAGGATATGAGCCTTCTTGGTAGTTTTATGAATAATTTGATTGGTGCAAGCTAATTTACAACCATGGATGATGTTTTTATGTCATATTTGACATTTGTGAGCTATTTTTTGGCTTGAATAATCATGGTGATGAGGTTTGTGGTCTTTGGTGAATCAGGTGATGGGGTTTTGAGCAATTTTTGAGCTTGTTTGGTGTGTTTGAGCATGAATAACCTACATGGGTCCATGATATGAATTTTAATAAGTGTAATGTTGATTTTTATGTTATTTTGGTCAATACAATTTATCTATACTGACTTGTCTTATATTTTTGAGTTGAGAAGGGTATAAAGTGATGTTTTGGTTCAAATTTTAACTAACTAAGAGAGAGGAAAAAGTGCGACCCAAGTGAGAGTGTGAAACAGGTATGAAGGCATAAAATTAGAGATGATGAAGTGTGTAAGAGGCTAAGGATTGATAGAGATATTTCTACAAGGGTTTGATATCAAATATGGTCAAGTTTGTCCAAGTTTGAGCGAGTTGGAAGGATGTGTGTTTGAAGTAGTTTAGAGCTGAATCTTATGATCACCATCAGCTAAGTTGTTGTTTGTAACATATCTTTGTGATATTATTATCCAAATATTGTGTGATGAGTCATATTCATGCAAGTCTCTTGTTGTGAGTAATATCAACAAGGGTTTAGGGGTTAGTGCCTCACTAAAGAAATCTCTTATGATGTGTAATATTCACTTCAGTATTTTTTGCAATATTAGAAAAAAATTCAGTGGTTTTTCTTCCCCTTGAGGGTTTCCCACTTACATCTTGTGTTCTTGTGTACTCCTTGTTGTTTGTGTTTTTGGATGGTTTTGTTTATTGTTATGATCACATTAATGCATGGTTGAATGTTAATGGTGTATAAAGTTAATTTGAAATTGTTTATAAGGGTTTTAAGGACTGATTCACCCCCCTCTCAGTTCATTGTGCTTCCAAAAATTGGTATCATAGCAGTTCCTTTTGGAAAGATTGATCACTTGAAAGGAGATCCATTGAAGCACAAGTATGGCAAGAAAAGCATTTCAAGTTGAAAATATTCCTATGATCAGAATGAGGGATTGTTTGAGAGCCTCTAGGGTTTGATATATGGGGTTCCATATATGATATATGTTCTTCATCTCCATCTACATCGGAGGGTCTTATGGTTTTGGAAGACATGTATGGTTTTGGGATCAAGAGTAAAAAAAGATGAAGAATGTTAGATTGCTCAAACTAATTTTCATATCCAAGATGAGAATATGATATGGTATATTGATAGTGGATGTTCTACTCACATGACTGGAGACAAGAGAAAATTCATCTCTTTGAAAAAGTACATCAAGTTCAATTTAGGTTTGGAGATAACACAACTATAAAGATTGTAGGTAAAGGCACATTGAGTTTAGATAATGGGAAAAATCTTACTAAGAATGTTTTGTATGTTGAAGGTCTCAAACACAATCTTCTCAGTGTAAGTAAAATGTGCAAACAAGGTTATTCTTTGACTTTTGATGACAAAGGATGTAAAATCATGAAGAAGGAATCAAGAAAGCTTATAGGGAGAGCTAGAAGGACAGATAACAATATGTATATTCTGAATGAAATCAATAAGGAAAGGTGTTTGATGAGAAAAATGGATGATAGTGGTTATGGCATAGAGATTGGGACACTTGAACTTTGACAATATGATCAAGATTAGTTCAAAATGATGTGTAAGAAACATGCCAAAGATATGTAAAGCCAAAAGACACTATTTTGTAAGGCTTGTCTACATGGGAAGCAAACAAGAAGAAAGTTCAAGTCAAAGGAGCATCATTCCACCTCAAGACCTCTACAACTCATTCATACTAATTTGTGTGGACCTATGAGGACTTGCTAAGCTTGACTGGTGAGTATTATTTTATGCTTTTGATTGATGATTACACTAGATTCACTTGGGTAGTCTTCTTAAGAGAAAAATCAGAAGCCTTGGACAATTTCAAGGCATTTAAAGCACTTGTTGAGAATCAAGAAAATGGAAGATCAAGTGTCTTAGATATGATAGAGGAGGGAATTTTGGTCTAAAAACTTTGATGATTTTTGTGAAGTTCCATGGCATTAGAAGGCAATTCTCAGCTTGCAAGAACCCCTCAACAAAATGGAGTAGTAGAGAGGAAAAACAAAACTGTTATGGAAATGGCTAGAACAATGCTTAGTGAGTCCAAGTTATTAGATGGTTATTGGAAAGAGGTTGTTAATACAATTGTATGTATATTCTCAATAGATGTCAATTAAGAATAAATGGTGATAAAACTCCTTATGAGTTGTTGAAATGGAGACCTACAAATGTGGAAAATTGTAGAGTGTTTGGTAGTAGATGCTTTATCAAGAGGACTGAAGATGATTTAGGGAAGTTTGATTCAAGATCAAATGAAGGTATATTTTGGGATATTCCTCAAGAATTTCAGCCTATAGATGCTATAATAAAAGGTTACAAACTATGTGGTTGAAAGTGCTAGTGTGAGGTTTGATGAATCATATCCTATGAAAGCTAACTCCAAGTCAAATGATGTTCTCAAGATATGGGATCAAAGGAAGATGAAGAACCTTTCAAGGAAAGAAGATGAAGAATAAAGTGATGAAGAAGAAAGGATTGACACCAAGACTCCCTCAAGAAAATCAAGAGAGATCATCCTAAATCTCATATTTTAGGCAAAAAGAATGTATGGGTTACAACAAGAAGAAAACTTGTAAGTATTCAAAACCAAGAGAACCTTTGATTTCTTATCTAATATTGAACCTAAAAGTGTTGAGGAGGCAAGAAAATATGAATGTTGGATCAATGCTATGAATGAAGAGCTAGATCAGATTGAAAAAAATAGTACTTGGGAATTAGTACCTAGACCCAAAGACAAGAATGTTATTGAACTAAGTGGGTGTTTAGGAATAAACTGAATGAAGATGGAGAAGTTACAAGAAACAAATCTAGGCTGGTTTGTAAAGGGTATTCTCAGGTTGAAGGAGTTGATTTTGAAGAAACATTTTCTCCAATGGCTAGAATGGAAGCAATTAGATTGTTTCTAGCATATGCAGGGTATAAGGGATTCAAGGTGTATCAAATGGATGTCAAATATACTTTTCTAAATGGAAATCTTGAGGAAGAAGTGTATATTGAGTCATCCTGATGGTTTCTCTTTGACAGATGAGAAATATTATGTGTGTAGATTGAAAAAGGATCTCTATGGACTAAAGCAAGCACCTAGGGCTTGGTATGGAAGACTAGATAAGTACTTGACTGATCAAGGTTTCAAAAAGGGTGTTGCTGATAGTAATTTATACATCAAAGATGTAGGAGGACACTATTGATTGTAGTAGTCTATGTGGATGACATTATCTTTGGAGGAAAAAATGTACATATGACTCATGAGTTTGTTGAAGTCATGAAGAGAGAATTTGAAATGTCAATGCTTGGTGAGCTGAAATTTTCTTAGGATTGCAAGTAAGTCAAAAAAGGATGGTATATTCATATCTCAGGCCAAGTACATAAGAGAAATGTTGAAAATATTTCAAATGGAGGATTGTAAACTATTGGGACTCCTATGGTGACTGGTTGCAAGATTAGAAAGGATGATATCTCTCCTAAAGTGAATCAATCAGAATATAGATCCATGATTGACACCTTCTATATGCAACTACTTCAAGACCATATATTTTCAAGTTGTGGGGCTTGTTGGAAGGTTTCAAGAAGAACCTAAAGAGACACATCTTCAAGTAGTGAAAAGGATTTTTAGATATCTTAAAGGGACTATTGAATATGGTTTGTGGTATCCAAGGAGTGAAAATTTTGATCTAAAGGCCTTTTCTGATGTTGATTGGGTAGGAAGTATTGATGATAGGAGAAGTACAAGTGGAGGAGCCTTCTTTGTAGGAAGATGTCTTGTTTCTTGGTTAAGCAAGAAACAATATCTTGTTGCTCTTTCAACATGTGAAGCTGAATATGTTATTGTTACACAATGTTGTGCTCAAGTCATGTGGATGAGACAAACTTTAGAAGATTACAAGGTAAAGTGTGATGAGCCTACACCTATTTTTTGTGATAGTACTAGTGCAATCAAGTGTATCCAAGAATCCAATTTTGCATTCTAAAACAAAGCACATCCCAATTAAGTATCACTTCTTGAGAGACCAAGTGAGCAAGCAATGCATCAAGTTGAGCATGTGTCTACCAAGGAAGAAGTTCCGAGATATCTTGACTAAGCCACTTCCAAAGCCTACTTTTGAACATCTAAGGGAAAGGTTGGGAGTAATCTCTGCACTTGGTAGACCTTAAAGGTCAAGGATCTTGAAAGGGAGCAAGAAAATGTGAACTATCAGCTCCAAGAAGTCATGAAAGGTGTAATAATAGGTAAGTGTTCTTAACCAAGTTTATTAGTATCTTAATTCGAGTTGAAGCATATATAATTGTGTTTGCATCATGAAATAAGTGAAAAGTGATTTGGATTTTGTTCAGGATATGTGTGGTTATTACAGTCATATATATGTTGATGTATTGGTTCACAAGGTTCTATGATGTCCTATATTTGAGTGTTCATCATATTATATCTTAAAAATTCAATCAGAGTAAGTCATGGTTGTCATTAGTTTAAGCATGTTTTTTTGTGTCAAGGAATGTGTAGTACGCCTCAAAATGTTAGTTTTTCTTAAGATTTTGAGATGTAAATTAAAGTGTGTCAAGTGTGTGTACTTCAAGGAGATGGCATGAGTTATGTCTTAAGGTTTGATAAAGATTTGTCTCTAATGTCTATCAAGAGTTGTCTTGAGAAGGTCAGAAAGGATGCTAAGAGATAGAGTTCTGTGTATTGGTTCAAAAACAAGGATCAAGTCTTAGAAGATAAATTAAGAGGATGAGTTATCTATGAATTTCCCAAGTGTTATGATCTTGAGTTAAATTATAAGATTCCAGGATCAAAATATCAGAGTGTGGTTGTACAGACATTAAGGTGTGTTCTCAATGAATATATGGAGCTTGTCATGACCAAGAAGTTATGAATAAGCATGCATACAGCTGTGAAGTCATCTTGAGGTAAAGGGAGCTAAGTTTTGAGCTTTGCATCATATATTATGCTTAAATGATTCAAGAATCTGTAAGAATAAAAACCATGAGATAAGCTTACAATAATGATTATGTTTCGTCTCTAAGATTTTTTAGGGTGTTAGTATACTATCTCAATGGAAAGATGTGGCTATTATGCTCTTGAAGAAGTTGAAATTGGTGATCATGTAAGAAAGGTGTCTTAAATTCATGAAGGTGGTCTTAAATGAGTGCTTACTATGTTGAAGTGGTCCTTGTTGAGGAAATGGAATGCTACGGGTATAAAGATTAGAATGACATTGCTCTTGATGTTTGTGAATCTTCCAAGTCATGCTACATGTGATCTGAAAGGTGTGTATTCATCACAATCTTGCACAAAGGTCAAAGGATATTGGTATGAGAGTGATAATATGGTTTACAAATGAAGACTCAAGAGTGGTTGAAGGACCAAGTATGGTGGACATCATGCATGATAACTAGGTATAGAGGCCCCAAGACTATGTTGATATCCTACAACCAATGGATCATATAACAAGGGAATGCGTGAAGTGAAATCACAAGCTACAAGACCGTATGAAAAGCTCATTCAATGATAAGGACTTTGTGGTGTTGGCTTCTAGCACTATGGTTGGATAAATGCACTATGTCGTTAATAATGAAAAGACTCGTGATAACATGCTTCATAGTAAGTGAAGAAGTGTACTAAGGTAGGGGAGTTGATTATCCTTTTTAAAAAGTTTTTTTAGTTGTTAAGAAGATAGGAAGGAAAATTTGTAGAAGGTTACAAGTTATCTTCAAAAAGAGAGTTAGTCAAGTGTTTCAATAGGGCATTATAATTAATGATACATGACTATAATTGTGTGCTACAATCGTATAAAGATCTCCATGAACAGAGAGGAGCCTACATTAGCTTTAAATTAGTATGAAAGATGATGAGAAGGTTTAAGTAGCATGTATGAAAAATGAGGAATGTTGACTAGTATATTTCAAGAGTGAGTGTGTGTTTGAAACTATAAGGTTGTGATAACATGAAAAAGGACCAAAAACACTAAAACAATGATTCAGATAACAGTGTTGAAGTGTTTGATCTATCTCCAAGGCATCTATACAAGGTAAGGAGCTTAAATTTTGTACTTTCTATTAGAGAAGGATGTTATAAGTCTAGGGAAAATATAAGAACATGTGTCATCAAAGTGTGAGTGAGCTTTTAGAAGCTTTGAAAAGTTAGTCTAATTTACATAAAACTTTGGTTTAGGGTATCTATCCTTTCCCAAGATGATATGTAACATGTGGATGATATACTAAACATTTTGTGAGTTCCATCAATTGAAATAGGTTTGATTAGGAGTTAAGATCAAGTTGTTGTGATGGTGAGCCATGAATTTTGTCATGAGTGGATGTGGCTGATTGAATGCATCTAATTAAGGACAACTATAAAGAGTGCTCTTATGGAGGAAAAACAAAGTGTAGGGAAGGTAAAACATGTTTGAGAGCCCAAATGGTGAAGTTATGTAATAAGTACACTCAAAAGAGGTAAGAATTTTTAAGCCCAAATCATGATTGTAGAGCATGTATGAGTTCATGTATGCTTCTACCTCAGGGAGTTCAATGGTTTCAAGCTATGCAAAATGGTCAAAACAAAGTTTAAGGAAGAAATGATAGGTTTGTATGCTTGTTTGATGAATTTGGTTGATGTTTCCAACCAAGAGATGATCCAAGAAGGTTGAAAAATATGAAGATCATGATGTTTAGGTATGCACTTTGTCATTAATGTAAAAGGGGGAAAAAGACTAGGTAGTTTTCCATCAATGACAAAGGGGGAGATTATTGGCATGTTGAGTTTAGGTGTTTTCATTGATGTAAAATCCCATTAATGACAAAGAGGATGATGGAGAAGTGTTAGAAGATGCTTAGTATGTTGATAACATGGAGAATCAGGTGATTTTATGATGGAAAGAGTGGATTTAGTGAGATTGGCTTGGTCTAACAAGCCTAATCAGTGACCTAGCTAGCCTAGGTGATGGTACATGTTGGTTTGAGTTGATTGGTGGCTTAAGGAGAATGGTAGAGGCATGGAGAGAATGTTAGGAGAGTGTGAAGACACTCACATGAGTCTCAAGGTGTAGGTACATGTGGAAGACTTAGTTTTAGGTGCTCATATAGACCTAGTCTAGGTGTTTGAGGCCAAATGAGGCATGAGGATGAGGTATAGAGCCATGTGAGCTCATGGAGGCATGCAGAGGTGTGAGACATATTTTCTCAGTGTGTTAGGCCTTTTGGAGAGGTTTTATGTTGAGGTATGAGGTTCTTCTACTATGACCTAGCTTAAACCATGCAAAACCTAAGGGATAATCATACAAATGAGATGGAATATGAATATGTAGACCTATTTGATCTAAGATGATGATTTCATATGGTGAACATGGGTGTCATAGAGGTGTGAGAAAAATTTCAGGTCATTCTGAAGAAGATATTGCAAGTTATGATGTTTTATGTGAAACAAGGTCCAAGAAAGAGTGACTTTTGTTGGTATATATGACTTGATCGTCAGCATTTGACGCCTTGTCCACCTAGTTAGTCATCTCATTTAGTGAGAATAGGTCATGGTTAGATATGTCAATAAGGTTAGTGTAAGTGTGACATGCACATGAGTTACACAACACTCCTATATGTACCTCTCTTTTTATTTATGAGCATGCTGACACGCCACTATCTTTTTGTACTTAATTTTCCTTGTGATTTGTGTTTTTGATAATTACGTGAAGTGTTATCATCTCCATTGAAGTGCAAACCTCTTTGATGTCCATGAGGCTCCAACACTCGATCCTCACGGAACAATTTGATATGGTATCAAAGTGGATGTTAAATTTTAGGAGTTTTACAACCAAATTTAGGTAGTTCAACCAAATTTGAGGCACCGCTAAAATTAAAGCACACCTTCTAGTTGTTTTTCCCCCTCTCGGGAGTGTTTTCGATGTCCTTAAGGTCCCCGGACTCGCCTTGAGCCTGTTTTCTTCATTTCATAACCCTTGTTATTGTTTGTGGACTAGTGAACGCGTATGCCACGCCTTGTGGCAAGGGGGTTTTTGTTGCGATGTGAGATGCTTTTTCTCACAACAAGACTTTATTTCACCCCTTTTATTATTTTTTAGCTTGTTGTGCTTGTTTAAAGTGTTGATTTGTTGTATTCCATGAAACTTGATTTTGGTCTCCTCTCTTGCATGTTATTATGTTGATTATAAGGTGAGTGACCAACTATTTCACGATGCACACTCGCACCAGATTATATCCAATGCACTAAATTATAAAGTGCCGAAAGCAGGGGGTTATAATATTGCCTTGGGTGTTTGTGTTGCTTGTTTTTATTTTATGCATTCCTTCTTTCTCTCTTTTCACTATGAATGTAATTTTAATTCATTTTCTTAATTGTTCAACTTCTTTGAATGGAGATTGAAAATGGTAATGAAACTAAGGAGGAAAGGATTATTTTGCATCACCATGGGAGCTAAGACTGAACCTGACGATGCGCCCGAAAAATCTAAGTGGTTGAACCGAAGTGATGAAGCCTTAGGTCTTCTTTGTATGTCTGTTTCTTCTAACTTGCTCTTCCACATTTAGTCGTCTGAAACATCTAATGTTGTGTGGAAAACACTGTTTAGACAACAAGATGATATGCGAGTGCATGAGTTGGAAAACGAACTACTAGGATTAAATCCTAGTGATTTTGAAAACCTATAGGCATTCTTCTCAAAGTTTGTCCACACTAGATTGTTGTTAAAGGAATGTAAAGTGGAGAAGAAATATTCTTAGTTGATCTTGTTTATTCTTTCTAAGTTAGGTTCCGAATACTTTGTCTTCATGTCCACTTTTCACGCTATGAAAGCCGCTTTGAAGTGCTTGGAATATGCCCTCATTTGACATGTTTTTGTCCTAAGTCATTCAATAACAATACAAACTCATTTAGATGGGTACTCTTAGATCCACAAAATCTCATGCTCTCATTATAGGTCATGAAAAAATGAGGATTTCAAAAGAGAAGAAACATAACAATAAGGATCGTGAAAATAAAAAAGGACCAATGCAATATCAAAACAAACTTTTCCACTTCCTCTTATAGTTCTAAATATCCTAAAGAACAAATCAAATGTGGATACTACAGTGGGAGACATGAAGAAGAAAAATGTTTGAAGAAGTAGATTGACTCTCTCACCAACCTTCTCGAGAAGAACAACGCAGGAGTTCGTGATTCTCTCAAACCATATTCATCTTCAACTCATGAAAGTTCTAAGGAAAAAGACAATGGAAAGGGGAAAGAAAAAAAAAAACTATGAAGGAAAGAACAAAAACAAGAGCATTAGTTACAATTATGTCACCTACTCCTACGTGGGTCATTGATTAAGGTACATCTCATCATATGGCCTCATCACACATTGAGTTTGCTTCATTAGAGCCATGTGACATGTCTTCTATTCAGCTTTGTGACGACACTTCTACACTAGTTTTCAGGAGAGATTTTGTTGAAGTGACTGGTGAAACTTTCAACAATGTTCTTAATGTTCCTTCACTTTCAACTAATCTCCTTTCTCAGTATATCAGTCACTCGCGTTAGTCGTGGCATGCGGATTGAGTTCACTTCGGATTCTATTTATGTTAAAGAGCTTCATAGTGATCGATTATTGTAGTTGGTATAATTGATCATCATACTCGGCTCTACTTTTTTCTCACTTTGTTCTTGTTATCCATATTTCGCCTCCCAGCAAAATATTGATTGCCACAACCCCGTGAGAAGAAAGAGAAGAACGACTTTTTCGCGTGAATCAGATTCTTAAATATATTCTGATGACTCTGGTAGGCTCTAAAATGAAAAAGGAAAAGGTCAAAGATTTGAGCCCGAGCCAAAGCTAAAGCGGTCAGTCGGGAAAAGGTTAGTTTTTTCCCCTTTACCCCAAAGGGTGTAAAAGTTGCAAAATGGGCCGCGACTCCGCCAAGAGGAAAAAGTCAGCATTTGAGCCCAAGTCAAACCAAAGTGGGGAGTCGGAGGAAAAGGTGAAAATTTTCCTTTTGACAAAATGGCACAAAGGAAAAGATTGAGCGCACCTCCCCAGCCAACAAAAGGGTGCCACGTGTCCAAGCGAGCAACGGGGCCACGGGAGTTTTTTGGATTTTTGATTCTCGCGGAAAAGGGGAAAAGATAAATTATGAACCCGCAAACCCGATTTTTCCTAATCTGGCTGACACGTGTCCCACATTATCAAAAGGGGACCCATTTTTCAATTTATTTTCACGCCCTCCTATATGGAGCTGATACAAACTTCAAAGGGGCATATCTTTCGACTCAGGGCTTGAAATATTGCAAATCTGACACCATCGAAAGATCTCGGCCTCATCTATGCCACGGAGGTCCGAGACTTTAATTTTTTAGGAGGTTAGGTAAAGAAAATGGAGGAAACATCTTCAGCCTTCAATGCAGATCCATCTGTCTCAACAACCGATCGGATTCGACCTGCTTTCGCCGCTTTCCTCTTTTTTCAAGGTGCTAAATCAAGGAATCATGCAAAGAAAGATGGACTTGAGCATATTTTATCGTAAGCATTAACAACAATGGTTGAGCTTCAACCCACTTTTCCTGCTTTCCTCTCTCTTTCTTCTCTTTGATCAAATCTATAAATACAGGGGCATGATTCATCAGAAGGGTTGCTTCATTCTTCTTCCCTTCCCCCTCTCTTTCTTCTCTAGGGTCGAATGTGGAGTTTAAGTCTCCTCCCGCTTTGAATGGCATTTTCTTACCTCTTCCCCTTAATAGTGTACTCGTGTGAACTCTAGAGCAATAAAATCTATTTTCCCGATGCGTTTGTCCATCCTTCGCTCATTTTGTTGTCTCTTCTCGCCTCTCACCATCGGAGGGTATATCAGTGCATATCTCCGATGTCCATTACAGTGTTTTGGGAGTTGTGTTTAAGGGGTTTGAAATGATGTTTTATATGAACTTTATCCTTGGTTTGTGATGCATATGTCCATCCTCTCCATCAAGCTCACCTCTCTCCATTTTAGGAAGTTGGGTTTGTGATCACGCAGCTCCTTTTCTCAAGTTGCTATCACCTCTGTAGTGTAGGATTTCTTTATTTTCATGCTCTCTCTCTCTCCTCGTCCCTTAGAATTGTTAGATTAGGAGTAGATAGTTGCATTTCCTTCCTTATAAGTAGTTTAGTGCTAAGATTAGAGTGAGGAACCAACCTTCTCCCGGAGGATCATTCCCATTTGCAAGTCCCATAGCTTCGGGAATGATCCAATGTTACGCAAATCACACCAAATGACCCCGCCTTTAGAAAAGCATATCCATAACTCATTTAGGGGTGTCGTGATTTCACACTAACAATTCCTCCTTTGGATTCTTCATTGATTCACCTCGACTTGATGATATTTCCGAGCTCACTTCGCATGATGACAACAACTTTCTTCTAGCTTGCTTGATCGTGTAATGATGGGGACCCATCTCCACCATCCACTCATCATATCCCACATATTCAAGAGTTATTTCTTGTCCACCTACTTCTAGTCCTCTACAGACTTTTCAGGGAGTAGGTAATTTGATTCATGACTCATCGCATATCAAGCACTCTTTTATATAGTCGCATGATATTACAACTTCCATTTTCGCTGTTTTTCGCATTTATCATCCCTTCATAGAGTAGTCGACACTTCCACCTCACATAAGAAGCATTGTTCCTCGGATAGAACCACACCTCTTCACTTCAGGGGTCTTCTTTTTAAATTGATATAGGGTGGTATTCGACACATTCTTTGTCTCTGGGAGGCTAGATAGTGTTTCTTCATATCTTCTCTTCTTCTGTAAAGATTATAGTTTGTACACAAGTACCTTTATTAGGCCTTTTAGTTGTCGGGACTCATTCGATGCATCTTTCTTAGGTCAGTTTAGGGAGTATTTTATCTCTCAGTAAGTGGATGTTTTCCCTTAGGGGTTTTTCCTCCATTACTTGAGATCTTTATTGTACATGGGTACCTCATTCGGCTTAGAAGTCGGGCCCCATTGACACATCTTTCTTAGTTGTTCAGAGAGTTCTCTTCAATTTTGACTTTCCATGACCTCTACCTCAACTTAGATGAAGGGGGTGTTGGCGTATATGACTTAATCATCGTCATTTGACGCTTTTGTCCACCTAGTTGGTTAGTCATCTCACTTCGTGACAATAGGTCACAATTTAATAGGTAAATAGGGTTAGTGTACATGTGTCATGCACACGAGTTACATAACACTCCTATATGTGCCTATCTTTTTTGATTTATGAGCATGTCAGACACACTGTTGTATTTTATATAATTCATGATTTTTCTAATTATGTGAAGCATTCTCATCTCCATTGGAAGTGCAACCCTCTTCGATGTGCACGAGGTTCCATCATTGATCCTCACGAAACAATCCAATAATTTTTAGCTCAATTGCAAATTCTGATACTCACCATGGATTACGAATTTATGTGGGACCTTGTGGCTTTCAAGGATGTTTTTCCATTGAGCTAAGATAATTTCACAAAAATAATGAGGTCATTTCATCATCACATTTCTATGAACGAATGTTAAGAAGGTAAAATGCTTTTTATGAGTTCAAACCCTATTTCAAAAGTAAGAGGAGATATATTCATCAGACGTGACTAGAATGAAGTTGTTTTACTAGTATGATGATTATAGGTCAGCAGAGGAATCCTCCGCTTTTCCGTAAAGGTAAGATAGATCATGTGATGATTTGTGGACCCCACTCAAATAGGTAAGTTTTTGAAGATGTTCAACTTGAGGAAAAGTTGTCAAAAGAAAGTATGAAATAAAATGATTTTTTTAGATCGAGATTTGTAATTGATGTCCATGATGGTTTTAGATCATGGTTGAGGTCCTGGAGGACAAAGTGTGCCCTATTTATGAAGACCGGTCCTCGAGACCAAAATGGCGCTTTGGAGCAGCTTCAAATATTGAGTTAGTCAAGGCCTTCCACTGGAGTCGGAACAAATGTAAGATGTTATGGAAATAATATTTAGAGGGATTTCCAATGGTATATGGTTTTTCTCTTGATGATGAGGTTTGATAGGTCAACCAACTTAGTTTATGAAGAAGAAGGTTACTTGTTTTTCAAGACATGATTGCTATGGTCGAAGATTGAGGTCAAGTCAAATTTTTAGATTGGTCGATGATCGCTATCAATCATAGAGTGAATAAGGGTGAATTTTTTCCCCTGTCAGAGGAATTTAGAAGTCATGAAAGTGGTAGAAAGTTGCAAACCAGTTGAGTTTCCAAAACTACTTTATGGGAAGCTCAATTTGGTGAAGAGGAAAGTGAGTGTGGTTTGCATGTATGGATGTTTCATGGGTTCTAGAAAGGATGGATGTGATATAAAGGTTAGTGGCGTTCTAATGAATGGTCACATGCCATAGTTGAAGTGTTTTGTGTGGTCTCGAAGGCTATAGGTGAAGTCTGGTTCCCTAAACAACAAGCTTTGAGAAAGATATGAGCCTTCTTAGCAGTGTTATGATGAATTTGATTGGTGAAATATAATGTATGACTATAGATGATGTTTTTATGTCATATTTGACATGTGTGATCTATTTGGTGGCTTGAATAATGATGGTGATGAGGTTTGTGGTCTTGGGTGAATAAGGTGTTGAGGTTTTGAGCAATTTTTGAGCTTGCTTGATGTGTTTGAGCATGGCTGACCTACATGGGTCCATGATATGAATTTGAATAAGTGTAATGTTATGTTGGTTGAGATAATTGATCTAGACTGAATTGTCTTATGTTTTTGAGTTGAGAAGGGTATAAAGTGCATATTTTGGTTCAAATTTGAACTAGCTAAGAGAGAGGGAAAAAGTGTGACCTAAGTGAGAGTGTGAAATATGTATGAAGGCATCAAATCTGAGTTGATGAAGTTTGGAAGAGGCCCGTGGATTGATAAAGAGCTTGTGTGTAAGGGTTTGAGATCAAATTTGGTCAAGTTTGTCCAAGTTTGAGTGTGTTGGAAGGAGGTGTGTTCAAGAGGGTTGGGGCAGTAGCCTTTGGAGCCGAATCTTGTGATCACCATCATTTGAGATGTTTCAACATATCTTATGTCATATTATTATCAAAATATTATGTGATGAGTCATATTCATGCAAGTCTCTTGTTGTGAGTAATATCAATAAGGGTTTAAGGGTTGGGGTTGGTGCTCCTTCTGGGGTTGGTGCCTCACTAAAGAAATCTCTTGTGATGCGTCATATTCACTTGAGTATTTGTTGTGAGTAATATCAACAAATTTTTCAGCGGGTTTTCTTCCCAGGGTTTCCCACTTACATCTTTGTGTTCTTGTGTACCCTTGTTTATGATATTGTGGATAGTTGTTACTTATTGTTATGATCACATTAATGCATGGTCAATATTAATGGTGTATTTAAAGTTAATATGAAATTGCATAAGGGTTTTGCATGGGTTTCAAGGACCGATTCACCCTCCTCTTAGTCCATCAGACTTCTAACATCAAGTTTTTTTGAGCGCATGACCTTTTATTCATGGGATATGGTGAATACGTGAACAAAAAGACGAAAATAAAAAAGGTGAGAATTAAAACTCTGCATGTCTCGCACCTACTCCATGGCTTAGATTGTTCCCACCCAAATACCATCCGCTATATATGTTCCACTGTATTAACTCCATCTTGATCGCATTACCCACATGAGCAAAATTTATGCTTAAAGTGGCAAAAATCACAAAAATGTATGAGGGTTTAAGCCTACACTTTCTAATGTGGAAGCAAGTGGTACAACAAATGATCTTAACAAGCAAGACAATGAAATAATATGTCATGGGCACTCAGAAAGATGAAAATGGGCACGTTTTTTGGAGGGGTCACTCAAGCTTAGAGTGCAACATTGTTTCCAATGCTTTTACATCTACTTCTACTAGCTTTAAGAAGGCCGACAACAAGACATCACGTCGTACGATTAGAGATTACATTTCGCATCAATCAAAACACGAAACGGGATGGTGGAGATCAATTTGAGGTTATCGATACAAGCTAGGGGTGTGGACGACGCGATCGTATGTTATACTAACACAATATTAGAATATACTGATTTCGATTTGTGAAAAAATGATTTGAGCATAATTACTAAAACATTGATTACAACTTATATTCTCCAAAGCTATCCACTAGTCTTTCACTTTATGAGGTTCCCCGCTAATTAGAGGTGATGGAGATGTTGGTCACATTGAGTTCGTAGATCGATGCACCGCTTATGTAGACCCGTAACTCAGGTAAGCTAGATCAACCATATGACCAACGCTTACAATGCCCGAATGTAATACCGCTGAGGAAACAACTAGAGAATTTTAGGCGCTGCATTGATCGCAATGACCAAAATGACTGGTCGAGAAAATGTTAGTAGAATAGTTTCACAAGCATTATTTGGTAAAAGTATGGGAACTAATGCCTATATCGATAATTATTATTCAAACCCTCTAACTAGAAAAATGTATAGCTCTTTACACAAGCCAAAGATCTTCTTCATCACCTTTAAGGTATTTATAGAGGTCAAAAGTTTAATCTGGTAATCGATATTTTTCACCCTTTAAAATTCATGGAATTACATTAGATCGGCTTTCAGTGAGCGGTAATGTTTACAAAGTGAGGGTGTGACTTGGCTCGCCATCATCGGGTCTTCCTCCATTCGGGGTGTTGCCCATTATCAAATACTTCGCATAATTTGTCAATTAACCTGCATTTAAAAGGAGATGAACAACAAGGCTACAACTTCTTTCAATAACAAGACCATGGCTTTGATAAACAAGATGAATCTCACTTTTCCTGGACTTCGAATTGCTTATTTTGATATATACCAGAAGACATATGACATCATTAAATACCCCAACAAATATGGTAAGTGGGTAACAATATGGAAGTTATCAGAGTTAGAATCTCGTTATCTTCAGAGAGTAATAAAAATCAAATAAATATTAGAAATGCAAAAATCTCAAATTCCTAAACAAAGAGTTATAACTTCCTATGATAAATCTTATATAAAACGAAACAATCAAAGTTCGAGAGTTTATCAAAGGCTAACTCGAACACAAACAACATAAGAAGAACCACCATGTATACCGAACGACGAGCAAGGTAAAAATGACCATGCATATTTATTGCACCATCTAAAACAAACAACACCCGAACAATAATGCCAATTTTTTCTTCCATAATTTTTTTGTGAACACGAACATTTCGGTGCAACCGCCTCAATAAAATTGGCTCCACTGTCATTACAATCAATATACACCCATCATCTGAGGAAACAACCAATCGTCCGACCAACGGATAAAAATACACCAACGCCTAGGAAAGACTCTTCTTGAGCAAGGCCACCACCCGACTAGAAATCAAAGGCGACAAGAGCAAAGTACAAAGCAAATGGTTAATGTTCTCGCGCCTAGGTTTGGTTTACACGAACAAAAGTCACCCAATTCAAGGCCGCCCATGAGCGAAGTACATCAGACCAAATGCCAACCGCCAACCGCTGCAATAAATTTTGACCCTTTAGATGGTCGTCGATGCAAAGAATGTGCATCATCGATGTTGTTAGAGGGGCAAACATTACCTACTGTGGGGAATGCCTTCAAATTAAAAATAGATAAATACATATAGAAATAGTCTTTAATATATTTACCAACAATATGTTTTGTATTTTTGAAGGACAATATTATTTATTGACGAATGCATCATATTATTAAAATAAATAACATGTTACAATAGTCTCAAAAAGGTGGTCCATTGGGATGCTTGACCAAGTAACCAAAAAAGAATTAGCTGACAAATAACCAAACAACTACTAAACAATACACAAAAACAACAAAACAAACTCAACACCTTCTTAAAAATTGATAAACTATTGAAAGGCATTATTGAAAAATTACATTCACCTAAAAATTCTTTTAAATGGTTGTCAAATTTAACACTGGTTCAAAATGTGCTAATTTTCTTGGTTCCTACTTTTACCGTTGGGATTTTCCTTGAGAATGTGGACCTTTTGATTTTGGGATATCATATTACACGATTTTATATATTTATTATAATTTTGATTTTAGATATTTTTAAATTTTGAATTTAGCTAAATCCACATCATACCTATCCATGTGGGTCCCAAGGTACTTTGACTCCTTAGAAAGTGCACATGTCGGCAAAAGTCCCGGTGGTCTGCGGGCAAACAGACAAACTGCCGGCAAAATTTGCTGGACGCCGGAGGAGCTCTCTTCTCAATTTCATCCACTACGAATGCAACCACGGCATTGACCATACGACTTCCTTGACCCCACAAAGTTAAGCCCGGTTAAAATCAACCCTGAACCCCGGTTAAACTAGGGTTTGTATATCACTTTGAAAATTCTTCGTGCAGTCTTATTCCGAAGGTTTTTGCAATGGATTTTTAAGCGCAAGGGGCGTTACGGACCAGGTCAAGGGTTCGAGCTTCATATTGCGGTGAAAACGGCATAAATTTCTGGCGGGGTAGGCGTTTCAAACGATTTTTTTTCCTTATTTTTTGGTTTTGACCATCGAACAGAGAACACTTAGTAAAGTGGCGGAAATATCGAGCTGCTAGTCTATAAATTGCTTTCGAACATTATTTTAAGAAGAAGAAAATATTTGCTTGGAATTCTTTTTTAGTCCTGCGAAGAATTGCGGCTCGATCCATGCATTTTCGTGTGAACTCAAGTTTTAATAAGGCGAGAAGAAATGGTGGACATGTTTGTGTATGTTACAACTTGTCAGAACTAAATTTTCAGAAAATTTAAGGTTCTATTTTATCTTTTAGTCTCTTTTTCTCTTACATTTTTTGTTTCCTTCAAATATTTACTTATTTATGGTGTTCCTGTTTTCCGAAATTTGACGGTTGATCTTTTTCCAAAGAAGTACTGTTTACCGCAGTTCCAGCTCGTGAAAGCGAAAGTTTTCCAAAATTTTCCGATTAATTTTTGCATGTAGCGTCTGTTTAACTTGCATAGATTTTTATTTTATTTCTAAATTTCTCTTAATTATGCGTGTAACGGTGTAAGAACTCAATTATCCAAGAATTTACGGATTTTTATATGTTAAAAATAAACGCTGTTATTTATGAAAATTCCAGCTTACAAGCTGAATTTTCCGAAAAGATACGCTTCATTCTTCGATTTAGGGACAGTTCCTTTGATTGGTTTCGTTATTCGACAAAAAAATTGCTATGTACGTTGTCCAAGCTCCGTGAAAGCTAATTGTTCCGATAATTTACGATTTGTTTACCCGTTTAATACGTATTTTCTCTGGTCAAACTATTTTTTCCCCCAAATTTTAACACATTTATGTCGTTATGCGGTTGTTAACCATCTGTTTTTGCATTTAGTGTTTGGATTTCTCTTTATATAGAATTTTACTTTTTCTGTAATAATTGATTATTATTTAAGTTGTTACCGTACTGAAAAGCCTCAATTTTTCGGACAATTTATGGCCCGTTTTACCATTTTGTCCTTTTTTATGCTATATAAACACTAAGGCGTCAAGCGCGCGCAGAAGTAATATAGAAAAGAGTATTCCTAACAGTTACGCTCTTTCCTGCACACATTCTCTCTTCCCTCCCCGCCGCCCCTTCTCCAAGAAAATACTGTCCGTTTTATATAAAGATAGATTTGATTCTTTAAGTGAGTTTTCCGAAAGATTTCTTGCCCAAAATATGGTGGTTTGATTCACGCATTTAGTATGCAGAATTTGCGGTTTACATGCCGTCAAGCAAAGGTTTTCCGATTTTTCGTGCTTTCCATTTATGTATGTAGTTTAGAGAAATTCGCTGTTTAGACGTTTGCTTTTTTGTAAATAAGTTCAGAAAAAGGTTTTCTACATTTGATTTATGCATCCAACCTGGCCAATCTGTATATTTTCGAGAAGCTTTCAGTCAAATCGTTACAGTTAAGTGTGTTTTTATTGGTTTACGAATGTTCTGTCAAGTAAAAATCGACTTCTTTAAAGGGGAAGCTCACAGGTCACGTTTACCTGAAAATTTACTGCATATGTTGTAAAATTTAATATCAGTGTGAATATAATGAAATGAATATATGAATTTCCAAAACGTTTTTGGCCTTTCTTTTTACGTAGGTGTTCCTACTTGAAAAAATTTGTTTTGGAAAATATTTCAGTGTCTTCATGCTTGTTTTTGAAAAGTGCTGGAGATTTTTAATAATGATTTTTGGTTCATATTCAGAATGAATAGTCTACTGTTATATCACATAATTTGGTAGTTTTGATCTAGAAATCTTAACTTTCTTTTGAAGATTTAACCTCAAGTAGTCTTAAATTTAGAAATGTTAACCTTCTTGTTGTCACTAGTCTTGAAATAATGGAAAATGACATGAAAAATTGCTGTTTCCCGGAGGGAAAATGTATGTCAAGTAGGTCTTGCAGGTGAAAAATTAAAAAATTGTAGTCTTTTAAAATGGAGAACCCTGTGTCATTTTTACTTGTAAAAATGTAAATGGACATCAAAAATGCTTTAAATTGGAGGGTTTAACCTCTATTGGTGTAGAACATGCCGCTGCCTCTGATTTTATGAGGTGGCAAACACTACAGGTTTTGCTGTTTCCCAAAATTTTAAGCTTGCATGTGGATGCATTGACAAACAATTTCAATTTTACATTTCCCAAAACAAAAAGTAGTCTGGTAGATTTTATTTGGATGTGTCCACTTTACATCCATAAACATATAATGCATGATTCTGACTTTATTCAAATAAGCCTGTTGTGGATTCCTGCTGCCTTTGCAAATGAAGTGTTGCATTTAGAGAAGAAGGTATATTATTTTGACTCCAGAATGATGGTGAAAGTTGGTTCCTGTTTGCAGGGCGATGGAAGACCCATGTGAATCTGTTAAGGCCAATGCTTGTTCAAGGTAGGGATTACAGGCTAGGGCATTTTCTTGCCTTTCAAAATTGATCATTCAGAATTTTTGTTGCACAGGAGTTCCAATTCATTACAGTTCTTGCACTTGGAGAAGCTCTCATGCGTGTCATGTGAAAAAGAGATTTGATTTTACCTGGTAAGGTTTAGGGCTCTGAGGCCTATGCTTGTTCAGATAACTAAGTTTGACCGTCTAGCTGCTATAGCAATTCTCCGGCAGGGGAATACACACGGGTAGGAGGAACGGACCTTGGGGATTACACCTAATTGTAGAAGGAATTGCCCCAGCTCTGGGTAAAAATGGGGAACCTAACATTAGTCTTATCTCTTCTACCTCAGGAAGATGGTGGGTTCAGCTGTTGGTAAACCCGTAGCTGGGAGCTGGGGCTTCTAGGTCCGCTTAGAGGGTAAAATTTGATTGTCTGATCGGGTATTCAAGAGAGAAGGGAAGTATTTTGTGTATTCCATGGAAGAGAGTGCGATGGCTGAGGAAGATACCTCGGTGGGGATGCAAAGAGAGATTGTCAATATCCTAAGAGATTTTGGAGATCCGCCTCTTGGTCCCCTCCTCTCGCTCTGCACCTCCAACCTCCTGGATCCTGTTAATTATGGTAACGCCCAGCCATCTGGGCAGACTGCTGAAAGGACATCAACTACATTGCAAGGGCCCTGCATTCCACTCACCCCTCGGTTGCAGCAGAATATCAAGACTAGGTCAGCTCTTCCACCTTTGCAGCCTCTTTCAATCACCAGGAGGTGCTTGGAAGAATGGCCTGAAGCAGGATCTGATGATGTTGGAGAGTGGCCATATTGTACAACTCCTAGGGGTAAAAGAGAAGCTGGGAAGCTCCTAAATGGTCCAGAAATCAGACTTGACTTGGGATCCGTCCAAAGGAATGTTGAGCCAACAGGAGTTGAAGCAAAAAAAGGATAAAATTGCGTTCTTTGATAAGGAATGTTCAAGGGTTGCTGAACACATCTATCTGGGTAGTGATGCGGTTGCTAAAAATAGAGATGTTCTCCGTAAGAACGGCATAACCCATGTGCTAAATTGTGTTGGTTTTGTTTGTCCAGAGTATTTCAAGGGAGATTTGGTATACAAGACACTGTGGCTGCAAGACAGCCCCTGTGAAGATATTACAAGCATACTATATGATGTGTTTGATTATTTTGAGGAGGTAAAACACCAAGGAGGGAGAGTGTTTGTGCATTGTTGCCAAGGAGTGTCACGTTCAACCTCACTGGTAATTGCATATCTCATGTGGAGAAAAGGTCAGAGCTTTGAAGATGCATTTCAGTATGTTAAAGCAGCCCGAGGCATCACAAATCCAAACATAGGCTTTGCTAGCCAGTTATCACAGTGCCAAAAGAGAGTACATGCTGCACCAATGAGTCCAAGCTCTTTGCTAAGGATGTACAGAATAGCCCCCCATTCTTCGTATGCTCCCCTGCATTTGGTTCCAAAATCAGTCAATCCTCCTGGTCCAGGTGCATTGGGGTCTAGAGGTGCTTTTATTGTTCATTTAACAACTGCAATGTATAGTCTGGATTGGCAGAGACAGCTGCAATTCTGAAATGAAAAAGATGGCAAAGGCTGCTGCCTCACAGGTTAGCAAGATATGAAAGAGCTCATGGTCTAAATGTGGTTATAAAAGAAAGGTAAGCAACTGATTTCTAGGATACTCTTTCAAAATTCCTTCATTTATCAAATGACCATGCAACAAAATGGATAACTAATACATCAGAACTCATGGTAAAAGTTTTTTTACTCTCGTAGTAGATCTGGTTTGATGGCAGCAAGCAAGGTTGGTGTTGGAAAACAAGAGGGTAGAATCATATAATATAGAACTTGAGCTTTTTGGGAGAGCAATAGCAAGAGGTGTTGTACCTCCATTTTCATTCTCACGAGTAGAAACTGAAACACATCTTCCACCAAGAGAAACTGGCTAGTAATTGATTATGACATGGAATTTGCTGCGTGGTA
The DNA here is from genome assembly GCA_018340775.1 of Taxus wallichiana var. yunnanensis. Lineage (NCBI taxonomy): Eukaryota > Viridiplantae > Streptophyta > Pinopsida > Cupressales > Taxaceae > Taxus > Taxus wallichiana. The sequence goes on along the minus strand of CM031243.1, from coordinate 671,574,212 downwards.
GTGTGTGAAAGAGCTCATTATGGCCTCCAAAGCAACAAGTGACATATTTGTTTCAAAATTAGATGTACAAAAAGAGAACAAAGTTTTTCATGGGGACAGAGAACTCTTGTCCTCGTGTCCTTTAAAATCTCCAATTTCTCCCTATCACTTCTCCCACCCCAATCTTTTCAAATTCTCAAACTAGTTCAAAGTCTCCTTCACCTCACTTTCACCATCAACTCTTTCATTTACTCCATCACCCAGTTCCTCTGTTTGGTCTCCATTTTCATCATCTCAATCACCATCTCCTGTCTTAAATTTATGGGAACCTTTTGTCGGATCCAACACACCGTCAAAGGTTATTGCAAAGTCGGATTCATTTCCATCCAAACATCCTTTCTCTTTGACACAATGCAGAGGATACAATTCCCCATATTTAGAGCTACTAGCATTAATTAAATTTCAAGAGGTACGTTAATCGAACTTTGGGTTCATTCTATTATCCCTCAAGAAAAAGACAGATGATATGGCAGTTGTATCTTTAGATTTTCTGAACATCTGTAAAGCTTTTGATGAACTGTCTGATGGTGTAAATGGAGAGCCAAGAGAAAGTTCAAAAACAATGTCTCTGTTCAAAATAAAGACGTTTGGGTTGATGAGAAATACAGGGGACAGAAACAGTTTCAGAATTTGACTAGCCAAGGTTCATCACCCAGCACAGATTTTTATAATGCGTCCTCAGAAGACGAGTCATCTCGTGTGACTAGATGGGAGAAGGAGAGTATCCATAGTTGGATACATCCTGTTCTGTACAAGTGGCCCAATATGGAAAAAAATGATATTTTGAATGTAAATGATCTTGATCATAGAGCACTTTTCATTTTACTAGCACCAATCAAAGCCTGTGAAGATTTGAAGTTTTCAATGGTAGTCTATCTGTGGATTGGTTCTGATTTGGTAGTGGACAGCAGCGTTTGCAGAACTTCAACACCAGAAAGTGACTGGGAACAAGTTGGTTGCGACTTTCTCGAGCAAATGGATCTTCCAAGGATATTCCTATCAGGGTATGCACTGGTATTTCATTATCAAAATTTTGAATAGATGTCCCACATAATTTATGTAATTGCTTCTATTTAAATTCGCTTCTGTTTTGCATAAATATCTGCCGCTGAAGTGAGAAACAAAATCACAGCCAAAATATCAGAGAGGCCACACTTTCATGAAAGCACAGACACAAATTATTAAGTATTCTAAAAAATGCCCACGTAAGTAGGCATTATCACGAAATTATTGTAAAAGACACTATCACGAAATTATTGTAAAAATTGTATCATAAACAAAATAACAACAAATCGCTAGTGGTTTTGATCTTTAGCATTAGTGTTAAAGCCATTTCTAAAATGTTTATGTGCGAGCCTTCATAGCTACCCTTAAATTTTTGCGATTTGATTTAATATTTAGCTTTGTTGCTCTCATCAGTAACTACATAGATGCTTGTAGGTTAAGCTAAAAGAACAACTGTTGAATGCAGTATTGCATCCAGAATATTCTGGAAACATATAAATTCTATGATGATACTCAGAATTGGGGCTGACAGAAAAGTTTGATTTTTAAGGTGGTCTGCCAGTGGTTAGACTGTTCAACACTGGTTACTCCTTAGATGTGGTGTAAATCTTCAACTTTTTGGGATGATGCCTAATACTGAAAAAGTTCTCATTCCTGGGTTACAAATGCGATCAGATTGAATCGTTAAATAAATTCCAACTATGCCAAGCCTGGAGCAAAGATTAATGTCTTGCAGCAGTTGTTCATGCTTGAGAGGATAGTCTTTTAACATGTAACAAGGAGAACCTCCTTTCACAGTCCATCTTTAAAAAAGGATTTTATATTCATGGCTTAGCCTTCAATCATCAGATAATAAATTATAAATCACCTACTTTTTAAATATTTTATCCAATTGGAATTGATGAATCAGCACAAAACTTCCAGCTGTTCTACTTCTAAGGCAGAAAGATGAGAAGTGTTATTACTAATTTAGTAATTTGAGTTCTTTCCAAGTCCAGGAAGGAATTAAAGGATAATTCTATTGTCAGCTTTGAGAATTTTTCCTTCAACCAATCCAAATTCTTTTTGAAGCAATTGAGCCCTATATATCGTCCAATGTTTCCCTTGAAGGTTTTCCATATTCATGAGGTCTCTATAGCATTTTCTATCATTTTTTTGACCTTCAGCCAAAGGCTAAATCTTCAGTAACCATTGTAGGGCTCAATGTATCCTGAAAAAGCATCGTCTTTAGAATATTTTGATTTGTCATTATACATTCACCATAAGCCTGAATGTTGGTCAATGAGGGTTAGCAGACTCTCCAATTCTTGTAAGAAATTTGCCACTGCTAGTGTTTCTTCTACCAGGCAATGAAAGTGTGTTGATACCACTGTTGTGATTCAAAATCTGGAATTTTTTTTTGGAATGTACGAATCCATATCTAATTGATTTTCTTTGCCACCACTCATGTTTCTAACAAGATTTTGCTACTATAGCTCTAGAAAAACTCTATTAAGCTACCCTAGAAGATATCTCGCTTTTGAATATTTGCAGTATACGTTATAAGCACAAACATAGCTATTAGATGCAATACAACTCAAATTTAAATAAGACGATATGAATAAATTTGTAGGTTTCTTTGATCTCCGAGCATCCCGCCTAAAGATAGAAACAAAATTAATAGAAAAGATGTAGATTATAATGAAAGCACAATACGTTTTAATCTACCAATCATATGCTAAGCTGAAGGGTTGTTAGACAATTTTTTATTATTTGGTTTCAGTTAAAGTCTTTTTATTGGCAGGATTGGATTGGGCATGATTTTTCTAAGGAGAATTGCTTTCTATAGGGCAGAAATAAAAAGAGGCCCTTATTACAGAAGTAATATCAAGGGTGTACCAATTGGCTCCATTAGAACAGACACGCTTGAGGAAAAAGTTCAGGTCTTCATTGTCGTTACAATCACCTTGGGAAAAACATTTGAAGTCTTCGCTTTCCATCAACGAAAAGGGATAGTTCAGTACCTGCCTTTAAGAAATGATGATAGGCTTAACACACACAACCAAACAATGTTATCCATATGGAGAGCAAAAATTGATTGTCAACCTATACTCTCCAAACATGTCGTTCTAAAATATATTGCAAAATATGCTTCCAAAGAGCATAATGATGTTTCAAAACCTACCATCAAATGCTCCCAAGGATTTCATACAATGTCACACCTGATCAGCTGGCCTGCATTGCCTTCCATAAAATGCTTTACTGAATGTGTGGTTGAACATGATATCAACACACAAGAAACGTTCCACATGTTACAAAAACTGCCTCTTGTTCTTTGCAGCAGATCTTTCATTTCTTTGAATATTTCCAAAAACGTTTTAAGGCAAGTCACTGTAACAAAAGATCCTTCTCAAGAATCTTCTCATTTGATTGACATCTACAAACAAAGCCCAACTTCCATGGTATTGCTTTCCCTTATTGAAGTAGCTAGAACAAGGTCTCACAACAAGTTTCGTAAAGCAGACAAATGGAAGATACGTTCTACTCCAGCAATTGTCGTAGGTCTTGCCTAGATTTTTCCTGGGTGCCTCCTCGTACTTCAGAATCTTTCATAACTTTATGTTGGACCACATTCGTTCTATACAAACCATTTCGTGATATTTCAAATGATATTGGTGCCACTCCCTTTCAAATCATTTCTAATTGGGACCTTATTCGTAACATTTACTGCCCTTGGCATGTTAATCGAAGACCATTGGATATTGACAATCTCTTCAATGAGGACCTGTCAAGTGTAGAAGATAACACATCCGCATCAGATCATTTAGATAAATGGGAACTTTTGTCTCCATCTAGAAAATTGCATGATCGTAAATAGTCTTGATATGTTGGGCCATCAGGACTTTGACATTCAACATTGCTGAGAAGGAACTACAATTCCTCTCCCTCTAAAGGAAATTGCAACATCTTTCATTGAAGCAAACAAGGGTTCAGTGCAATATATGGATAAATCATCCCTATGCTTTCCAACCTTCATTGCCTCTCTCTCGTAACAACTTACTTTGATACTATTGTGCACCACTTCACGCCAAAGACCAGCTACCTCTACTCAAATTGATAATCCAGGGCACCGCAAGGACAAGGAAATAATATCTCATCAATGCAATCAGTTTGGCAGTCTCACCCACAAACAATGAACCAAAATTGCCCCGGACCTCTATTGCTTGCGCTGATTGGTGTCACACATTCAACATTTCCGCATCTACCATGTTAGGACAAGGAATTAATTTACCAAATTAATTAATATAACATATCAACATTAGTAAAAATAATTAAACCATGCACATAACAAATTTACACAATGGCTCGGATTTACATGGAAAACCCTCGAGGGGTAAAAACCATGGTGAAAGAGATTATTCCATTTAATGGAGAAACATAATTTACAATCTAGTAAATCTCCTTCCTTCACTTCTCTCCCGATCAATTCACCCAAAGTGTGAATAACCGATATGACTCACGATCATATTTATTTGATCCCATGGGTCACAAACCATATTAAGTGACGGTGTGACTAAATAGAACTTTTATTTAATACATATTGATTAATTAATAACCAATTAAACATAAACAACTAAGTTTATAGTAAATAGTATAAGAATATAACTATTCTGAATTATTTAATTATAAACTCAAAGTTTATATGTATACTTAATATTACATTCTAACACTCCCATTAATATTAAGTGGGAACATATGCCAAATATTACTTGTTTATATAATAGGATTTACAAACATAGTGAAGGTTTAGGCTAGCATATCACATTTGAAGGATTTATACTCTTTTCATCATGCTCAACTTACCTTCTAGTACAAAAGGATTTGGGAATCCATAAACTGATGAAAGAGTGAATGATTTAGCCAAAATATGATTTGTGAGACTACATTTACACGGTTTCTCATGAAAAATCTCAACCAATATCTCTACGTGGATCCTTTTATAACATGCACGTGTCCTCCTTTGCTGACAGATGTAACACAACTACGGATATGCATGCTGTAAACTTTCGAGTGACAAGTTTATAAAGATCATATGGATTTTTTTATAATGCATGCTACAATTGGGCAAAATTATATAGCAGCAGAAGGAGATAAATAACGTGTCCGGTACTATTAGGAGCGTGATATTTCGCGAATTCACACTCCCCATTCGAACGAGAATTTAAAATTTGAGCCAACGGTCGTACGAAACTCGCGCGGCAGTTGTTTTATGCAAGACACAAACATGTCTTTGTGAAACACATCTCGCAAATCGATCTTCAATGTGAAAGTAAGACTTGAGATCTATATCACCGCAGAACTCCTTCTCTGCATAAAAATGCATGTGAATCTTTATATTCTTCATGCTCTTTCGATGTTGAACTCCGGATTCTTACAAGAGCATATCAACTCGACTATAACATACGTAAGAGGAGTACTTCCTTTTACCACTTCATAATGCCTCTCTTCTAACAAATCCCTTAATCCATAATGGATTATCGTTCGCTGCTTTTCCATCACACTTTTATACTTCTAGCTCATTGAAGAGATGAAGAATATTGATCGTACTTCTTTACTAATCTAAGTAACGGCAACCTATTATACCAAAACTTTGGAACATAAAGCCATGTATCATCTTCCGTCAACACAACAATCAATCATGTTAGAGTCATAATATCCATATAAATATCATAACAAGTATGTAATACAAATCATTTATTGATTTCATTTCTTAACCATCTATAAATATTACATCGAGTTAGGTTAAACCACATAGGTTATATAACATCTTAATAATAATATGTTTAACAAGTAACCATGATGTATTACTAATATAAATCAACAATTTCATACATTTTTATCTCAGAAGTAAAATATATTAGTATGCAATTAAGATTTGGAGGTATCCAATAAAAAAACAAAAAGGTGTCCTTGGCAACAGCCTTTTGATACGCATATAATAATATTTTTAAGCGAATCAAATATTAACTGGATCAAAATTAATATACAATAAGTATAATTCATATATGTTTTCTATAAAGTCTTTTTGCCTTTTAAATGAACAATTCAATATAACATCACTAATGATAGCTTCGCACATAATAGCATGGTAGGTTTGTCACGTAACGTACGAACACATGATCGTAGAGCAAAATGACTATTTCTTATGCATGTGGGATAATACTAATATGCTCAAGGGATGACTTACAAAGCATATGCGTCCATAGAAACTAATGTAAAGAGAAGGTTAGGAAAGGGGTTCCTAACATCACCTCCCCTTAAAAAAAAGCTTTCCTCAAAGCTTTAGATGTGGAAATTGTTGCTGAATTTGGAAGAGTGGCTCCCAAGTTGCATCTTTTGGTTGCATGTCCGCCACTGGATTAAGACCTCGGTGATTGAGCGGGAGAAAATTAGTGGGTGCACTATCCAAGATAGCTTTTGGTTCCAGGATGAGGGAGCCTTCATCATCAAGTTCTGGTAAGACTATTTGCGCCCGAATGTTGTTTCCCAAAACCTTCTTCAAACATGAGACATGAAAGACTAGGTGAACTTGGGAGGAGGGCGTGGAAGGTCTAACTTGTAAGCAACATGCCCGATCTTCTGGAGGACTTTGTATGGCCCATAAAATTTTGGGGCTAGCTTATGATGCCCTTTCAAGTTTCAGGGAGGATTGCTTGTATGGTTGTAGGTGAAGAAAGACCATGTCACCGATCTCAAAGGTGCGCTTAGAGCGGTGTTGGTCCGCTTGCTGCTTCATTTGGTTATGTGCCATGTGGAGATTTTCCCACAATGTGTTGAGAATCTGATCCCGAGTACGAAGGGAAACATCAATTTCATGAACTGGAGAACCTTCTGGGGTATACGAGAGAATCTTGGGAGGTGGTTGGCCAAAATACTTCATAGGGAGTCATCTTGGTAGACATGTGTGGTATGAAGTATTGTACCACCATTCTGCTAGGGAAGCCACTTGGCCCATTGTTGTTGTTGCTCCAAGACAAAGCAACCAAAGAAGGAATGTTTCTAAGCATTTATTGACAATCTCAGTTTGGCCGTCAGTTTGTGGATGATACCCAAAAGTCATTTTGAGCTGAGTGCCTGTGCGTTGGAATAGTTCTATCTAGAAATGGCTAGTGAAAGTGGAATCACGATATGATACAATTGAAGAGGGAATGCCGTGGAGATGGAAAATATGATCCAAGAATATTTGTGCAATCTATGGAGGTTGTGTATGGATGGTGAGGGCACAAAAATGACTATACTTGGAAAGTCGATCTACCACAACCAAGATCACTTTTTTTACCTCCAGATTTAGGGAGCCCCTCGATGAAATCCATAGAGATATCTGTCCAAATCCTATTAGGGATTGGTAAGGGTTGGAGAAAACTAGGAGGTGATGTTGTTTCACCTTTGTTGCATTGGAAAGTATCACATTCAACCACCATTTTCTTAATTCCTCCTTTCATGCCTTTCCAAAAGAAGTTGTGTTGTGCCCACTCATAGGTTTTGAGAAAGCCGGAGTGCCCAACCATGGGAGATGCATGGAGCTCATAGAATATATCCTGAAGAAGATCTTTTCATGAGGAAGCACCAGGTGGCCTTTGTATCACAAGGAAGCACCATCCCATGTATAATTTGGTATCGCCCCCGGTGAGTGACTACTTGATGAATGAGCTGCTTGTAATTCAGGATCTATGTTGCATATTTTATATGTACAAATTCCAACCAATTTGGAACATGCATGGAGATGGTGGAAAGGGAGGCCTTGGTCCTCAAAGGAGCATGAAAGAGCATCAACCACCACATTATCTTTTCCCTTCTTGTATGTGATCTCATAATCATAACCCATGAGCTTGCTGACCCATTTCTGTTGAACTAGGGAAGAGACACGTTGTTCCAGAAGTACTTCAAGCTCTGATGATCAATTTTGATGCAAAAATGATTCCCAAGTAAGTATGGCCGCCATTTGTTTACTGCATGGAGGATTGCCAACATTTCTTTCTCATATGTAGACAAGGCCAATGTTCTTCCAGAAAGGGATTTGCTAGTGAATGCAATAGGACGATCCTCTTGAAGTAGAACAACACCCAACCCATTTTCGCAGGCATCACTCTCAATGGTGAAAGTTTTGGTGAAGTCCGAAAGGCCAAAACTGGGGTACTACACATAGCCTATTTGAGTGCTAGGAATGCCTGACAATTGTTGTATCCCACGTAAATGCATCCTTCTTCAATAAAGATGTCAAGGAGCTTGCATCTTGCCATAATTTTTGACAAACTTGTGGTAGTATCTTGTAAGGCCAAGGAATCCTCAAGGATTTTGAGGGTTGTTGGTTGGCCATTGTTGCATGGCACTTGATTTTGTCTAGATCCACACGAACTCCCTTGGATGAGATGATGTGACCTAGATATTCAACTTCTTCTTGGGAAAAGGAACACTTGGACTGCTTGGCACATAATTGATTGTCGGCCAGAAGTTGTAATGCCTTGTCAATATGTTGAGATGGTCTTCCCATGTGTGGTTGTAGATCAAAATATCATCAAGAAAACCAATACAAAATGACAAAGGAAAGGCCAAAATATTTTGTTCATGAGTTCTGAAATGTGGAAGGAGCATTAGTGAGGCCGAATGGCATGACTAAGAACTCATAGTGACCCTCATGAGTACGAAGGAAGTCTTGGGAATGTCATTAGGATGCACTCTAATTTGATGGTGGCTAGCAAATGAAGGTCCAATTTTGAGAAAAATTTGGCTCCATGGAGCATCAAGAAGCTCATCAATGACCGGAATGGGGAACTTATCCTTGATAGTGAGGTGGTTAAGGGCACAAAAGTCAATGCAGAGGCACCATGAACCATATTTTTGTGGACAAGAAGCACAGGGGAGGAGTAAGGGCTTGTGTTGGGATGAATTACACCAGAGGTGAGGAGTTCCCAGATGAGTTTCTCAATCTCCGTCTTTTGCAGATGGGGGTAGCGGTATGGTTGAATGTTGGGGAAGGCTTCTTGGGTGAAGTGGAATGCGATGGTCTTTAGGGCATGAAGGGGGTAGTCCTACCGGCTCAAGAAAAAAATGGTTGCATGTTTGTTGAGAATGGCTTGTAAAGGAGTGGGGTAGGTAGGAGCAGAGGTGGAATGGAGTTGGATGGAGTGCAGTTGGGAAATGACCCCATGTGATCCTTTCTTCAAAAGTTTCTCCATGCGATGGGAACTGATGATGCTAGAAGACCCTAGAAATAACCCTTTTAAGGTGTGTTTTTGACCACTATTTGTGAATTGCATCCAAAGTTCTGAGAAATCCCAGAGAATAGGTCCCAAGGTGCGGAGCCACTGTGCACCCAAAACCACATCACATCCACCTAAGGGAAGGGAAAACATATCGAGAGAAGAGTGTAATCGCCTATGGTGATACATACATTGTGACACTTCCCTTTACATGGCAATGTGCCCCATTAGCAATCATGACCTCAAAGCTGGAACAAGGGTGTACAAAGCAATCAACTTGTTTAGCAATGCGGGGATCGATGAAATTGTGGGTGTTGCCAAAGTCAATGAGGATTGTGAGAGGGATATTTTTAAAGAACCCCTTGACCTTCATGGTTTGAGGAGTGGTCACACCTACTAAGGCATGTAGAGAGATCTCTGGTAGAGCCTCTTGTGCCACAAAATCTTCTGGGGAACTTTGTTCTTCGTGAGCATCCTGGAATTCCTGGGTATCATGTTCATTGTCCGGCTCTGGAGGTGATTCCACATCAAGCAAGTAAAGCTTTTGTGTGATGCACTGATGCCCTTTAACCCATTTTTCATCACAATTGTAACACAATCCCTTCTCCTTACGAGCCCACATCTTTATTTAGTAAGACGCTTGACTGGGGTGGTTGTGGCTAACCGCCGGGTGATTGGGTTCTTTGTTGGCTGAAAGGTGAGAGTGCGGCACTGAGATGAGAGCTTATCTTCAACTAACTTAACCAGTCCCAAGGCATCCATCATGTTTTGTGGCTGAAACATTTTCACCTTTGATCAAATTGGCTCCTTGAGGCCACTAACAAAGCAACTCTTGAAAAAATCATCAGAAAACCCTTCGGTGTGATTGGCAAAGCTTTTCAAATTCGATCTGATAATCGCGAACAATACTTTGGTGAGTTTTGTGAGTGCTCCAATGAAATCCTCAAATGCGGAGGGACCAAATCGGCTCAAAACCAGGGATTGGAAGGTTGACCAATTCGGTTCATCATTTGATTTGAGATACCAATGGTACCATTGAAGTGCTTCTTGCTCCAAATGGAAAGAGGCAATGGGGACCTGATTTGCTGAATATGTATTGTGAAGGTGGAAAAATTGCTCAACACGGTATATCCATCCTGTAGGATCAATACCATTGAACCTTGGGAAGTCCAACTTGGGCCCATGAGGGGTGGATGAAAACATACTTTCTGATGATGAGGGCTCCTTCTTCAGTTTATTGAGCAAAAGGGTATTCTACTGGTTTAATCCTCACATCATATTAGTTAATTCTGCCACTTGAGACTTCAGCTGAGTGATTTCTTCCTCCATGATTTTGGTGCCGGCACGGGTCAGACCATAATTTTTTTTTTTGAAATGGATAGAGAAACATGTTCTAACACATGTTTAGTAATGGTGATTTGGGATTTGGGTTAGAATGAAGGGTGAAAAGGCACAATTACTGGTTTTGGGAGGCTCTTTGAGGACTAGGATGAAGAGGAAGGGAATTTCGGGATCGAAATGGATGAAACAGGAAATTGAGCATAGAGGGTCAAAGGGGGAATGATGAAAGGAACACTGTGTGAAAATTTCAAGCTATTTGATGGAAAATAAGGAAGTTATCGCAAGCCCTAAAAAAAAAAATTGCGATTTTAGGTTGATGGGGGTGGAATGGGGTCAGGAGGTACCAAGGAAGGAAATGTGTAAAATGGAATTACAGGTGTGTCTAGAGAAATTTGAGGGTCAAAGGAGATAAAACGGAAAAATATATGCCAAAAATATGATTTTTTTCTTTTTTTTACAAAAATGCGATGCGTGAAGAGTGATGATAGAGAAATTAGAACCGACCGAAAGAACTAGAATTAGAAATGCGATGCGCGATGTGATGGCGGAGCAGTCGACCTATGAATTAGAAAATGCGATGGCAAGAGCAAAGCCGACTAGAATTAGAAATGCGATGGTGACAGAGCCGACTAGGAATTTAGAAAATGTGATGGTGGCAGAGCCGACCAGGAATGAGAAAAATGTTATGGTGGCAGAGCCACCAATATGTAGTAAAAAAATTTGGGCAAAAACAACTTACTCGGATGATGTTGCAACAAAAATGGCCTTGAAAGAGGCTCTGATACCAGATGTAATGACCCTCCTTGCAACAGATTTAGCTGAAATAACTAAAACAAAACACGATAGCTGGAATAACAGAATGCCAATTACAATTACAGATCGCAGGCCTCTTCGAGGGGGCAACCTCCTTTGCACAAGTGCTTACAATAATTTCGTGGATGCCTCTATTGGGCCTCAACACATACATATATACTAAATTCTAACTATATGCATGTGGATAACTAATATGCTTCTGACTTGCATGTGGGATATATACTAAAAGAAGGTTAGGAAATTAGGTAAAAATTGACTAAAAATAAAAAAATGGTATATATATTAAAAAATTAGAGCATAGCTCCTTTATAAAACCAACTTAAGCGAGTTGAATCAACTTATTAATGCAAAAGAGTTTACTAATACCAATGCAAATGCCAATGCCAACCAACACATATGCAAAAGGCCGAGGCGAGTTAAGGTCGAGCTTTTATGTGAGCGAGTCTGCTCCAACCAACATGTTGAGAGAGGGCCGAACCCCATGGGCTCGTCAAACAAAACAACAACTGGTGTGACCGAAGTCACACAACACTCTCCGCACTATATGACCTTTAAAGCCTTAACAAAGCATCCGCCCCACCAATGTGGGACTAAAGGTCAAAAACAAAACACAAAAAATGTGCCATGGCCAACAAATTAAGGTGCATAGGCCATTGCTTGGCGTCCGTGGCATTCCATCAACACGCCTCACCGACCAATAGTCTACCGCCGTGCCCACGCGGGATAAAACAAAGCATGCATGGCCGCAACCACATTGATATGAGGTGGAGTGAAGGCCTAAGCGACCATTCGGACTGTCATTTTCCTTGCATAATAATACAAGCACTTTATTTGAGATCCAAAGGCATTAACCACCACTGAAACCCCGGTTAACGTTGAAAAATTAGTAGTAATTGAATAGTTGCAATGAGTGTCAAAAGTGGAGCTCTACTTTACCAATGAGAAGGTTTTGTACTTCAATTACATTAATAAACATAACGTTTTGGGAAGCTGCTGCGCAAAGCGGAGCTCTTACTAAAAAAAAAAATAGTACAATTATGGGTTAAATTAACCTTGTACACGGAGGTAAATCTCTAACCCTAATATCTCCTCATTTTACTACATACACATTTATTGATTTGGATCTATATTTGTATTTGAAGCGGGTTCAATTGTCTCTGAGAGGAAACTATTGCACTACTGCCATTTTTTTGTTTGATTGTATGAAGAAGAAGAAGATTGAGGATTAGGAGGTGCATCATTCACCGTAATGTCTAGCGTATTGATTTTGCTTCCTGAGAGCACGTACTTCGTGCTTTTTGTAACCACCTAATCCTTTGTAGCACCATTCTTGCCCGGTAGCGGCGGCTGCCACTTTTTTCTGCTCTTTATTTTTTATTTTAGAGTAGTTGTATTGATTAAGACATTGAAAGTGCACTTTCTTCTATCCTACTTATAGCTCTGCAATATTTGTCTCTTTCACTCTTCCTCTGCGTTCATAGGTTAGATATATATTTTAAATAGTTTAAAATTTTCAATAAATGAGTTTGAAGGGATCGAGTTATATGAAAAAAAAAGTAAAGGATTTAGAACATAAGATTAAGGTTTATTAAAACAAGCTATATTCATATTCACATAGTTTTAGGTATAAAGTTTATTAAAAAAGGCATGTCAAATGATTTTAAAAACTATGTGAATATATATCAAATGCAAACTTTACCCATATATAGTTTGATTGAACCATTTCAATAAATAAGGC